>JAESUZ010004548.1:0-600000 GCA_017311185.1 Proteles cristata cristata
CAGGCTCTGTGCTGACAGCTCAGAGCCTGGAGCCTGTTTTGATTCTGTGTCTCCCTCTCTCTCTGCTCCTCCCCTGCTCATGCTCTGTCTCTCTTTCAAAAATAAACAAACATTAAAAAACTGTTAAAAATGGCTAATGAGTCAATTTTATGTTTTGCATAATTTAAAACAGAAAAAAACATTTAAAAGCAACCAAATATGGTGCACTATAACACAGATTCTATAATGAGCATCTAAAAATCCTCCCTTCCCCTCTTCTTTCCTTCCTTCAAAAACCATATGGAACATTTAGTGTCAAATCCTAAATATTTAGAACACAAAGATTTCTGAGACAGAAAAGTCTCCTGTAAAGACTAGACAGAGCCATAATTTAACATGAGAAAAGAGATACTGAAGAGAAAATGTCACCACAATTTGATTAAAGGCTCTAATGATCATAAAGACAGAATGTTGGGAGAGCAATCAACTCTGCTGTACTCTGCCCCTAGTAAAGCTCTGGGATATTAGCAGTACAGCTGGCATGGAGCATTGGTATCAAAACATGTTTTCAACAAAACAAATATTTTGAACACCTATCTCTAGGGAAATATATCACACCTAATTCAAGTCTTGCTTCTAAAAAACTTCTATCATGCCCATCCACCCTCCCATGGAAATTTGTACTATGCATAACAGCCATTTACAGTCTCTCCCCAACATTCGACTATCAGTTGAAGACATTGCTATATCTCGTTTACCACTGTACCCCTACTGGGCATCCCGATGTCCATCACTTAATAAAAGCTCAAGACCTGTTGGCTGAATAAACATATGATAGAGAAGGAAGACAGAGGCTGAGTGTCCTTGGAGCCTATATGGGGACTGAGGATTAATGTCATTGCAAAAGATGGCATGCTATTTCGGGTCCAGAATAGAGCAGAATACCCCTTTGTCCCAAAAGTGATTGGTAAATTGAATGACAGCTTCTGTTGTTCAAAATTTCTTGGTGGAAATTCCAACAGTTTGTTGAACTGTTATGTGTTTAAGCTATATATTTATTAGACTATGATAAATCTCTGAATTAAAACTAAAATATCTAGAATGAATGGATGATGAATAAATACATAAAATTTCTAACACCTCTGGAAAGATACGACTTATTTAAAAATTAAATTGCGAAAAAATGTATATTAGAACGGAAAACTGAAATTGTTTAAAGAGGCAATGTGTTAAGAAAAACATAGCTGGAATCAGATGCACTGAATGCTAGTCCCAATTCAACCACTTAAAACTGGGTAATCATGGATCAATTATTTAATCTTCTGGGCCCCAGTTTCCTTGTCTATAAAATGAGAACATTGAAGGGAAAACTCTCCAGGTTCTTTCGTGGCTATTTTCCTTGAATTCCACATCCATCACTATGGCTCGTTGTACTTCAGGTTCAAGTGAAGAATCACAGAATTTGTAACATCTATGATTATCATTGCATGTGTAGCTATAAGGTTTGCTTTGGAAAGATGACCAAATTACATTTAGAGAAGACAAAAAAAAAAAAAGTTTTTTTCCATGAATAGCAATAGGAAGATTACTAATCTAAGTATCCTCAGCAAATATGACATCAGTAATCTAAGATTAATGAGAAAATTAAAATCTCTCAGTTATTTTTCTTTTGTTTAAAGTATGGGGGCAGCCAAATGTCCATTGTCAATGAATGGATATATACATACAATGGACTATTACTCAGCAATCAAAAGAAACAAAATCTTGCCATTTGCAACAATGTGGATGGAACTAGAATATACTATGCTAAGCAAAATAAGTCAGTCAGAGAAAGATAAATATATGGTATCACTCACATGTGGAACTTAAGAAACAAAATAGAGGAACATAGGGGAAAGGAAAGAAAAATAAGATAAAAACAGAGAGGGAGGCAAACTATAAGAGACTCTTAATTAAATACAGAAAACGGAGGGTTCCTAGAGGGGTGTTGGATCCGGGGGATGGGCTAAATGGGTGATAGGTTTACTTAATTAAGAGGAGGACTTGCTGGGATGAGCACTGGGTTCTACTTCTGAAACCGTTATTACATTATATGTTAACTAACTTGGATTTAAATAAAATTTTTAAAATAAATTAATTTTTAAAATAAATATGGGGGCACCTGGGTGGCTCAATTGGTTAAGCATATGACTTTTGATCTCACTTTTGATCTGTACCAGTTAAGCTATAAGTGCATAATTGTTTGGTCAAACACTTATCTAGATGTTTCTGTGAATGTATTTTTTCAGATGTGTTTATTTAATTCAATAGACTTTAAGTAAAAGAGATTACTCTCCATAATGCAGGTAAGCCTCACTCAAGTCTTAAGAGCAAAGATTCTCAAGGTAGAAATAATTCTCAAAACTGCAACATGGAAACCCTGCCTTAATTTCTACCTTGGTGGCCCTACAATACAAATTCAGACTGGCCAGCTTCTACAATAGCTTAAACCAGTAACTTAAAATAAATCTCCTCTCTCATTGACACATACATGAGTTCTGCTTCTCTCAAGAACCCTGACACAATGATCTTAACACGCTCATAAATGCTTTATTTCTTGCTGTTTAGTAAGTATGATTCTTCATTTAGGATAATTCGGGGGAAAGTTCTAGAAGATGCATCAAATAAATTCTCTGCTCAGTCATTCTCAATTTAAATTCATGATGTTGCTTGAAGCATACTGTTTCTTAATCTCCAAATACACTGCAGTCTTAGACTTGCTTTCCACTACTGAGAAAATTTTAGGGATATGAAATCTTAGAATTTTTGAGTTGCAATTGAAGAAACAGACTTAATTCAGATAATAATGACAGTGGTAGTAGCAGTAGTAGTAACTATAATAATGGCTCACACAACTAAAACATACAAAGCAGACCTGATTTTAGACCTAAAAGGCTTCCAACAATGTCAAGACCCCTGAGCCATCCTTGACTTTGACTTTTTCAGTGAAGAACTTACTCTTAGACATTCTCTAATATGGTAGCTCCTAGGTAATTCCAGCATTGTCTCATCCTACATCTAACAGCTCCAGTGGAAACAGAGAGCCTCTAATTCTCAATAATTGCAACAAATTTCCAGAAACTACTCTAATGATCTCCTCTTATCATGTGCCTATATCTAAGTAAATCACTATTGAGAGGACAGAATATGCTGATAAGCCAGGAATAAATCACTTCTTACAAATCAGAATATAGAAAGAAAGGGGAAAATACTGCACGGTTGATATGGGGCAAGTAGTGGGAAAGAGAAAAATCACAAAGAAAAATGCTATTGTCAGAGGCCAGCACCATTTTTCAAGAACAAAACTTAAAAATAGAGGGTAATATTCTTTCTAGTGGGTATACTTGACCTAGAGGTCTATAAGAGACAGATTTCTAAAATGGCCCATGAGGTGCTCCCCACAATACCTACCTTGTAAAACCCCTTCTCTTGAAAAAAAAATCATTAGAGCCTGTGAATATGATAAAGTATGACTCCCATGATTATGTTACATTATATGACAGAAAGGATTTATCAGATATAATTAAAAGTCCCTAATCAGTTGGCTTTAAGTGAATCAAAAGGGAGATTATCATTGGTGGGGCTGACCTAACCAGATGAGTACTTTAAAAGAGACTAGAAGCATCAGAGAACTCTTGTGCTGGATAGACATGTCATGAATGGTCTTTTCAATGGTGCCTTATGTCTTGCCTAAGGCCTGAGGGTGACCCCTAGGGGCTGAGAGCAACCCTAGCCAATAGTTAACATGAAAACTAAGGTCTAGATAATTTTATAACCCAAAGAACTGAATCCTGCCTGTCAATTGCCTAAATGGGCTGGGAAGAACTCTCTCCAGCTACCAATGATAGGCCACAGCAGTGGCCAACCACGGTTGTACCGTGTAGGGAATTCTGATCTACAGGAATGGTAAGGCAACTTGGTTTTTAAGATTGTGGTAATTTGTTACATGGCAAGGAAATGAACAGAAGGTCACTGCTTAAATTCCTTTGTGCTTCCATTTTCATGAGAAACAACAGGATGTACAAAAGTGCACACCATGTATGTTAATAATGACAATTGCAGTGTTAGAAACAAAGAATTTTCTTTGAGTATTTTTAGTTTCCAACAGTGGCAAATATGATGATTTTGAGATGTGAAATGTGCTCTTGCCTGCAATATGCCCTGAAGCTGAGTTTCAGGCATATTTTTTGGCAAAATAATCTGAAGCTTCATTTCACTTGCTGAGCTAGAGACAGAAAAATGTTGATTGTTTACATGGTTAATGCTCTTTTCTGTCACAAAGAGCAATGTGCATTTCTTGAAATCTGTTAAGTTCTTTTAAAGTTATGCCTTCTTATCTCTAAATCAGTAGATGCCTCCTGAAGCTTTAATACTCCAAAGAGATGGAGGAAATGCAGAAAATGTTTCCAAAAGATGTCCTTTCCTGTTGAACTAATGTAAATGAATTGTAGAATCTTTACCAACAATAATACATTCCGGAAGAACCAGGGGCCAGAAAATGTTGTTTCCTTCATGAATCTACCTTCTGACTCTGTGACCTTGGGAAAAGCTCGTCTGCATAGAAGACTGAATAAACCCCAGCAGAAAAAAATCAGTGAAAGGATTCCACGAAAATGAGGTGCTTTATGAATACCAAAGTGTTAACTAAAATTAAAACACAGGATAACGTATTTATTAAGTGGAGGGGTTTTTTTCCTCCCCAAAACAGTGTATTCTAGACAGTAGCATATTTAGAATGTAAAACTTTTAGGAATGATGAAGCCTGGGACATAAATTATCCTTGGATTGCACTGTAGAATGTATTTTATTGGAATGTTGATACTAGAAAACAAATTACACTAATCAGCCTGTTAAATAAACCTTAACCTCATAAATTATAGTATTTGTATACTTTGTAAAATGTATGTATAGGGACACATTTAAATGTTTAGTAAATTGAAGCAATTATTAATTAATTGTTACTGGCTTAAGAGTCTTGAGTTATTGGTGTAATTAAGTCTATTTGTATAAGAATGAATCTTGAATATAGAGGGATAGCTTTCTTTTTCTTTTCTTTTTCTTTTTTTACTTGCTTTAACCAGAGTTTAATAGGAATCAAAAACCATTTATATCCCAACAGGTAGGGTGCCAGTGGGTTAGAAATGATTTCAGTCAGGCAAAGCGAGGACTCAGACTTCTCACTGCTCTCTGGATATGAAGGTACAGTGAGAAGTTTTCTCCATTCCCTGGGTAATATTCATGAGGATGACTTACTGCTATAGTCAGGAAGGAAGACCTTCCTCTGCCCTATGGTCTTTCTAGCTGGACTTAGAATCAAATTGACATGAGACAGATTAATAGGAGAAAAATCCAGTTTAATAGCTATATGTACGGGGAATCCACATAGACATGAATTCCAGACAATGAGGCAACAGGAAGCTTATATAAACGAAGGAGAATGGTAGGGATCTGGGGGTACAAAGGGGAGAAAACTCATTACCAAGAAGGTGAAAAGGAGTATCTGGGGAAAAAAGAAGTTGGCCTATTATGCAGATAAGTTCCTTCAGTAAAAGGAGTCTGTAAATAACTCTTCCAGTCACAGGCTCTCCTTTCCAGTGTAAATTTAGGCACTTACAGTGCAGGCAAAGAACTTTTCCAATCTCTGCTATGTATTTATTCCTTTTAACTTGAAATAATCTTTATGTCAAAGTGGCACATTTCGGGGCATCTCATCCTACACCACTTCATTATCTTTGCTTCTTTCTAGAAAGTTTTTTTGTAACATTTACTTAAAATGATCCCTGTATCCCATCATACACACAATCTTGCTATTCACAGAAAGTAAGAGAGCTTCTCTATAAATACATCTCACATAGAAAGCTCAGGGGTACTTCTGGAAATTGCATTGTCTGACCACTTCATGCTGCAGTTCGGAAATCCAGAATCAGATTTCCCCTGGACTCTCCCTGGATCCTACATTTGTTTTCCCATTGTTCTGGATGAAAGTCATTCCTCCATGATCAGGCACTCCACGTAGCCAAGGATAGTTTTGAGTCTTGCTCAATGATACAGCATTCTCTATTTCCAAGAAATAACTACTTAGGGCAAAAATAAAATTTTTATTGTAATATCTGCCTTGGTCTGTTTTTGATAAAAGTCCTTACAGCTAGAAAACTCTTTAAACTAGGATTATTTGATCAGGTCAGAACAAATCAGTGTCTCCAACTCACCAAACATAGATATTAAGTAAGAAGTAAATCCAGCCAGTTTTGACTTTTCTCACAAAACAGACTTGGGAACTAGAGAAAATGTACAACAAAGAACTATAGATTTCTAAAACAGCCTGGGTTTAATCTACTGACTGAGTCTCTGTAGTATTTTGAAAGTTGTGATGATGCCTGTTAGGTTGTCCTGATTATAAGATGATGCAGAAATCAATGTGTCAAATTCAAGGTTATTTAACACTATGTAAATTAGCTACTTAAAGCATGTTACACCTTTCCAAGGGGGATTTGCATTGGAGAAACAGTGGGGGGTCAGGACTCAAACGCAGATCTTCTGCATTTCATCAAAAATGAGTTACTGGTTCATTTGTGCATTCTTGGGCAAATCATTCTAGCAGTTAAAAGAAAACAAGGAAAGTAATACTTAACACTAAAAGATTGAACCCCTTAGTAAAAAAAAAATAAAGGAAATATAAAATGATAATGCTATTATAATTATTGTCATTTATTGCTATTGCTTTTGTGTCCAGCTTTCTCTAAGCTCCCATTACTACTATTATTATTCATCATTTTCCTTGCACACTGTCTAATGTTCAGGGAGCACATACCCAAGTGCTATGAACTATTCTAGAGATGATGCCTCCCTGTCTTCATCCATCCATAATACTGTATCAACTCTGGGGCAGAGAAGACCCAGTGAAATGCTGTTCCAGGAACTAAAGGAATAATTCAGGGATGAACTTTCAAAGAAATCCTTCTAGGAATGTTGATACAGCTAGGAGAGGACCCATAAAGCAGGTGCCAGGTGCTGGTACAATAAAAAGGAATGAAATAATACATCGGGCAAGGCCACTGCGTAATGAGATCTTTCATTCACCTGTGACTGAGGCAGAGATCGGCTACTTCCTCACTAATTGACTCATTTTATTCACCTGTTATATGTATTACACTATAGTAAGTGCTAATAAAGATGAAACAGAAATTAACCCATATATAGGATGCAAATGGTGCCTAATTCCTTAACTTCCAGAAGCTTATAAGATTTTATAAAGATAAGATACTAGAAAGAGCTAAGTCAAAGTAAAAAGTAGGATATTGAGACAGCATTACATGATAAAGCATAAGCTTCTATCAATATCAAAATTTCTTATAAAGTTAGAGGAATTAAAAGTATATGTTACTTGTGGAAGACTAGACACATAGATCAATGAAAAAAACAGATTATAAATAATCTTGTAAATGTAAATGAAAACAACAAGGAGATATCACTTCCACCAAATAGATTAAATATTCAACAATACCAACTGTTGGCAATAGTAGTAGGTAAAGGGAACTCATTCATAAGATAGAACATCAGAATAGCTCTAGGACATGGGGCACATGGGCGGCTCAGTCAGTTGAGCAACTGACTTCAGGTTATGATCTCACAGTTCGTGAGTTCAAGCCCCGCGTGGGGCTCCATGCTGATAAGCCCGGAGCCTGTTCAGACTGTGTTTTCCTCTCTCTCCCTGCCCTTCCCTGGTTTGTGCACTCTCGCTCTTTCTCTCTCTCTCTCAAAAATAAATAACTATTTAAAAAATTTTTTTAAAGAATAGCTCTAGGAGAATGATTTAGCAGCATTTAGAAAAATCCAAAATACTTAAATCCTATATGACCCAACAATTCAATATCTAAGTGTTTTTCCTACAGAAACTCTGCCCAAATAAATACATATAAATGATGCCTCATTTTTGTAAAATCTTGGTATTTTACACTGAAAATACAATGGCAATTGACCAGAACACAGTTTTAAGACAAATAGGACCATAGATTTAGAATTAAAAAAAAAAAACTTGATTTACTTAGAATTTCATTGCAGGAAGGGAAAGGGCAAATATGTACCATCTAGAAGTTTGGCAAATGCCATACCTTAATATTTCCTTAATATCAAAATCATAGGCTTTCTTTAATATATATGTACTTACTAAGAAAAAGCCCTCCAAGATTTTCTTGGCCTTGCAGGGAAGGAGAAGGTTTCTGACATTCAGATAGACCTCATGATAGTAGCACACAAAGAGTGGAATCACCATCATGTATCAGCAATCTTCAAAAGGTTAGGAAAAAGATATCCCTACAAAATATGCTTGAAACAGGATTAGGATGCTTTTCCAATAAAATGTTAAGTACCTATTATTTTGTTAAAACTTCTCTAACTACTACTAGGTAACACTGATTTAATGAGGATTATTTTTCATCAGTAGGCAAATAAAATGTACATTTATTCAATGTATTTATATGAATGAAATCAACCTATATGTATCAGAATGGGGACAGACTTAAGTAAAGTAAATGGCTGCAAAAAGATATGTGTAGTACGATATTTACATGCATTACTAAGAAACAAGGAATCTAAAGTTTTAGGCTACCTATACGGGTAGAAAAACTATGAGCTGAAAGGATATACACTAAATTTTTCATAGACATTGTCTTTGAGGAGGGGAAATTAGGCAGTGGAATTGAAAAGGGAGGGTTTATATTTATCAATAATAGTATAGTTCTTTTATATTTATATATCTGAATAAAAATTACATTTCATAATTATCAAGGCAGGTATACATGTAACTATTGAATTGTTTGTTTTTTCAACTCTGTCAATTTTGGCTTCATGTACTATGGGCACTGTAGTAAGATGTAAATGCATTTATAATGTTGTATCTTGCTGATATAGTGACTCTTTTAGCATAATGAAATGTCCTGTTTGTCTCTAGTAGTTATTTCTTACGTTAAATTTTATTTGATTTATAATATTAATACAACTATTCCAGTTCTCTCATGCTTAACTGTTCGTGTCATTTACATTTTTTCATCATTTTATTTTCTACCTTTGTGTATCTTTTAACCTGTCTCTTATCCAGTTTGATAATCTTTGCCTTTTTTGTTTTTTAAGAGACAGAGAGCATGAGTTGGGAAGAGGGGCAGAGGGAGGGAGGGAGGGGGGAGGGTGGGAGGGGGGAGAGAGAGAGAGACAGAGAGACACAGAGAGAGAGAGAGAGAGAGAGAGAGAGAATCTTAAGAAGACTCCATGCTGAGCAAGGAGCCCAATTCAGTGCTCTATCTCATGACCCTGGGAGTCACCCAGATGCCCCTATAATCTTTACTCTTTGATAGAGTTTGGTTCAATTACTAATAAGGTTAAATTTATATCTACCATTTTGCTATTTGTTTTCTCTATGACTCATGAATGCTTTTTTCCTTGACTTCTCCTTAACTAACATTGTCTTTAATGCCACAAATTAAACAATAGTGTTATGTTAGTCTAAGTCCTCAAGACACAGGCACCAGGATAGATTAAATAAGCATGGATTTTATTAGGGAAAATCTCTTTCAGAGAAAGTGAGATAGAGTTTAGGAAAGTTACTAGACCATGAAGCAAATTTCATCCTGAGTGAAGATGTAAAGGAAAGACCGTTGAGTTATATAGCATTCTCAAGTGCCATAGAGGTCTGTAAGCCAAATATCTCCATCAAAGTTATTCTGTATTTCTCATGAGTAGATCTGTCTTGGTATTTCCATGCACTCACTCATTGGTTGGCAAGAGCACAAGGAAATAGTGAACTTAGAGTAAATATAAAGATGAATTTCACAATGAAGAATCTAGAGCTGTTAGTTAGTAATGCCCTTATATAGTTATAGGAGATCTGGAAGATGAATTTTTCATGGCTGGCACATCATCATTACCTACTAGGGGCAATGTTACTTTACATTCATCTATAGGCTTGTCAGTGTCTTTGCCTATCATTTCTTCTTCCATATCAGACTTTTTTCTGGGTTGATTTTTCTTCTTGAAGTTCATTTTATAAATGTTCCCATAGTAAATCTCTGTGTTGCAAATTCTCTTTTTAAAAAAGATTTTATTTATTTTCTAATGTTTATTTATTTATTTTAAGAGAGAGAGAGAGACAAAGAGCACAAGCAGTGAAGGGGCAGAGAGAGATGGAGAGGGAGAATACCAAGCAGCTCCAAACTGTCAGAGCAGAGCCCAATGTGGGGCTTGATCCCACAAATTGTGAGATCATGTCCTAAACCCAAATCAATAATAAGTTGGATACTTAACTACCTGAGACACCCAGGCACCCCTTTAAGATTTTATTTTTAAGTAATCCCTATACCCAAAGTGGGGCTTAAATTTATAATACTGAGATCAAGAGTCACATGCTCTGCAGATTGCCAGTCAAAACCCCTCTCAGTTTTTGTTTTTTAAAACAATGTTTTTCAGCCTCATTCTTGAAGTTTAAACTTAATAAGGACAATCAAGTAAGTTGACATTTTTCCTAAGGTGGGTTTTTTTTTATCTTTACTTCTTTTTTTTTTTTTTTTATTTCTAGGAGAGAGAGAGAGACAGCATGAGCAGGGGAGGGTCAGAGAGAGAGGGAGATACAGGCTCTGAAATAGGCTCCAGGCTCTGAGCCGGCAGTCAGCACAGAGCCTGACGCGGGTCTCGAACTCATGAACCGCGAGATCATGACCTAAGCGAAAGTCGGACGCTTAACCGACTAAGCCACCCAGGTGCCCCTTATCTTTACTTTTGAGAGAGAAAGAGCATGCATGAGCACCCAAGTGGGGGAGGGTCAAGGAAAGAAAGCGACAGAGAATCTGAAGTAAACTCTGCCCTGACAGCAGAAAGCCCAATGATGGACTTGACTGAGCTGAGCTGAACTTGGACACAACTAACTGAGTCACCCAGGTGCCTCTTCCCAAAAATTTTTTAAAGTTATTATTCTTCTGTCTACAAGTTTCCATTGTTATTTTAAAAAAAATCTAGCACTGGTTTAATTATGATTCCTCAGTAGGTAATCTGTCTTTTTCCTCCACTGTTTGAGATTTTTACTTTGTGGTGTTTTGAAAAGTCATTACAATATTCCAGGAGTGGATTTATTTTTATTTATCTTTCTTGGTATACTTTGTACTCTCTGTATTTGTGGATTCATGTCTTTATTTCTAGAAAGCTGTCAGCTATTATTTCTTTGATATTCTCTCATCTCTTTTCCTCAAATATAATTACTCATTCTATCTTCAATAGCATTTAGCTTCTCTTTCATACTTTCTAGTTCCTTGTCTCTCAGTGTTTTATTATGTAATTTCTTCAAAACTATCCTTCTGTTTACTAATTTTTAATTCAGATATGTGTCAGTTGCTATTTAATTCATGCTTTTAGGTAATAAGACCATTAGAAATTGTCATTGCTAAAACTACTTAGTTTTCACATCTGACTTAAACTATTTTCTTTAACAAATAATTTTATTGTGCTGTGAATGCCATTCAGATTATCTAAACCTCCATACAACCAGAGGCAAAAACACCAGATTTCATAAGACCGCATAAGCTTAAATAATGTTACATTTAATTATATTTTCAGGTTTGCTTCAGGGACATTCATTAGCATTTATTAGGCTTTACTCAAATCTCAATGATGATTTTCATAATTTATACTTCAGATTTTTATTATCTTATTTAATTCTCCCTTATTCTACATTTTTACAGTGTTTATTTATTTACTTATTTTTAAATGAGTATAGTAGGCACATAATTTTACATTAGTTTCAGGTGTATAATTTAGTGATTTGACAAATTTATACATTAGGCTATATTCACCAAGACTATAGCTACCATCTCTTCCATACATCACTATTACAATATCATTGACTGTATTCCTTTTTTTTTAAATGTTTTATTTCTGAGAGAGAGAGAGAGAGAGAGAGAGAGACAGCATGAGCAGGGGAGGGTCAGAGAGAGAGGGAGACACAGAATCCAAAGACAGGCTCCAGGCTCTGAGCTAGCTGTCAGCACAGAGCCCTACATGGGGCTCGAACTGTGAGATCATGACCTGAGCCAAAGTCAGACGCTTAACCTACTGAGCCAACCAGGAGCCCCTCATTGTCTATATTCCTTATGCTGTGCCTTTTATTTCCATGACTTACTTATTTCATAACTGGAAGCCTGTACCACTCCCCTTCATCTATTTTGTCCAACCCCTCATAGCTCTCCCCTCTGGCAATCATGTTAGTTCTCTGTATTTCTAGGTCTGATTCTACTTTTTGTTTATTCTTTTGGGGTTTTGTATGTTTGTTATTTGTCTTTCTCAATTTGGCTTATTTCACTTAGCATAATACCCTCTATATCCATCCATGTTGTTTCAAATGGCATGATAACATCGTTGTTATGGCTCAGTTATATGACTTTATGTATACACTTCACATTTTCCTTATCCATTCAGCTATCAGCAGACACTAAATTGCTTCCATTATCTTGGCTACTGTAAAAAATGCTGCAGTGAATACCGGGGAGTGTATATCTTTTTCAATTAGTGTTTTCCTTTTCTCTGGGTAAATACTCAGCAATGGAATTACTAGATCATATGTTTTTATCTTTAATTTTATGAGGATCCTCCTTCCATTGTTTTCCACAGTAGCTGTTCCAATTTACATTCCCACCAACAGTGCACAAGGTCTCCTTTTTCTCCACATCCTCACCAATACTTGTTATTTTGCGTCAGTTTGATTTTTGCTATTCTAACTCATGTAGGATGATATCTCATTGGGGTTTTGATTTGCATTTCCCTGATGATTAGTGGCATTTTAAAATATTTATTTATTTTTGAGAGAGAGAGAGCACAAGCAGAGAGAGAGAGGGACAGAGGATCCAAAGTGGGCTCCACGACGACAACAGAGAGCCTGATGTGGGGCTTACCTAAACAAACCACAAGATCATGAACTGAGCAAAAGTCAGACGTTCAACCAGGTAAGCCACCCAGGCACCTTAGTGATATGTTACACTGAGCATCTTTTCATGTGTCTGTGGCCTATTCAGGTCTTCTGCCCATTTTTTAAATGGATTGTGAATTTTTTGCTGTTGAGTTGTATAAATTCTTTATATTTTTATATTAACCCCTTATTGGATAGATCATTTGCAAATATCTTCAGTAGGTTGTCTTTTTGTTTTGTTGATTTCTTTCACTGTGCAAAAGCTATTTATTTTGATGTAGCTTCAGTAGTTTATTTTAGCTTCGGTTTCCCCAGGCTTAGGAGACAGCTCTAGAATAATGTTGTGGCCAATGTCAGAGAAACAACCACCTGTGTTGTCTTCTAGGATTTTTATGATTTCAGGTCTCACATTTAGGTCTTTAATCCATTTTGAATTTATTTTTGTGTATAGTATTAGAAAGTGGTCTAGTTTCATTCTTTTACATGTAGCTGTCCAGTTTTCCCAACACCATTTATTGATAAGACTATATTTTCTCCACTGTATATTCTTGCCTCCTTTTTCATAGATTAATTGACCATATAATTGTGGGCTTATCTCTGGGGTACTTATCATGTTTCACTGATCTATATATCTATTTTATGCCAGTGCTATACAGTTTTGATTACTACTGCTTTGTAGTATATATTGAAACTTGATATTGTGATATTGTGTGAAACTTGATATTGATATTGTGTGATATTTCCAGCTTTGTTTTTCTTTCTCAGGATTTCTTTATCTATTTGGGGTCTTCTGTGGTTCCATGCAAACACTAGTATTCATTGTTCCAGTTCTGTGGGAAATGTTGTTGGTATTTTGACAGAGATTGCACTGAATTTGAAGAATGCTTTATGTATTATGGACATTTTAAAAATATTCATTCTTCTAATCCATGAGAATGGAATACCTTTCCATTTCATCTTCAATTTCTTTCATTACTATTTTATTGTTTTCAGGTACAGGTCTTTCACCTCTTTTGTTATTTCTAAGTACTGTACTTTATTATTTTTGGTGTGATTATAAATAGTATTTTTATAATTTTTCTTTCTACTACCTTGTTATTAGTGTATAGAAACACTACTGATGTCTGAGTATTAACTTTGTATCCTGCCATTCACTGAGTTAATTTATTATGTCTAATACTTTTGTTGATGGAGTCTTTAAGATTTTCTATGTATAGTATCATGTTGTCTGCAAATAGTGACAGTTTAACCTTTTCTTTCCCAATATTTCTCTTGCTTTTATTTTATTTGCTTGTCTGATTGCTGTAATTAGAACTTCCAGTACTATGTTGAATAGAGATGACAGGAGTGGATATCCTGACCTTAAAGGAAAAGCTCTCAGTTTTTCACCACTGAGTATGATGTTAGCTGCGGGTCTTTTTATCATGTTGAGGTACATTTCTTTTAATCCCATTTTGTCATGAGTTTTTATCATGAATGGATATCAAATCTTGCCAAATGCTTTTTCTGCATCTATTGAGATCATCATATAACTTTTATCCTTGTTTCGTTGATTTGGTGTAAGACCTTGATTATTTTGCAAATATTAAATCATCCTTGCATCCCCAGAATAAACTCCATCTGATTGTGGTAAATGATCTTCTTAATGTATCACTGAATTGATACATGTTTACTAACCTGTTGTTGAGGATTTTTGTATCTATGTTCATCAGGGACATTGGCCTGTATTTTTCTTTTTCTGTGGTATCTTTATGTGGTTTTGATATCAGGGTAATGCTGGCCTTGTAGAATGAAAGTTTTCCTTCCTCTTCTATTTTTTTGGAATATTTTCAGAGAATAGATATTAACTTTTCTTTAAATGTTCAGTAGAATTCACCCGTGAATCCATCTGGTCCCGGACTTTTATTTTTTGGCAGTTAATCGATTGTTGGTTCAATTTCACTAATTGTAATTTCTGTTCAGATTTTCTGTTTCTTCCTGGTTCAGTTCTGTAGATCTCTAGGAATTTCTACCAGGTTGTCCAGTTTGTTGGCTTATAACTTTCATAATATTCTCCTATAATCCTTTGTATTTTCATGGTGTTAGCTGTTACTTTTCTGTCTCGTTTTTTATTTTATTTTCTCTTTTATTCTTGATGAGTCTGGCTAATGGTTTGTCAATTTTCTTTATCTTTTTCAAATAAGCATCTCTTGGTTTTACTGATTTTTTTCTATGATTTTTTAAAAATCTCCCTGTCATTTATTTATGTTCTGATCTTTATTTTCCTTTTTCTTCTCATCTTAATTCTTTATTTCTTGATTCTATTTTGCAATATATGTCATATTTTTGACATAAATTCATATCAAATTCATAATAAAGTACTACGTGAGTCACCTAAGCTGTGCGTTTTTAAAATAAGCTGTATCTAAAATATTCAGCTGGAACTGACTCAAGTGTATTTCTAAGAAAGACGAGCATTTCAACATACATTGCGGTAGTATCCTAAGAGATATTGAATTTGTGATTCAAAACAACATCTATTCAATGTACGGGGGAAAATCGTTTTGCACTTTCAAGTACAATATTTATGAATGTTAATAAATTATAAATTACCTGTTCAAAATGCAGCATTAGCATTATGATTCAGGAATCCAAACTGATCATAAGCGCTTTAAAAAATTAGCTTGTAAATTCATATACATCAACTTTCAATGGATATAATTTCAAACTATAGATAATAAACTATATGTCAATACATGCTTAAAAGATGCAGAAAAATAGCCCCGAGGCCGGAGGCAAGATGGCGGAGAAGTAAGGAGCTCCGTACTTGCACTCGCGCCCATACATCACACAGAGAAGATCTGAAGCCATTGGAAACCATACAAAACCTGAGAGACTGGGAGAAAAAAGGACGCAGAATCCACTGAGAAAGCCTTCTAACGTGAGTGTGAACCGGGGAAGGTAAAATCAGCCCGGGATCGGAGCCTCCAGGGTGGGAGGCGATCCCCCTCTACCCTCTACGGGGAGTGAGAGGGGAAAAGGAGAGAGTCCGAGACAGAAAAATCTCCGCTCGGTGCATAGAAAGACCGTACTTGCCAAATATCTGCACACCAGGTCCCCTCGCGACAACTGGTCCTGGGGGAGGCTGAGCACACAAACTGCTTCTTTGTGCCGCTCCTGGAGGTGGGGTTTTAAAGCGGAGCGGGTGCGCCTGCCGCCATTGTAGCTCCAGGGCGGCTGGGATCCCTGAAAGAGACGCGCAGAAACCGGGCATCCGCGCTCCTGGCTGGCTGGAACTCGAGAGGGAAGGCAAAAAGCTAAAAACTGGAAATTTGCCTGTGAGTTCGTGTTTCGGGTGATGAGCCATAGAGAGACCCGGTTTTCCTCACTCCAGCGGCGGTGCGCCTGCCGCCATTGTAGCTCCAGGGCGGCTGGGACCCCTGAAGGAGACGCGCAGACACCAGGCGTCCGCGCTCCTGGCTGGCTGGAACTCGAGAGGGAAGGCAAAGAGCTAAAAACTGGGAAATTTGCCTGTGAGTTCGTGTTTCGGGTGACGAGCCATAGAGAGACCCGGTTTTCCTCACTCCAGCGGGCTCAGGCTACGCGGACGCTGCAGGCAAGCCCCCGCGCATGCGCACCAGAGCCGACCAGAGAAGGAAGCAGCGATCCTGACTCCGCCCCCAGAGCTCAGCAGGGAGCCTGGAATAGCCCCAGGGGGTTGTCTGGGAAGCTGTGTCTAAGGCAACTTCAGCGGGGCGCGGGCTGGGATTTGGAGATTGGAACTGGCCTGGGTTGAAGAGTGCAACCAACTTCGGCTGCGTCCCCGGAACGGGGAGTTGACACGCCAAAAAAAAAAAAAAGCGAGCTGCAGCGCGGGGTTCAAGAAGGGACTGGAGCACCGTCACTCTCCTTCCCACAATCGCCAAGGCAGAACCCCCGCCTGAGGCATCGGATCACGCCACGCCCATCCCTGCCTGAGAGGTGCCCTCCTCCCCTTTTTTTTTTCTTTTTCCTTTTTTTTTTCTTCTTTCTTTTTTTTTCCCCTTTCTTTTCTCTTTTTTTTCTTCTTTTTTCTCTTTTCTCGCTTTTTTCCCCAAAACACTGACCTGATTAACTCTGGTCGCCAGCTTGCTTAAACAATCACAAGTCCATTCTGTAAATGTAAATTCTACACCTACCGACTTTTTCAGCTATTTCTCTCAGGAGTAATTAGACTATATAGTTTCTCTGGATAATTCCAGCATCCTTCTCTCACCTATCCAACCACATTCTACCCTTTACCTCTTTGAAAAAAGTTTCTTATCCCTTCTGCCTGTTCATTCTATTTCCAAATCTGCCTTGTCTCACCCTGCCTTCTCTCTTTTTCTCTATGCTCTTCAACCAGGACTGCATACACACGGCTATTTAACTGTAGCTGGGAAATCCAGGTATATGCTTTAAACTGTTCTTTGTCCATCGGTTTTCTTCTTTTTTCCTTTTCTTTTCCCCTTTTTGACCCTTTTATATATTTTATGCTCCCTATTCGCCCTCCCTCCTCCGTCTTTTCTATTAACTTTTTCGTTTTCCCTCTCACTTTGCATGTTAGTTGAATCAGCCTGTGCGTTTGTGTGCTCCTGCTCCCTGTGTGTCTGTCTGTCTGTTTTCTTTTCCAGGGCTACCTCAAGAAACAAGCTAGAGCACACAAGGTGAAGAGTGCCAAATATCACTACGAATAGGAAAATAAAATAACTAAGGTCCCAACAAGAGTGACCGAGGGATACCATTCAAAAAACAATCTCTGAAAGGATAGGCCCTGGAAAGTCAAAGAGTTTCTTGGATATAGCAGTGCTCATAGAAACAGAGAGCATAACAGGTCTTTAAAACCAACAAGAGCCGGAAAGCTAACTAAAATGACGAAACGAAAGAGCTCTCCTCCAAAGAAACTCCAAGAAGAAATGACAGCTAATGAACTGCTCAAAACAGATATCAGCAGCATAAGTGAACAAGATTTTAGAATAATAATGGTGAAATTAATAGCAGGGCTTGAAAAAAACATAGGGCGACATCAAAACTATGGCTACAGACAGAATGGAAAATAAAAATAGGCATGAAGAATTAAAAAATGCGATAAATGAGATCCATAATAAATTAGAGGCCTCCAATGCACGGCTTGAAGAGGCAGAAAGGAGAATAAGTGATCTAGAAGACACCATTATAGAAAAACAAGAAGCTGAAAAAAAAAGAGACAAACTGATCCAGGAACAGGAAAGAAGAATTCGAGAGCTCAGCGACACAGTCAAACACAACAATATCCGTATCATAGGAATCCCAGAAGAGGAAGAGAGAGGGAAAGGTGCTGAAGGAGTCCTGGAACAAATTATAGCAGAGAACTTCCCGACCTGGGGAAGGAAGTCAATGTGGAAATACAAGAGGCTCAGAGGACTCCTCTCAGACGTAACTTGAATCGATCTTCTGCACGACATATCATCGTAAAAATGGCAAAATACAAGGACAAAGAGAGAATTTTGAAAGCAGCTAGGGAGAAAAGGGCACTCACATACAAGGGAAACCCATCAGAATGGTGACAGACCTATCTACTGAAACGTGGCAGGACAGAAAGGAATGGCAGGAGATCTTCAATGTGATGAACAGTAAAAATATGCAGCCAAGAATCCTCTATCCAGCAAGCCTGTCATTCAAAATAGGAGAGATAAAAACCTTTCCAAATAAACAGAAATGGAAAGAATTTGTCACCACTAAGCCAGCCCTACAAGAAATCCTGAGGGGGATGCTCTGAAGGTTGCAAGGAACAAAGATACCAGAGACACCACCACAATCATGAACCCTACAAAAGATACAAAGACTCTAAACCCACATATTTCAATAATAACACTGAATGTAAATGGGCTGAATGCTCCAATCAAAAGATATAGGGTAGCAGAATGGATTAAAAAACAAAATCCATCTATATGCTGTCTACAAGAAACTCATTTTAGACGGGAAGATACCTTCAGATTAAAGTAAGGGGATGGAGAAATATATACCATGCTACAGGAAATCAAAAGAAAGCCGGAGTAGCGATACTTATATCAGACAAACTGGACTTTAAATGAAAGACAATCACAAGAGATGAAGAAGGGCACTACATAATAATTACAGGGTCCATCCATCAGGAAGAACTAACAATCATAAATGTCTACGCACCAAATATGGGAGCACCTAAAGATCTAAAACAATCACAAACAGAAACAAACTTCTAGATAAGAATGTGCTAATAGCAGGGGACTTTAATACTCCGCTTACAGCAATGGATAGGTCAACCAGACAGAAAATCAGTAAAGAAATAATGGACTTGAAAGATACATTGGATCAGATGGACCTGACGGATATATTTAGAACTTTACATCCTGAGGCCAGGGAATTTACTTTCTTCTCAAGTGCGCATGGCACATTCTCCAAGATAGATCACATACTGGGACATAAAGCAGCCCTCAAGAAATATAAAAGAATAGAGATCATTCCATGCACACTGTCAGATCACAATGCTTTGAAACTTGAAATCAATTACAGGAAGAAGTCTGGAAAACTTCCAAAAACATGGAGGTTAAAGAACAGCCTTCTAAAGAATGAATGGGCCAATCAGGCAGTTAGAGATGAAATTAAAAAATATATGGAAACAAATGAAAATGAAAACACAACAATTCAAAATCTATGGAATGCGGCAAAGGCAGTCCTAAGAGGAAAGTACATTGCTCTCCAGGCCTATTTAAAGAGATTAGAAAAAGCGCAAGTCCAAAATCTAACAGCTCACCTAAAGGAACTAGAGACAGAGCAACAAGAACGCCCTAAACCCAGTAGAAGAAGAGAAATAGTAAAAATTAGAGCAGAAATAAACAACATCGAGACCAAAGAAACAATTGAACAGATCCATGAAACCAAGAGTTGGTTTTTTGAAAAAGTAAACAAAATTGACAAACTCTAGCCAGACTTATCCAAAAGAAAAGAGAGAGCACCCAAATAGACAAAATTATGAATGAAAATGGACTTATTACAACCAACCCCTCACAAATACAAGCAATTATCAGGGAATACTATGAAAAATTATATGCCAATAAATTGGACAACTTAGAAGAAATGGACAAATTCCTAAACGCACACTCACTACCAAAATTCACACGGGAAGAAATAGAAAACCTGAACAGACCCATAACGAGTGAAGAAATTGAATCAGTGATCAAAAATCTCCCAACAAATAAGAGCCCTGGACCTGATGGCTTCCCTGGGGAATTCTACCAGACATTTAAAACAGAATTAATCCCAATTCTTCTCAAGTTATTCGAAAAAATAGAAAGCGAAGGAAAACTCCCGGACTCATTTTATGAAGCCAGCATCACACTGATTCCCAAGCCAGACAGAGATCCAGCAAAAAAAGAGAACTACAGGCCAATATCCTTGATGAATACGGATGCAAAAATTCTCAACAAGATCCTTGCAAATCGAATCCAGCAGCATATAAAAAGAATCATCCACCAAGATCAAGTGGGATTCATTCCTGGGTTACAGGGCTGGTTCAATATTCGCAAATCAATCAATGTGATACATCATATCAATAAAAGAAAAGATAAAAACCATATGATCCTGTCAATAGATGCAGAAAAAGCATTTGACAAAATACAGCATCCCTTCTTAATAAAGACTCTCGAGAAAGTTGGGATAGAAGGAACCTACTTAAACATCATCAAAGCCATCTATGAGAAGCCTTCAGCTAACATCATCCTCAACGGGGAAAAACTGAGAGCTTTCCCCCTGAGATCAGGAACACGACAGGGATGTCCACTCTCACCACTGCTGTTTAACATAGTGCTGGAAGTCCTAGCATCAGCCATCAGACAACAAAAGGAAATCAAAGGCATCAGAATTGGCAAAGAGGAAGTCAAACTTTCACTCTTCGCAGATGACATGATACTCTACATAGAAAACCCGACAGACTCCACCAGAAGCCTACTAGAACTGATCCAAGAATTCAGCCAAGTTGCAGGGTACAAAATCAACGTACAGAAATCGGTTGCATTTTTATACACCAACAATGAAGCAACAGAAAGAGAAATCAAGAAACTGATCCCATTCACAATTGCACAAAAAACCATAAAATACCTCGGAATAAACCTAACCAAGGATACAAGAGATCTGTATGAGGAAAACTATAGAAAACTTATGAAGGAAATTGAAGAAGACACAAAGAAATGGAAAAACATTCCATGCTCATGGATAGGAAGAATAAATATAGTTAAGATGTCATTACTACCTAAGGCACTCTACACATTCAATGCAATTCCAATCAAAATTGCACCAGCATACTTCTCAAAACTAGAACAAACTATCCAAAAATTTGTATGGAACCACAAAAGACCCCGAATAGCCAAAGTAATCCTGAAAAATAAAACCAAAACGGGAGGGATCACCATCCCAGACTTTAGCCTCTACTACAAAGCTGTCATCATCAAGACAGTATGGTATTGGCACAAAAACAGACACATAGACCAATGGAACAGAATTGAGAACTCAGAAGTGGACCCAAAAGTATACAGCCAACTGATCTTTGACAAAGCAGGAAAGAATATCCAATGGAAAAAAGACAGCCTTTTAACAGATGGTGTTGGGAGAACTGGACAGCAACATGCAGAAGAATGAAACTAGATCATTTTCTCACACCATGCACAAAAATAAACTCAAAATGGACAAAGGACCTGAACGTGAGACAGGAAACCATCAAAACCCTAGAAGAGAAAGCAGGAAACAACCTCCTTGACCTCCACCGCAGCAACTTCTTACTTGACACATCCCCAAAAGCAAGGGAATCAAGAGCCAAAATAAACTGTTGGGACCTCATCAAGATTACAAGCTTCTGCACAGCAAAGGAAACAACCCAGAAAATTAATAGGCAACCAACGGAATGGGAAAAGATAGTTGCAAATGACATAGCAGATAAAGGGTTGATATCAAGAATCTATAAGGAACTCACCAAAATACACGCCCGAAAAACAAACAACCCAGTGAAGAAATGGGCAGAAGATATGAACAGACACTTCTCCAAAGAGGACATCCAGATGGCCAACAGACACATGAAACGATGCTCAGCATCCCTCCTCATCAGGGAAATACAAATCAAAACCACACTGAGATACCACCTCACGCCAGTCAGAGTGGCTAAATGAGCCAATCAGAGAACTCTAGATGCTGGCGAGGATGTGGAGAAACGGGCACCCTCCTACACTGTTGGTGGGAATGTAAACTGGTACAGCCCCTCTGGAAAACAGTGTGGAGGTTCCTAAGGAAACTAACAATAGAACTCCCTATGACCCAGCAATAGCACTGCTAGGAATTTACCCAAGGGATACAGAAATGTTGAGGCATAGGAGCACATGGACCCCAATGTTCATAGCAGCACTCTCCACAATAGCTAAAACCTGAAAGAGCCTAAGTGTCCATCAACAGATGAATGGATCAAGAAGATGTGGTTTATCTATACCATGGAATACTACATGGCAATGAGAAACAATGAAATCTGGCCATGTGTAGCCACATGGATGGACCTTGAGGGTGTTATGCTGAGCGAAACAAGTCAGGCAGAGAAAGACAAATATCATATGTGTGCACGTATAGGAGGATTAGGAGGAGCTTAACAGAGGACCAAGGGGGAGAAGAAGGCAGAAATGGTGGGGGAAAGGGGGAGAGGCAAACCATGAGAGACTCTTGAATGCTGACAAAAACTGAGGACTGGTGGATGTGGGGGGGAGGAGGGGTGGGCATGGAGGAGAGCACTTGTGGGGATGAGCACTGGGTGTTATGTGGAAACTAATTTGACAATAAACTATTTGTAAAAAAAAAAAAAAAAAAAAAAGATGCAGAAAAATAAATTTATCTAGAAATTCAAAATAATCATGCAATATATCATACTATCCTTAAGATGTCTAGATTATAGGATTAGAGTGCTATATTTTTATAAAAGAAAATTTAAATATTAAATTAATGCTTCAAAGATATATATATAGATTCTCTCGTAGTGTTAAAAATGTAACTGGATTTAGGGTGCCTGGGTGTTTCAGTTGGTTAAGTGTCCAACTCTTGATCTCAGCTCAGGACATTATCTCACAGTTTGTGGGATCAACCCCCACAATGGACTCTGTACCGACAGTTTGGAGCTTACTTGAAATTCTCTCTCTCGCTTTCTCTCTGCCTCTTACCTTCTCTCTCTAAATAAATAAATAGATAAACTTAAAAACTCTAATTGGGTTGTATTGTATATAAACTTAGTCTTCAATAATACGGACATTTTAACATATCATCATCAACTATTATTAGACTGATATCTTGGTTTAGATATACATGCTTTTCTATGGTATTTAGTTATTATACAGACATATTAATTAATATTATATATTGAAGGGAAACAAATTTCAGATTTGATGTTTTTAAGTATATGCTTCAACTTAAAAGTTGCATATATGTTTTTGGCCGCTGTAGGAGAACATTAAACATTCTAGCATTGTTAGAGTTATCTAAAAATCATGAAGGGAAGTGTGTCTGAGTCCTAACATTGTTGAGCCTGAGCCATTTTAGAATAACTTAACTTCAGACTTTCTGTAATGTGAGGTAATGTCTGTCTTTGTTATTTAATTAACATTTAATTGGATATTCTGTTATATGCAGTCAAATTCTTCCTAAAAAATAAACAGACATATAACTTTTTTGGAATGTAAGAATTATTCTACTCACCAAGAGGTTAAAGGAGAAAATACTGAAAAGAAGTGGTTGCTAAAACTTGATACACATTCTTAAGGAAAATTCTTAGCCAACTCTGAATCAGAAGAAATTTATTTAAGGTTATCCTCTAGAAGACCATTCCTCTAGAAGACCGTTAGTCAAAATGAAAGCAGAATATCCTCTCTCTCTAATACTTGCATCATTATACTGGAGATCATAGCCTCTGCATTTACACATAACACACATAATGAGGTATAAATATTAGAAATAGACCAAATTCTTATTAATTGGAGGTGATTTCACAAAATCAAATACTTAAAAAAAACTCTGGAATAACTGCTAAAAGACAATGTAACCACAGGCCTTGCTAATTTAAATATAACATGTCTAGGGCACCTGGGTGGCTCAGTCGCTTGAATGTCAGATTCTTGGTTCCGGCGCAATTGTGGATTCAAGTTCAGTGCAGAGCCTGCTTGGGATTCTCTCTCTTCCTCTCTCTGCCCCTCCCCTGCTTGCATACTCTCTCTCTCAAAATAAATTTTAAAAAAAAAGAAAGAAAAAAAAAGAAAAATATTTTTAAAAAGTTAAAAATAAATACTACATACCTAACACATACTTTTTTTTTCACTCCACAAATATTTATTGGGTGTTCTCCCATGTGTCAGTTACTGCTAGATCTTGGAGATTCAAGTCAAGCAACACAGCACAGTCCCTGACATTTACGGAATTATGTCTACTATGAGCGACAGACACTAATAAAATATTTACACTAACATAAATCACAGAGTACAGTAAGTCCCCTTAATGAAATGTACAGTGATCTATAGGAGAACTGAACTTCATCAGGGAAGCTGAAGAAAAATCATGAATATAAGAGATTTAAAGAATGGTGAGACATTAATTAGATGAGGCAGAGGAAGAAGGGAAAAATGTTTCCAAAAGAAAAATGACACATGCAATGACACTTGAAAGGAGCATAGCCCATTAAAGAAACTGAAGGATGCCCAGTGTGCCCAGTGAGACAATTCCCTATGGTATTTATGGACATCCTGTATCAGCCGTTGTGCTCAACTATCTTTCCAAGGATGTTTGTATAGCAACAACCATGGAAGATAGAGATATAGTCTTTTCCTGGGGGGGAAAAAAGCATATTTGTTTCCTGACCAGACTAATAAAAATACCCTCCTCTAGGTCAAAGGCTGGACAAGTTTGCTAGTAGCATATTTATAAGATTACAGGTTTCCTAAGCTCATTGTTCATCAGTGACATAGACCCATTATGTACAAGGCATCTACCTGTGCCTCCAACCACATCATCCTCATGAGACTTGGAATCATGAAGAACCAAAGTGAACAAGAATCTGCTTGCTATACTGTGCACAATAATATCCTTTGTCTCTGATCCAAGAACCTTGTGTCTTCTGCTAGATCCATGAAACTGTGGGAGACTACATCATCAGCTTTCACATAGCATTAAAACTTAAGGCCCTTCACATTTCATGGCAAATCTGAGTGAAGCAAAGACAACTGGGGAGTGGATGGCAAAATATGAATCTGGAAAGGAAAGTAGGATCTTATGATACACAGTCAGAAGTAATATTGCAAATATTTAACAATCATTGGGCACAGACACCAGGCAGTCTGAATAAACACAAGAGAATCATAAGAGTCATTAACAAATCAATATGATCTTAGGGTTACATAACAGCTGAATATAAGCCTTAGCCATGAATGTTTTATTTTAAGAAGAGTATAAAATCATCATAGGATGTTTAGCCAGGTAATGATACCAATATTTAATTTTTGATAAGATTACTCTAATGAAAGTTAAATGTCATTTATAATTATGGATTAAATTCTGGGGCGCCTGGGTGGCTTAGTCGGTTAAGCGGCCGACTTTCGCTTAGGTCATGATCTCGCGGTTCGTGGGTTCAAGCCCCGCGTCAGGCTCTGTGCTGACTGCCAGCTCAGAGCCTGGAGCCTGTTTCAGTCTGTGACTCCGTCTCGCTCTGACCCTCCCCTGCTCACACTGTCTCTCTCTCTCTCCTAGAAATAAATAAAACATAAAAAAAAAAAAAGAAAAAAAAAAAGAAAGTGTAAAAAAAAAATTATGGATTAAATTCTGAATGGGGGGGTATGTTTTACTACTAAAGATATTAATGGAAAATTGAAAATTTGTATCAAAATCTATAGATAATAGTATTATATTTTTGTTTCTGATTTTATTTTATTTTTTTAATATTTTTTATTTATTTCTAGGAGAGAGAGAAAGAGACAGCATGAGCAGGGGAGGGTCAGAGAGAGAGGGAGATACAGACTCTGAAAATAGGCTCCAGGCTCTGAGCTGGCAGTCAGCACAGAGCCCGACGCGGGGCTCGAACCCACGAACCGCGAGATCATGACCTAAGCGAAAGTCGGCCGCTTAACCGACTAAGCCACCCAGACACCCCATGTTTCTGATTTTAATCATCATACTGTGTTTATGTAAAATGATTTCTCATTTTTAAGAAATACACATTGAGGTGTTTAAAGGTAAAAATGTACAATGCTTGCAGTTTACTCTCAAAATTTTCCTTCTAAACGTATGAAAAGAAAGAGAGAAAAGAGGAAGGAAGGAGGGAGGCAGGCAGAGGGGAAGAGAAAGAAGGATGGGGGTCAGAGAGAGAGAAGGAAGGAAGGAAGGAAGGAAAAGAGAAAATAGTAACTAAATATAGTAAAATGTTAAGATTTGGGAAATCTAGGTGAAGTTTATATGGAACATTTTTATTTTTGAATCTTTTTTGTAAATCTAAATTTAGTTAAAAATAAAAATCTTAAAAAAAGGTTACTTTGTTTACAATATAAGAAATGTTTTAGAGGGGGCTATATAGTAGGCAAAGTATATGTCTAAATAATAATCTAATTTTTAGATGCAAATCAAGTACATTATCTCCTGATTTAGTTGACTTCTACCTTCCCACCACAAGATGTGATCCAGTCATCTATTTTCAGTTGATCTTTTATTATTCAGACATTCTTAATATTTTTGAGCAGTTTTACTCCATCCTTATTATCTTAGAAGGGTAAAGGTTTTCCTTATTCCTCTTCTCAAGTTTCGCTAAAGAGTATTTTCCTAAAATCTCTATTTCTGAAAACCGATTCCACTTCATCATTTAAAATTTCCTAGCTTTCTCCCTGCAAAGCCTTTATTCCACATTCATGATCCAACCCGATTTCCACACTTAGTGACAGTCTCATCTACTTCTCCATTGCTTCGTGCAGCTCTGAAATTAACTAACGTATATTGTTAGTTTGCCCAGCATAGTCCCATCTGCAGACATAATGAACAATCTCTCTACTCCATCACTGGGAAAGATGCTAACTAATTATTAAATTATAAGGTAGAGTATGATCAATCTCTCTCTCTCTCTCTCTCTCTCTCTCACACACACACACACACACACACACATATGGGTACATACAGGCTAATTCTAAACTTCTGGAAGGATTAGATGAGAGAGGTTCTTTCATCAATCTCAATAACAGCCTGTCTGCTTCCTGAATGCATTTCTGTTATGCTATTTGTGGTTATTCCACTGATTAAAATACAATAATTTTATAAAAATATATATTTCTTAGGGCACCTGGATGGCTCAATCAATTAGCATCTGACTTCCACTCAGGTCATGATCTCATAGTTCATGAGTTCAAGTACCACTTCAGGTGAGCACAAGCTCCAATTCGGATGAGCCCCACTTCTCTCTCTGCTCCTGGTAGGATTTTCTCTCTCTCTGCCCCTTGCTCACTTGTGCCCTCTCTCTTTCAAAATATATATATATTTCTAAGATTTTATGAAAATGTATGTTTATATGAATGATTTTATATATATACTTATTTTTTATGTATTTTATATATTATAAAATATATTAAATTTAATTCATATAATTAAATTTATTATATATCATTTATATTTTTATATATATTAGGACTTAGGAACTCCTGGAACTGTGGGAGAATCTCACACTTGATCAACAAAAGCACTCTCATCTGCACCCTATTTGCATCTATACTGTGACACATTGAAAACTGGGTGAGTTATTTAAATATCAGAAGCAAAGACAGCTCAGCTGGCTGTTTCTTTTTCTTTCTTTCTTTTTTAGTTTTATTTTATCTATTTTCTGAGAGAGAGAGAAAGAGAGAGAGAGATTCCAGTCAGGCTCTGCACTGTCAGCACAGAACAGAATGTGGAGCCCAAACCCACCCATGTACTGTCAGATTGTTACCTGAGCTGAAATCAACAGTCGGTAGGTTAACCAACTGAGCCACCCAGGTGCCCCTCAGCTGGCCTTTCCTGACCTGCGTGGAGGTTGCAGCGATGTCGGAGTGGCCTGGGTCATCAGCTTACCTTCACTATAATGTAGGAAACTTAAATCTGGGTGAACTTCTCAGAAAAAAAATGCTGTAGTTGACTCCACCTTTGCTTTTCTCCAATGGAGAAAGTATTATCAAAAGCACATTTTATGGAAGGGAAACAAAAAGGAAGCAAAGAGGTACAGAAGTCCTGGGTCCCCGTTCCTCCCAGTCTCTGAACATTCTTTACATATCGACAGGATACACTCACTCATGAGCAGCAAGCTGACCTCAAGATGTTACCAAAATCATAGCAGAGAGGATTAGAAAGAGGCCAAATGTATCTTTAGAAAGAAATCAGATAAGAGTAGCAGCTGCCATTTCAATCACAAAATCAGGTCATGTTTTATTAGATAACATTATGGCAGTAGTTAGCATTATCAAAGAAACAAATGTGGCCCTATAGAATTTGCAGCTGAGGGACGGAGGCAGGAAATGGCATTCAACTACACTCAGCACAATCAGTGTAATTAACAAGAGTATTGCATTTGGGTCACCCCATGGACTGCACAGAGGTAGAAGGGTCAAATAGGTGACCTTTGACTTTGCCCTTCAGCCCTACCATTTTCTGCTTCTGTGTAACAAGTGACTTACAAGAACTGAATTTGAAGAGGTAAAAAAGAACTGAATTTGAAGATGTAAAAGTTGTCACTATCCGACAAGCTGTTGAACAATTGGTTAAATAAATAAATAAACAAATAAATGGACATTTTTAAGAAGACGGCTTGTCATAACCAAGGGGAGAGCACTTGGGTAATCAGATCCACCATCTTAATTGGGTGTTTTAGCCAAGAGCCTAACCAGAAAGCAAGGCAAACTTTTGAAGCAGAACTCCTGACATAATCCTGTTGTTTTTTTTTAATAGAAATCCAGAAATGTAAAAATCATTCCATAAATTATTTTGCTTTTGGACCTTCCTCTTACTTTCTTATTACCAGTGAGGAGGAATGGGTACCATCTGCAAGCTGCTAAGTTCTCTCTATCCTGAGCTGCCCGACAGGCACCTTCCAGCCAGAGGTGGAAGCATCACATCCCGAAGTGTTTCTATCCCCTCTAACACTGCATTAATCACTGGCCCTCTGGTTTTCTAGTCCTCTCTGACTGGATCAAGGGAAAAATTAAGCTCCAAGCATTGGCAGCCTGGATTTCAAAAAGTTGCCATCTCTTCCTTAAAGTCAGAACAGACACTGACGAGCACAGTAGCATAGGAAAGTCATACGCAACTGCTGTTCCTAAGCCATCTTGCCAGCATGTCGGTGTCTGGACACATCTGTGCAAAAAACCTCACTGCTACCACACAGGAAATAGGGATTTCTCATTCTGCCTTCATTAAATAATTACAAACCAATTTTTAAATTGCCGAACATTGATCTCTGTTCTCAAGAAAATTATCATTCATCAAGAATTCTCTGCCACTTTCTCTGTTCAGGTCCTTCCTCATGTCAACCTTAGTTGGCTTTTTTTTCCCCCTTTACCCCCATTTGTTGCTAAAGGTTTTCACATTTCCAAACTTGCATACTTACTTCCCCTTAAACTGAGCAACACCAGCCTACAGTCTGCTCTTGATTAATATCTATCATGTTCCCAAAGCCTCTGGAGTATCTGCCTTCCCCCCCAACCCCCGCAGGCTGATTTTCCACTAACCAGGACCAGGTGCTCCTACTCAGTGGTAGATGTGAATCTAGGGGGCTTGATACCTTTATGGGTACAAATTGAGAATATAGCCAACTTCTCAGAGAAACTGAAAAGCAGACTGTGTCACACCCTTTCCAACCACATTTCGGTTGGTTTCCGCAGCAGCGCTATTAAGTAGATGAAGGTCATCAGTCTAGTTTTAGGATAACAAAAAAGCTCATATAAGCTAAGTGTCTTCCCCCAGGTCATATGCCTATTTAAGAGACAAATCAGATTTCCAGATGCCAAACTGCACGCTTTCCCTACTAGGTTGCCACTTTGCTCCATAGGCCAGGTATGTTTCCCTTCAATAGGACACGAATCGAAACTGTTGTCTCAAAAAATTTTCTGATTAACTATAACACTGAATCTCATTTCCAGCCCAGTACACTCCCCGCTATGTGAAGGAGTCAGCATTCATGAATTTGATCCTTCTCACTAGATGATAAAAATCCCTTGAGAACATAGATCTTACTTAAACTATAACAACTTCTGTGGCTTTTGAACAGAGCCCAGCCCAAGAGAGATGGTGAGTCAATGAATATCAAGAACATCATGTTCTCAAGCTCACTTCTCCACCATTTGGCATGGCAATCATGTTTTCAGGTTGATTTGCACTATGATAAACATGTTGTCACTTTTGTTCTATAATTGAGAGTAGATTACCAATTCTTTAATTTTCTCAGCTCTGTTTTCTTTGACAAATAGCGAATGATGTGCAAGAAGCAGATGTACTCTTAGAGCAGGCTATTGGAAACAACCCCCGGGCAAATCCTAAACCAAAGATCGCTTCTGAGAAAAAAAAATCCTTCGACTTCGCTTTTGCATGTAGATTTTTCTTATATCAGTTTTCATAAACCAGGGCACTCCTGTGGTCTAGATAAACTTCAGTTCCCAAAAAGGATCACTTATCTTGTGAGCACAGAACTCGGTGGAAAATGACAGAAAATGCAAATCTGAATTTCCACAAAGCCTAGGAAAAAACACTTCAGAAAATTAAATTCTGTTTACCCGGCATTTCCACGCAAATGGCAGGTGGTGGTCCTAGAAAAGTATCATCACAAAATTGTATCTACTTGATACAGTTGGTGTAGAACAAAGCAAGTTAAATATGGAGGGAAAATGCTGTGACACATTGACAATAGCGAGAGATATGTCATCTATGCCAAAGAAGTAGGAGACAAGTATTATCATGATGGAAGGTAATAATCAGAAAACTACTTGGCTTCATTTAAAGCTGTCAGAGGGGATGAAATGGAGAGATTTGGAGTTTGATCTTTTTCTCTCTTCCTAAATGAAAACCCAAACATGTTATAGTAAAGGCCTAATTTACTGGAGTAGGTTTTACTCTTTCTTATGCAACTTCCAGAAAATGGAAAAGGCATTGTCACTCGCTTCCTGCAGTGTACATTATTGAACTGTTTCTCTCTCTCTTCTGCTGTGCTGTAGCAAAAAGTATTTAAATATTGACATTTGCATTGTGATTGTAAGTCTAACAGGCAGCCTCAAACTAATAGCTCAATTGGTTGCTTACCCCTCCCTCCTCCCAACTTCCAGTATCATTAAACTTTGTGGCTGTCAGAATGCTCCAAAAGAGACCACCCTTCAGATCAGACTAGATTTAGTCAATCTTTTAGATTTTCTGTGACAGTAGGAGGGTGGCAGGAGGCGCTGAAGCAGAGAGAATATTTGAAAATACTTAAGTAAAGTTTCCAGCACTAATAACTAGCTGCTCAGTAAATGGTAGCTACTATACCCATCCACTTCCTTATTTTAGGGAAATAAATATCATATTCTGGGAGGCCAGCAATGTGCCTGATTAAGTCTGCATGTTGGGGCTGGAGAGAAAGGGACAATTTTGCCAGCAGTAGTCCACTCAAGTTTTGTTTTGAAGTTTATTTATTTCTCTTGAGAGACAGAGAGAGGCAGAGAGCAGGCTCCACACCGTCAGCACAGAACCCAATGCGGGGCTCTGACTCACGAACCCTGAGATCATGACCTGAGCTAAAACCAAGTCAGGGCCCTTAACACTTAACCAACTAAGCCACCCAGGCGTTCCTCACGTTCTTTAGAAAGGGTAATCTGATTTGGTCTCTGTCTTTGGACTGAACTTCTAAATGAACAGTAAACATTGAGAGTAACATTTTCTGAGTAATAAAAAGGATCTTGTTTTGTAAGTATAAATGCAGCCTTCATGATAACACTAGTGACTGGGAAAAAAGAAAAAAAAAAACAACAACTATGTGTGCCTAGGTGGCTCCATCGGTTAAGTGTCTGACTTCAGCTGAGGTCATGATCTCGCGGTCCCTAAGTTCAAGCCCCATGCTGGACTCTGTGCTGACAGCTCAAAGCCTGGAGCCTGCTTTGGATTCTGTGTCTCCCTCTCTCTCTGCCTCTCCCCAGCTCACTCTCTTTTTTTCAAAAATAAATAAACATTAAAAAATATTTAGAAATCTAAAAAATCTAAATAGTAATTATGTATTTACTACTTACTACAACTTTGGGAAGCACAGAGCACTATTGAGTCACTTCTTAATTGACTTCAAAGGGAAACATAATAGCTACTCTACCTCATATGCAATATGTCATTGACTTTTTACTAATGTATAGAAAAAATAGTTTCCAGTTTCAGACTATTGGATAAGTCTACTTAGTGTTAAAATAAAAGGTTGGCTTGATGTTCCACTCTTAAATGAAAGCTGCTATTTAACAAATAGTATTATCTAAAATTTTGGAGGTATGTTGTTACAATTTTTAAACATTTTCAAGTCAGAGAAAATCCAAAGTCTTCAAATGTGAAGGTTTGGCCAATACAAATGTGAGAAAGACTTAGTCCCAACTCTCAAAATATTTACAATCTGATAGCATACTTACCAAGAAATCACATTTTCACATACTTATATGATGTTTCACAAATTTGGTTCTTAAAACTCAGATAGTCAGTTTGTAAATATTTCTGTTTTCCTGAATATCAAAGTGCTGGATTATAAAATATAGGTCCATCCTATTGTCTGACACTTAACTACAATGTTTAGAGTATGACTTTTTGATTTTAAATGTTTCCCCAATGTTTATTTATTTGTTTGGTGGGGGAGAGGGGCAGAGAGAGGAGACACAGAATCCGAAGCAGGCTCCAGGCTCTGAGCTGTCAGCACAGAGCCCGATGTGGGGCTCAAACATAGAAACCCTGAAATCATGACCTAAGCTGAAATCAGACACTTAACCAACTGAGCCACTCAGGTACCCCTTGACTTTTTTATTTTAAACTGATTCTTTACTCTTATACCTAAATCATATTGAAATGGTCAGAATTCTCTTTTCAAAAGAGCAGAGAGCATAAAAGTTTCATTAGTAATAGTAGAGGTAAAAATACATACTACAGCCTAGAAACATGGCCATGGAAACATGACTTTAAAAATTCCTCCTAAGCACTAATGATGGAATCAGTTCAGAAATCACAAAGTAATTGTACCAAAAGCAGTAAAAAATGTTGATTTTAGCAAGCTTTATAAGATAATCACAGAAAAATGTGGGGCTCTGATTTCATTACAACTCAGTTCTCACACCTGACTCTCCAGAACTCAACCCTAGACCTTGCAATAAATTGTAAATGGAGAAGAGGCCAAACATTGAGTTTCAAACATGAAAGAGAAGCAAGAGGCAAGGAGGAGATGAGGAAGATAGACTCAAGAAGGAGCAGAGAGTTCTGGTAACAATGACCATGAGAATTTGTGTTCATTTCAGCCATCATCTCCCTACCAGCAGAAGTTTAAAGCGACATGTAAGGTTACCAGTCTACAAAGTACAAAATGGAAATGTAGTTCATAAGACAGCCTGGATGCTGGGCAATTTGTTCTTGTACACAGCTTCTAAGAGGGATGCATTAAGTATCAACATAAATATTGATCAATTTCAAACTGCTGCTATTTCATTTAGTATAAATTCCAATGTAACTCTGTATATCCTAGAGTAAGAGTATATTAATTAGTAAACTGCAGTGGGATTCATGTGATAATATTTATTTTCTCTCAATAAATATTACATTAGAACTAGCCCATCATATCAGGAAATTTTCTCCCAATTCTAATTAAAGTATATTAGATATGCATGAATTAACATTGGCATGATAAATGCCAAATAAATTAGTAACTATCGACCACTAATTATATGAAGAGACAGCAGAAAAATTGAAAAAGATTAAAATACAGTTTGGAAAGAGGCAGTTCCGATCTCGTTTATTCAACCATGGAGAGCTGAGTTGTTTTTCTCATCCTTTTAAGATTCACATAAATTTATATCATCCAAATGGTAACAGCTCACCATTATTTAGCTGCCTTTTCTTTCTTCTCTACTTGATTTTCCTTTATCCTTTCTGAAATTGAAGCTTGAGACATACTAAAACTGGGATATAACCCTTCAAGCATATTTTTTAAATTATTATATTTCTAAGACCATCAAGAACTCTCCCCAGCAATGATTATTTACCATTGTTAAAGTGTATTTGTCACTAGTGGCATTAAAAACAAAAACATAAACCACATAGAAAGGCTGTCTTGATATTAGAAATAGTCCTGGGGGTGGATGGAGGACATAAAGTGAACATTTGAATATCAAATAAGGTTTTGTGACAGACAGTATATCTACATATACATTTTAGGCTTTGGAAAAGCAATAAACATGGCACTTGCGATTCCTGAAATGAGCTTTGAAGGCAATTTTGCTTTGGCTGGATGTAGTCTCCACACATACAAAGAAAGGTTGTTCTAAGATAGAATTTTATATTTGTTTTTGCACACTCGATTAAAATCTCACACATTTTTAAATATACTATTTTGTTGAGAAATTTTATCAACTGCAAGAATATGAATGTTTAAATAACTCCACTGAGGATAACTTTATGCTAGATATTAGCGGAAATCTCAAGATCCATGAAAGAGATGTCTTTAAGCCCCAATCTCAATTCTCTGATCATATTTGTAACAAAGCTGTTACCATTCCTTTAAGGCAATTATTGCTATAATACATATATTTACTGATTGGTCTTGATAATTAAGGTGCAATTAAGACTTTCACAGAGGACTTTATCCAGAGTTTTAAAAAACTGTTTATGCAATGCACACAAAAGAAGACACCAGGTGTACAAATATGTGCACCAAAAATAGGGCCACTATAAGGGATTTATATATATGAATTAGCCCTACCCAGAGAAGTATGAACAATCTGGTTCTTTTCGCACTGTTAACAAAATATCAGTTTGTATTAAACACCTACTTACATATTTCATCGTAGATACAAATGATAATTTTTTTTTCTTCTCAGGTGCAATGCTTACGAATCTCATGACAGAATGTTGTAAAAGTCACAGAGTTACCTGTGGCTATTTGGGAATATAAAAACAGATTTTATCAAAAAATGGGCCTTGTGACAAACTCACTAAGATGTTCAATTTGTAAACTTCTGCAAGTGTAGTATAAATTACCAAACAGGTGGGGGCATCTGGGTGGCTCAGTCAGTTAAGCATCCGACTTCGGGTCAGGTCATGATCACACGGTTCGTGGGTTTGAGCCCTGCGCCGGGCTCTGTGCTGACAGCTAGCTCAGAGCCTGGGGCCTGTTTCAGATTCTGTATCTCCCTCTCTCTCTGACTGCCCACCCCCCACCCCTGCTCATGCTGTCTCTCTCTCTCTCTCTCTCAGAAATAAATAAAACATTAAGAAAAAAAAGATTAAAAAAAATTACCAAACAGGTAGCACACAATTAATGTTACATGTGGCAGAAATTCTAACTAAATTTTTTTTCAAAATATAAATATGAAACTTTCCCCAAATTGCCTATAATGCTTATAAAAAATCATTAGCTCCCTGCCACTTTCCATGTTGCATTAATAAACTAACAGTTTCCACGTGATCACAGATACTTACAGATTCATGTGCTGGAGCAGATTCATGCCATCCACAGGAAAGCTTGAATTATACTATCCTTTTAGAGCAAATGAAAGATGGCCTTCTGAGGATTCTAAGTTATCACAGCAAATTCTCCAAAGTGGAAACACACACACACACCTTTCTGAATCACGTGGACAGCAAAAGGTCCCCTCTCTCCACCATGAGACCTACTCATGGCTAAGAAGCTGCAAATCCTATTGGCTACATTTCTACATGGAATTTCATGCATTAGGGCCTGTATGAAGCTGCACTCTCATTTGGTTTAAGCCAGCCAGGTCTCTAGGTCCTACTGCATGAGTTTAGACACCCCTCTGATGCTTAATGGTTGGGCAGTTTTGGATCTGTCACTTCATCTCCCCAAGCTTCGTTTTCCCGCTCTACAAAAAGATGTAATTTTAACTATATCACAAGTGTGTTATGAGAATCACATAAGCTTATATACAGGCAAAATTGTTGGCACTGGGTGAATGACAAATGATAACTGTTACCTTTTCTGTGTGTGTGTCTGTGTGTATGTACACATATATACACTGTTGTTAAAATATGTATATGTTTATTTAAATACATATCTATATACCTTTATACATATATAGAATTGATATACAAAGATAGATAGATAGATAGATAGATAGATAGATAGATAGATAGATAGATATACATGTAAATATAGAGTACATCAGTGATCAGCAAGCTTTTCTATATACAACCAGACAGTAAATAGTTTAGGTTGTGAAGATGACCCAGTCAGTCTCTACCACATCTACTCAACTCTGCTATTGTAGTGCAAAAGCAACCATTAACAGAACATACAGTTCCAGTAAAACTTTATTTACAAAAGTTGGTGGAGATCCAATGTGATGTACTTTGTAATCCTCAGCACAGACAATATGTACTGTAGATGCTGCATATACTATGTATGTATGTATATGCATAAATAGTTTAGATATGATTTTTCTGAAGTTTGATTTATATATTTTTATGGGCTTGTTAAATATCTATGTTTGTAGTATGAAAGGGCTTTGTGAATATTCACCCAAGTGAATCTTGGGACACGTGTCTGAGTATTTTATGCATAACGAAGATGTTTCTTTCAAAGGACAAGTACTTCCACTGCTGCTACATAATTTGCCAAATGCAAATATTTTTTTTAATATTTTTTATTTATTTCTAGGGGAGAGAGAGAGAGAGAGAGAGAGACAGCGTGAGCAGGGGAGGGTCAGAGAGAGAGGGAGTCACAGACTGAAACAGGCTCCAGGCTCTGAGCTGGCAGTCAGCACAGAGCCCGACGCGGGGCTCAAACCCACGAACCGCGAGATCAGGCCCTAAGCGAAAGTCGGACGCTTAACCGACTAAGCCACCCAGGTGCCCCAAATGCAAGTATTTTTATAGTCCTTTGAAGATGCAAAATTCCCCACATCGGTAATGAAAATAAAATGTGAATAATACTCATAGCCATAAATTTTAGCACATACTACATGCTAGGTGTTGAATTAAGACTTTGATGTACATTACATAGATGCTGACATCTACAGTGTAAATGGAGATTGTCCCAGTTTCACAAATAGGAAACATTGGTTTGCCCAACAGTCACTCAAACTAAGTAAGAATTGATGCAGGAGCAAATCTGCTTTCTATTTATACAGTAACAGTGTTTTAGATTAGTTTATTCTCTAGATCTAAATTTGCTCTCTCTTCTCCAGTACTCCGTCTTGCACATAAGGTAACAGCAGCGAAGAGAGGTGAAGTGATTTGTCCAAGAGTCCTTAGCTAGTGAAAAGAACTGGAACTTAAGATCACATTACAAGTTTTACATGGAATAGTAAGATAGATTGAACTCAGTCAAATGCAATGAGAAGTCTTCATTCCATGTCAAAAATACGAGGTTCAGGGGTGCCTGGGTGGCTCAGTCAGTTGAGCATATGATTTTGGCTCAGGTCATGATCTCCCAGTGCATTGACTTTAGGCCCCACATTGAGCTTTGAGACGACAGTGCAGAGCCTGCCTTGGATTCTCTGCCTCCTCCCTCTTCCTCCCTCCTCCACTCGCTCTTGAGTGCGTGCGCAGTCTCTCTCTCTCAAAGATAAACATTAAAAAAAAAAAAAAAAAAAAACAACCTACAAGGTTCAGTGCCTAGTTAATTTCACTTATCCAAAGTTCTAGAAAGTTTTGCTGGTACAAATATATATTGCAAATAAAATCAGTCTTTGTCAGATTTTAAAACATCTTTGCAAATCAGAGCACCCATTTAAAGAATATTCCCTTAAGCCCTTGTTTAAATTCTTACTGTATATATTTCCTCTTCTTCATTCAAATATCTGATCTCTCCATGATTAGGGCCTTGTATAAAATTAATTCAGCCTCTTGGCCTGACCTTAGACATGGGTCCTCGACACTGATCCAAACATTTCTTTGAAGTCATTAGTGTCCTTTCTTAGTACCTCCCCACAACCCCAGTCCCCTGGCAGCATAATGACCCCATGTCTACTTAAACTCAGGTAGGTCTCTACTCTTTGTGGTTGAGCAGCCCTTGGCTGAATAGTATTTCCCAACAATTAGCATGTAGCCTCTTAACGCTCCTATCTTTAAGAAATATGGGGAAAAAATCATCATGGTGAAGGATTAGAATATTGCATTTGCTGCCACTTTCTCTTATATCTAGTCACTGAGAATTGCTCATTTCTTTGGCATTCACTGTGCTATTGTTAATTCAAATATATCAAAAATAGTTTAATTAAAATTGAGAGAAGCCATATGATAAAATGAATGGACTAAAGCATTATTAATTAGTAAGAAATAAATCCTTCTATAAGGATTTCAGTATGTTTAGCTATAAGTTGTACCACTACATGAAGGAACACACAAAAATATAGTCTTTGAACTTTAAAATTTAGTATTATATTCTTTTAATATGTTTTATATTTCACATTTATTAAAGGATAATTTCAATTTTCCCATATTGCACTTCTGAAATAGCTTTCTTTCTAACAGAAATTCAATTGTTATTGTACCCCACCACCACCTTTTGTTTATCAATAGTGTTTCATTTTGCTTTTGTTTCTTTTGTTTATTTATGTTACCTACTTGCTTTGTTTTGATTTTCTTATAAGCATCTCTAATATAATCAGTTTGGGTTTTATATTAAATCCTAACTTCCTCAAATTTTAATCAAAATGCTACTTGTGATATTTTCCTTGTAAACAAATTCTTACTCCTTATTTTGATTTCTACCAAAGTGAAACAAGTTGTGGCATCTATTTAATTAAAAAGCATCTTGAACTATATTTTATGCTCTTAAATTGGTTTCTCTCTCTTCCAGATAGCAACATAAACACTGTAAGTCTCAACTCACATGAAAATGAAGTCTTAATAAGATGATTTACCAGTTATCCAAATATTTATTCTATATTTTTTCAACAAATATTTTTTTTAAGTTAATTTATTTTCAAAGAGAGAAAATCCCAAGCAGGCTCCATGCTCTAAGTACAGAGCCTGATGCAGGGCTCGAGCCCATGAACCGTGAGATCATAACCTGAGCCAAAATAGAGAGTAGGACACTTAACCGACTGAGCCACCCAGGTGCCCCTCAATAAATCTTTCTTTGTCAAGAATAAGAAATAAGAATTTCTTGAAGAATTATTGTATGCAAAGCACTGGGCCAAATATTGGTTATTCTATGAATAAAATAAACGTGGTACCCTCTTCTAAAAGTTTACAAACCAGTGAGAAAGACAAATCGTCACGGAAACTAATATACAAATGTAAAATTTCAAGTTGTGAAACTTTCTATGGTGAAAGTCACGGTCTGCAGTGACAGGAAAATGAGCATTACATAGATGAGAGAGCTGGGGGACCGTGCTGACGAGGTATCCCCTGATCTGAAACCAGAAGGATGAGAAAGAGTTAATCACTGAAAATGGAGGTAAAAGAGCTTCAGGATAAGAGAATGGCCTGTACAAATGGATGTCCCTAATGTGGAATATAGCAGGGCATCTGTGAAACATTAAAAGTGCCCAAACTGGTAGGGACATACGAGTCAAAGAAAGGTGATAAAGTTGGAGAGCTAAGTAGGGAGTTTGTAGTTTATTATAAATGATTTAGAATGTTTTTCCAAGTACAAAGTAAACCTTTGGAAAAAGTTTTAGGTTGGGAAATGACATAACCAGATTCTTGGGTATAGATATATAAATATATAAACACATACATACATGTATGAACATTTTGATCACTATGATTATTCTTTGAAAATGGATTGGAGATGGACCACAATGGAAGCAGAGAGTCCTGTTGGGAGACTATTCTAGAAACTCTGCTGAGAGATCATGGTTAGTTGGATGAAGATGGTGGCAGAGGAGATGGGAGAGAGAGGCAAATTCAATAGATATTTTGGAGGCAAAAATTACAGGAACTTCTGAGAGACTGGATGTGGGGGATGAGGGAGCAGAAACAAAGGTACTTTCATCCTTTTGGATATGAAGAGATTAAGAGACTCTGAGGTTGGGACTTAACAATTAAAAGGAAGTATGCTGAGCCTGGGGTTGCAGAAGGAAAAGCAGGGGCACCTGGGTGGCTTAATCGGTTAAGCATCCAACTTTCGCTTAGGTCATGATCTCGTGGTTCATGGGTTCGAGCCCCGCGTCGGGCTCTGTGCTGACTGCCAGCTCAGAGCCTGGAGCCTGTTTCAGTCTGTGACTCCCTCTCTCTCTGACCCTCCCCTGCTCATGCTGTCTCTCTCTCTCCTAGAAATAAATAAAAATTTATATAAATATATATATATATAAATATATATATATAAATATATATATAAAACAAAAAAAGAAGGAAAAGCAACTGTCGTTGGGCAAAAGAAACTTTCTCCCAATGGCTGCATTAAATACAAGGTGAAAATCAGTAAGCAAGAACTCTTGTTTCAATTTGCCCAAGTTCCCAATTCCTTCAACAACCCTTAATGATTTAAAGAACCTTAACCCAACTCTGGTATCAAGAGTCACGGCTACCCAAAAGGTAAAGAGATGCTTTATAAAGGATGGGGACATGTCAAAAGAATAGATGAGCCAGTTTAAAAGAGGCTCCCTCTGGCTGAACCTTAGATAACATAAACCATAAAATAAAGTCTCAGATTATAACCCACAGGGTGAAGTAAAAAGCTATGAATCCACACTGGTATAAATAAATAAGAAAGGAAAACCTCCTCCTTACAGTAGAATTCCAACTAATAAATATAAAGAAATGATAACAATAGGGAAAAAAAAAAACTCCATCTGGCAACCACTACAGTGATCATTTTCATGTAAGAATCATTTAGGCATGCCAAAACTTATGAGTGAAAGCATGGTAAGAAATAGGATATTAACTTAATCTCAAAATATCCCTCAACAAGGTATTTCTTAATCTCAAAGCAATAATAGTAACTTAGAGTAAAGAACAAATCGAGGAAGTTCTTTTCTATTTCTTTATCTTTTAAGTGTTTTTCAGTGAATTTTGTCAAATTCATTGTCTGTATTGATTGAGAAGATCATGAATTTTTGGGGGAGGTCTTTCTTTGTCTATAATATGGCATATTACATTGATTGTTTTTTTGTGGTAAACCAAGTTTATGCTCTGGGCTAAATCTACCTTGATCATGATGTATGACCCTTTTATCTTTTGTGGAATATGGTTTGCAAGTATTTTGATGAAGCTTTTTGTGTCTATATTCATAAGAGTTATTGGCCTATTGTTTTCATGATCCTTTTTCAAAAAATTCCAAAATTTAAGATGTGAAATACATTAACATCACTTTCTTTTAAGAATTGCAATTATGGATATTTAGGAATTTAGGAATTGCAACTATGAATAACAGAACTGCCCTGCACAATAAAAAAATTTAAAAAAAGCAACATACACATTAAAACAGCAGCTTTAAAAAAATATGGGCTTATTTCTTTAAATATCAAAGAGGTCCAGAAGTAGACAATTCAGAATATGGATGACAGTTTTGTGATGTCACCATTAGACTGTAATTCTTCTTTTTGTATTTTGCCACCCTCAGTAAAAGTTCCATCCTCAAGTTACTTCATATCTCAGTAGGGTTACTGGAACATCTGGAATCATTTCAGACAGCAGCAGGGTGGGGAGGAAAGGAGAAAAACAAAGAAAGAATGCTCCCAACCAAGCAAGGTTCGTATAAACAGCTTTTTCAATGATTTTCCACGTATGTCCATCGGCCACACCTGGTTGTAAGAAAGGCTGTGGAAAATGTTCTCTTAGCTGGAAACTGCCTCACTGAACAGAATGGGGGTTCTGTTACTAAGGAAGAAGCGAGTGAATTTAATGAACTAACCAGCAGTCTGCCCTAGTACAGGGCAGTGGGTAGGCAGCCTAACTCACTGCTCTGTAAGCCCATAAACTTTGAAGCATTCATTCTTTAAAAGTTAGAAAATGTGACTGATACCCTAGGCCTTGAAGGAAATAAAAGAGACTATTTAAGGATCAAGTCTCCCCTTTCCATAATATTCAAATCATTTTTCCAAATTCCCAACATAAATTAGCTGCAGCTTCACTACTGAATTTATTCTTTCATTTCTACATAATATAACTCTCTAGGCTGTCACTTGTTCATTTAGCCAGCCAGCCAGCCAGCCAATATTCATTAAATGCCACCCACTAATCAGTAGCACAGTTTACTTCCAAATGGAAAATATAGCAAGCAAATAAATTACTGATTGAATCATATGCTATGATCATATCAGTAGATTAAAAATGGTTAATTAGTGTTAATTTCATGCAGCAGATGGGGTTAAGTGTAATGTAAAGGAAGAAAGCAGATGAGGGAGATGATTAGAGGTAGAAAATAGGGGTGAGGATTTCAAACAGAGCAGTCAGGTATAGTTTCATTGAAAAGGTGCAATGGACAACAAAGTAGGGGAGACATCCAACCAGATACTTGAAAGAAAAGAATCAGAGACAGGGCAGAGCAAGTGCAAAGGATCTAAGGAAGCGGCAGCAAGCGGTCTGACATAAGGACGAAATTGTGGCTGAAGGGTAGTGATCAGCAGGGGAGAGCGGTGGGTGAGGTTAGGAGGGTGACAGGACTCAGGTAAAACAAGTCCATGCAGGTCATTTTAATGACTTCATCTTTTGTTCAGCATGAGGTAAGAAGCCATTAGGGACTTGAGCAAAGCTGTAACAGGATCTTCTAACATTTGTAAAGGTCACTCAGGCTGCTGTGCTGAAAATAGACTGTAGGGGGCAAAGGATAGCTAAGAGATGATAGTGGCTGGGATTAGGGTGACAAAGTGACTAGGTTTCCAAAATACTGAAAGTTAGGTAGCACAGGATTTCCCAATGGAAAGAGTATGAGGAATGAGAAAAGAAGAAAAGTCAAGGATGACTCCACGTATTTGGTCTGATTAACTGGAAAAACAAAGTTGTCACTAAGGTGTGAAGAGCTGGAGGTAGAGAATGGAAAGAAGGTCAAGAGTTCATGACTTACAGTCATGTTCAGTTTTAGATGTCTATTAGATGTCCAAGGGGCGAAATCAAATGGAATGTCTGATTCAGGAGTATGGAATTCAGAACACAGGAACTCTTTATGGGAGTTGATGTATAAACTTGAATTGGGGGCTAGGGTCAGAAAAGTTTGTGTGTGTTTTAAGAGAAATTACAACATCTTTTAATGCCGATGGAAATGATGTAATAGAGAGGAAAGTTATCCATAAAAATCAGACTTTCGTTGTGTGAGTTTTTAACAACAATATCTCAGGTTCCACATTGGTGAAATCAGACATCAAGAGATAATGTCTAAGATCAAGTGCTTTATATTCTGTCATTCAAGAAATATTCTCCATTGTCCAAGTGGCCTATATTTGGATCATTTAATCTGGAAATGGAGTCTCTCTTGGACCATGGTATATGGGACAGCATGAGAAGACACTTTTTTCCCCATTGTTTTGGTATGTATCACTTCATCTTTCTCTTTACTATCTTCATTTTATTCCCTATTTCTGTCTTGGGATCAACGCCAAAGAACAGTCAATGTTATGTTTCTGCTGTTTCATTTATATTGCATTACATCCCCTGTGAAAGCAAGATGCGTTAGTTGAAGTTTAGACAACCTTGAATATACAGAGGTTTTCATTGCAGTTCCATTTGTGATGAAGAGAGATGACTGATTTCCTCAATGCCACCTTAGCATTTCTGTATGCAGTTCTAACTTGTAGGTAATCATCCTTGAATCCATAACCATTCAATGATGAATCACTACAGTTGCACAACCAGAAAATATATGCTTCCTAACATGAAACATACAAAGCATCCAGTACCACTTGTGAAGTTTTCCTTCCAAAATCCTAAATCTCATCAAGTCTTTAGTGCTAACTTCCAGTTACAGTAAATGTCAGGGTTAGAATAATCATTTGAATGTCAAATAAGATAAACTCACAATGTGGGACATTCCCAAGACAACATATCCAGTTTCTTCAAGTTCAATGACAAGATAAATTTTAAAAAGATTAAAGACATAACAGCCAAATGTAATAGGTAGGGCCGATTTGCATATTCATTTGAATAAGTCAATTAGTTAAACATTTTAGACAATCTGTGAAATTTAAATATGGGTTGGCTATTCGATGGTGCCAAGAATATGTTATTAAATTTGTTAAAGGTGATAATGATATTGTAGTTTCATATTTTTAAAAGTTTATATATTTGAAAATACGTTCTGAATTATGTAGAAGAAATTATATGATGTCTGGGATATGCTTTATAATGCTTTAGCAAAAAAGGAGGAGAAAAAAGAGGAATAGGCAAAGGACAATTCTAGACAATTATAAAACCTAGGTGATAAAAATGTAGGGTTCATTATAATATTCCATCTACTTTTTGTTGTATATTTGAAGGTTATTATAATAAAAATCATCCTGTACTCTGTCTACTCTTCCAATCCCATCCTTTCTCCCATAAAACTCTTCTTGCTGTTTGCCTCTTTCTATACACCCTTGATGCCAGACACATAGGACAATTCACAGTTTTCTGCTCCTTAACACCTTGTGCTTCCACATGATATTCATGCTGCCAATATTCCCAACAACCTCAAAAATTCCTACAGACCTTTCAAAGCCCAACTGGTCCATTATCCTTGCTGCTCCCCAAACATGCAAGTGGTTTCCACCTCAGGCTTTGCACACTCTGTTTCTATGCTTAGTATACTTTTCCTTTAGACATTCACATTGCCCTCACTCCATCCACGGATCTATTCAAATATCATTTCATCAAAAAATCTTTCCCCTGCCCCAACTAGTGTCCCTCCATGAACCTCTATATCCTCCAATCCTGCCTTATTATAACCAACCAACATCGTCTATATTTGTTTGCTTGTGACAATCACCCTCCATTAGAATGTCAGCTATATCAGAGCTATTCCTTTGTTGAATGGTGGTATATTCTCAGTCCCCAAACAGTGCTAGGAGCATAGTAAGAATATAGTAAGTGTTTAATTAATGAATTTTGTAAAAGTGGCATTCTTAATATTAGATAAAATGTTAGTACCCAATATCTATAAAGAACCTATCAAACTCCACACCCAAAAAAACCAAATAATCCAGTGAAGAAATGGGCAGAAAACACGAACAGACACTTTTCCAAAGACATCCAGATGTCTAACAAACACATGGAAAGATGCTCAACATCATTCATCGCCAGGAAAATACAAATCAAAACGACAGTGAGATACCACCTCACACCTGTCAGAATGGCTAAAATGAACAACTCAGGAAACAACAGGTGTTGGCGAGGATGTGGAGAAAGAGGAACTTTCTTGCACTGTTGGTGGTAATACAAACTGGTATAGCCACTATGGAAAATAATATGGAGGTCCCTCAAAAAGAACTACCCTATGACCCAGAAATTATAGTATCTGGTACTTATCTAAAGGATATAAAAATGCTGATTCAGAGGGGGACATGCACCCCAATGTTTATAGCAGCTCTATCAACAATAGTCAAGTTATGGAATAAGTCCAAATGTTTATCAAGGATAAACATTTATCCTGGATATCAAGGATAAACATTTATCCTGATGAAAGGATAAAGAAGACATGGTATATATACAATGGAATATTATTCACCAATCAAAAAGAATGAAATCTTGGCATTTGCAACAGTGTGGATGGAACAATAATGTATTACAGTAAGCAAAATAAGTCACAGAAATACTAATATCATATGATTTCACTCATATGTGGAATTTTAAAAACAAAACAGATGAACATAGGGGAAGGGAAGGAAAAAATAAGATTAAGAACAGAGAGGGAGGGGTGCCTAGGTAGCTCAGTCAATTAAGCATCCAACTTTGGCTTGTGTCACGAACTCATGGTTTGTGAGGTGAGCCCCACATCAGGCTCTGCACTGACAGGATGGAGCCTGCCTGGGATTCTTTCTCCTTCACTCTCTGCCCCTCCCTCCCTCTCTCAAAATAAATACATAAACTCACTTGCTCTCTCTCTCACACACACGCTCTCTCAAAATAAACTTTAAAAAAAATCTTTACAAAAAACAAAAAAATGAAAACTGAGATGGAGGCAAACCATAACAGACTCTGAAATACAGAGAAGAAACTACAGGTTACTGGAGGGAGTTGAGTCGGGAGATGGGCAAAATGGGTGATGGGCATTAAGCAGGGCACTTGTTGGGATGAGCACTGGGTGATATAGGTAAGGATGAATCACTGGGTTCTATCCCTGAAACCATTATTACACTGTATGTTAACTAACTTGGATTTAATTTTTTTTTTTAAGTCATTCTTGGGGCTTCTGGCTGGTTCTGTCAGAAGAACATGTGACTTTTGATTTTAGGGTAGTTACTTCAAGTCCCACATTGGGTGTAGAGATTACTTAAATAAAAATGCTTTTTAAAATATCATTCTTGGGGCACCTGGGTGGCTAGGTCAGTTAAGCATCCAACTCTTGATTTTGGTTCAGGTCACAATCTCACCATTTGGGAGTTCCAGCCCCGCATCTGTCAGCACAGAGTCTGCATGGGATTCTCTCCCTCCCTCCATCCCCCCTCCCTCCCTCTCTCTCTCCTGTTCTTCCCCCCAGCTCACACATGCACACACTCTCTCTCTCTCAAAATAAACTTTAAAAAAAATGTCATTATTCTGTGAGGTTTTTCCTTACATTTTGAGCTGAGTTAGATATTTCTTCCTTTCTGCTCTCTGGCACTGTTTATCCCTACACCCTGGCATCTATCATATTACAGCATTTTGAGGCTAATAAACTTCTTCCTGACTAACATGAGGTTCTTGTGAAAGGGATGGTGTTTTATTCATCCTGATGACTAAATAAACAGGAATGTAGGCTCAGCAAATATGTATTAAATAAAAGGGAAAATTTCAGCGATTTGCAATTATGTTTTTCTTTATCCTTGAGATTCTTTTTCAAAGACACCAGGTTATGGGAAAAATGGAGGAATGACTTTCAGTTCTAAAAACCCTATACAAAATTCATTACTTTCTTGCACCTAAGATAAGAAACATTGACTTTATCATTTTTTCCACAAGCTGCATCCATGCTACTTTCTTGTATTATAATACTTAAGAAATAATATATTATGGGTGTGTATGTGAGTGGGTGTATGTGTGTGTGTAAAAAGAAAAAGGAGAAATCTGGAAAATATTTTGACCTTGACTTTGAAATTTAAGATGTGCAAACCTCACAAGCCAGCATTTCTACTCTTACATATCCACTCCTAGAAGAATTATTGCACACATATACCAAGGGCCATGCACAAATATATTCATAGTTGCATGCTTTGTAATAGCAAAAACCTGGGGAAATGCAAATTTCATCAACAGAAGAATGGATAAATCAATAGTAGCATATTCAGGCAGTGAAATCATCTACATCAGTGAAACTGAATGTCCTTCTGCTATGCATAGTAACACAGAAAAATGGTTCTCAATTAGGGGTAATTTTGTCCACCAGGAAACAACTGGCAATGTCTGGAGACATTTGAGTATTGTGACTGGGAGGCATGGGTAGAGACCAGGGATGCTGTGAACACCTGAGGATACACAGGGCAGTGCCTCATAACAAATAATTATCCAACCCAAAAATGTCAATAGCACTGAGGTTGGGAAACTCACATAGATGAATGACAACAATATTTTGAGCAAAAAACCCCACCAAGTCACAGAAGTATATATACCTCTTACATCATATTTATCATATCACTTACATAAAAACTCCAGTAAGTAGGCAGAATTTGAAATAGATATACTTAGGAACTCATATCAATATGGTAAAATTATGAAGAAAAGCAAGGGAATAATGGACACCTGAAGGAGAATCAAAGGGGTGAATTTAAGAAGAGATGCACAGGAACATGAAAGACCAGACAACGCTCTAGTTCTTTAGCTGGAAGGTACGCATATGGGTACACGCTTTATTGTTCTTCTCTAGAATTTATTATATACTATATTTCTTCTTTTGTATGCTTGATTACTACATAGCTTTTTTTTAGAAGATATCAAGAGCAAACCTCTAGAATAAAAACAGATAATTAAAGGCAAAGAAAAATTTCAAGTTCTACCTGAACAGTCTATATCTATTTTTTTAAGATTTTATTTTTAAGTAATCTTTACACCTAAAATGGAGCTTGAACTCACAACCCCAAGATCAAGAGTCACATGTTCTACCGACTGAGCCCCCCAGGCACCCCCAAGCTATATCTACTTTGAGATAAATGTATTTATCTTGCAAGCAGAATGATTTTTTTAACATACTTCTGTACAATTTTTCCTTAAAAAATAAATTATAGGGGCGCCTGGGTGGCTCAGTCGGCTTAGCGTCCGACTTTCGCTTAGGTCATGATCTCGCAGTTCGTGGGTTCGAGCCCCGCATTGGGCTCTGTGCTGACTGCCAGCTCAGAGCCTGGAGCCTGTTTCAGAGTCTGTGATTCCCTCTCTCTGACCCTCCCCTGCTCATGCTCTCTCTCTCTCTCAATCTCCTAGAAATAAAATAAAACATTAAATAAATAAATAAATTACAGATAAATTACACAAAAATTTTTTGACCATGTTGGGGCGCCTGGGTGGCTTAGTCGGTTGAGCGTCCGACTTTCGCTTAGGTCATGATCTCGCGGTTCGTGGGTTCGAGCCCCGCGTCGGGCTCTGTGCTGACTGCCAGCTCGGAGCCTGGAGCCTGTTTCAGTCTGTGACTCCCTCTCTCTCTGACCCTCCCCTGCTCACGCTGTCTCTCTCTCTATCTCTCCTAGAAATAAATAAAAACACTAAAAAAATTAAAAAAAAAATTTTTTTTGACCATGTTGATAGGTTCTCAGATCGCTGGTCAGTAACACTTCCTATAATCTTATCTTACAAAAAAATAATAAATTGAATACAGCTCTAATAATCAATCAAGAGAAAATACATAGTATGAAAGAACACGTCAAATGCATGATACAACCAGCAAAATCCTGTCCATAGGAATTTCTAAAGGACAACAATTTGCTGCCACAAATAATTTGCAAGGAAATAAAGAAATGAAGAAAAAATAAATAAAAGAAAGATAAAGGAGAAATCTATTGATTAAAGAGACTTAAGAAGCAGATAAAAAAATAGAAAGAAAATAGCTTCTCTTTATTAATGAGATAATATGATAAATAAAGCGGAGGTAGAAAACAGAAAAAAATAGAAGCAGATCAACTAAGGAATATCAAATTTTATTTGTTCAAAAAGTTATTTTTAAAATGAGAAATAACGGGGAAATTTTAAATATTTGCTAAATAAACGATTAAGGAATTACTGTCAATTCTTTATTGATGATGTTTTTCAATGAATGCTTATCTTTATGAAAGAAATTTTTATCTAGGATTTGTTTTCAAATTACCTAGAATGAAACAGGATGAAATAAAGACATAAAAAATTTTTTTAAAGAAACAGGATGATTTGATAAGAGTTGAAGTTGGAGGATGGATATATAGAAGTCATCCTGCATGGCTGACATGTGCATTTGTGTAACTGTTCAATTTTATAGACTAAAATGTTTTTTAAATTATCTACCTGTCTAAAAGTATCTTTGCACACATATCCCAAACTAAAGAGAAAGATTAGCTAATTTGACCTAGAGGAAGACCACTAAAAGGAATTAGTATCAGCTTTGCCCAGGTAAAAGTGAAAGTCATTTTGGTCAAGTATCTGGAATGTTTGTATAATAAATGAATTTATTATACAAACAGGCTCCAGGCTCAGTTGGTTAAGCGTCCGACTTCGACTCAGGTCATGATCTCACGGTTCGGGGATTCGAGCCCTGCGTGGGGCTCTGTGCTGACCCCTAGCTCAGAGCCTGGAGCCTGCTTCAGATTCTCTGTCTCCCTCTCTCCCTGACCCTCCCCTGCTCACACTGTCTCTCTCTCTCAGAAATAAATAAAACATTAAAATAATTTTTTTAAAGGTTTATTCATTTGAGAGAGACAGTGCAAGTAGAAGAGGGGCAGAGAGAGGGAGAGGGAAACAATTGGAGAGAGAGAAAGAGAAAGACAATCACAAGCAAGCTCCATGTTGCAAGCACAGAGCCCAACGTAGGGCTCGAATCCACGAAACTATGAGATCATGACCAGAGCTGAAATCAAGAGTCAGATGCTTTACTGACTGAGCCATCCAGGGATTCCTGTCTTCTTTCTTATTACTCCCCACATAATCGACAAAAAGGAAATATCTCTTCTTTGTTGAAACTGCTACAAGAAAACAACAGAAACTTAAGTCTCATGACTTTCAAAGCAACCTACATGTGACCTAATTCAAATGTTCAGACCATATTTGAAACAAAACCCAGCTGACTGATACCTGGGGAATCAGGAAAGGAGACAGGATAAAGTGGAAAAGGGTTATATTGAAATTTAGCCTTATATCTTATTTTTATAATTTATTTCTTCATATATTTACGTAGGACATTGTTTAGGGAATGTATGTTTGTTACTTGAAAAAAACAAAAATTGGGAGGGGGCGGCTGGGTGGCTCAGTTGATTAAGCATCTGACTTTGAATCAGGTCATGATCTCACAGTTCATGGGATCAAGCCCCGCATTGGACTCTGGGCTGACAGCACAGCCTGGAGCTTGCTTCAGATGCTGTGTCTCCCCCTTTCTGTCCCTCCCCCACTGTGCTCTCTCTAAATAAATAAATATTCAAAAAACTTTTAAAAAGAAACACAAACATTTTTAAGTAACCCTTCTCTTTTTGAGCAATATTTTATAGATGAGGCACAGAATCCCACTTTAGAGATAGCTCCATGGTTAGCCCCTCTCACCGCTACCTATCAGGGAGATGCCAGAGTGGCTAAATCATGTGTGCACTCTGACAATGTGGACCGAAAATAAATCAGTACCTTTCACCCCAGAGGCATCATTAATTTCATGATAAGCTATGGTGGCCCAAGCCAGGCTGAGACCTTCCACAGTGATTAGATCAACTTGGTGAACATGATAATGAACAGATAGTTTCCCTGGGCTTTGAAAGTGTCCCATGGATTGTAATAAGCTTTTTAGAGAAACGAACCTACTCCTATATCTTAAGGAGCCTGTGATGAAGAATTCATTTTTTCAACCCAGTAACCACCACCCTTCTTCTAGTAAAAGTAACTCATTCACTCTTCACCTGGCAAATTAAATAAAATTAAATTAATAATTAAATAACTTTAAATTTTTTTAATAATTAAATCTGAAAAAAAAATAATTAAATCTGTGAGAGATCATGAGATCATGACCAGAGCTGAAATTAAATCTGTGAGACTGAGTGAGAATAAACTTGACCCCTCCCCAGATCATGGGGCCCACCTCTGACAATGAGAGTCAGAAAATGAGTATGGATTAACTGTGCAAAGAACATGAAATGTGACCCCTGTCAAGGAAACCTGTCTTCCCCAGGGCTTTTGAAAATGGGCACTGATGAATTTTATGGAAATCATGTTTCCTAGTGACAATTTTTTTTCTCTTTGGAGGAAGATCTTGCCTGTTAAGAGACTAATACAAAGCAACAGAAAGCCTAGAGAAAGAGTCCTAAGAGCATCATGTAAGGCTCTGAACCAGATGTGCCCTTTCTTGTCCTATTTAACTGAAGAGTTGCTGTGGTTAGCAGAATATCAGCCCCCAAATATGCCCACATCCTAGTAGCCAGAACTAGAGAATATGTTACCTTACATGATAAAAGTGACTTTTCAGATATGCTTAAGTTAAACATCTTGACAGAGGGATTTTTTCCTGGTTATGCAGCTAAGCCAACTGTAACCACAAGTTTCCTTACAAAAGAAAGGCAGGAGGGTCAGGCACAGAGAGAGGAGAAGCAGAGGTAGCAGTGATTCAGAGCTGTGAGGCAAGGAAGGCAGGCAGCTTCTAGAAACTAGAAAAGACCATGAAATCAATTCTTCCCTAGAGCAGCCAAAAGGAACACATCCTCCTAATGCTTTGATTTTAGCACAAGATGAAGTTTCAGACTTCTGACCTCCAGACTGTGTGTTGCTTTAAGCTGCTAATTCTGTGATAATTCGTTAGAGAAGCAGTAGAAAAGAAAGCTGTTGGCTTTCCGGCACATGACTAAATGCTTCCTGAGCCGATGGACAATTCAATACAGTTAAGATCAACCTCCTGGAGGGATCCCCACATTTACTAAACAATGCAGATCTTCCAGAGTTAAGTTATTAACAACATGAATCCAGTTTCTAATTTGACTTAAAAATAGAATGGATACTGGGTGCCTGGGTGGTTCATTCGGCTGAGTGTCTAACTCTTGATCTCAGGATCATGAGTTTAAGTCCCACATTGGGCATGGAGCCTACTTAAAATAAATAAACAAATATATATACATATATATATGTTTTAATGTTTTTTATTCATTTCTGTGAGAGAGACAGTGTGAGCAGGGGAGGGGCAGAGAGAGAGGGAGACACAGAATCTAAAGCAGGCTTCAGGTTCTGAGCTAGCTGTCAGCACAGAGCCGGACGCAGGCTGGAACCCACAAACTGTGAGATCATGACCTGAGCCGAAGTCAGACACTTAACCGACTGAGCCACCCAGGTGCCCCTTATATTTTTTAAAGTAGCAGTGTAATAGGGGTGCCTGGGTGGCCCAGTCAGTTAAGCATCCAACTCTTGATTTTGGCTCAGGAGGTCATGATCTCATTGTGGTGGGATCAAGCCCCATGTTGGGTTCTTTGCTAACCGTGGAGCCTGCTTGGGATTCTCTTTCTCCCTTTCTCTCTGTCCCTCCCCCTGCTCACATTCATTCTCTCCAAATAAACAATCAACTAAATAAACATTTTTTTTAAGGTGGCAAGGTAAAAATCAATTAAATTTCTCAGACAGGCTAAAAACAGAGCATGTGAAAGGAAAAATGTAGAAATATCATTTTATTAATTTGTGTAATAATTCTCTCTTGATGCTAGCCTGGATTCTGCAAACACAGATGGTGGACGATTGGGATCAGGAAGTGAACAGGCTAACCCTTCTCTGAAAGGCACTTTACATTCAAGTGGAAAATGGACAACTAAAAAAAAAGACAATGCCATTCATTTCTTTTTCTCTCCCCGTATCCTATCCTCTCCTCTCTTCCTCACTCCCACACACCTAATTTAAACTGAAAAGAACACTAAGTAGTCATGGTCAATGCCTGATAGTAACAGTTTCTGGATGGTGACAGTTCTCGATAAATCAACAAATTACTTTTTTTTAGTTCTTCCTAGTAAAACATACCAAGAATGTTTGAATTTAAATAACTTATTGTGGGGGCACCTGGGTGGCTCAGTCGATTAAGTGTCTGACTCTTAATTTCAGCTCAGGTCAAGATCTCACAGTTCATGGGTTCAAACCTCATGTCACGCTCTGTGCTGACAGATTGAAGCATGCTTGGAATTCTCTCTTACCCTCTCTCTCTACCCCTTCCCACTCACACACAAGCACTTTGTCTCTCCCAAAATAAATTAATAAACTTCGTAAAAATAAATACATACTGTTATTTCCTGTTAATGTGACCTCAGTGGGAGCCAGGACCTGATCAGTCTTATTTACTGTTGCATATCTAGCACTGAGACACTACCTGAAACATAATAGATGCTCAATAAGCATGCTAAATGAAGAAGAGATACACAGGAGTCAAGAACTATCAACTCTTGGGGCGCCATGGCTCAGGTCATGATCTCACAGTTCATGGGTTCAAACCCTGCATCAGGCTCTGTGCTGACAGCTAGCTCAGAGCCTGGAGCCTGTTTCAGATTCTGTACCTCCCTCTCTCTCTCTGACCCTCCCCTGTTCATGCTGTCTCTTTCTCTTTCTCAGAGATAAATAAAACATAAAAAAATTTACAAAAAAAAAAAAAAAGAACTATCAACTCTTTTTTTTATGATCATGGAGGATTTTATTGTTTTCCATAGTGTAAGGCATTTGGCACTTATTTTGTAATGTGTTTTTCTCTTTTAAAGAAAAAGTAATCGTAAGTGAATGTGATGGTAATTATCTTTTTTTAAAAAAAAAAAAAAAAAAACAGCCTCGTATCCAAAGTCTATAAGGAACTCACCAAACTCCACACCCAAAAAACAAACAATCCAGTGAAGAAATGGGCAGAAGATATGAACAGATACTTCTCCGAAGAGGACATCCAGATGGCCAACAGATATATGAAACAATGCTCAGCATCCCTCCTCAGCAGGGAAATACAAATCAAAACCACACTGAGATACCACCTCACACCAGTCAGCAGTGGCTAAAATGAGCAAATCAGAGGACTCTAGATGTTGGTGAGGATGTGGAGAAACGGGCACCCTCCTACACTGTTGGTGGGAATGTAAACTGGTGCACCCCTTCTGGAAAACAGTATGGAGGTTCCTCAAAAAATTAACAATAGAACTCACCTATGACCCAGCAATAGCACTGCTAGGAAGTTACCCAAGGGATACAGGAATGCTGATGCATAGGGCACATGAACCCCAATGTTCATAGCAGCACTCTCAACAATAGCCAAATCATGGAAAGAGCCGAAGTGTCCATTAACGGACAAATGGATCAAGAAGATGTGGTTTATCTATACCATGGAATACTACATGGCAATGAGAAAGAATGAAATCTGGCCATGTGTAGCAGCATGGATGGAAATTGAGTGTGTCATGCTGAGCGAAGAACTATCAACTCTTATCACAGAGAAAAGGCAAAAAAAAAGAAAAAAGAAAAAAAGAAAAACGTTGATAAAAAGAACTAATACTAATCAAATAAATGTTATAGATAATGCTTACCTTGGGGTAAGAAAAGAGAGAATTCTGTTCTAGATCTGAAATAGAAACGCTTAGTAGCCACTCCTCTACAAATGCTTGTTAATGTAGCAGCTGTTCCCACTCATGCCTGGAAAGGGAAGACTGCCACTATGTCAGGTTCTAGAACTGCACTGTCCAATATGGTAGCCATTTGCCACATATGCCTATCCAAGTTTAACTTTATTAAAATTAAATTAAATTTAAAATTCTGTTACTCATTTTCATTAGCCACATCTCAAGTGCTCAGTACCCGCATGTGTCTAATGGCCTCAAGATAAGACAGTGAAAATTTAGAATTTTTCCATCATCATAGAGAATCCTATGGCACAGTTCAGCTCTACACCATCCTGCATTCAACATAAAAGTAGCCAGAATTTTATGAGAGAAATAAGACACAGCTCACACGCAGAGTTAAATAAATTGTTCCACATCACAACATCTAGAGAAGCCAAATCAGTGTAGATTCTCATAAATCTCCCCTCCTCCCAATAGTTCAATTTATTCAGTTAGCACAAAATAATTAATACACATACATCCAGCAGCCATTGGGAACAGCCAGCACCAGTAGATACTATCAGCCACTTACTTTTTTTTTTTTAATGTTTTTATTTATTTCTAGGAGAGAGAGAGAGAGAGACAGCTTGAGCAGGGGAGGGTCAGAGAGAGAGAGGGAGATACAGAATCTGAAACAGGCTCCAGGCTCCGAGCTGGCTGTCAGCACAGAGCCTGATGCGGGGCTCGAACCCACGAACCGCGAGATCATGACCTAAGCGAAAGTCGGACACTTAACCGACTAAGCCGCCCAGGCGCCCCTCAGCCACTTACTTTTATACAGTCTTCCAAAGTCCAGGACAGTCTTATCAACAGTATCTGCAAATCGTGGTGCTTGCAGACTTGCATATTCCCCATATGGGCACTGGTTGAAAACCTTGCCACTAGGTGACAATTTAGCTTTAGAATTGGCTGTGTGCTGGAATTCAGTAACACATCTATCAAGCCACAGTTACCACCCCGAATTTGCATTTTATTTCTCAATGCCCAAAGAAGCACTTTTACCTAAACTGGCAAATGTCTGTTATAAAATTATTCCCTGGACTCTGCACTTCATGAGGTTGTCTAATAGAGATTGATTCACCGATTCAATGAAATCTGCATTTTCCCAAATCAAAAAACAAGCTGACTGAGGTTTATTTAGCGGAAAATCCCTTGTTAAATCATAAAAAATGAGACATAAACAGGGCAAACACTATTGCATGATGACTAACTGCAAAAATGAATGACTTTATGACAAATTAGAGGCTGATTTAAAAACTCACCTGAAGATGAGAAACAAAATAAAGCTTAAAATAAGAGTAATATAATATGCCTATTTGTAAAAATGTCCCTAGGTACTATAACATCTAAGACTTGATAGCTATATTTTAAGTACAAAAGGGAAAGGTCAGACTAAGTAAATTTGGAAATACTTGCATATCCTCTTTGCTCATTCCCACTGTGGCAATCAGTACTTCCCTCTTCTTGATAATGACTATCTGGGATGAAGGAGATAAACTTGAGAAAGGCTATGAAGTTTGGAGAAAATAGCATGATGTTATTTACAAACTGTCCAAGTTAAAAAGAATAGAAGAGGGGCGCCTGGATGGCTCAGTCGCTTAAGTGTTGGACTTCAGCTCAGGTCATGATCTCACAGTTTGTGAGTTCCAGCCCCTCATCGGGGTCTGGACCCCATACACTCTCTCTCAAAAATAAATAAACATTAAAAACAGAGACAGAGAAAAGAGAGAGAAATCTAATTATACAAGACGTCAATAGCTCCTTTGCAAAATGTGAGCATTAAAAAACCTCCACAGGGACTAGCAAATCGTAAACTGTGAAACACTGTCCCAAAAACCTAAAGCCCTCACTTTGCAGAGAAGGCACCAAATGGCCACCCTTAAGAAGCCACAAGAGATCATATTTTCAAATAGGCAATGTAATGAATGATTCGCTGAAGGTTTTTCATGCCTTACTAATTTTGATGATAGAAGTCACATTTGATTAGCCTGGTTAAGTGTCCATTGTCAATAGTAGCTTAAGTAGAGAGAAATGTCCTCTCTTGCTGCCAAATTGTTACTTAGATTTATTTAGAATCTCATCCATGTTTAAGGTTTTCTCCTCAGTGTATAAATTTACTGTTTTACAAAGGCCTCCCCAAAATGCTTTAAAGAGAGTTCCAATATATCATTATTGTAGTCAAAAAGCAGTCTTAGTGATTTATTTTCTAAAAATTTGACTTTGAGTTTCTATCAAGAGGCTGAAGCAGGAAGTTTTCCCCAAAATTCTATTATTAAAATAAAGAACATGTGGGGCGCCTGGGTGGCTTTGTCGGTTAAGCGTCCGACTTTCGCTCAGGTCATGATCTCGCGGTTCGGTTCGTGGGTTCGAGCCCCGCGTTGGGCTCTGTGCTGACTGCCAGCTCAGAGCCTGGAGCCTGTTTTGGTCTGTGACTCCCTCTCTCTCTGGCCCTCCCCTGCTCACGCTCTCTCTCGCTCTCTCTCCTAGAAATAAATAAAACATTAAAAAAAATTTAAAAAAAAAATCAAATAAAATAAAGAACATGATATTTCCACAGCAATGGACCTACCTAACAGCAAGGGAAAAGATATAACTAGAGTTCCCTCCATCCAGTATTTGAGGTTAACTTAAATAAATATTCCTGGCATATAATGAAACAGTTCAACCACTAAAATACCTCAAAAATAATAATAACTACTATTCATTGAGCAGTTAGTTTATGCCAGGTACCAGATGAAGTATACCATAAGTATAATTAACAGCTGAATTAGACAGGCATTATTATTCTGATGTTCAGATGAAGTACTGAAACTCTGAGAGTTTAAAACCTATGGCAAGACCAAATTATTAGGAACCAGCAGAGATGGGATTTATAATACAGTCAAATCCTAACTCCAAAGTTTGGATTTGTACGGAAATTGACAAGCTAATTTTTATAAGGAAATGCAAAGGAGTTAGAATATCCAAAACAATTTTGTAAAAAGAATAGTAAGGTTGCAGAACTAGTTACCCAATTTTCAGACTTAATATAAAACTACAGCTATTAAGACGAAGTGATATTGACACAGAGATCATTGAGATAGAATAAAAAGGCCAAAAAGACATTTACACAGGGGTGCCTCGGTATCTCAGTTGGTTCACCCTCAGACCTCAGCTCGGGTCATGATCTCACAGTGTGAGTTCGAGTCTCGCATCAGGCCCCATGCTGACTGTGCAGAGCCAGCTTGAGATTCTTTCTGCCCCTTCCCGGTGCTTTCCCTCTCCCTGTCTCTAAAAATAAAAATAAAATTTAAAAAAATGTAAAAGAAATAAAAATAAATAAACAAAAAGACATACATACATGGCCAAGTGCTTTTCTACAAGGATACCAAAAAAATCCAATGAGAAAAGGATAATATTTTCAACAAATGGAGGCAGAACAACTGGAAAGTCACATGGAAAGAAAAAATAGAGAGAACAAGGGGAAGAGGAACAGGAGAAAGAAAGCAAGGGAGGGAGGAAGGATGGAGGAAAGGAAGGAGAGGGAAGGGAAGGAAGGAAGAAGGAAGATCTGATTATTTCCTTAATTTTGAAACGATATACAAAAATTCCCAATCATTTCCCCAAACTGTATACAAAAAGAGCCAAAGCCATTAAAGACACACAAGAAAACACAGAACAGTTTTTCAATGACCTTAGAGTATGCAAAATTTCTCCAATAAGACACATAAGCACAAACTACAAAAGAAAACAATGGATACATTGGACTTCATTAAAATTAAAAGTCTTTGTACTATCAATAACACTAGTAAAGAAAATAAAAAGCAAACTGCAGATTGGAGAAAATATTTGCAAAGTACACAGTCTGATAAGTGACTTGTTTTGGGGATACATAAGAATTTTTAGAACTTGGGGGGGCGCCTGGGTGGCTCAGTCGGTTGAGTGTCCAACTTCAGCTCAGGTCATGATCTCACAGTTCATGGGTTTGAGCCCTGCGTCGGGCTCTGTGCTGACAGCTAGCTCAGAACCTGAAGCCTGTCTTCGGATTCTGTGTGTGTCTCTCTCTTTCTGACGCTCCGCTGCTCATGCTGTCTCTATCTCTCTCTCAAAAATAAATAAAAAAATATTTTAAAAAAATTTTTTAAATAATTTTTAGAACTTGGGCACCTAGGGCTCAGTTGGTTAGGCGTCTGACTTTGGCTCAGGTTGTGATCTCATGGTTCATGAGTTCAAGTCCCATATCGGGTGAGCACGAGCCCTGCTTCGCATGAGCCCCACCTCTCTCTCTGTCTCTCCCCCTCTCTTTCTCTCTCTCTTTCTGCCCCTCACTTACTGGTGCTCTCTCTCTCAGCAACAACAACAACAAAAAAGAATTCTTAGAACTCAATAGTGAAAAAGACAGATGATCCCAATAAAAAAGAGCATATTTGAATAAACATTTCATCATGGAAAATATATGGGGGTGCTTGGTGCTTGGGTGACTCAGTCTATTAAGCAGCTGACTTCAGCTCTGATCATGATCTCACTGCTCATGGGTTTGAGCCCCACATCAGTCTCTGTGCTGGCAGCTCTGAGCCTAAAGCCTGCTTCGAATTCTGTGTCTCCCTCTCTCCCTCTCTGCCCCTCCCTTGCTCATGCTCTGTCTCTCTCTCTCTCAAAAATGAATAAACATTAAAAAACATTTTTAAATAAATAAAATCATTAGTGATTAGGAAAATGCAAGTTAAAACCATAAAATGGTAGTTTATGTATACTCTCAAGTGCTACCATAAAAAAGACTGACTATAACAAGTATTGGTGATGATATCAAACAGTGGAAGTGTGCATATATTGGTAAGAATAATCTCAAATAATATAGACACTTTGAAAATTTATCAGTTTCTTAAAAGTTCAATATATACCTACTGTGTGAGCCAACCATTCCAATCCTAGATATTTGACCCAGAGAATTAAAGAATATGCCCCTACAAAGACATGTTCAGAGATTTGCACTTCTTCATAGCAACATTATTTATAATAGTCCCAACCTAGAAAAACAAATGCATATCGGTATGTGAAGGAATAAGCAAACTCTGATAAGTCAATACAATAGAATACTACTCAGCAAAAAAAAAAAAAAAAATGAGCTACTGATATTCTCAACCACGTGAGGTTAAGTGATGGGTTTTTTACTATATACATACACCAGAGCTCTTCAAACTGAATGCTTTAAATATATACAGCCTATTAAGTTCAAGTATACTTCAATAAGACTGTTAATAAAATAACAATGATAGTAACAGATCAGAACCAATTCAATAAAACAAATCCATGAGTCTATAATGAAAGAAAGAATGAATGAATGAAAGAAAACTCTCTCTTATAGTAGAATGCCAAATAATAAATGTAGAAGGGATGATTTAATTACAAAATAATATCCAGCGACCAACATTGTAATAAATAATCAGGCAAGAGATAACAATGGATGTTAGACTGAGTAAAATTTTGATGAGAAAAATATGAAGTATACAGGCTCAAAGTAAATCCTTACAAAATATCTATTGATTACTTATTAGTAAACTTTACAGTGGAGAAATATAGACATCATCTTGACCAAGTGACAAAAGTTAATATCATGGTGATGAGCAAATGAGATACTGTGAGGCACTGGGAAAGAAACAGTATTATTACTGTGGTGTTCATGCCAAAAGACATACCCTGTATCTAGTCATAAAAGAAACAAAAGACAAACCCAATTGAAGAAAATGCTATAAAACAACTGACCTATATATTCTTCAAAAATGTCAAGATGATAAAGAACAAAGAAAAACTGAGGAACTACAGATTGAAAGAAACTAAACAGACTTCACAACGAAATACAATGTATAACTGTGGATTGGATCTTGTCCTAGAAAGGAAAGGAGGCTAAGGCAGTGTTTGTTAATGATGTTATCACTATTCTTTTCTGTAAATGACATTACTGGACAGTTGGAGAGAACTGAGTGGATCAAAGTATTGTAGCAATGTTAATATCCTGATTTTGATAAAGGCATCAGGGTTATATGGGAGTGTCCTTGACTTTAGGAAGTACACACTGAAGTATTTAGGGGTAATTTGGCAACATGTCTGCAACTTAATTGAAAATGTTTCAGAAAGAACATAATGATATATGAAGAAAGGACAAATGTTAACTGTTAATAATTTGAAAACCTGGGTGAAGGGGATAGGATACTGCTTTGTATTATTATTTCTATTTTTCTTGAAAATCTCTTATAAATTTGAAATTACTTTTCAATAAAATGTAAACATTTTAAAAACATAAGTGGCTTTGGGTAAAGGGTATAGGAGTTCCTCTTACTGTTCTTGCATCTTTTCTATAGGGTTGATGTTATCTTCCCCCCAGACAAATGTAGGGAATGGAAACATTGGGGAGATGGGGAGCTGCTTCTCTGGCCTCCGGCCTAACCCATTTGTTCATATACTCAACACACACGTATCAAATGCCTGCCCCGTGACAAACATTGCACTGGTTCTTGGGGATCTAGGCTTGAATGTGATGGGTATGATTTGGAGCCTATTAGAGTGAAGTAGTGCAAGTGGCCAGCCCGAACATGCCAAGTTCCTTGATGAAATGAAACAAAAAGTAAGAATCCGAAGTAGCCATCATCCCACTTTGACCAATGGATCACAGCACTGCTCTTGTTCAAAGCCCTTAAATACATGCAGTCCTCTTCTGAAAACTACTTGTTGGTGCAGCATTTCATCAGAAAGAGATCTGTCACCATCTAATTCCACATCACTTAAATTCCAGCACCAAATAGTGTCACTTAGACAGATAGCAACAACATCAACAAAACCGATCTCCCCTGTTTGGATTAAATGCTTGTGTCCTCCTCCACCCCCCACCCCCGCCAACCAAATCCGTATGTTGAAACTCTAACCCACATGTGGTGGTATCTAACATTGGGGCCCTCATGATGAGCATAGGGACCTTGTAAGATGAGGAAGAGAGTGGGGCGCCTGGGTGATTCAGTTGGGTAAGTACCTGACTTCGGTTCAGGTCATGATCGCCCCGCTCATGGGTTCGAGCCCTGCATTGGGCTCTGTGCTGACAGCTCAGAGCCTGGAGCCTGCTTCAGATTCTGTGTCTCCCTCTCTCTCTCTGCCCCTTCCCCAGTTGTACTCTGCCTCTGTCTCTCAAAAAGAAACATTTTTAAAAATTTTTTTAAAAAAAGATGAGAAAGAGAGCAAGAAATGGCCATGTGAGCACACAGCAAAAAGAGAGCAAGCCAGGAAGAACGTCCTCACCAGAAGGCCACTGTGCTGGCACTCTGATCTTGACTACCAGCACCCAGAACTGTGAGAAAATAACTCTTTGTTGTTTAGGCCATCCAGTTTATGGTATTTTGTTATGACAACCTGAGCTGACTTCAACGTTCTTTTTACTCCTTCCCTTTTTGTTTCAGGGTCCGATCCAGGATCAAGTGTTGTATTTATATGTCTTCTCTCTTGGAATAATGTCTGCCAGCATTATGAGCAAATAAATGAACTAGAAGCAAAGTTGCTACAAGGAATGTTTTACCAGAGTTTTTTCTTTTGACTATAAAATAATAATGGTAATAATAATGACATTGATAATGACAAACTTTTTTTTAAAAAAAAGCACTTAATAGGTACCAGCAAGTGTGTTAAAGGATTTAGAAAGCTTATCTGATTAAATCCTCCCAATAACACAGGAAGTGGGTTCTACTATTATTTCCCTCTCCTTCACTTGCTAATGGCTTATAGAAGTTACTTTCTCAAAGTCAATGCAAAATTTAATTGGCAAAGCAATGGAGAACTCTCTTAGAACAGTGCCTCTTAAATGTACATACAAGTCACCAAGGTATCTTGTTAAAATGCAGATACTGATTCTGCATGTCTGGAGAAGGACTAAGATTCTGCATTTCTAATAAGCTCCCAGGTGAGGCTGATGCTGTGTTCCACCAAACATGATTTGAATAACAAGCCTCTAGAAGTACATAACAGCTAAATGTGCCCGGCACACAGTGCTCACTAGAGATTTCTTGAATTATTTAACAGAGAGAAAAGAGAAAGGAAATAAGATTTTTAAAAATCTGTTGCTGACCTCATTCTTAATCAGCAAGTCTTGATTACTGTACCTTTTCTCTACAAAGATGTTATAAAATCAAATATTTCAGGGAGCCTGGGTAGCTTAGTCGATTAAGCATCCAACTTTGTTAGGTCATGATCTCTCAGTTCATGGGTTTGAACCCCTCGTTGGGCTCTGTGCTGACAGCTCAGAGCCTGAAGTCTGCTTCGTATTCTGTCTCCCTCTCTCTGGCCCTCCTCCACTTGCATTCTCTCTCTCACTTTCTCTCTCTCTCTCAAAACTACGTAAACATTAAAAAATTTTTTTTAAAAAATCAAATATTTCACAAGAGATCTGGAAAATTTTCAGGCATGAGGTACTGCACAATTATATACAACCCAATGCTAGAAAGCTGAGAGCAGAATATCACCTTGTAGGGAATTCTCTTCCCGTACGTGTGTCTACTTAGGTATAGCCTAATTTCAGCAAGACTATTCCCTTCTCCATCCTTCTTTGCACTGACCTGACTGATGAGAATGCTATGAGTTATTGAAATGTCTCACCCTCTAAGCGTCATATGAGGCTACAGTGGCTGCAAAAATCCTGTCAGGAAGAGAAGATTCATGCGGAACAATTGAAGGCCAATGCCAGCTAGCATTCCTGCTTAGCATATGTGGGTAGAAAACCTTCACATCAAAGCAAGTCACTGATATGCCAAGTGTACATTAGTGTTTTAGAGAGTAAATGAAGTATAAGTACAGGTTGGTGTGTAACAATTTGCAGATAGAGGTCAGTTTTGAGACACTTGAACATTCCTATTAATAGGTATAGCCCTGAGGAACCTGGGTGGCTCAGTCAGTTAAGCATCTGACTTCGGCTCAGGTTATGATCTTGCAGTCTGTAAGTTCAAGTCCCATGTCGGGCTCTGTGCCGACAGCTCAGAACCTGGAACCTGCTTCAGATTCTATGTCTCCTTCTCTCTCTGCCCTCCCCCTCCTCATGCACTCTCTCTCTCAAAAATAAATAAACATTTAAAACTTTTTAAAAATAGTTATAGCCTTTTTAACTGTCTACCTGAAGTTTAATGGGTATGCTATAAACTATACATCACATATTTAAAGTGCATAATTTTATGGTTTTTTTCAATGTTTATTTATTTTGAGACAGAGGGAGCATGCATGTGAGCAGCAGAGGGACAGAGCGAGGGGGGAGAGAATCCCAAGCGGGCGCTGTGCTATCAGTGCACAGCCTGATGCAGGGCTCGATCTCACAAACTGTGAGATCATGACATGAGCCAAAAGGAAGAATCTGACGCTTAACTGACTGAGTCACCCCCGTGCCTCAATTTTATAAGTTTTGACAAATATATATGTCTGTGAAGCCATCATCACAATTAATATTGTGATCAAATTCATCACTTTCCCACCAAAAATTTCCTCAATTCCAGTCCTTACTCCATTTTAATAGAAGTAGAAGTCTACATTTACATTTTAATTTGTGCTGTGATTTAGATTTATGACCTGAGCGACACCCCAGACCAACTCCCCCATTTCCTGAAAGGTCTGAGTTTAGCTCTACAGTCCCCCTTTCTCTAAGCCTTTAATGGTTAATAATTCCAGACTCTTCTTTCTGTTTCCTCATCCTTAGGAGTGTGTTATGGGATGAATTGTGTCCCTCTCAAATTTGTATGTTCAAGTCCTATCCCGCCCCCCTATCCAGTATGACTGGTGGCCTTATAAAAAGGAAGAATTTGGATATAGACAGCTATACAGGGAAAACCATATGAAGACAGAGAAAAGATGATCACCTACAAGTCAATGACAGAGGCCTGCAGACACCTTCATTTCATAATTCTAGCCTCCAGAATTGTGAAGAAATAACTTTCTGTTGTTTAAGCTGCCCAATCAGTGGGATTTTGTCATGGAACTCCAACCAAATTGATAGAGAGTAGTATGGGTGTTTCTTCAGTGGCCATATTTCTGTTATCTTAGAGGGTTTTATTTTTTTAACCTTTTTACTTATTCGGTTACCTAGTTACCAACTTGATTACTAGCTAACAACTCTTTGTGTTAAATTCTCTCTATTATTACTGTCACTTGTGTTGTTTCTGTCACCTGACTGGACGCTGACTAATACATGCAGAGAACAGCCATCACCTCCCTGTCTAGTGAAAAGAAAACAAATAAATTGATTTCATTCTAGATACTTCTTTTCACTAATGAAGATGGCTGGGGTTCTCTAGCAAAGTCAGGTCTGAATAAATTAAGTGATTAGTTCAAACGTTTGTGAGAAAGGGTATATCACACCAGTAAAAGAGATTCAGAAAACCAAATGAGTTCTCTACACAATTATAAGCCAAATTTTTTTATAATACAAGTTAAGAAAACATGCTAAAGTATGTTACTAAACTTGACCCAAAATAAAATTAAACATTCAAAGTGACTAATTATCATAAAGAAATCAGAAAGTTATCTGAAAACTACCCTCATCTGAACCTCAGCTCTCCACAACAGCTCAGGGTGTTTTTACTGGTGAATCTATCAAACTTTCAAACAATTCTTACACTATCTAAACTATTCCAGGGCGGGGCGCCTGGGTGGCTCAGTTGGTTGGGTGTCCGACTTCGGCTCAGGTCATAATCTTGCAGTTCGTGGGTTCGAGCCCCGTGTTGAACTCTGTGCTGGCAGCTCAGAGCCTGGAGCCTGTTTCAGATTCTGTGTCTCCCTCTCTCTCTGCCCCTCCTTTGCTCGCACTCTGTCTCTCTTTGTCTCAAAAATAAACAAACATTAAAAATTTTTTTAAAAAACTATTCCAGGGCATAGAAAAAGAAGGAAAACTTGACGAATTATTCTATGAAGGAAATTAAACCTTCACTCAGTTCTGACAAAGATGCTTTACTCTACCCCCAATAAAAAGAAAAAAAATAAAAAATAAGATCATTAATTGTCATGCACACATCAGAGAAGAGTGAGGTCAGGCAATCTGGAGAGAGAATGTATGAGCCTGGGAATGGCTTTCAGCTTCTCCCTTGAAGAAAGGAGCCATCTCTATTAATGTGACCCATCCCTCTGCCTTTGAGAAAAATCTTACCTAAGTCATTTCTGAAAACTGGGCATATATCCCAGTCTTAAAGATCCTTAGGAGGGAGAGTCAACATGCTCTTTCTCTCAACAATCTGTGCCAGGGCTTTACCTGATGTCATTAACCCCAATCTGTTTTCCCAGTGTGGCACAGCAGTCTATTTCCTGGTGGCTTATGCTCACGCGCGTATGAGCTGCATGCATGCATACACACACACAAGCTACTGTTTTCCTCGTCTATCCATTAAACAGAGGATACATTCAGATGTAATTATGGATGCTCATCAAAGATCTGAGTAGGAAAATTAGGCATTCGGTATCATATCTCTAAGTTACATATTTATTGTCTGTTTTGGTGGGTATATGGCCATGTGGGGCTGTTTTACAGAACTAAGAAAGTGAAGTGACACTAGTGTAGCAAAAGTAAGAGAACTGATCAGGATCAAAAAATGACTAGGGTGCCTGGGTGGTTCAGTCGGTTGAGTGTCTGACTCATGATTTCAGCTCACTTTATAATCCCAGGGTACTGGGATCGAGCCTCACATGGGGCTCCATGCTGAGCATGGAGCCTGCTTAAGATTCTCTCTCTCTCCCTCTGCCTCCTCCTTGACTCACATTTTCTCTATCAATCAAAACAAAATTATTATAAAACTACCATACCTAGACCCCAAGTCATGGCTGACTCAATATGTACTCCCTGATATACAAGACATATAAAAAATGATTCATACAGGAGCTCCAATGTTATCATTTTCTGGGTTGCTTAGAAGCTAGAAATTAGAACCTAGAATCTAACATGTAGAACACAGTAGTAATGAACACGTTGCTATTAAAACTGTAAATATGACAAACAACAGAAATAGTATCCTTTTTGAATTCCAGAAATGCCTAACCTCTGAGAGCACCCAAAACTATCTAGAAGTGACCCAGAGTGAGTTAAGTGCCAGGAACTTAAAACCATATACTTTTTAAAAAATGTATCTATATTTGAGAGAGAGGGAGGGAGGGAGGGAGAGAGAGGGCAGGGGAGGGGCAGAGAGAAAGGGAGACACAAAATATGAAGCAGGCTCCAGGCTCTGAGCAGTCAACAGAGCCTGACTCGGAGCTCGAACCCACGAGCTATGAGATCATGACCTGAACTGAAGTCAGATGCTTAACCGACTGAGCCACCCAGGTACCCCAAAACCATATATTTTCCTGAAATTTATATTATAGTTTAGGATTCTAAGGGCTGTTCTCTTGTTTAAATAAGGCCATATATTTACAAAAAGCCACAGATATAAAAAGAGAAAATGATCTGTCAATTCAAAAAGCATATCACCAATAAATAGCTGTACCTCCTTGAAAGAGGAGTCCAGATTGAAAATGTCTGAAAGACTTGGGGTGCCTGAGTGGCTCATGTGCTCTCCCTCTCTCTTTCTATCAAAATAAATTAAAAAAAAAAAAGGAAAGAAAAAAGAAAAAAGAGATCATCCATGTAGCAGCCCAGAGCAGGAAGCAGTAACTACTTCCAGCATGGACTCAGGTACAAATTCTTACCCAGAAAAAAAGGCTTAAGGATGCCATAGAGTCACTATTTATATTATGTTGTTCAATAGAGTAATCTCAATTTTCTCTAGTCCAGGCCTTATAATGCCCTGCTTGGGCAGCATTCAACCCCAAAGTGGGTGTACAGGTGAGAAAAAAGGAAGATGCACCCTTTGCATGCTTCTTTTTTATGGTCCCCACATTCCATCTCTTAAGGTTCACATGCCTTTCTGAGAGAAACAAGATGGTCTACACATGGCATGATGTCCCTGCTCTGTTCCTGTTTCTCCCAGGCTTTTCTAGTTTTTAAAGCACATACTTTTTTCTCTGCTCCACAGCTTGATCATCTTGTTTTTGTTCTTTCTAGAATTCCCCCTTCAGGACTATTGTGAGGGAAGGGAAAGGAATATGAAAATAATATAGAATGAATATTAGAATGTAGAATAGTGGCGGCTGGGTGGCTCAGTCAGTTGAGTGTCCAACTTCGGCTCAAGTCATGATCTCACGGTTCGTGGGTTCGAGCTCCATGTCGGGCTCTGTGCTGACAGCTAGCTCAGAGCCTGGAGCTGCTTCAGATTCTGTATCTCCCACTCTCTCTGACCCTCCCCTGCTCACGCTGGCTCGCGCGCGCGCTCTCTCTCTCTCTCTCAGAAATAAATAAAAACATTTAAAAAAATTAGAATGTAGAATAAATGGGATAGCTCCAGAAGATGACCAAAATATTGTGCAAGTAACAGCTTTAAAGGAGCAATATGTGACCCATTAATTTGAAGTTTATGGCTCTGCTCTTCTCAGACAGCATAATAAAAAATGCAATCATTTGCAAGAGAAATGATAGCAGTAAATCCCTGAAAATAGGAGTTACAAACAAACCCAACCATACTGCTTTGTTCACTAATGTAATGTCCAATTGAGTCATAACTCTGCAAGGAGACTCTAGAAATAATTTTGGCATCATAATCTGAACTTGGTCTTAGAGACGTTGAAAAACAGGGCATGTAAGTAGAAGCTCAAGAACGAGGAGCAGGCTATGCCTGAAAGGTACTTATTACCCTCTTCTTTCTCAGTGATCACCCCTTCACCCCCAAAAACTTCTCCACTCCTTCCCTTCTTCACACATTTGTTCCCTCCAACCATTTCCTCAACATCAATCCCACCTTATTTCCACTGCCTCTGGGTTCTCAGTGCACAACCCACCATTTTTATGTTAAAGGGAGACCTGAGCACAAAACTTCCCTCATCCTTTATCTGAGCTTTGTGTGCCACCGCAGTAGACAGACCATGCAGCGAAAGTGAACCCCAGTCATTGACCAGCTGGTTAGCTGAAAGCTCTTTAACTTCTGTAAGCCTCAGTTAATTCATCTAAAACGATGAGGTGAAGATTAAGATTTGCATTAAAACTTAGATTTAGTTCCTTTAAGATCTTATTTTAATTCATTTAATCCTCTCAACATCCCTGTGAAGTAGGTATTACTAGTCCCATTTTATGGATGAGGGAACAGAGGAAGTGGGAGAATAAATGACCTGCCCAAAGCCACACAGCTACAAAATGACAGAACTCAGATTTGAACAGTTATATGGCACCTGAGGATAAACTTTTTCTCTCTGTACTGCCTCATCTGGTTACTCAATTAATATTAGCTCTGATTTTTACTGACTGGCAATTTAGAGTCATGGTCACATGATAAGTGAAAGGATAAGCTAAAGATGTGCATGATGGAGAAAGAAAACTAGTAAAAGCTACTGATCATCATGGGAGCAGTTAATTCATCGATATATTCACTTAATAAACATTAGGGTTAGGCACTGTTCTAAGGAATGAATATGTAGCTGTGGGTTAGACAAAATTTTATCTCTGTACCTTTTCACATGCTGCTCCTTTTGCTTGGAGTGTGTGTGTGTGTGTGTGTGTGTGTGCGCGCACACACACACACACACCCCCCACAGTCTGGGCAGTCCTCATTTCTACCCTCAGGCTAGTAAAAGGCAGCTACTGCTCTGTCAGTTCCAGATTCTCACCTTCTGCAACATCTCAGATTCTGCGATTAAACTCAGAGAGGAGCAAAAGAATAAAAGAACATACAAAAAAAAAAAAAAGGGAGAAAGAAAAACAAAAAAAAATACACTTGGTGGAAAAATAAATTTAGGGATGTGCCAATGGAAAGAAACCAAAAACAAAAATTAGACATGAAAACAGAGTATTAAAGAATGGAAAAGAGCGGCGTCTGGGTGGCTCGGTCGGTTAAGCGTTGAACTCTTGGTTTTGGATCAGGTCATGGTCTCAGGGTTTGTGAGTTTGAGCCCCACATCAGGCTCCATGCTGTATGGAGCCTGCTTTAGATTCATTCTCTCTCTCTCTCTGGCTCTCTCTCTTTCTCTCTCTCTCTCTCAAAATAAGTTTTTAAAAAAGAGTGGAAAAGATAGGGCACCTGGCTGGCTCAGTCAGAAGAGTGTATAACTCCTCATCTCAGGGGTGTGAGTTCCAGCCCCTGTTGAGTGTAGAGATTACTTTAAATAAATAAAATTTTACGGGGCGCTTGGGTGGCTTAGTCGGTTAAGCGTCCGACTTTCGCTTGGGTCATGATCTCGCGGTTCGTTGGGTTCCAGCCCCACATCGGGCTCTGTGCTGACTGCCAGCTCAGAGCCTGGAGCCTGTTTCAGTCTGTGACTCCCTCTCTCTTTGGCCCTCCCCTGCTCACGCTGTCTCTCTCTCTCTCTCCTAGATATAAATAAAACATTTAAAAAATAAATAAATAAATAAAATTTTAAAAATAAGTAAATAAAAAGTAGAAAAGATGAAACTAAGAGGCAGTTTAATAATACTTGTTCGTACATGAAGGACTTTTACATGGAGAATACTACTTGGCTCTTCTCCTTAGGGAGTTATAAAGGAGGACATCATTTCCAGTGAAAGTGGTAGAGGCCGAGTCAAGTAGCTTTTGTTGGGCACTTACCACAGGAGGGACATGGTCACTACTGTCAAGGGGCTTACACTTTAATGAGAAAGACAGCTGTGCATAAAAGGATGACTAATAATCAATTTAATGGATCAGATTAGAAGAGTAATGAATTCAGAGTAGGGAGGTATCTCTATGAATTAATGAGCTAAGATAGAGAGACTATCTTCACTGAAGAGACAAACTGGTGAAATACTATCAACAAAAGATAGACTCCAGGAAAGACCAGAGCAGTAGAGAAAGGCATAAAACATGATTGGAATGCCTAGAAAATGCATTTTTAGCAGCTCCTCACTAAAATCAATTTCTTTACTTCTTCACTAGGACCTGTGTCAGATTCAGCAAACTTCCCATCTCCAGTTTTTCTCCCCTCCTTCCACTGAATAATTCCATCAACACTGTTTTTCCATCATCTAAAACACAAAACTGAAATGACTTCTGCTCTATCACTCCATTTCTCTCCGTTTTCCTTTTGCTTTTTTAAGGGAAAATTGCTAGAAATCACTATCTATACCCATGTCTCCTATTCCTCTCCTCACATACTCTCTAGATCCCACTCCGTTCAGGTGAACCCCACACCAAACTGTTCCAACCAGGCCTGTGGGGACCTTCACACAGCTAAATCCAGTGGTCAATTCTCAGTCCTCAGTTTATCTGACTTCACTAGATATCTCTCTCTATGAAATGCTTTCTGACCTGGCTTTCAGGACACCAAGTTCCACTCCTTGTTGATATCACTCAGTTTCATGGCTTTAAATATCATCTATATGCTAATGACTCCCACAGTAATAGCTCAGCCTTAAATCCATACTTGTGTACCAACTGTGTATCTGAAGATATCTCTGTAGATGTTGAAAGGCATCTCGAATTTAACAAATCTAAACTTTTTTTTAAATTTTAATGTTTATTTTTCAGAGAGAGACAGAGAGTGATCAGGGAAGGCAGAAATAAAGAGAGAGAGGGAGACATAGAATCCAAAGCAGGTTCCAGGCTCTGAGCTGTCAGCACAGTACCTGATGCGGGGCTCAAACTCACAAACTGAGATCATGACTTGAGTTGAAGTTGGACGCTCAACTGACTGAGCCACCCAGGCACCCCAACAAATCTAAAATTTTTATTCCTTTTACAATGTTCCCATTATTATCCTTGTTAAATCGTGGGTTCTAATTCAGTTGCTCAAGCCAGAAATCTTGAGAGTAATAATCAAACTCATCTTCTTCTCACCCCCACATTCAGTTCAATAAGTCATAATAGCACACTCTTCAAATATCTCCAGAGTTTGGATTTATTTTTATTTTTATTTTTTTAATATTTATATTTATTTCTAGGAGAGAGAGAGAGAGAGAGACAGCGTGAGCAGGGGAGGGTCAGAGAGAGAGGGAGATACAGACTCCGAAATAGGCTCCAGGCTCTGAGCTGGCAGTCAGCACAGAGCCCGGTGCGGGGCTCGAACCCACGAACCGTGAGATCATGACCTAAGCAAAAGTCAGACGTTTAACCGACTAAGCCACCCAGGCGCCCCTGGATTTATTTTTAACACCTCTTGTACCATGGAGTTTAAATCACTATCATCTCTCACTTGGATTTTTACAAACCTCCTAATTGGCCTATTTCTACTCTTCTATTCTCAACAAAACAAGTAGAACATCTACGTAAAATATCAGTCAGACCAGGGTACATCTCACTTATAGGAAAGGGCCAAGGTCCTTTCTTCGACTTACAACACCCACACAATCTGCTCCACCTAGTTTATTCCTCTAGCCTCACCTAACACACTTGAATTTGTCCACTTATGCCAACTCCTCTGGCCTTTTCCCATTCGTAGAACACACCAGGCACTGCTCTGTTCTTTGTTCTCTCTGCCTAGGATGTGCTTCTCTCAGATACCCTCATGGGGAGATTCCTCACTTTCTGCAGGCTCTGCTCCTATGTTTGTAGATAAGACCATCATGGCCACCCAATCTAAAATTCTGAACTCTTCCCAGAACTTCCAATCCTCCATCCCTCTTTAGTTTTCCCTTTGCATTTATTAGTTATCATACGATAAAATTTACTTCTCTTATTTATTATCTACCCCATTAGAATCTAAGCTCCGCAATGACAAGGCTTTACTGCTTTGTCCCCAAGGAACTTGAACAGTAACCAATAATTATTTTGTGAATGGATAAATTCTATCAAAAATTAATTATAGGCTTCACAATATTCAATTGAATCTGTATTCAGGGAGAAATTGTTCCATGTAGAGTATAAACCACTTGAAACTGAGGAGTGTGGGTATTTCGGCGGAGTGGAGAAGAGACATACTTTGCATTTTATTTTGTAGTTGGCTCTTTTTTTCCACTTAATATATAAAAATATTTTCCTATTTCAGTGCAGCTCTTCTTGCCCATGGGTCCTGTCCCCATGCTTTCATAAAATTGCCTTTTTGCACCAAAAAAAAAAAAAAATCCTATTTCTTATATAAGATGATTTGTAGAACACATCTTAAGAATCATTGTAATTGCACATGCTTTCCAGCAAATTCCATTTTGAAAATACAGTTACATAATTCTGGCTTTTTAACATCTTCACTATTCTTATTTATGATAACATTTTTTCAAAAAATAGCTCTTCAACTCTTAAATACCAAGAACTGAGGGTTGATGGGGGCTGGGGGAGAGGGGAAGATGGGTGATGCGCATGGAGAAGGGCACTGTTGGGATGAGCACAGGGTGTTATATGGAAATCAACTTAACAATAAACTATATTTTAAAAATAAATAAATAAAAATTTAATTTAATTTAATTTAAAAATCCCAGTGGAGCTCTTTCTGTCCATGGGTCCTGTCCCTGTGCTATAATAAAATCACATTTTTGCACCAAACAAACAAACAAAACAGCCCTTGTTATTTTCCAAATTTGAATGAGAAACATTCTCTAACACAAGTTTATTTTTCTTTTCTCCACACCACATTTTTAACTACAAAGACAAATTGTAATCTATGTACCACAAAAGGAATAACCTAGAGATAACTTTTCTTTTTCTTTTTTAATAAATATTTTTATTTATTTCTAGGAAAGAGAGAGACAGCGTGAGCAGGGGAGGGTCAGAGAGAGAGGGAGACACAGAATCTGAAACAGGCTCCAGGCTCTGAGCTGGCAGTCAGCACAGAGCCGGACGCGGGGCTCGAACCCATGAACCGCGAGATCATGACCTAAGCGAAAGTTGGACGCTTAACCGACTAAGCCACCCAGGCGCCCCTAGAGATAACTTTTCATTAACACATTCTCATTATTGCCTATCAAAGTGATGGAATTTTATGTCATGCATAAAAAAATTCAATGATAATATTATAATGTTCATATTCTAATGACTTGTGGTGATTTAGTACATATGCATATTAAACTAACTGGATGTGAAATTTGGGGAATTTTTAAAATCTCCTCAAGAAGATAATCCATAGAATAATCCATATACTGTACAATGTTACTGTGCTACATTAAATCTAAGGTACCATCAATATTATAGCTCACTATTTATATTATCCACCATTAGGAAAAAATGAAAGAAAAATATCACCCATTAAAATATGACAAAATGCTTTCCTATCACTCAGAATTTTTATTTTATGACTACTGAAAGAGCCTTTTCAGATTTATTTAGACATAAATTTCTATCATATATCATTCTTGTGCTTATATAAAAAGGAAGATATAAGTGAAATCAGTTGGTCAAGGAATTCCCAATGCTTCACATTCAGAGGCTGGCTCGTCTGAATCACTTCTCAACTCAGTCTCATTGATGTCTGTGTTTTTCCACCAATTTTGTGTGTTATGACATCAGAACAAATGAATACTCCACCACAATGTCTGCGGCTTCTCTGGCCTTACTAAAACACATCGGTGTACAGTTTTCAAGCCGTGAGTAGACTGACAGTCTTTCTCCAATGTTCCTGAAATGATCCGCTGACAGCAACCAAGGAGCTACGTTTTGAAGTCATGCCACCAAGGAATGACAACCTAGGACTCATGTCCCAGCAACAGGAACAAGGTCACGTCTGCTACGCTGGCTGACCGTTCTTGTAAGACGCCCTAGATTGTAAAACACACCCCAACATCAGAAATGTACTTACAATTTCTAACCTATAGCAACAAACTTCATTTTTTGCCTTTGTTAGGGGTCAGTAGGGAAACCTCGCTGTTTGGTTGTGCTCTGGGCGTGCTCCGGCTCTCCCAGCGCAGTGCTGTGACACACGGAATCTATGTGTTGCCTGTCAATAGCAGGGGAAGCTTCGGTTTCAGACAACAGACTTGGAAACCAGTGTGAACGCTGCTATCAGAAGGTAATAAAAGAAAGCTGAGGTCTATAGAAACAAGAGCCCTATTTAGGACTGCATGAAGCGAGAATGTCACAGGTTCAGTTAACAGGGATATCATGGGTCATTTTGGTTCTGTTTGATGACTAGCAAATGTAAGATATTGTGATTTCTCCATATTTTTTCTACTGGACTAAGCCATAAGAATAAGACAGAAAAACGTAGGAATTCCCAACTTAATATGTTGGTGTGAAAAAAATTCACATTAGATATCATTATTTAACATTTATTGAGTTCCCTAGGCCTTATAACAGGTGTTGAAATATAGTATTAAAGGTAATCCTATAATCCTCAGGAAAAAAAAAAAAGTTGGCTTTTTCAACCCTAGCATGAAAAGAAGGGGCTGCCTGTATTCTGTCAATTCACACTCTTAGAAAACCCATTAAAATAGCTGGATATTATGTTCAAATCCTCTGGTACAAAATGAGGATTAGAAAGCTGGCTATAGAGGATATTTCCAACCCATGTGTGGTTAAACTTACCCTTAAATATGAAGTTTTACGAATCTTCCCCTGAGGAAGAGAGCACTGTAATTTTTTTTCCTTCTTACATAATAGACACACTAAAATAATAAAGCAAGAAACTATAGTTAAATCAATTTATCTGATGAACAAATAAGTACCTTTTTATATTCCAGAGGAAGGGAAGATGAATGGTGATGAATAGCCCACATTTTGCTAAGCTTTTGACAGGGGTTCTCATTTGATCGTCCTGGTGTATTTGTGAGGGGGGTGATTTTAGAAACCAAGGCTTAGGAAATCCAAGTAACGTGCCTGAGATAGTGAAGCGAAGGGAAGCAGGGGTGAAGTTGGAACCCTCTCTGCTTAAGCTTCTCAGTGTATACTCTTTGCACCCTCACACCTGCTAAAAGATTATGAGAGCGCCAAAAGCGATGCTTTCTGCTTCCATGTAATCCTGGATTTCTCAAAGATAAATACCTAAGAGAGAAGCTAACCCACGTTAAGACACAGGCTGAGATTCCATTTCTATTCACCTGGTAATAAGCTTAACATTCTATTTACCAGAGTCTCCAGAATGTTCTCTGGCTGGAGATTACTTTGCTGACACTACTAATTAGATCCTTTCCCGGGACCTAACCAAGACCACTCTGGAACCCTCTCCCTCCCCTTTTCGTTTTCCCACCACCACTTTTTCTGTCCCCTCTGCCATCTCTCATACTGGGTAACTGGGAATAGAAAAACTTCCTAGAGGAAACAATCGTCCTGCCCTCTAGTTTTATAGTCTAGAGTTCTAGGGCTTTCCAATTGGGTTTTAAACCTGGAAAGATTAAGCAGCTTCACCCATAATAAAGAGGAGTCTTGCAACCCCAACACCCCTTCAGGGTGTTTTAACTACAACGTACTCTACTAGACACTGGGGCCGCCAGCATCTCATTGAATGAACTTTTCTATTCTCAACAGAATTTGAATTCTCAATAGAATTCTTTTCCACATGTGATTCTTGCCTTTTTTAAAGACCTTCTCTTTCCTACACATTGAGACAGAAACAAAAAATCTCTTTGGCTTTCTTCCTTCTTCCTGGCTACTCTATTTATAGTTCCCAATGTTGCCAGGTGTCAGCAACAAAATTAAAGAGAGACCATTAGAATCTTGGCAAGCTGTTGGTACATGTAATATTTTACATTAGCAAGTTCGGTGCAGTTGCACTCATTCAACTATTCTGGACATTTTAAAGATGCTGAATGATTTACTTGTTTGCAAACCCCAAACAAAGCCCCTTTCTGTACATCTAAGCTACTGATACATAAAGAATTGAACCGGAGGGAGTCATGATTCAAGCTGAAACCCTTCACTGAGAGTGCCTGTGTTAGCTGGAGTGTACTCAACTTCATGTTGTGATAAAACAGATAAGTAGCTATGCTTTAACACCAAAGAAATGGAGCGAGTGCTTACAAGGCTAATTCTCGTACGTTTAAAAGCATGCACACATGTTCATCAACAGGTTCAACTATTTATCTAGAAAATGGGAATGGTTTTAATTAAGAGATAACTTCTGAAAAAAATTCAAAAGACTGCTTTCGCTATTGCTCTTGTTTAATTAGCTTTATCTCGGAAGAAAGCTGTAAACTCATAGCCTACTTAGTTTTTTATAAGCACGGCAGAAGCATCTGTGGGCGGGTGTGTGTGTGTAGGAGCAGGGGTCATAGAACGTGTAAGGACACAAGTCTAAACCAGACTGACTCCATAATAGGCTTTAAGTTTCCCCTCTAACGTAGAAGGCCTGTTTCAGTTTCCCTGGAACTATCAGGCAGCTACACATTGCCCAAGGCCGAAGAAACTGTCCACCACTTAACTCCACCACACTACCTTGGCAACGCCCAATCAAGAAAGGCCAGCAACTATAGATAAATCTCAGCTGCCTAATGTTAAAGTTAACCCGTTAGGTGTCGAACAAGACCCTAGGGTCACTCTATAATTGGTTGAATTTAAAAGTACTCTAAATGTTGTAATCGGGTCTCTCCAAAAGTAACAAATACTCTAGACAATGTGTATGGTTAAACCCGCTGTCAATGATATTGTATAATTATGATTGGATCACTGTTTCCATGCCACAACTTCTATAACTCCCCCGTCACAAACCCCATAAAAACCCTACTCTGCCTTTGTTCGAGGCTCTCAGCACGGATCCACTGCGCTGATGAGGTCTGGGAGCCCGAGCTCGAGCCCGTAATAAAGCCCTTTGCCTTTGCATGCGTGACTCGGTCTCCCCGGTGGTCTCTGGTCGTTGAGGATACTGCGATCTGGGTATAACAAATGCAAAGCAATTTTGCTGGGTTTCTTGGAATAAATGGTATGAACAAGCTTCTATTTTGACCAGTGGATTAGAGAGATGAGGCATATAGGCAGGTGTTGCCAACTCTCCCAATCCTGCCAGTCAGGAGAAATGACCAGAAAGTAGCAGTAAAAAAAAACACAAAACCACACCACAAAAAGTAACTTTTAGTTCCCAAAGCATAAGTGATCGGGAGAGCATAATTCTAGTGGAGACAACTAGTATCAGGAGCTTGAACTCACCAGATCTGGTTTGAAAATTAGCCTGGCACTAGGGTGCCTAGGTGGCTGAGTTGGTTGACCCTCTGACTTCAGCTCAGGTCATGATCTTGGGATTCGTGTGTTCAAGCTCCGGGTCAGGCACTGTACTGATTGCTCAGTGCCTGGAGCCTGCTTCAGATTCTGTGTCTCCCTCTCTCTCTGCCCCTCCCCTGCTCATGCTCTCTCTTTCTCTCAAAAATAAAAATTAGAAAGAAGGAAAGAAAGGTAGCCTGGCATTTTTTTTTAAGTTTGTATTTTTTTGAGAGAGAGAGAGAGAGAGAGCACGTGCGGGAGAGGCAAAGAAAGAGAGGGAGAGAAAGAACCCAAGCAGGTTCTGCTCCGTCGGCACAGAGCCCAACACGGACTTGATCTCACAAACTATGAGATCATGATCTGAGCCAAAATCAAGAGTCGAGCACTTAACCAACTGAGCCACCCAGGCGCCCCAGCCTGGCATTTTTAAGACCAAAAGGTGGAGGTAGAGGGAAAGATAGAGAAATTAGCTTTCTCTTTTACTGTTTGCTTGAGCAATCCAATGTGCTTTACAGTTTTCACCAAAACATTTCGCAGATATTTTTATATCAATTTAAAAGATGATAGGGGTGCCTAGGTGGCTCAGTTGGTTAAGCATCCATCTCATGATCTCAGTTCAAGTCTTGATCGCAGGGTGATGAGTTCAAACCCCACATTGGGCTCCCGTACTGGGTATGAAGTTTACTCAAATATAAATTAAATAAATAAGTATATAAATAAATAAAATTACAAAAATGGGTGTCCAGAGGCTCTGAACTTGGTCACACAGAAATGCAAGGCTAAGTAACCCCCAAACCATATACTAATCAATATAAGCAGGTAGAGTGGAAGTCAACCCTTAGTCTCTATGGCTTCAAAGCCCATGCTTTTTCCACTCTCTGTGTTGAGTTTTGCCTTTTATTTAAAGCACTATTCTGGGGGGGCGCCCGGGTGGCGTAGTTGGTTAAGCGTCCGACTTTCGCTCGGGTCATGATCTCGCGGTTCGTGGGTTCGAGCCCCGCGTCGGGCTCTGTGCTGACTGCCAGCTCAGAGCCTGGAGCCTGTTTCAGTCTGTGACTCCCTCTCTCTCTGACCCCTCCCTGCTCACGCTGTGTCTCTCTCTCTCTCTCCTAGAAATAAATAAAACATTTAAAAAAATAAAAAATAAAAAAAAAAAATAAAGCACTATTCTGGGAAGGAAAAACAAATGAAGCCTGTACTAACAATGTTTTTTAATATGTTTAGCTATACTTACATGTGTTACAGTTCTAAAAACCACAGAAGTACTAATAGCAAAGAAGATATGACTAGACATCCAGGAATGAAAGTAAATCAGAATCCTTCAGAATTGTAACTAGAAGACACTCAAGAGGTCATTAAGGGGGCCCCCACAAAAATTAGCAGTTTACCAAATGTATCAATTTCCTGGGAATGCAAAATGGTGCAGCCACTCTGGAAAACAGGATGAAGGTTCCTCAAAAAATTAAAAATAGAACTACCCTACAACCCAGCAATTGCATTACTAGGTATTTATCCAAGGGATACAAGAATGCTGTTTTGAAGGGGCATATGCACCCCAATGTTTATAGCAGCATTATCGACAATAGCCAAAGTATGAAAGAGCCCAAATGTCCCATCGATGGATGAATGGATGAAGAAGCTGTGGTACACACACACACACACACACACACACACACACACACAATGGAGTATTACTCGGCAATCAAAAAGAAGGAAATCTTGCCATTTGCAACTACATGGATGGAACTAGAAGGTATTATCCTAAGCAAAATTAGTCAAGAAAGACAAATATCATATGACTTCACTCAAATCAGGACTTTAAGATACAAAACAGATGAACATAAGGGAAGGGAAAAGCAAAAATAATTTAAAAAGAGGGAGAGGAACAAAACCTAAGAGACTCTTAAATATGGAGAACAAACAGAAGGTTACTTGAGGGGTTGTGGGGGGGGAGATGGGCTAAATGGGTAAGGGGCATTAAGGAATCTACTCCTGAAATCATTGTTGCCCTATATGCTAACTAACTTGGATGTAAATTAAAGAACTGATTTTTAAAATTTACCAATTTCCTTTACAGCATTTCCAGAGAGGAATGTCACCAGTTACTTCTAAATTTGCCTCAGGTTTCCACCACTGAACACTAATAATTATAAAATCAAATATAATAACTGTGATGTATTCCAGCGCCTCTTTATTCTCCCACTCCATAGTCCATGTCCACGTGCACCAGCCCACTTTTGAGTAGTCGAGGGCAAGGCTCGGTGTTCCTAAAGGTTATCTCGTAGTGCATTAGCATAAACCTTAATCTGTCTACACTTTAATGACATTTTCATTGCTCCAGCCATAGCTAGCCTGCAGCATTCATTCTCCATTCCTTTTTGGTGATGGTGGCGGTGGGCGTGGAGTGCTACTGACAAAAGATGCTTCAAATTTAAAACTTTAAAAAAATCTCTCATGGAGGAGGGCACTTGTGGGGATGAGCACTGGGTGTTATATGGAAACCAATTTGACAATAAACTATTTGTAAAAAAAAGTAAATAAATAACACAGAAACCCCCTAAAACTATGTCTGCAGACCTTTTTTCTTAAACAAAACACTTTATCTTCATAGTCTCAGCCTTTTTATACTTGAATTTTCTTGTCTCCTTTACAACTAACATCAGTGTGTAAATTTTTTCATTAAAATGCAAAGATCTGTGCTGTGTGAAGCTTTTCAAGAGCTTAGAGAATGGTGGGTATATTTGCAGCTACCTCATATTGATTTCTCCCTCATCTTCAGGATTAATTGATTTAGTTCAAATAAGATTTTTGTACCACCTGCATCAGACAGCATTTTAAAACCTCAGTAGAAAACTTAAAGAAACAGAAAATATATAGAAAGTATCATAGTAAATAAATATTTATATTTATTTTACTTTGCTAGTAATTCCAAAGAGACTTAAAAATAGCATGAAGGATGGGGCGCCTGGGTGGCTTAGACGGTTAAGCATCCGACTTTCGCTTAGGTCATGATCTCGCAGTTTGTGGGTTCGAGCCCCGCGTCGGGCTCTGTGCTGACTGCCAGCTCAGAGCCTGGAGCCTGTTTCAGAGTCTGTATCTCCCTCTCTCTGACCCTCCCCTGTTCACGCTGTCTCTCTCTATCCTAGAAATAAATAAAAATATTTTAAAAAAATAGCATGAAGGAAACGCATGGCCGTGGAAATAAACCAAGATCAACCAAATGAGAAAAGCAAAAATTATTCTTTCCGAGCTTGCTGGAGCGCGGGATATGTTGGGTTGCAAACTCCGGAGCCTCCCCGGGGAGAAATCTGAAATTGGCCCTGCACACCAAAGGAAAGGGCAGACCAAAGAAAGAGGCGGCCTCTCCAGGCTGGCAAGTGGCACGTTTAGCAAGCAAGGGAACTTACATGCTGACGCTTCTCTGGAGAAGCTGCAAGGAGCATAGATCTCCACACCCGCCTGCTAGAAACTTCAGGGTTTATACAGAGGCCTTATCTGGGTCAAGTGTACCATCCAGATGGTCTCCTGACGGTGTCCTTGAATATGGCGCTGGCACGGGAATTACCCGCCTAATGTGCCTTCCCAGGACGGGTTAGGGGAGGAGCCTCCAATCGCCTACTTCCAGCTCTCGCAGGCCTCAAGGGTCAACCTGAGGTCACATGCATTTGAGGACCTCCAGCAAAACTCTACTTCTCCTGAGTGGCTCTTAACATCTTACACGTCGCCTCGTTTGCAATGGGCCCCAAGGGATAAGCAAGGGATTTTATTGGAGTGTAAGTAGCTCATTCAGAAGACAGCAATGACTGCTTCAGGCTCTTGCAGGGAACCCAAATTGCTTCCCACATATCCTGACCTCACAAGGGCTCCTCCATGATCATTCATCCCTCACCTTCCCATTGTTCAATTCTCAGTAGTCCACAATCTGTCATGAGCCATCTGGTTTTCTTATCCGCCATTCCAGGCTGCTGAAAACACTATGAGCAGGGCGTAAAAGACCCACTCGGTGCAGTTCTTGGATAGTGTCTCCAGTTTCCTTATGCTCCTCCCCCGAACAGTTTATATTGTTTGACAGTTAACATTTTTTGTGGGTGCAGTAAACTTACTGGTTCCCAGTTGGCATCTCCCTTCAGCACTGGTTTAATTACTCCAACACAAAGATGGGAATTCAACAACAAAGGTTTGCAGAGTTTGGTCTTGTAGGATATCAGTGTGTTCTCTGGTATCAGAGAGCTGAAACCTCATATTCTCACAGGGGTCAACACCCAATTAGCAGTGTGTTAAGGGCGCTTCCTAACTATAACCATTTGCCCTCCACAGCCCATAGATGGCTCTGAGGGGCCCAGAAAATGTCTGAGGGTTGGTTACCATAAGTTAGAGTACATGTGGCTCCCGTATCCACCAGAACTGTCACCTTTTGTTTGTTTCTGGGAGACCAGAGAACAGTGAGCTCCACATGAGGCCTCCGATCTCCTCCGTTGGCCCTCACCTGGAGGCAACCCTGAATCCTAAACCCCAGGCGTGGGAGGAACCCATCCCAAATAGGTTTGTATCCCTGTGGCCTCTGCTGGAGCAGAGGAGGATTCTGGGATGATAGATGCAGATAGGCAGGTCTGACCTGTTGTTCAGGTTTTAAGGCCTTCCACAGGCTGCCCAACACAGAGATCTTTCTAGGTGGGGGGCGGGGGGATAGCAATGAAGTCAAACCACATTTGTTTCTGGGCTACTTGTACTGGGAGCCTTACAGCTGATTAGGATAGCTGGATTCCCCAGCATGACAAATGTCTTGTCCCATGGCTGGGCTCAGCATAGATATTAGCATCTCATACCAGGCACTGTGGGCACACTGGAGCATCTTGACTTTTGTTCCTTCAGTGAATGCGTCTAGATAAGGGCGTTCAAGACAGGACTGTCAATGCCTATCTTATTCCCAACTCCCTACAAATGTGTTATACCTTCTCTACAGATTTCCAGGGTCTCACGTTACCAGAAAGTTCCCCCTCACTGGGCCAATCCTTCCTGCAGGCTAGAATAATCCCTTCTATAAGGGAGGTGCTACAGGAGGGCAGGGTGTATGATTGAATGCCTCCTGCCTAGACAGAGAAATGCTATCATCCCCGCACCCCATAGCCACACTGACCATTCCTGGATGCATTCCCTGGCCTTTTGCTAGAACTTGGCAGCTATATCAGTGAGCACAGAGGGAGTATATCCTCTCCACTAGCTGGGGATGTGGTTACCGTGCTTTCACTTTTTCTTTGTATCAAAGGTCAGAGAGCACAGGGTGTTTTGCCTACTTTTTTTTTTAAGTTTATTTATTTTGAGAGAGAATATACATGAGGGAGGAACAGAGAAAGGGAGAGAGAATCACAAGCAGGTTCCATGCTGTCAGTGCTGAGGCCAATACAGAGGGCTCAAACTCACAAACTGTGAAATCATGACCTGAGTCAAGAGTTGGACACTCAACCAAGTGCCTCCATTTCACTTTCAATCACCACAACATCTTCCTCTTTACTCTTCTCATTTATCCAGAGATCTTAGGATCCTAGGATCCCAATCAGTAGCCTTATTTCCCAAAAGTTACTTTCTTTAGTCAGATAAAGGAAGCTCCAAAAAGACTTCTTTCTAAATCTATTGAATCTCAAATGTCTTCAGCTTAAAATATCTTCATATCAACTCTGGAGTTCCAAGTGGGTCCCCACAACTTCTAGTAAGCTGGCTTCCTGACCTATTTATTATGGATAAGGGAGTTGATTTCCTGGGCAAGTTGCAGAACTCTATTTATATATATGGTTCAGCCCTTGTCCATTTGTACATTCAGTTTCTCATAGTCATATGGGATACCATTTAACAAGGAAGGAAGAAGAGGCCTTTTTTCTCCTTTTCATATAAATTCATATTGTCATGAATTTAAGCACATGTGCCTGACGTTTAATGAAATTCGGAATGAAAATGGAATACATTCAGCATGGTCAGCCTCTTCTTTTTGTTTCCAGCTCGATTATCCTGCATTGAGACTGTGCTGAGGAAGAACTGCATCCCCCGACTAACAGACACAAAGAGAATGCAACTGAGATGGAAGACACATGGGAAACAAATCTAAAGCCCAGTGAACACAGATTCAGGAGAAGGAATATGGACTTGCACTGGGAAGGATTCTTACAGTGACTGGCTATATGGCTTTAACTCAAGGAAAGGGTCATAGGGGATGATCAAGTGGTGGGGAGAGACAGAAGCAGAGAGAAATGGAACAAATGGGAAAAGACAATGAGGCCCATTCTAATTAGTACTTAACTTTCTTACTACCCAGAGTCGTTGAAATGATCATTCACGCAAGTCAGTGTTCTTCTGTCTTTTCCTTTACCAACTCTAAATTGGGGCTTTTCTATACTTCTGAGACTAATCACAGGTTTTATCTTCATCAAGAGAAGTATGGAGGGGTGTCTGGGTGGCTCAGTTGGTAGCATGCCTGACTCTTAATTTTAGTTCAGGTCATGAAATCAAGCCCCAAGTCAAGTCAGGTGTTGGGCTCTGGGCTGGATGTAGACATGCTTAAGATTGTTTCTCTTTTCCTCTCCCTCTGCCCTTCACCGGCCCATTCTTTCTCTCTCTCTTTCATAAAAAAAAAAAAAGAAAAAAGAAAAAGGAAAAAAGAGAGAAAGTACGGAGACTTACAGGACAAAATCAGTTGACCCAAAGAAAATAACAAGTTGCAAGGAAAACATAAGGTAAAAAAGAAGATGTTATTAATTATATCATTAAAATAAGGGCAGTAAAAAAGTCTTTTTTTTTTGGCATATTCCATAACTGATATCTCTAAGTAGATTAGGATTTTTCAAAACTTAATCTCAAATTTAAAAAGAAAACCCTGAAATTTAATACACATAACATGTACCATCTGTACCAAGAGAGGAAGACAAGTAAAAACTGACTTGTCTTGAGGAGAAAATGTTGAAATGTGCTTTAGATGGGAAGGGCCAATTGGCATCCAACTTAAAACACTCAAAAAATAAGCCCACGCAGCCAAGCCATTAGCTCTTACTAAGAAACACTGGAAGATGGGACATATGTGCTATGACTAAAAAGGGTAAAAGCTATGTTCCTTTTTAATGAAAAAACTGAGAGAACCCTGTAAATTATAGACTATTCAGCTTTGCTTTTGAGTCCCTAAAAGAAACTAGATTTAATCTTCACATAATCACTGCAAAAATAGCAATGACACCAAGAATGGGGAAATGCGTGACCTGACTCTGTGAAGAGGAAATCTTCTCAAACCCACACACACTTGTGTGACAGCCTACAGGCCATGTAGGTAAGATGAATACAAGTGATGGAATGTTGTGGACCTGAATAAGACTTTCATTCTAGGGGTGCCTGGATGGCTCAGTCAGTTGAGTGTCCGACTCTTGATTTCAGTTCAGGTCATGATTCCAGGGTCATGAGATCAAGCCCCATGTGGAATTCTGTGCTGAACATGGAGCCTGCTTAAGGTTCTCTCTCTCCCTCTGTCCCTCTCCTGCCACCCCTCCTCCATGCTCTCTCTCTCTCTCTAAAATAAATAAATAAAAAATACAAAGATTTTATTTCTATACTACCTGATTTTTTCATGAACAAAAAGGGTTTAGAGTTATAAGATAGGGTTTGTAAAACTTAAGTAAAGGCTTGTATCCAAAAGGTTCAAAAACTCAGGAACTCAAAATGTCCCAGAAGCACATTTCAAGGAGTGCCCCACTTAAAGGCAGATAGCTTAGTCACCACCTGCAGCCTCCTAGAACTGCGCAATTAGTCAGGAAAAGGTACTTTTATCCCTAGCAGATTGGCTGGATTTCAGTCTCTATTTACACCTCACCAAACATCCTTGTATCAGACAGAACTATATAGAGGCAGGTAATCTGAAAGCAATTCTGTCCACCTTCTCTGATCCTTTCTCCCCACTTTATTTTTCTTCACAGCATATACCAGCTCTGATATACTATAAACATTACCTTATTTTGCTTATTTTTAGTCTCATCACACTAGCATACACACTCCATAATGGCAAGGATTGTTATCTGTATTGTTCGTTATCATGTCTCCAGCATCTGGTGTGCCTGAACAATCATGAGAGTGCTCAATAAATACTTGTTGAAACAGCTACAGAGGGGTGGGTCAAATCAAATGAAATAATTTTTGAAGATAAAAAGAAGGAGGGTATCCTTGTTATCACCTGGCCTGTCAATAAGGTTTTACCATGATAGCTAAAGTCATGGGAGATGACCATGGGGCACCTGGGTGGCTCAGTCGGTTGGACTTCCAACTTGGGCTAAGATCATGATCTCACGGTTCGGGGGTTTGAGCTCTGCATTGGGCTCTGTGCTGACAGGTCAGAACCTGGAGCCTGCTTCAGATTCTGTGTCTTCCTGTCTCTCTGCCCCTCCCCTGCTCATACTCTGTCTCTCTCTCCCTCAAAAATAAACAAACATTAAAAATTTTTTTAAAAAGAGATAACCAACAGAGACCCATTGCCCTAGATCCAGACCTGAACATGCTCCTTTTACCTCCTCCTTTTGGCCTTCCTCTGCTCTACTGGAATTCACCTATACCAATTCCATGTCTACAGCAGTACAGGAAGCACACCTCTAGTGATCTACCACTCTGTGCAAGTCAAGCAGGATGAACTGGGGAGACTGAGCTCATGATTCCCCTAATTTAAAAGCAGCATCTTTTTTTTTAGGATTTCCAGGAAATTTCTACAATAGCAAAAGCTACAATTAAATACCATTATTTTCAGGGGTTGGGGATGGGGAGAGACAAGTGAGGGCTGAATTCAAAGGCTAACAGAAGAGCTGCCATTTCATTTTGTGCCAGTCATCTAGACCTCATCACACCTTTTCTAAGAAAAGTGTGCATTTTTGTTTTCTTTAGCAAATCAAGCATTCTCAACTGTCTTCTAGCTTTAAAATAAAAAACACCCAAAAATTTATTTTCTTTGATCTTGTATCCCTACCAGCTGTCCCAATCTCTTGTCTTTCTTTCATGGCCACCTTCAGGATGAAATGGCCTTGAGTCCCTGGTTTCCCCTTTCTTATCTTTAAATACCATACATTTCAACTCAGTTCTGTCATACCTTCACTCACATTCACTTTCTCCTGGTTCTCTGTATTTCTCCCCATTTGCTCTTTATCCATCCTTTCCCTGAATCTTTTTACTAAACTCTTAGATAATGGTTGTCTCTTCTTAGCCCTCTCTTTATATACTGTTCTTGGACAATAGCATTCACTCCTTGGAATCAGTGCATGACCCCAACCCAAATCTCTGCAGAAATCAGGATTAACATCTCAGAAGCTCATTTCCTCCTGGATGGCCCTAGGTGACATCAAAATTAAAAGTACAGAACTGAGGGGTGCCTGGGTGTCTCAGTCAGTTAAGCATTGGACTCTTGATTTCAGCTCAGATTATTGTCTCATAGTCAAAAGAGTGAACCTTGCATCAGGCTCTGTGCTGGGTATGAAGCCTGCTTTAAGATTCTCTCCCTCTCCCTCTGCTCCTCCCCCACTGTGTGTGTGTGTGTGTGTGTGTGTGTGTGTGTGTGTGCGCGCGCGTGTGTGTGTGCGTGTGTGTGTGTGTGTGTGCGTGTGTGTGCGCGCGCGCACACTCTCTCTCTCTCCTGCAGTCCCTCCCTCCCTCAAAAAAAAAGTATAAAACTAAAATTTTAATTCATTAACTTCTCATTATATTTTCCCTCCCCAAGCTGCTCTTCCTCTTTGGGGCCCCCTCATCTGTGAATGGCATCATTGTCCACTGAGTCAAGGCAAATCATCTCAAGAGTTGTCCTTGATTCCTCTCTCAGCCTCAGCTACCATATGGTTGCAGGCTGGGTTCTCCAGGAAGCCTCTGAGATGGAAGTTAGTGGGTAAGAAGCTTATTAAGGATGCTCTGGGGACCAACACCTGCAGAAAAAGGGGAATCAAGCAGGATTAAGCAGCAGATGTGAAGTCAACGTTAATGCAGGCCAACAAGTACCTCACCTGACTCCAGAGTGATGCAAGCAGGCTAGGCTTAAGGACCCAGAGGTCGTCCCACAAGACTAGCCAAGAGGGTCCCTGACTGCATGCAGGATAGAAATCAAATGCAAGCCAGCAGAAAGTGAAAGCAGAGTTTATTGAAGATACAAAGAGAGTACAGGTACAGAAGAGTGTCCAGGAGACTCAGAAAGGAAAGGAGGAGGTCTCTTCTTTGTTCAGGGTCTGGGTTCTTTTCTGAGGTTTGTGGTCTGTGGTACGTGTCCTCTCAGGCATCCGGGAACCAGTTAGAACAGACACGAGGGCCCACGTGTTATTTCCTGGACCCAGGGGGTCTTGGTGTTGAAAAGTCTAGCGCTGGCGGTCTGGAATATGCATATGATAGCTTCATCTGGCATTCTCCCCTGGTCCTTCCCTAGATGTTATCTATACTAGAGAAATCATTAACTCCTGTCCCTTACAAGGAGGACATACACTATTTGCATTCTCAGGCATGTGTAAAGTGGGAGTGCAGCTCTTAGCAAGAACAGAAGCAGGAAAAGGAACAAAAAAGCCGGTTTTATGGAGTCCTTCAGTTTCCCTACATTCAATAGGGAGCTCTGAAGCTAGAAGTGACTTCAGAGTTACCTTGAGATGGGCTTGGATGCCAGGGCCTTTACACCCCACATTCATACCAGCTACATGATTTGTAGGATTCAGGCAAAATTGAAAATGCATCGCTGTTTAAAAATTAGGATTTCCTTGAGCCAATCAGAGAACTCTAGATGCTGGCGAGGATGTGGAGAAACAGGCACCCTCCTACACTGTTGGTGGGAATGTAAACTGGTACAGCCCCTCTGGAAAACAGTGTGGAGGTTCCTCAGGAAACTAACAATAGAACTCCCCTATGACCCAGCAATAGCACTGCTAGGAATTTACCCAAGGGATACAGAAATGCTGATGCATAGGAACACATGTACCCCAATGTTCATAGCAGCACTCTCCACAATAGCTAAAACCTGGAAAGAGCCTAAGTGTCCATCAACAGATGAATGGATCAAGAAGATGTGGTTTATCTATACCATGGAATACTACATGGCAATGAGAAACAATAAAATCTGGCCATGTGTAGCAACATGGATGGACCTTGAGGGCGTTATGCTGAGCGAAATAAGTCAGGCAGAGAAGGACAAATATCATATGTGTGCACGTATAGGAGGATTAGGAGGAACTTAACAGAGGACCAAGGGGGAGAAGGAGGGCGGAAATGGTGGGGGAAAGGGAGAGAGGCAAACCATGAGAGACTCTTGAATGCTGACAAAAACTGAGGACTGGTGGATGTGGGGGGGAGGAGGGGTGGGCATGGAGGAGGACACTTGTGGGGATGAGCACTGGGTGTTATGTGGAAACTAATTTGACAATAAACTATTTGTAAAAAAAAAAATTAGGATTTCCTGGGGTGCCTGGGTGGCTCAGTCAGGTAAGCATCAGACTTCAGCTCAGGTCATGATCTCACAGTTCATGAGTTCAAGCCTCACGTTGGGCTCTGTGCTGACAGCTCAGAGCCTAGAGCCTGCTTCAGATTCTGTGTCTCCCTCTCTCTGCCCCTCTCCCTGCTCACACTCTGTCTTCATCTATCTCTCTCACAATAAATAAACATTAAAAAAAAATTTTAGTTTTTTTTCAATTAGGATTTCCAAGCTGGTGACAGAGCATAAAACCAAGCACTAGGCCCTCTGCGCATGTGGTGCTAGTGTAATACACAGGTCACAAGTACATGAACCTGGACCTATTCCTCATCAGTCACTGGGTGTAGGCAAGGTCCCTGCAGCTGAGACAACCCATAAAGGGCAGGCAGCTGCGGGCTGTCTGCCAGCACTACTCACAGCAACTAGAACAACCAACGTCATCCGAGAGGGATCTGGGCACAGACAGCAATATCCACCATTGTTCACCACACCAAGATTTTATCACCCTGAAATTTATTCTGTCAATTCTCTCTCTTCAAGTGCAGCCTGCCATTCAACAGAATTAAGGTTCGTATCATCTCTTGCCTCAACTACTGAAACAATCCCACATCTACTGTTTGTCTACTTCTATTCCAGCCTTCATACCCTCCAATGCTGGGGAGGACATTGGCATTCTCATTCTTAAAATACCAAATGGTTTCCTGTTGCCCAAAAGTTTAAAATTTATTTTTTTAATGTTTATTTATTTTGAGAGAGAAGGTGCCTGAGAGAGTGTACAAGCAGGGGAGGGGCAGAGAGAGAATCCCAAGCAGGCTCCTCACTGTCAGTGCATAGCCAGCCATGGGGCTCAACTGCATGAACTGTGAGATGATGACCTGAGCTAAAATCAAAACCTGGATACTTAACTGACTGAGCCATCCAGAAGCCCCAACATTAAGATTTAAATAAACATTTATCAAGCTGTGTTTCACAAAACACTAGTCTTCAGAGTGAAGAAAAAAGTGATGTTTATAAATTTTCTCCTGATTTTAAATATAGGTGATAAAAGTCCTAAACCATTTACACAGCTGATTTTATTATTTCGTTACAAATACTCCCTCTCAGCTTGGAGAACTCTAGAAGTACCAGGAAAAATCTCCTTATCAAGGAATGTTTGATTCAATCTGTATATTGACCTCTAAATAGCACTTCCTAATGCCTAGATATATATCATCTTATTGGTTATCACTAAATCTCTTATCTTTTATATCTAATTTTAATAATATCTGTGATATTATTAAATATTTTTATTTTATACATGAGTTTTATGAAATCTTGTCTGCATTGAATCTGAGGATTATAGGAGGTTTATCTGTCACTACTTTTTAGGATGTATTTTTATTTTTATTTTTTACTAATAAACTTTTATTAAATGGTTATTTATTTATTTATTTATTTTGAGAGAGAGAAAGAGCTTGCATATGTGAGTGCAGGGGAGGGGCAGAGACAATGGGAGAGAGACATCTCTATCCCAAACAGGCTCCTCAGTGTTAGCATGGAGCCCAATGCGGGGCTCAATCCCACCAGGAAATCGCAACCTGAGCCAAAATCAAGAGTTGGAGACCTAATCGACTGAGCCCTCTGGACCCCTTTACTAATAAACATTTAAATATTACCTACAGAAGAAGTACATACAGAAAGATGCAATCATCATAATTGTATAGCCTCATCGACAATCATAAAGAGAACACAATCATGCAATAACCATCAAAATCAAGAAATAAAATATCTGCATCTAACAGTTGCTACTCCTTTCCCCTTCCCCACGTAAACTACTAACAAACCTCTAATAATTTGCAATCTATCTGAATCCAAATTTGATCTGCATTTACTCCTCCTGACATTTCATTATTGTGCCAACTAATGGTGGAGCTGGGTTTCAAACCTGACTCTGTTTATTTGTAAAGTCTATGCTTTTGGAAAGTTCTTAATGGTTGTTTCCATTCCCTACTGACATTGTAGAACTGCAAAGAAAAAGAAAACACAATTATTTCTTCAAATTACAGAGGTTACCACACTGCACCTTGACAGGGAAAAATAGTGCCCTTCACACAGCAACCAGGATATCTAAATGAAGGTGGACATTAAATCTAATTGTTTATTCAGTAATGAACCTACTCACTCTAACATCTTTGGATGGTTATCAGAACTGCATATAGGCATGTGTGTGCGTATGTGTATACATGTAAATATATACATTATATTTATATATATTGTGTGCCTATAATCCTGTATCTGCAATGCAATATATTATGTAAGTTGATACAAACCTTGGCAGTTAACACCTGCCCTGAATATATATTATGTAAATAAAATTTTGTATGTAAATATAATGCTTAAGTAGATTTTGCTCATAAAATGTTAATGTGTTTGGATAAATTGTACCCATCCAAGACCTCAGATTATCATGTACTATGGCATATGTATATTATCTGAAGTCAGATAATATAATAAAATTATATTATAACATAAAAATTTTCTTTTAAGTTTATTTTTAATAGAGAGAGAGTAAGAAAACACACCTGTGAATGCAAGAGGGGTAGAGAGAGGATCCCAAACAGGTTCCACATGGTCAGTGCAGAGCCAGACACAGGGTTCGAATTCACAAACCATGAGATCATGACCTGAGCTGAAATCAAGAGTTGGAACACTTTTTTTTTTTAATATTTTTATTTTTATTTCTAGGAGAGAGAGAGACAGCGTGAGCAGGGGAGGGTCAGAGAGAGAGGGAGTCACAGACTGAAACAGGCTCCAGGCTCTGAGCTGGCAGTCAGCACAGAGCCCGACGCGGGGCTCGAACCCACGAACTGCGAGATCATGACCTAAGCGAAAGTCGGACGCTTAACCGATTAAGGCACGCAGGCGTCCAAGAGTTGGAACACTTAACCAACTAAGACACCTAGGCATCCCTGGAATAAGATGACTACTAATTTCTGAAACATCTGGCCCCGAAAGTTTGAGCAAGAGAAGAGGGATGTGTACAGTGACGACGATGTATCATTGATTTAATAAGTGAGTTCTTCTCTTCCCCTACGATTCACTTCAACTAAAAAAAAAAAAAAAAAGAAAAGAAAATAAACCTTGTAGTGAACATACTGAGTTTTCATGTTTTTTTTTTTTTAAATTTAAAAACCTGAAGGAAAGTGAGGTCTTTTAAACTGTTACAGACAAAAGAAAAGTAATGCAACCAATGCCCTCTTCCATTAAGCAATGACTAAAAAAAAGTAAAATGTGGCATTGGAAAACAGTAACCATACTAATCAGAAAATCTCTGTGATTCCATTGTATAACAAGCTGCCCTCTTTCCTCCTCTCTCCCTAACAAAATAAACAGAAATGTCATTTAAATATCATGTATACTTGATTTTAAGACTTTCTCTCATTTGATCATTCTGAAATCCAAATGTATCTTTTCTTAACTTGTAATGTGCACTTCTTTACTTGTCAATGATGGCAAGCATTTAAAAAGTGTATTATTGGCACCTGTATCCTTTCTCTTGTGAACTGCTTGTTGAAACTTTTTGTCCATTTTTCTGGGAAGGGGGTTCACCTTTTCCAATGGATTTGTATGACTTTTTAAAATATTAAAGAGGAGGGTGCATCTGGGTGACTCAGTGGGTTAAGAGTTCTGGTCCACTTCAGTTCAGGTAATGACCTCACGGTTCATGAGTTCGAGCCTCGTGTGGGGCTCTGTGCTGACAGGTCAGTGTGTGGAGCCCACTTCATTCAGATTCTGTGTCTCCCTTTGTCCCTCCTCAACTCATGCTATGTATCTCTCTCCCAAAAATAAATAAACAAGCACCATTTAAAAAATTAATAATATAAAATATTAAATCGGGGCACCTGGGTGGCTCAGTGGCTTGGTCAGTTAAGCATCCAACTCTTGGTTTCAGCTCAGGTCATGATCTCAGGGTTCCTGGGATTGAGCCCCACATCGGGCTCTGTGCTGACAGTGCAGAGCCTGCTTGAGATTCTCTTTCTCCCTTTCTTTCTGCCCCTCCCCTGCTTTTACTCTTTCTCAAAATAAATAAGTAATTTTTTTAGGTTTTAAAATTTTTTTAATAAAATATTATAAAGTAATTTTTTTCAAAGTAGGCTCCCTGCCCAATGTGGGGCTTGAACTCACAACCCTGAGATCAAGAGTCCCATACTGTACCAATTGATCCAGCAAGGCACCCCACAGGTTATTTTTACCATCATATTTTGTAAATATTTCTGCAAATGTATCATGCACATATTTACATTACGGTGATTTTGTTTTCCTGTTCATAGAGTGCTTATTCACTTTTATGTGATCAAATCTGTTTTATGGCTTTTGACTTTAATACAATGCAGCAAAGAGCTTCCCCACTCTCAAGTTTATAAAAATAATCACCTCATCTAAAACTACCAGGTAATATAATAACTATCATTACTCACAGAGACGGAAAGTAAATACAATAAAGTAAAAGTATCTGTGACTTATAAAATTTGGGGTTATTTAAAATAGAAAAATAGGGGCACCTGGGTGTGGTTCAGTCAGTTAAGCATCCAACTTCGACTCAGGTCATGATATCATGGTTCGTGGGTTCGAGCCCTGCATCGGGTTCTGTGCTGACTGCCAGGTTGGACCCTGGAGTCTGTTTCGGATTCTGTGTCTCCCTCTCTCTCTGACCCCGCCCCGTTCATGCTCTCACTCTCTCTCTCTCTCTCTCTCTCTCTCAGAAATAAATTTAAAAAAATTTTAACTTAAAAAAAATAAATAAAATAGAAAAGCAATTAAAACATAATAATGTTAGTTTGAAATCAAGTATATCTTATAATTAATATGTACATTTAATATAATAAGCACAATAGCTGTGAATGAATCCTAGATAAACAATACAGTACAGATATCTAAGGAAACAATTATGTCCCATCACACTTAAAGCATTCTCAGGTTTCTACTAGTGGATCATAATTCAATAAAATTGCAGATTGTCTCTTTCTTACATCATATACAAAAATAAACTCAAAATGGATTAAAGACCTAAATGTAAGGCCTGAAACCACGAAACTCCTAAAAGAAAACGGTCAGTAATTGGACATTGTCTTAGCAATATTGTTTTGGGTCTGTCTCCTCAGATGAGAGCAAAAAAAACAAAAATTAACAATTAGGACTATATCGAACCAAAATGCTTTTGCACAGCAAAGAAAACCATCAACAACACAATTAAAAGGCTACCTACTTTTAAAAAATGTTTTTAATGTCTTTTTTTGATAGAGGGAGAAATAGAGTGGGGGGAAAGGAGCAGAGAGAGAGAAGGAGGCACAGAATCCGAAGCAAGCTCCAGGCTCGGAGCTATCGGCACAGAGCTTGATGAGGGGCTCCAATTCATGAACTGTGAGATGATGACCTGAGCCAAAATCAGACACTTAATTGACTGAGACACCCAGAGATGCCAAAAGGCAACCTACTTAATGGAAGAAGATATTTGCAAATGACATATGCTCTAAGTTAAGAACCAAAATGTATAAACAACTCACAACCAGAAAACCAAACAATTCAATTAAAAAATGGGAAGAAAACATGAACAGACATTTCTCCAAAGAAGACATACAGATGGCCAAGAAGCACAGGAATAGATGTTCAACATCACTAATCATCAGAGAAATGCAAATCAAAAACACATTGAAGTGTCACTTCACTCTAGTCAGAATGGCTATCAAAAGACAATAAGTGTTGGTAAGGATAGAGAGAAAAGAGAACACTCATGCACTCTTGGTAGGGATATAAATTGATGCTGCCACTGTGGAAAGCTATACGGAGTTATGTCAAAAAAATAAAAATGGGACTATTATATGATATTTCTGGCAATTCTACTTCTGGGTATTTATCCAAAGGAAAAAAAAAAACACTAATCCAAAAGATATATGCACCCTTTGTTCATTGTAGCATTATCAATAGCTGAGATATGAAAGCAACTTGAGTGTCCATCAATAGATGAATGGATAAAGAAGACTCCCTCTCTCTCTCTCTCATACACACACACACACACACACACACACACACACACACACACACACTAATATTAGTCACCATAAAAAGAATGAAATCTTGCCATTGGTGACAGCATGGATAGACCTAGAGGTCTATACTAAGTGAAAAATCCAAACATAGAAAGACAAATGCCATATGATTTCACTTACATGTGGAATCTAAAATGCAAAACAAACAAACCAGAAACAGTCTCATAAATACAGAGAACAAAATGGTGGTTGCCAGAGTGGGAAGGTGTAGAAAGATGGGCAAAAAAGGTGAAAGAGATGAAGAGGTACAAATGGCCAGTTTTAAAATAAGTAAGTCACAAAAAAAATTAAAAAATAGAAAAATAAAAAAAATAAAAAAAAATAAAATAAAATAAGTAAGTCATGGGGATTTAAAGTACAATATTTAAAACACATATTATATAACTTTGTATTACGACAGACAATAACTACATTTATACCAGTAAGCATTTTATAGTGCATATAAATGTCAAGTCACTAATGTTACAAATCTGAACCTAATATTGTATGTCAACTGTACTTTAGAAGAAAGAAAGAGAGAGAGAGAAAGAAAGAGAAAGAGAAAGGGAGAGAGAAAGAGAAAGAGAGAAAGGGAGAGAGAAAGAAAGAGGGAAAGAAATTACAAAGTGTCGACAGGCACTCTAAGGCAGTCATAGAATTCCACATGATGTGTTAGTGTCTAAGGTTATGAGATTTGACCTATACAGATTTATTCAGAGATCCACAATGTGTAAATTACTGTTAGGAGCAACTCCCTCAAGTTATCAGACAAGCAAATACATGTATTCAGTAAGCACACCGTTATATCATTGAGATATAAATATTTAAAAGGTTAAGTTAGATTTTGAAAATGTCACAATAAAGAGCACCTAATTCTTAATCAGTAGATATTGATTACAAACATGAAAAATTATATATATATATATATATATACAAACACATATATTTATATTTATGTTTCTTTATAACATTATTACACATGTACTTTTATTTTGTTGTATTTTTTTAAATCTTATTTTTGAGAGAGAGACAGAGAGACAGTACAAGTAGAGGAGGAACAGAGAGAGAGAGGGAGACACAGAATCCTCAACAGGCTACAGGCTCTGAGCTGTCAGCAGAGAGCCCGATGCAGGGCTGAAACCTGCGAACTCCAAATTCATGACCTGAGCTGAAGTTAGGCTTAACAGATTGAGCCACCCAGGCGCCCGTTACACGTGTATTTAAAAGGAAGATATTGCAATGAACGCTTCATTCTGTAACTTGCTAGTTTTAACTGCTGCCTAGTATGAAAAGAGTGCCTATTCCAGAGACATTTCTCATACTGATGGACATTTTGATTGCTTCTAATTTTTTTTTTTTTTTTGCTATTTCAAATGTGCTTTATAATACCTCTAAAGTGCACCATCAAAGAGGTATATCCTGAATGCCTCTAGGAAGAACAAATCATAGAACAGACACCTGGGTTTTAGAAGGACACTTACTCTTCTCCAAATATCCTTTTATACTATTTGAATTTTCCACATGAAAATAATAACAATTACGATTAAAAAAAAAAAAATCTTTAGGAGCAAGGTGCCTGGGAGGCTCAGTCACTTAAGAATCTGACTTTTTATTTGGGTTCAGCTTATGATCTCCTGGTTCATGAATCTGAGCCCCATATCAGGCTCTAGGCTGACAATGAAGAACCTCTTGGTACTCTCTCTCTCTCTCCTCTCTCTGTCTCTGTCCCTCTTCTGCTGGCACATGCATGCACTCCCTCCCTCTCTCTCAAAATAAATAAACAGACAATTTAAAAAATAAAATTACAAAAAACCTTAACTACAGTATCAGTACTGTGTAGCTATTAAAATTGAAAACCAAAAGCAAAGCTGCAATAAACTTACTTTTCTGGGCAAGTTATTTGGTTATAATCTACCAAGCACTGTGTTAAAAACTGTACATATGTATTCCTCATTTTGCCTCATTTAATCTTTATAGTAATCTTACAAGACAGGTATTACTGCCCCACTTTACAGATAAGAAAACTGAGTGTGAACAAGTTAGCTAATTTTCTTGAGTCACACAGAAAGAGGGAGAGTGACAAACCAGACTTTAAACCAAACCTTTCTGGCTCAAAAACCCTTGCTCACAGCCAATGAGTTGTAACAACAGCTTCTTCTGCAGAGACTTCTAAATTCTACTGCCTCTGGCTTTGCTCCAACATTAGCAATCATTTATAGAATTCCAGTGAACTAAGTTTCCTAATGCCCCTGGACTTTTGCACATTCTGTCCTTTCTTTTCATATACCTCCCCCCCTTGGTTAATTTCTATCGAACCTTCAATGATCGACTAAAGTTTCATCCCCTAGAAGTTTTTCCTTAAACTTCAAACTGAAATGAGTGCATTTTGGTGCCTGTTGCAGCATCCTGTGCTAACATTGTGTTCAAAAAGCTGTTAGGTCACTAATGTGTGGGGGTACCTGGGTGGCTCAGTCAATTAGGCATCCAACTTCGGCTCAGGTCATGATCTCACAGTTCGTGGGTTTGAGCCCCAAGTCGGGCTCTGTGCTGACAGCTGGCTCAGAGACTGGAGCCTGTTTCAGATTCTGTGTCTCTCTCTCTGACCCTCCCCTGCTCACGCTGTCTCTCTCTCTTTCTCTCTCTCTCCTAGAAATAAATAAAACATTTTTAAAATATATACTAAAAAAAGAATGTGGAGCCTCGTTCGGATTCTGTATCTCTCTCTTTGACCCTCCCCTGCTCATGCTGTCTCTCTCTCAGAAATAAATAAAAAACATTAAAAATTTTAAATATATATATATATATGTTTACATTAAAAACATATAGGGGAAACCTGGGTGGCTCAGTTGGTTAAGCATCCAGGTCTTGATCTCAACTCATGTCTTGACTCAGGGTCATAAGTTCAAGTGCCATGTTAGGCTCTGGGTTGGGCGTGAGGCCTACTTTAAAATATATATATTTACAATGACTCCATGTTAAAATGATATTTTGGGGGATATATTGAGGTAAACAAAATATTACTAAAACTTTTTCATCTGTTTCTTTTTAATGTGGCTACAAAATATAACATTGTATTTGTGGCCACATATTTCTATTTTAAACAGCACTGATATGCAATCTTCATACTAATAAATGCATAATAGTTTTTAAACATTAAGAAATTCATGGTATGGGGCGCCTGGGTGGCTTAGTTGGTTAAGCGTCCGACTTTCGCTTCGGTCATGATCTCTCAGTTTGTGGGTTCGAGCCCCGCGTCGGGCTCTGTGCTGACTGCCAGCTCAGAGCCTGGAGCCTGTTTCAGTCTGTGACTCCCTCTCTCTCTGACCCTCCCCTGCTCATGCTGTCTCTCTCTCTCTCCTAAAAATAAATAAAACATTAAAAAAAAATTAAAAAAAAAAAAAGAAATTCATGGTATGTATCCAGCACTGTTGTTGTTGTTTGTTTTTTGGAGAGAGAGAGGGGGCACAAGTGAGTGAGGGACAGAGACAGATAGACTCCTGTAAGGGGGAGAGAGAAACAAAGAGAGAGAAGTGGGACTCACCTAAAGCAGGACTCGTGTGTTTTCCCAAAGCAGGGCTTGTGCTCACCTGATGTGGGGCTTGAGCTCAGCCGGTGTGGTACTCGACTCAGGAACCCATGAGATCCTGACCTGAGGCAAAGTCAGATGCTTAACTGCCTGAGCCACCCAGGTGCCTCAGCACTGTTCTAAGTGCCTTTACATACATTAATTCATTTAACCTTTATGACAGACATAAAGTACCTGATGAGACAGGTACTATTATTACCCCATCTTGTAGGTTGATACAGAAGCATAAATGATGCACTGAACATCTTCGGAAGGATACACAAGAAAGTGTCAACAGCGGTGGTGTCTTGAGAAGGAACTGGGGATAAAGTGTTGAAATAAATTCCTAGGACCCAATAAGGAGCTGCTTCTGCCTGAGGTGCCATTTCAAGGAAATGAAGTTTGGATAATATTCATGTCCTAGTAAATGTTCCTCTTAATCAGAAACATGATATATCCAGTCAGCCTATCCCTAAACACCAAATCAGTGCTGGACTCTCTACTTACTTCCTTGTTCCTTATTCTCCATCCTACAAACTCTTCCTGCCTTCACCCACTTTGAAGTTCTCTAAACTGTTGGGAACAGAGAGCGCCAGCATATGAAGTGTTAAATAACATTTGTTTGTATTACAAAATTGTCTTCTTTCAATCATTTTAACAAAAGTCAGAAATAAAAGGGAGAAAAAGAAATAAAAATGAGATTGATTTTCATTGTTTATCTTTTGAATCTTAAAGACTGAATCCTGTTACAATACATCATCTGTTGCTACTTGCAATTTAAATATAAAAATACATAGCGACAATCCACGAAAGCACAGTATTGGGATCACAAACTCAAGTACAATTAAGTAGGATTGAGTACTCAATTAAGTATAATTGAGAGAAGATTGGCTAGAAATCAAAACATAAAATCCACTGAAAAAATTTCACCTTCCAATTTAATCACAGATACGTCTTGGTGCTTATTACCCCTAATCTGCCAAAGTGACTTTTCAAGTATTCAAATGGTCTAAACACCAAAGTTTTTACACAGAGAATCCAGGCTCAGCAATCACTCCCAAGGATTACAGTTTTCACTAAAACAAATGCCCTGAAAGTAGCCAAAGCATCTTGTTTCAGTTTATGAACACAGTCTCTCTCTCTCTTTTTAATGTTTATTTTTGAAAGAAAGAAACAGGCAGAGCACAAGTGGGGAAGAGGCAGAGAGAGAGAGAGACAGAGAGAGAGAGAGAGAGAGAGAGAGAATCCAAAGCAGGCTCCAGGCTCTGAGCTGTTAGCACAGAGCCTGATGCAGGGCTCAAACTCACTGATGAGATCATGACCTGAGCCGAAGTAGGATGCTTAACCAATTGAGCCACTCAGGCACCCCATACTCAATTTCTCTTTTAATAAACTGGGCAATATTCTTACTAATGTAAATTTGGAATTCAGCTTCTCCAATGTATACAAATTCAGTAAGATTTTCCTAACGGTACCTGGCTGGCTCAGTTGGTAGAGCATGCAACTCTTGATTTCAAGATGTGAGCTCAAGCCCCACTTTGGGCATGGAGCATACTTAGAAATAAATAAATAAATAAATAAATAAATAAAAAGTTAAAAAAATAAGTAAACAAAAAGAAGGAGGAAGAGGAGGAGGAAGAGGAAAAGAAAGTATGGAAGAGGAAATCTAAAAAAAAAGTTTTGGGAGCACCTGGCTGGCTCGGTTGGTTACAAGACTGACCAGTTCAGGTCATGATCTCACACTTCCTTCTGGGTTCTGTGCCACGTGGAGTCTGCTTGGGATTCTCTCTCCCTCTCTCTCTCTCTGCCCCTCCTCCACTGGCACACACACACGCCTGTTCATGCGCTCTCTTTCAAATCCATGTTTCCTGGGGCGCCTGAGTGGCTTAGTCGGTTAAGCGTCCGACTTTCGATTAGGTCATGATCTCGCCGTTCGTGGGTTCGAGCCCGCGTCGGGCTCTGTGCTGACTGCCAGCTCAGAGCCTGGAGCCTGTTTCAGTCTGTGACTCCCTCTCTCTGTGACCCTCCCCTGCTCACGCTGTCTCTCTCTCTCTCCTAGAAATAAACAAATCCATGTTTCCTAAAAACATCAGTGACAAGTCCCAATGTCAGCCTCCCTGTGTAGATGACCCCACTGGTTCAACCACACCTACATACTCATCACACCAGCAGAGAAACCCAGATTCTTACGGATCTCTTAAGTAACAACTAGTAGGAGCCCCTACCTGACAGACTGCTACCACTCATTTTAATTTCACATGTGGGTCTGTTCCATTCTGCGTTCATTCTTTTTTAGGAGCTGGGGTGTAGCAGTGGCCTGGGAAAACAGCACCTTTTCCTTCGTGGTTAATATCCTCATGGAGGTGGACAGAAAACCAATATGCAAGCAAATAGGCAGGACTGATTTCATATAGCAATTAGTGCTATGTGGAGGAGAGAGTTAGGAGACAGAAGGGTGAAGAGAAGGAGCTTCTTTAGATGGAGAGGTCCAGAAGGGCTAAGGAAGTGATATGTGAGCTGAAAAGGGAAAAGGTCATGAGGATATGCAGGGGGAAGTATTTCAGGCAGAAGGCAAGATGTGCATGATGGCCTTGAAGGGAGGACAGGTGTGACATCCTGTGCCTTGGAGCAGGGTGAGCCAGTTCAGAGAGGTAGGCTACAGTCCCTGTCACATTGGAATGAGCTTAGATTTTCATCTAGATTTAATAGGATTTTCAAGATTTATACTTTAAAATGTCTGACACTCAGTGTTGAGCACTGGCTTAATGGTAGGCATTGAAATCACTGTGCAGAATCAACTGGTGTTTGGAATTAACACCCAAAGGCTCTTACTGCTCCTGTCAGGAGCCATTTCTGAGCTCACTAGTTAAGAAAAACTCCTTGTGAGGTTAAGGTAAGTTTGCACAGACTCTTACCATCAGATGGTGACCCATATCCACCCCCCGCTCAACTGTTTCTGCTTGAGTACCAACCCCCAAGGCACCTTGTTGATTTATCCGGAGTAACTTATTCCGGTCCTGGCATGATGATGGCACTTTGTGAAGGAAATTGTTGTAGCTTGAGAAAACACTGATGCTTAGTAATCTGGAAATAGTGATCAGGACTGAGTAATCGATGATACAAAAAGGTCAGTTATTGCTTTTGGGTTACATTAATAAAATAATAACTTTGGTGCAGACTGATGTACTCTTCCTGGACATGGATGACGTTATAGGAACTATAAGCCCTGTGGCTAATGTTTAGGTGTCTTCTTTTGTGTTTTTCTTAACACTTCCCATTAAGCGATAAACAGGCTATTGACCCCTGCTCACAAAGAACTAACTTTTGCCTTTACTATGCTGAAAACATTATCCGGTTTATATCAGAATGCTACTTCTGGGCTGTTCCCCAAACACTAAATCATAAAATAAAGTTGAGTCTCAGACAGAGCGGAGATGCCTGCCTGGTGACCAGAAAGAATCATGGGGCTCCCTCATCCCTCCCTCGCTGACACCGTCCATCCTTCAGGGACCCCTGGACCTGCCAGAGCAGGACTGTGGCAGACTCCCACCCCACACCCCCAGCATTGGTAACTCCTGGGAGCTGGGTTGAAGATGCAGGATCTTAGGTCCCACCCCAGATATAGTAAATCAGAATCTGCATTATTTTTTTAATGTTTATTTATTTTTGAGAGAGGGAGAGAGTGCATGAGAAGGGAAGAGACAGAGAGAGAATTCCAAGCAGGTTCCATACTGTCAGTGTGGAACCATGAGATCATGATCTGAGCAGAAACCAAGAGTTGGATGCTCAAAGGACTGAGCCACCCAGGGGCCTCAGAATATGCATTTTAAAAAACTCCACAGGTGAGACATGAGACTTTCAAGTTTGGGAAAAGCTTCTTAAGGCAGGGAGTCTCAACCTTAACTATATTCTGCAATTAAAAAAAAGTAATACTGATACCTGCGTCAGAGCTGCCATAATTGGCCTGGGGCACAACCAGAGCATCAGGAATTTGGGAAGCTACCCATCTTCCAAAGTTTGATAGCCACTTCCCTAAGACAGCAGTGGAGGACCAGCAGCTGTTTTCATGCTCAGCAGATTTCCCCTGGGCTGTGTTTCTCCATTTTCCCTGGCAGCAGTTCCCAGCGATGCCCCTTGTTTTCCTTTCTCTGATCACTAGTTAAAAGTGCTTCTCTCCCTGAGGATTTTCAGAATTGACCACATTGAGAAAAGCAGCCTGGCTGTCCCTAAAGACAGGTACACTCGTGTTTAATGTGAAGGATTAATGGCTCTCTCTACTAGGCCACAGGCTGTCAAACAGAACAACCTTGAAAAAGTTACAAAACCCACAGTGTTCTCACAAAAGTGATCCTGAGTCTGAAGTTCCCGATTCCCTTCAAAGGTAAGGCCTAGAATCAAGAACTCATCTCTGTTAGGCTCCAGCTTTTCAAGTGGTCACGTGTTCAGGAAAGACCTTTTCTTCAAATTTAGTAACTGGGGAAGAGAAAGGGAGGTACTTGGCAGTTAATTTACATCTCTGAGGATTTGGTTCCTTCCGTATCCCACCCATTATGGGAATGCGCCTCGGGACTTTTCCTGTCAGCTCTTTAGGTCACTTTTTGGGGGACTTCTGATGCAGACAAGGAGGGTCCCATAATCCCTAAATTGCAGCTAAAATCTTCCTCAGTTCTCCCTCCCTTGAAAAAGTGACTTCTTTTCACATTCAACTTCTCATATTGAGGCATGAGGGCTGAAAGGGAAAAGAACCAGGAACACTCCACATTTTCACAGAATGATTTAGCCTCAGTGTAGTAGGAAACAACCTCTGTGACCTCAGCCGCTGCAATTTCTTAATGACACTTCTCCGAAGGCAAAGGAATTAAAAGCAAAAGTGAACTATTGGGACCTCATCAAGATAAAAACTTCGGCATTGCAAAGGAAACAATCAACAAAACTAAAAGGCAACCAATGGAATGGGAAATGACATATTGGATAAAGGGCTAGTATCCAAAATCTATAAAGAACTCACCAATTCCACACCTGAAAAATAACCCTTTGAATAAACGGGCAGAAGACATGAATAGACACTTCTCCAAAGACATCCAGATGGCCAACAGACACATGAAGCAATGCACAACACCACTCATCATCAGGGAAATACAAATCAAAACCACACTGAGATACCGCCTAACACCTGCCAGAGTGACTAAAATGAACAAATCAGGAGACTACAGATGCTGGCGAGGATGCGGAGAAACGGGAACCCTCTTACACTGTTGGTGGGAATGCAAACTGGTGCAGCCCCTCTGGAAAACAGTGTGGAGGTTCCTCGAAAAATTAAAAATAAAACTCCCCTATGACCCAGCAATAGCACTGCTAGGAATTTACCCAAGGGATACAGGAGTGCTGATGCATAGGGGCACATGTACCCCAATGTTCATAGCAGTCCTTTCAACAATAGCCAAATTATGGAAAGAGCCCAAATGTCCATCAAGGAATGAATGTATAAAGAAGATGTGGTTTTATGTATACAATGGAATACTACATGGCAATGAGAAAGAATGAAATCTGGCCATTTGCAGCAAAATGGATGGAACTGGAGGGTATTATGCTGAGTGAAATAAGTCAGTCAGAGAAAGACAGATACGATGTTTTTACTCATATGTGGATCTTGAGAAACTTAACAGAAGACCATGGGGGAGGGGAAGTGGAAAAAAAGTTACAGAGAGGGAGAGAGGCAACCCATAAGAGACTCTTAAATACAGAGAACAAACTGAGGATTGACGGCCAGTGGGGAAAGGGGAAAGTGGGTGATGGGCATTGAGGAAGGCACTTGCTGGGATGAACACTGAATGTTGTATGGAAACCAATTTGACAATAAACTATATTTTTAAAATGTAGTACTGCAAAAGGTTTAGTATAAATCACCTTTTTAAAAAAAATTTTAGGGGCGCCTGGGTGGCTTAGTCGGTTGAGCGTCCGACTTTCGCTTAGGTCATGATCTCGCGGTTCGTGGGTTCGAGCCCCGCGTCGGGCTCTGTGCTGACTGCCAGCTCAGAGCCTGGAGCCTGTTTCAGTCTGTGACTCCCTCTCTCTCTGACCCTCCCCTGCTCACGCTGTCTCTCTCTCTCTCTCTCTCCTAGAAATAAATAAAAATATTAAAAAAATAAATAAAAATAAAAAATTTTTTAACATTTTTATTTATTATTGAGAGACACAGAGAGAGCATGAGCATCGAGGGGCAGAGGGGAGGGGAGACACAGAATCTAAAGGAGCCTCCAGGTTCTGAGCTGTCAGCACAGAGCCTGATACGAGGCTCGAACTCACAAACAGCAAGATCATGACCTGAGCCGAAGTCGGATGCTTAATTGACTGAGCCACCCTGGTGCCCCTAAATCACCATTTTAAGTTTTAGTTTTTGTTTGATGTACTTTAATCCCAGCCAGAAGGAACTACGGCCTTGCCCAATAAGGCTTCAATAGCCTAGGTAAGGGGTGGAAAGACTTTCCAGGCAAAGACACTACAAACCCATTGATGAATCAAATGTTCCTAATCACATAACAAACCCTAGAAACATTTACTGCAAACAAGTTCAAAGTGAACAAGTCCATTTTGTATCATTTCTCAACCAGGATTTAGACAAAACAGAATTAATAGCAAGAAACCAAGGTTACCTACACCAAATAAACAGAAGTAAAAAGTAGGGACACCTAGGTTAGTATAAATCACCTGTCTAATGGGAAGTTTGTACTCTTTTTTTTTAATGTTTATTTATTTATTTTGAGAAAAAGAGAAAGAGAAAGAGTAAGCAGAGAGAAATCTGAAGCAGGTTCTACACTGTCAGCTCAGAACCTGCATCAGGGCTCAATCCTATGAACCATGAGATCATGACCAGAGTTGAAATCAAGAGTTGAGCCACCAAGGCACCCTGGGAAATATGTACTTTTTAAAAAATGTTTACATACATTTATTACTTTTAAAATTATTGTTATTATTAATTTACATTCAAGCTAGTTAACATATAATGTAATAATGATTATAGGAATAGAATTTAGTGATTTATCACTTACCTATAACACCCGGTGCTCATCTCATTAAGTGCCCTCCTTAATGCCCATCACTCATTTAGCCCATCTCCCGACCCAACACCTCACCAGCAACCTTCAGTTTGTTCTCTGTACTTAAGAGTCTCTCATGGTTTGCCTCCCTCCCTGTTTTTATATTATTTTAGCTTCCCTTCATGTTCATGTGTTTTGTATCTTAAATTCCATGTATGAGTGAAGTTATTGGAAAACTGTCTTTCTCTGACTTATTCAATTTAGCATAATACACTCTAGTTCCATTCATGTTGTTGCAAATGTCAAGATCTCATTCCTTTTGATCGCTGAATAATATTCCATTGTATATATGTACCACATCCTCTTTATCCATTCATCAGTTGATGGTCATTTAGGTTCTTTCTATAATTCGGCTATTGTCAATTGCACTGTTATAAACATTGGGGTTCATGTGTCCCTTCGAATCAGCATTTTTGTGTCCTTTGGATAAATATTTAGTAGTATGATTTCTGGGTTTTAGGATAGTTCTATTTTTAATCTTTTGAGGAACTTCCATACTATTTTCCAGAGTTAACTGTACCAATTTGCATTCCCCTTTCTCCACATCCTCATCAACATCTGTTGTTTCCTGCGTTGTTCATTTTAGCTATTCTGACAGTTGTGAGGTGGTATCTCATTGTGGTTTGGCTTTGTATTTGACAATTTGTACTCTTAATCTTTATCTCTTTCACCCACCCCCCACCCACCTCTCCTGTGGAAACCATCAGTTTGCTCCCTGTATTTTAAGAGTCTAGTTATTCCTTTTGTTTGTTTTGCTTTTTAGGTTCCACAAATAAGTGAAATTATATGGTATTTGTCTTTCTCTCTCTGGAAAATGCAAATCCAAACCACAATGAGATTATTACCTCAACTCATCAAAATGACTACTATCAAAAAGAAAAGAAATAACAAGTTTTGATGATGACGTGGAGAAAAGGGAACCCTTGTACACTGTTGTGTATGTAAATTGTGGAATGTAAATTCCACAATCACTGTGGAAATGAATATAGAGGTTCATAATTTAAAAATTAAATATAAGAGGGTGTCTGGCTGACTCAGTCAGTACATCATGCAAATATTCATCTTAGGGTCATGAGTTCAAGACCCACATCAAGCATAGAGCCTACCTAAAGAAGACAAATTTTAAATTTTTCTTAAAAATAAAAAATAGGAAAAATTTAAAATACCATATAGTTCATTACTGGGTATTTACTGCCCAAAAACAAAAACACTAATTTGAAAAGATATATGCCCCCCCTTTCTTTATTGCAGCATTTTTTATAACTACCAAGATGTCAGCAAGCCCTCTTGTTCAACTATAGACCCCAACAGTTAAAAGCAGAAATAGACAGGACTGCTCAACTCACACTCTAGGTAAATGTCATTGTGCTTATTTCTTTTTCTTTTTCTTTTTCTTTTTTTTTTTTTTTAGTTTATTTTTGAGACAGAGAGAGATAGAACATGAGCTGGGGAGGGGACAGAGAGAGGGAGACAGAATCTGAAACAGGCTCCAGGTTCTGAGATACCAGCACAGAACCCGATGTGGGGTTCGAACCCACGAACCGCGAGATCATGACCCGAGCGGAAGTCGGATGCTTAACTGACTGAGCCACCCAGGTGCCCCCATTTTGCTTATTTTTTATCACACTTTTTTGAGGCATCAAGAAAGAAGTTGTGCAATGACCAGAAAATTCCAACAACCAGACCAGAAAAGCCCTGATACCAATGGAATGCCTAGAAGACCACACCCCACGCTTCCCCTTCCTGACCCAGGATCATGGACCGAACACGGATACGGACCCCTATCCATGGTCACTGCTCTGTATCATGTATTTCCCTGAACCTCTCCGATAAAACTCTAGGTGCTCATCTGGCTGTGGGAGGTCAGTTGTTACGTCTTGAGCCTGTCACCTCTCCCCAGTGCTGGCACCTGAAATTAATTTCTCCCTTCCTCTTTTCCAAACCCTCAGCCCTTGAATATTGGGTTTCTCTTTCAACAGAGTTTATCCAAGTTTCTTGGGCAACAGCGTTGGCAAACCCAGCAGGGGGCTATGCTCTCTCAGTCCAGCCCTCTCAGTGTTCTGTGGGATGGAGCAATGGGCTGGGGAAGCGACAGGGCTCGCCTGTTGATTTTCTGAGTTAGCGGATGCACTAGATCAGTAACAAAGATATGGAAGCAACCCAAATGTTCACTGATAGATGATGGATAAAAAATCTCTCTCTCTCTCTCTCTCTCACACACACACATACACACACACACACACACACACACACACACACACACACACTGGAATATTATATAGCTTGAATCACCTTTCTAAAATATCTTAAGAGAAAAACTACAAAGACAGCAGCTCATTCTAAGTTTTTTTTTAAAGCTTATTTATTCATGTTGAAAGAGAGCAAGTGAGCAGGGGAAGGTCAGAGAGGGAGGGAGAGAAAGAATCCCAAGCAGGCTCTCCTTTGCAAGCTCAGAGCCTGATGTGGGGCTCAAACTCATGAACCATGAGATCATGACCAGAGCTGAAATCAAGAGTTAATCAAGCTTTCTGATTAATTAAGCTTAATGCTTCACCAACTGAGCCACACAGGTGCTGGTCTCTTTATGTTTTCTGAACTTTGAATCTCAACAAGTATGCATTTTTTTTAAATTTGCTTTGGTTAAACTAAGTTTTTTTTAAATATTTTATTTATTTCTGAGAGAGAGAGAGAGAGAGACAGCGTGAGCAGGGGAGGGTCAGAGAGAGAGGCAGTCACAGACTGAAACAGGCTCCAGGCTCTGGGCTGGCAGTCAGCACAGAGCCCGACGCGGGGCTCGAACCCACGAACTGCGAGATCATGACCTAAGCGAAAGTCAGACGCTTAACCAACTGAGCCACTCAGGTCCCCCAACAAGTATGCATTTTAAATCTACCATACGACAACTAGTTAGCAAAAGTATTGAAACAATCATCTACTAAGGACCAGATTAGAATGATAAATAACTTCATGAAAATGCAAACTTCATTCAAAACTAATCTAAAAATAATTGGATTTAAGACTTGTGTCACTTACTTATGATAAATAGCATTTAGTAGCCAAAACTTCAAGAGAACTAAAAGATATTTATGAAAACAGGGAGAAGGGAGTGGTTATAAGTAGTTTTACAGTGGTGGTGTTATACTCTGCCCTCTCCCTAATGTTCAAACTGTGGAAAAATATTGTGCTCTTTCAGTCCATTTGGTTAGTGTTCTTATGATGGCTTGGAGTCTAGGCCAAGAGTAATTGGAATTAAATCAGGAATTGAGCTCATTTATTCTGTAACATCTGGGCCTTGCTTGTTCTTTTACTCATAGTGCAACCATGGTACCCCCTTGGACAGTTTGAATTTCATTCCCCTCCTAAGGACTAGTTTTTCTACTCTTAATTCCGTCCTCTTAAGCATATTTAATGCAATCAGTAACTTCATTACAAATGCATTCTATTTTCCATGCTTTGTCCCTGATCAAATTTATTCCTACCCTAAGGCCCTAGCACCAGCTCTGTCCTCTGCTTAGAATGTTCTTGCCTCTGCTCCTGATGTAACTGGCTCCTTATTTGCTTCTCAGCTGATAAGCTCCCTCCTCGGAGAGCTTTTGCCTGAGCACCCAAACTAAAGTAGTCCTGACAACATCTTCTATCATATGGCCGTATGTTCTTCTCCCCCAGCACTGGACACTACCTGAAAATATCTGGCTTATTTGTCTTTCCTTCCACTAAAATGAGGCTTTCTGTGCTTGGGGTTCCTTATCTATTTATAGCTATATCCCCAGCACCTAGAATTCTATATGCGATATAGTGGGTGCTCACTAACTATTGCTGACCACCTTTCAGAAAGATGTTGTAGATTTGCTATTACCATCTCATATAGCTTTGGTAACTGGAATAAGACACTGTGTTTACCTTTAATGCATCAGAAATACAACAGAAATTTTTAAATACATTATTGCTTTTCAAAAGACTTAGAAATTACTATTCCTTAATAATAAAACAGTAAATCTTGGAAGTAGAATTGCAAACCTGAGGTTTTCTTCTCCCTACCCCCAATGTCAGAGAATAACAAAAAAAAAAAAAAAAAAAAGGAAGAAAGAAATTGGATCTTTCATGCTATTTTAATTTCTGTCACTGTGACTAAAACTCAGATTGGATTCACAGTCTCAGAAAGATATCCCGGGCTATGGTGATATAGAACAGAGAGAGAGAATCATGAAGATAAATTGTGGCATGAAAGCATCTTAATAATACTGATAACTCATAGAACATTTTACAAGTAAGTTTATCTCAAAGAAAAGTTTTACTGTAGTCATGGATCTATAATCGGTTACCAAGATAATTCTGTTTTGTTTCTGAAAAAATTTGCTTTGCTTTGTAAGCATTGCTGATAATCTGATAAACCATAGCAATCTTGGGAGAAAGAAAATTCGTTGCTATCGTTTATGCTGTAATCCACTGCCAGAGTTAATACCACGTTTAGGTTTTCTGTAAACTTCTTTCCACATTCCTGACTGCTTAAATTCTGGTGGTAGGTTCCACATCTGTTTGAAAGAGGAGTTTATTTTTTAAACTCTGTCTGAGTCTCTCTCTTTCACATATAACATGCCTTATTTGGGGATGACATATTCCTGCAGAAAGATGAAGAGACTACTACCTGGACCTCTCTTTAGCTTGTTAGGTACTTAACTTCACTCTAGTGTGTCAGATGTTATCTAGTTGGCAAATCTGTGCTTTCTTACCAATCTGTGTGCTCATCTTTCCTTTTAATTCTTCACTGGGATTATTCTCTTCCTCCTTGTATAACCAACAATTTTGAAGTATCCCCTCCCCCCAAATGCATCACTTCTTAACTTTTACTTCCTTGTCCATAAGGAACTTGGAGTCACCTGCAACTGTCTCTCCAGACCCTCTGGATCTCCTCCCTTGCTACTGAATGCATCATAGTTGCGATACTGACAATCCCTCTGTAGGGTGAGACAGTTCTGAAGTTGACTAAGTCAATTTGGGATTATAGCTTACTTCTAAATTCAGCTAGGCTTTAAAAGCTTTAGCAAAGATGTTTACCTTTTCTGAAGTATGCATGCAGATTCTTTATGCAAACTAAGAATAAGTCATGCTGTACTAGCATCAATGAATGATGCAAGGATGTTTGTTTTAGAATCATTTTCCCAAACCCCCAAACCCATTGAAAATGTTTCAATGTCATTAACATATGTTTATATTTAAATAATCTTTTAAGCCTATGAATTAACCATACCAGTAGAGCTCATCACTTTAGAATTAGACATCCTGGGGCGCCTGGGTGGCTCAGTCGGTTAAGTGACCGACTTCGGCTCAGGTCACGATCTCACAGTTCGTGGGTTTGAGCCCCGCGTCAAGCTCTATGCTGACAGCTCAGAGCCTAGAGCCTGCTTCAGATTGTGTGTCTTCCTCTTTCTCTGCCCCTCCCCTGCTCGCACTCTGTCTCTTGAAAATAAATAAACATAAAAAAAAATTTTTTAAGTAATAAAAAAATAAAATTAGACATCCTTACTATTAGTTTTTATCTTCTTTACAGATGATCAACCTGAGAGGAAAAGAAAGTAGTTCCTGATTTATTAGAAAGATAGGGAAAAAAACCAACTTGTATAAAATAACAACCTAAGTTTATTGAATGATTACTATGTATCTGACCCTGTGTAAAGAGATTTTATATTATCTCTTTTAATTCTTATATAGACTCTAAAGCAGATACTATTTTTTACTGTCATTTAACAGGGAACTAACCTAATAATTCCTTTGCCCGAGGTCACAAGGTAGATAAGCAATGCAGGCAAGATTCTAAACAGAATAGCAGATGATAAAATTTTACTTTAGATTTTTTAAGTTATAAATTAAGAGAGGAAAAGCTTTTTGGTTATGCTTTTCTCTAATTTTTTATAATTATTTATATAATTATAATTTATATAATTTATAATTTATATAAATTTATATATTTTTATATATTTATATAATAAATATAATTTATATAATTATATATATATATTAGAGAATCTGAGTGGAGGAGAGGAGCAGAGAGAGTGAGTGAGAGAGAGAGAGAGAGAGAGAGAATCTTAAGCCAGCTCCATGCTCAGCACAGAGCCCAACACGCAGCCCAACCCCCAACCCCGACAACCTTGGGATCATGACATGAGCTCAAATCAAGAGTTGAATATTCAGGGAGCCTGTGTAGCTCAGTGGGTTTAGAGTCCGACTTCAGACTTCAGCCCAGGTTGTGATCCCGTTTCGTGGTTTCAAGCCCTGCATCGGGCTCTGTGCTCAGATCCTGGAGCCTGCTTTGGATTTGTGTGGGTCTCTCTCTCTGCTCTTTCCCTGTTTGCACTGTCTCCCAAAAATAAACATTAAAAAAAAAAGTTGGGTGTCCAACTGATTGAGCCACGCAGGCACCCCTCCATTATTTTTCATTACGAGAATTTTTAACACACATAAAGTACAGAGAGCCTTGTGATGCATTTTCACATGCCCATTATCCAGAGATGTGCTTATCACACTTTTGTCAGTTTCCTTTTATGCTTTTTCCCTTTGCAAAACTATATTATTTATAAGTGATTTCTATACCCAACATGGGGCTGGAACTCATGGCCCCAAGATCAAGAGTCACATGCTCTACCAACTTAGCCAGCCAGGTGACCCTGCAAAACTAATTTTTAATTTTATTATTTTGTTTTAGAGAGAGTTAGAAAGAGAATGCAAGTGGGGGAGAGAGGCAGAGGGAGAGAGACTCTCAAGTGAGCTCTGTCCTGCCCACAGAGGCAGCAGGGCTTGATCTCAAGGTCATGAGCTGACCCAAAATCATGAGTCAGATCCTCAACCAACTAAGCCAGCCAGGTACCCCACAAACTATTTTAAAGCAAATCCTAGAGGTCATATTATTTCATATCAGCATGTAACTCTTAAAAATGTGGCCATTTTCTCACTGACTAAATGTCTATCAATACGAATCTAACAAATTTAAGAATAAATCTTTGGTGTTGGCTAATACTCAGGGCATCTATTCCCTAGTCTTAATATTTTTTTCTTGCACTTAGCTTATTCAAACCAGGATCTAAGTCAACATACACATTTTTTTAAGTTTATTTATTTTGAGAGAGAGAGCACACGCACATGTGCACACGTAGTCAACTGAAAGTTGGGGAGGAGCAGAGAGAGAGAGAAAGAGAATCCCAACCAGGCTCTGCACTGTCAGCACAGAACCTAACACAGGGCTCAATCTCATGAACCATGAGATTGGGACCTGAGGCAAAGTCAAGAGTTAGATGCTCAACTGACTGGAAGCCTAGGTGGTTCAGTCCACATAACACATTTGCTTCTTATGTCTCACTGAATCTCGGTAAGCATGAATCCCTCCATGTCACTGATTTGTCATATAGAATATTTCATATTCTAGATGTGTCTATTTTCTTCCCAGTGCCATCACTCCATTTGTTTCTTTCTCCCGTAGCTTTTGTAAATGCAAGGAAACCTCAGAGTCTTGGTAAGATTCAGGTTTACCAATATTCGGCAGGAATACTTAGTATGTGGTGTTTTCATGTTGCATCATCATATCATGCACCATGAGGCCTGATTATTTCTCTATGCTTGTGTTAAGACTGATCAGATTTATATAGTAACTGTTGAATCCCTCCACCGTAACGATCACCATCAGCCTTTTCACCTACTGGTTTCTTTTTTTCTTTTTTTTTTTTTAATTTTATTTATTTCTGAGAGAGAGAGAGAGAGAGAGAGAGAGAGACAGCATGAGGAAGGGCGGGTCAGAGAGAGGGAGACACAGAACCAAAGCAGGCTCCAGGCTCTGAGCTGTCAGCACAGAGCCCGATGCAGGGCTTGAACCCACAAACCGTGAGATCATGACCTGTGCCGAAGTCGGACGCTTAACCGACAGAGCCACCCAGGTGCCCGTCACCTACTGGTTTCATCTATTGAGGACCGTTGCTTGAATCATTACACTAGGAGTTGCAAAATAGTGACTTTCTATCATTCCTTCCATATTCACGATCTCTGACTCTTCCATAGACAACTTTCTGTCACTTCCTAGGGCTCTGTGTCAACATGACACACTGTGCAAGGAAAGCTTACTTCTTTCCATTTAATTATAAGATTTAGAAAAGAAGTTGATGTCTTAGCAACTACCAATGCTATACAAAGAGTTGGAGGAGATAAGGTTGGTGGACACCAAAAAGGGGAGGGGTCTATCTTTTCCTCTCATTAGTTCCATTATGAATTTGCCATTCTCTATTAGGAAATATACATCTATACGACCAATTTCAATGGTGCCTAGTGTTGTACTCTTTGGCTAAATTAATAGTTCTCAAACTGTGGTCCCTAGACCAGCATCATCTGAGAACTGATTAGATATACAAATACTCCAGTTCTACTCCAGACCTACTGCATCAGAAACTCTGTAGGTGAAGCCCAGAAAGATCTGCTTTAATTGGCCCTCCTGGTGATTTTGATACACACCGAAGTTTGAACTGACCATTCATTTATTGCTTTTATTAGAACCTTGCCACACACCTCTCAGCCTCACCTGCTTTATTTAGAATGACAAACTTGTTTTACATTTTTTTCCAATGAGCCCATAATTGCATACTGGCTTTTATTTTATTTGGGCTTTGTTTTATTACTGCCTCCAATTTCAGTGAACTCATCTCGGGGTTTGGCAAACTCAGTTTTAGTTCTATTACTTTTATCGCATAATTTCTAAGTTAGTTAGAAACAGTGAAATATTCATAAGAATCATAAAAATAGGGATCCAATTTTCATGTAAGTAAATGCAATGCATTTATTTCTTAAACAAGAAGACAATAATAAGGGAGAAGGAAGGTAGAGAGAGTTTATTTGTAATTGCAGCTTTGTTTAGCAGGAGCTAAAAAGATTGATTTCCAAAGAAAGGTGTTTTAAAAATATATGTACATTTAAGTCTGGTTTTTAACTACTGTAGTACTTGAGATTATCATCAAAGCCAAAACAGATACTGGGTCTATATTAGAATCACAAAGGGGCTTGTTTTAAAATACTAAATATGAGGGGTGCCTGAGTGGCTCCGTCGGTTAAGTGGCAGACTTCGGCTCAGGTCATAACCTCACAGTTCATGGGTTCCAATCCTGCGTGGGGCTCTGTGCTGACTGCAAGCTCAGAGACTGGAGCCAGTTTCAGATTCTGTATCTCCATTTCTCTATGACCCTTCCCTGCTCACGTTCTCTCTCTCTCTCTCAGAAATAAAACATTAAAAAAAATTTTAAATAAAAAATAAAATACTAAATATCAGTGTTAGGACTTTGTTGAGTCTTATGAACAATTATTAAAAGGCCATTAAATTGAAAAGGAAATATATATACACATATATGTATGCACACACATAGCACATAAAGCCCCAATGTTAATTTTTATGAAAATTGAAATAATCTCTCTTAAACAAGAGATTGTTTAAAAATAGAAGACTTTTTAGGTAAAACATTATATTATGCATTTCTGTGAAGAAAGGAAATCTCTCAAAGATAATTGATACAATATAAGATGAACACAGGACATCATATTGCACTGAAAAGCAAAAAGGCTATCAGAGACTCACTGGGCATGCCAACATGAGGCATAAGAGAATAGTGCAAGCCCTATGGATGTGCTACTTTGCACTCTAAGACTTGCTCTTTATATTTTGTATCTCAACATTTAGCCCAGTGCCTAGTATGTATTACCTCTTAGGTATAGGTATCGGAGAATTAAGAAAAGGAAAAGGAAAATTTGATCAGAGTAATGGAATGGAAAGTAGAAAGGCATAAAAATAAAGGTACTTACTTAGATATCTTCTATTTTCCTAGACCCATCACCATGGTACCCTTCGCCAATCTCAAACCACATACCATTACCACCATGACCTTCACCACCTGCCAACCGAAGCCCTGACTTGTCCCATATACTGAATATAGCCCATCTGGAGGAGCAATTTGAGCCAATGTTAGGACTTAAACAGCCAGACTTTTCCTTGGCAACAATGAGGAGGACTAAACAAAGTCCCTAGAGCATTTTGTTTGCTCATTCAGGTGCTACTCATTACTTAGCCAATATTTGTGTGTTAGGTCCTTACACTAGGGCTAACAACATAAAATTAAATATGTAACAGTACCTTTATTTTTTAAAATATTTAGTAAGTAACCTCTACCCCCCAACTTGAACCCGGTTCAAACTTGAACCCGGAGATCAAGAGTTGAATGTTTTACCAAGTGAGCCAGCCAGGCACTCTAGAAATAGTTCCTTTAATCAAAGAACTTCCAATCTAGCACATCATTAATTTATAGGAAGTATTGTGTGAGATCTGCAAAAATCAAGGAGGAATGAACCAGGGTAAAGCAATTTGTCAGATAATGAACTAGGACATTTTATCAGGCTAGTCATACTTTGGATTTCTAAATGAACTCCAGGATTTGCAATTGCAGGCCGCTTAACAAAGAAAGATGCATTATGGTTCTGTCCTCTATGCGGTCTCCAGAATCTTGGCCGATGCCTGATAGACACTTTATTATATGCCCTTGGAGTCATTTTCCGCCTGGTTGGGTCATCTGGTTGGAAATAACATCTATCAGGTTAGTAGGTGCTGCAATCCATTAAGTCCGTGACATCACCTCTCTTCCATATGTTCTCTTTCCTTCAAGTGTAATGTTAATACCACCATCTTCCAGTCCCCAAATTTAAACCTCAGTTTTATAATGAAGTTCAGCGCTCCCATATCTAATTAGTTTCCATGGGATTCTACCTCTACAATGTTTCACATAATCTTCTTTGCCTTCCAGTCCCACCAACAACCACCTCAATCTGGTCTTCATGCTCCCTAGGAAGCAGTCCCACAACAGCCCCTTCCCAGAGTAATTTTCCTAATGCACATCTCCCATCATGCCTCTCTCAGGAACACAGCTGTTCTCATCATTAAATTCTCATCAGGGCTGACCCAAAAGTCAATAAATGTTTGTTGGAACTAACCCATGGCTCCTGCTAATGAACTTCTCAAGGTTAGCAGGAGGATTTCATATTCTTAGGATCTGCTTCACTGTAATATCAAGAATGTTTATGTTCACTAGCTGGGGTTTCTCTCTTCTGTGGACTTTTGTAAATAAATTTTAGCACCAGCATATTCTTTCTCCACCCCACTGTTTGGTTTATAACAGGACACAACCATACTACCTCTCTTCATTTCCATCACTTGTGAACCAAGTTATAATTTTGAAGTTTATAGACTTACTCTTTGCTGCATTTCAGGTTGGCTACTTCCTAATGGTGTAAAGGGCCAATATCTTGTCAGAAAATTGCCCTTGAGTCACATCAAATGACTTACCATACCTGTATGGTCTCACATGCTTTAAAAAAAAAGAAAAAGCTTGTATTCCATAAAGATTTCTTAGGACCATTTATCAAAGTCATGTCTAGGTCAATATTTGTGGAATTCATCTTCCTTGTGCATCAGAACTGTTGTTCACCATCTATATAAGATGGTCAATCTGTGTAAACAACCTAATCACTACATTTGGTATTGTGTGGACAAATATAAGGGTCATGTGGGTTGAACGCTCTCATCTATTCTTTTTAAAACTTTACACATTGAAGGGGGGGTGGGGTAAAAAAAAAAAAACTTTACACATTGACAACACAGGAAGCCTCCTGGATAGCGTGGCCTACCAAGGCTACACTTACTACAAGGTATTTCTTTTTTTAATGTTTATTCATTTATTTTGAGAGAAAGAGAGAGAGAGACAGACAGACAGACAGATAGAAACCACGAGCAAGCAGGGCAGGGGAAGAGAGACGAGGAGACAGAATCCCAAGGAGGCTCCAGGCTCTGAGCTGTGTGTAGCCCCATGCAAGGCTCACACTCACAAGCTGCAAGATCATGACCGGAGCCAAAATCAAGAGTCAAATGCTTAACTGACTGAGCCACCCAGGCGTCCTGATTCCAATGTATTTCTAGTACCATTCTGCTATCACTGTTACTAATGGACTTCATTAGTAGTGCTTCTTAGAATTGATGAAGGAGCTCAAAAAGAACAGTAGTCAAGGATACAAGAAGGGAATAGCTTTACCATCAAACATAGTAGTCACTAACCATATGTGGCTATTTAAATTTTAATTAAAATTAAATAAAATTTAAAGGTAGTTTCTCAGTCACACTAGCTGCTTTCAAATGTTCAATAGGTGCCTGTGGCTAATAGATACCTTATTAGCCAAGGTTGTATAAAACATATCCCAGAAAGTTCAATTGGACAATTCTACTCTATAATTGAGGGTATCAGTGTGCTTAAAAATAACTTGCATAAAAATAAAATAAAAAATTTTATTAAAAATTTTTTTGAATGTTTATTTATTCTTGAGAGAGACAGAGCACGAGTGGGGAAGGGCCAGAGAAAGAGGGAGCACAGAATCTGAAACAGGCTCCAGGCTCTGAGCTGTCAGCACAGACCCAATGCAGGGCTTGGACTTCTAATAGCAAGATCATGATCTAGGTTGAAGTCAGATGCTCAATCAACTGAGCCACCCAGGTGCCCCTTGCAGGGCATTTTTAAAAATAGCTTATCCAGGGGCGCCTGGGTGGCTTAGTCGGTTAAGCGTCCGACTTTCGCTTAGGTCATGATCTCACGGTTCGCGGGTTCGGGCCCCGCAACTTGCTCTGTGCTGACTGCCAGCTCAGAGCCTGGAGCCTGTTTCAGTCTGTGACTCCCTCTCTCTCTGACCCTCCCCTGCTCATGCTGTCTATCTCTCTCCTAGAAATAAAAAATTAAAAAAAAAAAGCTTATCCAATAGGTCTCAGGAAGAGATGGAGAATATGCATTTCTATTCTAATAAGTTCCCAGTAGTACTACCGCAGCTGGTCAGGATCCACATTTTGATAACCACTGGCTTAGTAGTTAACACCTCAGGTTATGGAGACAGAAACATCTGAGTCTGAATCTTAAACTCACCTCTCAGTAACTATAGGATGTTGGGTAACCTTCTGATTATCAGTTTTCTCATCCATAAAACAGGAGGAATAACAGTGACAACTAATGAGATAATGTAAATATAACGCTTAGCACATGTGTTCAATAAATGTTAACTGTGACATCTGCCTAGAGTTTTTCTACTACCTAACGGATTCCCACACAAAAAGCACAGCTTGGGGCGCCTGGGTGGCTTAGTCGGTTAAGCGTCCGACTTTCGCTTAGGTCATGATCTCGCGGTTCGTGGGTTCGAACCCTGCGTCGGGCTCTGTGCTGACTGCCAGATCAGAGCCTGGAGCCTGTTTCAGTCTGTGACTCCCTCTCTCTCTGACCCTCCCCTGCTCACCCTGTCTCTCTCTCTCTCCTGGAAATAAATAAAACATTAAAAAAAAATTAAAAAAAAAAAGCACAGCTTGAGGAAATCAGTCAAATAGCAAATAGGATTTGATGGATCCACTCTAATCAAATAGTAGGGCAATTCTCAGATTGGTCTCTAAGAAGTGTGTAACACCTTGGGCTCTTGGGATAGGTACTGCCTGTGTCACTGGGCCAAGGTCAGAGGATCCCAAGGATATCAGAGGATGGCAACACTGAACACCAACTTTACTAGTCTCACCACTTTCTAAGGATGCCCTGCTTCTCAACACTTAGTAAAATTAAGGATAGCCTGTTCACTCAGACCTGTCCTGGTGAATTGTAAAGTTGTTTTCCTTTCTTCTGGTTGGCCTAATCCATGTTCCAAAAAGGGAGGGGAGATCTTTCACCCTCTTGTACAATCATTAATGTGTATAACAAATTAAAGAAGTCTGAATGTCAGGTGGTTAACATATTTAGATAAAGAAATACTCTATCTTAAAATACAGTCTCTTAACACAAGAGATAGTGGGCTAATTCTTTCAGTGTTCCCCCCCATTATAAAAATAATACTTGCTAACTGCAAGAATTTCAAATACTACAAGGAATGTCTGACATAGAAAATGACAATGACCAATAATCCCTTCCCCCATTCTCCACATCATTATTGCACAAAAATGGTGTCATAGAATACACAATGGCTCTGAAATTTGTTTTTACTTAAAAATACACCTAAATTTTCTTTACTATGCAAGAATGCACAGTAATTTTAATGGTTGGAAAGCATTGCATTAATTGAATGCATCCCGAATTTAACAATCCAATTATCTATGTCTGGATATGTGGGCTATTTCAAATTTTCCACGATTTCATATTTTCTACAGAAATTTCCCACTTTGGGGTATTTTATGTATTGTAACTTATATTTTCTTTCAGTAGAACTATTACTTTTCAAATGGTATTATGTTTTATGTCTTTGTGATGCATATTAAAAAATATACCAATTTTCTTTTTTTTAATGTTTAATGTTTCGATTTTCTTTGAAAGGCTCTATATTTAAGACTCTTTTGGATTGAACTCCTTTCATTCAATATTTGTGAATGAATGCATGTAAAGTGTGAAGAACATAGACAAGAGGGAGGTAAAGGACAACAGACCACAGCCACAGGCAGACTCCACTGTCACAGAATCCTAGGGCCTTTATACTCCAGCTTACAAGCTTGTAAAACAAAGTTGTTTGGCTCTATGTGAATAATCTCAGTAAGTAAACTCACAGGAGACAGAGGCATAAATCAGAATGATGCCAAGGAACGATGGCAAATTGCAATTCTCAAGAGAATCAGATACCACCCCGCACCCCCCAGGGAGGTCATGCTCTTTCTAGTCAAACATTCATAAGAAGACAATTCATAGGTGGTGTGTAATTGAGTGAGAAAATAGCCTGACAAGTTAGCTGGAAGTTCTCCAGAGTTCCTATCATCAGCCCTAACAGTAGATAAGCACCTATTTCTGTTGCTGCAGTCTAGACGATGTTGGACAGTTATCAAACCACTCAGGAATCAGGAAGTTGCATAATTGTAATTTTCAAATGTAATTTTAATGTGTTCATTCTAAGGGGCCACACAGTACAGAAATGTATAGTTATATTGAACACATAGCCCTTACCCTTCTCTTTTTCCCATGTGTTTTCTCTCTTCTGTGCTTCTGTGTTCTTCCCTGATACTCTCTCACTTTGGGCTTTTCTTTTCCTGTGATGCCTTTGCGTTTCTCTTGCTCTCCCCATACTCTTTCCCTTCCTAGCTTCTCCCTTTCACTGATAATAATTTATCATTGGAGAATATTTTGTAATCGCAATAAGGGCTCTGCACCGATCTCCACCGTAGGGAACAGGGGGATTCTCCACACCAACATGCAATTCTCCAATACAACTGGAGACATGTATAGGGAATGTGGGACCGCTGCGTGTCCTACAATTTAACACAACTTTGACACCATTTTCTCAGAGATAGAGTCAGATCTCATGGGTTAAGAGCTCAGTCCTACAAAACTTCCCCTCCCACCACTTCCACAAATCGCCAAGTCCAGGCTGTCACCTGTGTTTCCAACCCACCAGCTGTAGATTTGAGATTCCAGGGTGCCTGGCTGGCTTAGTCAGTTAGGCGTCAGACTTTCGCTTAGGTCATGATCTCGCGGTTCGTGAGTTCGAGCCCCGTGTCGGGCTCTGTGCTGACTGCCAGCTCAGAGCCTGGAGCCTGTTTCAGAGTCTGTGATTCCCTCTCTCTTTGACCCTCCCCTGCTCACGCTCTCTCTCTCTCTCTCTCTCTCCCTCTCTCCCTCCTAGAAATAAATAAAAATTAAAAAAAAAGATTTGAGATTTCAACTGATGTTAGGGGAAAACAGGAGCTGACACCCTGCAACTCCCCCAAAATGGGATATATATATATCCCATATATATGATATTAATATATACCAATATACTATTATATAGATAGATAGATAATTCCCCAGGCACTAGTAAGTACCTAAGAACAAAGGCAGGGGAAAAACAAAGGGTCAGCTGATAAAGATCTTCATCATATAGGACATGACACTCCACTATAGTTTGCAGCTGTCTTAATGATTTACAAGAAAAACACATTTGTAATAATAGACTTCCAGGAACCTATAGACTCAATTTCCTAGAGCCCTAATGTCACCTTCACCTCCATAGGATAGAAAACCCAATCAGTCACTTCACAATCACAAGGCTGCTCTTTCTGCTTTTCTACCACAGGTCCTGTCCCCACGGTATAACTAAAACACCTTTTTGCACCTTGGTCTTGATAACCCCACATCACAATGACCTCCTCCCTGGCTTCAAACAACATGCTAGAGTGGCCCACAGAACTCAAACATTTTACTAACTAGATCACTGGCTTATTATGAAAGGAAGAGGTGCACAGAGTAAGGTGTGCGCAAGCGGTTTGGGGCCTCTCAGCTTCTAGACAGGCCACCCCAGGCGCCTCCACACCCTCACCCCGGCCTTTGGGTTTTTATGGAGGCTCCCTTACACCGCCACTCCTGATTAAATCATTAGCTGCTGGTGATAGATTCGACCTCCAGCCCCTCTGCCCTCCACCAAGGTCAGGGGGTGGGACTGAAAACTCCAACGCTCTAATCAAATGATTGGCTTTATTGGCAACCAGCCCCTCCTTAGGCGCTCTCCACAAGCCACCACGTTAACATAACAAGACACCTTTACTGCCCTTCTCACTTAGGAAATTCCAAGGGTTTTAGTTGCTTTCTACCAGAAACCAGGGTGAGGATCAAATATTTATTTCAAGTCTCAGTATCACAAAAAGGAAAGCCCAAGACATTTATGTTTTTGTGATTCCATGTATATTCAAAACAATGAAGAAAAGAACGTAAGTTTACAGAAAATATGTAACTGCAGAAAATGTTTACTTCTAACAAAATTGCATGACTGACATACTTTTCTCTTGTTAAGATGTATCCCTGGCTGTATGCATAACCTATTTGGAGGTCACTTGAAGTGACTCAATTAAAGGCTTTTTGAGAAAGTGAAGCCTGGACCTCTTAGTTCCCTTTATGGTAAGACCTGGTCTTTTATTTATTTTTTTAATTTCCAGTTTTCATTTAAATTCCAGTTAGTTAGCATATAGTGTAATATTAATTACAGGAGTAGAATTTAGTGATTTGTCACATACAACACCCAGTGCACTGTGCCCTCCTTAATGCCCATCACCCATTTAACCCATCCCAACCACACCCCCTAGTACCCCCCCAGCAAGACCTGTTTTTTTTTTCTATTGTGAAATTTTTAACTACTTTGGGAAATTTTGTATTTTTTAGCTTTTGCATATATATTTTTCCCCCTCCCTTCCTGTGAATGGCTAACTTTCAAAAACAGCTCTCTCTTGGGGCACTCAGTTGTTTAAGTGTCTGACTTCGGCTCAAGTCATGATCCCATGGTTCATGAGTTGGAGTCCTGTGTTGGGGACTCTGTTGACAGCTCAGAGCCTGAAGTCTGCTTCAGATTCTGTGTCTCCCTCTCTCTTTACCCCTCCTCCACTCACAATCTGTGTCTCTTTCTCAAAAATAAACATTAAAAATTTTTTTTTAACCTGTTCTCTCTTTAGAGATGTAGGGTCTCATTGTTTAGCTTCCTTTATGTCAGTAGTCACAAATGCATATGCCTATAAATAGGATTAAAGGAGTATTTTAATTTTTTTTTTAAGTTTATCTTTGTGAGAGTGACAGAGCTAAGTAGAGGAAGGGCACAGAGAGAGGAAGACACAGAATCCGAAGTAGGCTCCAGGCTTTTAGCTGTCAGTACAGAGCCCAACACAGGGCTCAAACTCACGAACTGCAAGATCATGATGAGCCATGCAGGCGCTCCTTATAAGAGCATGTAAAGCCACCCAAAAATATACAAGGTCACAAAAGTAGGTAGAGAGGGTCAATAGCAATATATTTCTAGGGATTTCTAGGCCTTCCATTGATATATAGAACACTACGGTAGTATAATTCAGAGTTCTAATTCTGAGTAATTTCCATTTATACCACAGAGCACATCCTGTACAACTTTTGCTTTGGTAGAGTGGAGGTCTCTGATGCATTATTATTTTGTAAGTTTATGTATTTTGAGAGAGAGAGTGAAAGAGTGTGTGAGCAGGGGAGTAACAGAGAGAGAGGGAAAGAGAGAATCCCAATCAGACTCCTCACAGGAAGCACCATGCCCCACCTGGGCCTTGAATTCATGAACTGTTAGATTGTGACTTGAGCCAAAACCAAGAGTCTGATAGTTAACTGACTGAGCCACCCAGCTGTCCCTCTCTGATGAATTATTGTCCTTGTTAGCACCATCATTGAACTGATTTGGGAGAAGCAGAAAATGTTCTATTTCCATCTTCATCTCTTTTTCCACCAAGATGTAACTGGTCTAAGAATGCAAGAGCACCTGGTTCTGGGGGTCCCTAACAGGCCAGATTTGGGCCTCACAGCTGACAAAATCTGAAGGCAGAAATAAGCAGAGGTGAAACATAAAAGGAATCTCTTTCAGTGATGCCAACACCAGGAAGATAGGGGACTAACATCTCAAAGACTGTTCCCAAAATGCTGAAAATACTTGTAGGTTTATATAAGGAAAATGTGGGACAAAGGTAGCTAGGCAGTAAAGGTCAGGTCCATGACTATCGTGCGGTCAATCATGTAAGGTCTTGCTGGCATCAGGGCAGTGGTTATTGCTTGAGAGGGTGATTTCAGTTCCCATCATGGGATGCTTTGCCCACTGGGTCTTTGCCTGAGTTAAGAGATACACTGGAAAGAACGTAATCAATTAAAAAGTACAGACTGAGGTCAAAATGGAGGGTGTTGAGTCCTCTTTCAAAAACATTTGAACAGCTGGAAAGATGTCCATCTATCTCTTATTATGTTTCTCTCCAATGAGAGCAAAACCTACTGAGCCACAAAGGCAGATGGTCCATTGATGCCTTTGTAACTTGGGGTTGATGTTCCAGGGGTAGAGAATAAAAAGAGAGAGAGGGAGAAGCCTATGTTCAAAATCAATACATTGAACTCTAGAGGTGTTTTAACTCAGTATCATGTTTGAGAAGGGAAACACTCAGGAATAAGAAAATAGCATAGTTGTAATTTTGAACCATAACACAGCATCAGCTACATTTTGCCTTCCTTTGAGATACTCAGATGAAAGGCAGGCTTTCATGAATGCAAAGTACTATTATCTATCTTCTCTTTGAGGCTGCATTCAGTAATCATTCTCATTTAAGTTACCCTTACTGTTCTATGCATGGTTATGCTCCTAGCTCAGGAGGAAAGCAATTTTTATTGTAAAAGCCACCCTATTTCAGAGTCCAGTAAAATTTAAAGCCACAAGAAAGTGAATTATATCTGACAAGAGTTAAGGCTTCTGAGCAAAAATGCATACATGCTGCAGAATTCAATTAAGCCTGCTTTTATAAACTCTGCCTCCTAAATTCCCCGGGATAGTTATCTATGTAAAAAAGCCTCATGTGCTCAAGGCTTCTGTTGCAAGTCACTGGGACATGAGAGGTGAAAGAACTCCAGAAGGCGCCACTTGCATCCTCCCCGTGTGCCATATGCACAGCCTTCCATGTGCAGGCGAGCTTGAAGGGGGGAGACTAAAGAGAAGGACATCAATAAGGAGGCTATTCCAGGGATGCAGGGAGAAGTAATAAAATCCTGAATGTAGCCCGTAGCTGCGAGGATGAAGATGAGGAATCAGTGCTGCAAAACCATTAGGAGGTAAGAATCAGCAACACTTTGTGGGTAATGAGGATTCTGTTCTCACGCTGGGACCTGAAGGAATGGTCTCAGTCACCACATCTTGTCAAAATCTTTGTGTTCTTCCCTCACTTGCAAGTAAGTTGTCCTATCCAGGTGAGTTCTTATGATCACAAACATTAGCACAGAGCCAGCTATTTGCCCCTTTTCGAATGCAATTGGTTTATTAAGGCCTGCAGGCTCATAGCTGCCTCGTTCCCTGGCATTTATTTACCAGCAAACGGTTTGGATAATCAACACTAGTCAATGTTTGGGCACCATCAGTTGGCTTATTGAAGAACAAACTTTAAGAAACTTACCAATATTCTCTACGGTGGTGGTGTATCTCCTGGAATATTAGTATAGTTTATCTTGGCTTCAAAAAGCATTTGACTCTGTCCTCAGTAACACATGAGAGATAAACAAAGCACACAGAAGCTGCCATGGTAATCGTACATGTCGTGGTCTCTAAGCATAGGCTCCAGAGAAAGAACAGGAACTGAGGCTGATAGAAAGCTCAGGGGCCTCTTGCCCAGCCCTGTGGCCTCACTCAAAGCTACATCAGCCTGGAGGTAGTAGCAACTTTTTCCTAATCGGGCCACTCAAGTGGACGCTTTTCTGAAAATCGTCAGATCCAAGGTATGTTCTTAATGTTCTCAAATGTATACTTAATTTTAGATGTGCTAGGGATGGCCCTTGGGCACTCAATTACTTTGGCACTTAGCACAAACAGGAGGAACAGAAGCTGGAAACCGAAGAATACTGGTTCTCCTGGACCACAGTTAACTGGGAGGAAGATGTGGGAGCAGGTAGGGGGAAGCAAAAAGAGAACAGATTAAGTGAGATTTTCAAGGAATGTTACTGCTTTATACAAACATTTTGGTATTCATGTAGCATCATTAAGGGCCCAAAGCTTATGTAACTCTGAGAACCCTCATTAAGATAAAGAATATAAAATTATAAATGCAAAATTGTTAGGGCCTTCACAGAAACTTGGAATGGGACACTTACAAGTATCTAACTGAAGTTTAAGCCTCAGTAGCTTTCTAATAAATGTGCCCATCATTAACCAGTCCTGTTTTTTTTAACCACCATGGGGCTTGAACTCACTGGCCCAAGATCAAGAGTCCTGAGCTTCACTGACTGAGTCAGCCAGGCACCCCTCTATAAGATTTTAGTTTTCGGATGCACATTTCTGAAATGTCTGATGTTTTCTACATTTTTTTTTAAGTAAGCTCTAGACCCAACCAGCTGCTTGAACTCATTACCCTGAGATCAAGAGTAAGGTGCTCTACTGACTAAACCAGTCAGGTACCCCCATATCCTGTTCTTTAAAGAACCAAAACCAGTTTTCATCATCAGTGCCTGGCACAGACTGGAAGGAAGAAATGGAGGTAGGGAGACAGTTTATAAACAAAAAACAAACAAAAAGGATGTTTTGTCCCCCGTGATATCAGCAATACCATCTACCTCCAACTTTTTCCTTTTTGAACCCAAATTATTAACTAACCTGATGGCCTACCATACTCTCCAGATTTACTTCTAAACGACTCATCCGTTTCTTAAAAAAAAGAACTCCATAAGGGGCATTGATTTCACAATATAGGAGATACTTAAAATGGAGAATATAATAAACTAGGGGTGTCAAGTTCAAGTGAATTTATTACAATACCAGACTCTTGCATATGGTGAAAGGTATTCTTATACACTGTTATAAATTGATAGAAATCATTCTGGATATGAACAGAACTATATACATTTTGAATTAAGCCTAGCTTTTGACCCAGCACTTCTCAGAATACACAGCACAAGACAGATTTACACGAGTGCTCTAACCAGCCTCCATAGTCACCACCTCTCAAATCTCTCCATTCCATCAAATATGAAATGGTGGTTGAGTATGATTCAATCCTCTTTTGTCTTCTGTAAATGCAGATTAATGACTCTGGAAGATTCATTGCCTCCAGGTAAACAAATAAATGCCTCATTAAGTCAGCTCAGTGTATTCAATTAAAACTTTTATTTTGGAAGTGAAAATACACACAGACACAAAAAAGAAAACCTGGCAGGAATACTCCGCATCTCTGAAATAGTTACTCGGCTCCCACACTCTATTAATAGAAACATCTGTAAAATAAAGGAACCCTCCTTTACAATGGAATGGGAGACCTCTGAAAAGGAAGCATTCATGATTGTATCCCTCATTGCAGCCCACATAACCAGCAGTTAGAAGGAAGAATCATTTCAAGAAGGGGGAGCACTTTTCACGTAGGAATGTGTCTCCTGGTGTCTTTAAGAAAGGGAAGATCCTTTCCTGCCCCAGCAACAGTGCCCTAACCACCTTCTGTGGCCGGTGAGAAACCAAAACCTCAAACTGTTGCTATTCTCCACTAAACTTTGGTTCAAAACAACCCTCCCCAAATTTCCTCCTAAAACGTAATAAAGGGTGTCGTTCCCTTTGTCGCTTTGGATTTGCCTATGGCTCACTATAGCCAGCTTAACGGGAATTGCAATTCCTCTGCTATTCCCAAATAAACTCTTTTTTTTTTTTAACTTAAATTAAATTACCATTTGTTCTACTCAACACATTTATCATTGATCCAACCTGTGCTGCATTAGACATTGTTTATTTGGGACATGTGAGCGCCCATTTAACCATCAACATAACCTTCTGAATAAGGGCTATTATATTCGACACTCCCATTTTACAGGTGAGGAAAGGGAAAGACTTTAAGGTGTTAGATAACTTGCCCAAGGTCATACAGGTAAAGGTGGGTCAGAATTTAAATGCAGTCTGACTCTGAAGTCTGTACTCTTACCCACAGTTCTCCATGACCACCTAAAGCTGCCACATTAGGCTCCCAACTCAGCTTCTGGTGTCTACGTGGGTCCCTCTTCAACTCTTTTTCCTCATTTTGGTTGAAAAATCTTTACCAAATTTACAAAATCACTGTCCGCCCACCCCACCCCACCTTGAATTGTTCAATAGCTTTCCACTGCACTTTGCCTAAAGATTCAAAGATCAACCTATCCAGATCAACTAACATTTTTCTCCTTTCTAAGCTCCAGCCTCATAGCCACATTTCTGTTCTGGAAAGGAGTTTAGCTGATCCCTCCTTCTCCCCCGATTCAGTTAATTGAGTTCTCCTGGTTCTTCATATCTGACTTTCCCGACTTCCTTGATGAGGTCAAAATCCCTATTGCAGCCCACCAAATGGAGGGAGTTTTTCTGGCTTTTAGGGGTCATAATTGAGTAGTTTTCATTGTTTTGGTAATGTGTATAAACGAATTTAATGCACTTAAAAATCATGTGAAGATTATGAGGGGTGTCTGGCTGGCTTTGTAGTTGTGTAAGTCGAGCCCAATGTTGGGTGTAGATATTGCAGGATTTTTTACCTCACTAATGAGATTCATTGTCTCACCACGTCGAAGAATGAAGAGGTGGACATATAATGAGCAGCAGGCAAAAGTTTACTGAAGTATAAGATTAGAATGTCAGAATAGCAGGAAAACCCTCTTTATGGAGAGGGTACATTCGAAAGTGAATGCCCACCAACAATAGGCAAGAGTGTTTGTTTTATAAGGTTATGGTCACCCACCCCCTTCCCCTTCCCCTCCTTCTTCTCAGGTCCCACCCTTACTGGCCTGATAACTCTAGGTGCTGGGCTGTCCATACCTGATTGGCTCGTTTCCATTGTATGAAGGTGGTCTATGGCCATACCTTTCCTTGTAGGTCACAGATTTTATGGTCTACTTATTTTTAGTCAAGACTTTTGTCAGATTCCTGAAGGAAACCTGAGGGGGAGTTGCCTGAGGGAGTTTGCTGTGGTCAGACACTCCCAGCATTGTTCCAAAACCTGTGCTTTTTCCCCACCCTATCCTTTCCCTCTCTTCCTATCACATACAGATTACTTAAAAATAAAATTAAAAAAAGAAATAAGATTATATTATTAGTTATTAATAATTGTGTTACTTAATGTCTATCCTACCTATCAGGCAGGGTCCTTGTATGCTTTTGTTTACCACTGGATCTCCTGTATTAAGCACATAGTAGCTATACATTTATTTTTTTTATGTTTTATTTATTTCTAGGAGAGAGAGAGACAGTGCGAGCAGGGGAGGGTCAGAGAGAGAGGGAGTCACAGACTGAAACAGGCTCCAGGCTCTGAGCTGGCAGTCAGCACAGAGCCCGACGCGGGGCTCGAACCCACGAACCGCGAGATCATGACCTAAGCGAAAGTCGGACGCTTAACCGACTAAGCCACCCAGGCGCCCCAGTAGCTATACATTTATTGAACAACAATGTTCAATAAATGAATGTGAGATTCCGTTATGAATATTTCTTCAACGAAGGATGAATAGAACTTTAGGCACTGACATAAAAACATTTTAAAAAGCAGTAAACAGTTTTTCTTTTAACTACTAAATGTTCTTAAGAAATTTTACACATAAATGTATGTGCAAAAGCCTAAAAAAATACAATGAACTTGCATATATTCCTATTTTATGAGAATCCAGAACACAAACACAATGTATTTGTTCAAGATTGCTTATAAATTACCGTCACTCCAAGCTGAACAAAAGTATTTGGCTTTTTGCTTCATTCAAGAACTCAATATTATTATTTCCAATTATGCTCAAATATTTTAAAAAAATTAATGTTTATTTATTTTTGAGAGATAAACCACCCAGGCACGACTATGCTCAAATATTTTAAATTGTCCCAATCCTCTTTAAACACAGGATGTCAGTTAACCTGATTTTTTTAAAGTTTTTATTTTGAGAGAGAGAGACAGACAGAAAGAAAGAGAGGGAGAAAGAGACAATCCCAATACTGAATACACAGTCAGTGCAGAGCCCGATGCGGGGCTCAAACTCATGAACCCTGAGATCATGAGCCAAAGTTGGATACTTAACTGACTGAGCCACCCAGGTGGCCCCTAACTTTTTTTTTTTTTGGTTGGTGCAATTCTTTCAAAAATTATATTCCCCCAAATCATGAGAGGTCTAAGAATTTCTAAATCATAATCTCAACACACAGTCCATCTATGAATACAGATTATAGATTGCACCTTGTCCAAAATGAGATTATTTCAGTATCTGGGTTTGTACTTGATTTAGAATTTAGCAACGTTACCCCCATTTACACTGGGAAAAGAAAGCTGATTCATTCAAATACTTTATGTCTATTATATATTATGTAAACCTTAACTAGTAAATATTTACTGGTTGTTGTCTATGAGCCAAGAAAAAGTACTTATTAACCAAAACCTCCATCTGCCCTCCCAGATGATCTAGATTCTAAATACTTGCTTTCCTCTTTGGCACTTTGGGGATTGCTCAGTCCTCAGCTATACTTCTTAGGTACTCCTGGGTTCCTTTTATTTACATTCTGTGTTCATGTATTTCTTTCCTGTGAGCAAGCTGTCACTTTCATTCTTTATCATTTTGGGGCACACAGTGTGATGTAGGAAAACAAAACAAAGACACAAAGCTGAGTTTGTAACCTGACAGAGGAAGGTCTGAAACCCACAATCACTCGTTCTTTTTATTATTTTTTTGTTGTTAAGAGAGAGACAGACTGCAAGAGGGAGAGGTGCAGAGAGAGAGGGAGACACAGAATCTGAAGCAGGCTCCAGGCTCTGAGCTCAAATTCACAAACTGTGAGATCATGACCTTAAGAAAAATCAGATGCTTAACCGAGTAAGCCACCCAGGTGCCAGCCACAATCACTTCTTCTTAACTTAGGAAATTCCTTCACTTCATATTTCTGATCCCCCACAGTTTGACAGGGAGGAGCAATCTGCGGAGGAGCCATTTTTCACACTAATTTCAAAGAATCTTGACCTTGCCTGGGAGTTAGTAGATTAGGGGTTTGTGGAGTAGAATAAAGCTCACCTCGACTTGATTTCTGGTTCTCTCACTTGCTGGTCATATCATCCAGCAAGTTACCAATATAATTTTATACATGCCTGTATCACCCATAAAGTGGAGTATGAAAAAATGACTGAACTTTTAAACCTAAAATTTGGTACATAACGAACACTCAACAGGCTTTAAAAACTACTCTCCTTAGTCGTTGGCAGATAGGAAGGTGCTGGTTACAAGCGCAGATGGAAAGCTGGAGCTGTGATTGGTTGAGCAGCTTGCTTAAGAAATTAAATGTACCTGGAACACGAGGACGGTTTTACTTCTTCAAACCACCAGTCTCACCCTGGAATTCTATTGTTTCCACAAGGTGCACTATTAAATGCCTTCACACATTCCATTCAGAACTCTCTAGCAGCTTTCGTTTCTGCCTTGAATTTTTCTGGAGTTCAGTTTCCGAAAGTCTCCTGAACTACTCCGTAGTTGACTATGTTAAAAGGCTCACAGAAAGTGGGTAGGGATGGTATTATTAATTCATTCATAAGAGAGTCAACCCATGAATCACACAATCAGCGTTCACAAATTGTGGGGGAGGGGGAAGGGGAGGAGAAAAGAAGACCGCCTTTGGGTGACCGGAAGTGGGAGGAGCTTTTAAAAGAGTAATCTTGAGCCCAGGGTCATTTAAGAAGTGAGGATTTATTTTTGTCAACCTTGGCTTCTCTTTGGATATGGAGAAGGCAAAAGGCAAAAAAGTGAGTACAATTTTACCGGGTTTGTTTCTGTCTGTCTTTGAGAGTCTCCTCATATATTTCTCCTGCTAAGCATGTTTGATTCTAATTATGAGGAGAAAAGAATGCGCCTTAGAATGTTCTCGTTAAAAAAAAAAAAGCAAAAAAAAAAAGATAAAAGTTCTAAACAATGATTGCAGCCTGGTATTTTGGGGTTGAGGAGACAGTAAGAAACGGGGTTTCCTGTTTGGGTTTTGAAAAGATGCTTTGTCCTTTCCGACAGACTGTCAGGTTACCAGGACTGGAGGGAAGTGGTAACCGGAGGAAACGGAGGGTGAGGGGTAAACTTCAGGGAGAGGTCATTGACACCTGAGGTTGGGAGAGAAGTAGATTTTTTAATTTGCCTTCAACAGACATCAGTCCTAAACCGAAAGTGCTGGGTCTGAACTCTTTTCCCAGGGTCGCTGGGGCTAGCGGATAATCAGAAGCCAGATATACTGACAAGGGCCGCAGACAGAAATTAGAGGTAGAGGGGCGCCTGGGTGGCTTAGTTGGTTAAGCATCCGACTCTCGCTTAGGTCATGATCTCGCGGTTCGTGGGTTCGAGCCCCGCGTCGGGCTCTGTGCTGACTGCCAGCTCAGAGCCTGGAGCCTGTTTCAGTCTGTGACTCCCTCTCTCTCTGACCCTCCCCTGCTCACGCTGTCTCTCTCTCTCTCTCTCTCTCTCTCTCCTAGAAATAAGTAAAACATTAAAAAAATTAAAAAAAAAATTAGAGGTAGAGAGGTTTAGGACTTCCCAGAAGAATCGAACTTCCGCGCTCGGGAAACCTGAGCGCTCTCTAGAGTCTCATTCTTTGGAACCATCATTTTTGCCGTTGCCATTTTGAGAGAGGTTTGTGAGGCCCCAGAATGAGTAGTGGAGGTAAGACTGTGCCAGTGCAAAATTTGAATATGAATGTTTTAAGTTTCTATAGAGATGCAAAATAGTATACAAATGTTAATTTGTCCTGTACTCCCACCTTGGGGATACTGGAGAAGATTTAGATTTAGGAGCAAAATTTCGGCTTTCTTGCCAATGTGAAGGGCCTACCTGTGCGTCCTAAGTTACGCAGCCTCAACTCTGCAACTGAAAAAGTAATAAATTGTCACCGACTTGCTGAGGAGTGAATGAAAGAAAACAAAAAATTTGTCAGCACCTTTAGTAGAGGCTCAACAAATTTTAGTTTCTCTATCAAATCACTTTATTCCCCGTTTTCTTGTTTCATTTGGTTCAATTAGCCAGTATTTACTGAGTGCCTATGACGAAAGGGAAAAAAATTCTGCCCTTATAGAGGTAATCAAATGGAGTAACAGGCATTGGCCAAATCACACAAGCAAGTTTAAAACTGCAACTGATGAGTGGGAGGAATGAGGCATTGCTACGAGATTTGATTTGGTCTGAAAAGAATAAAAGGGTTGCCAGAGGAATACTCTGAGGGAGTGAGATTCTGAAAAAGAATAAAGATTTAAGATTTAAGAATGTGAATAGAAGACTGGGGTGGAGTGAATGATAGACCATCAGGCCACAGTTAGCAGCCCTGAAAGGAATTCTCTGGCCCTTGGGGCAATGGAGAGGCTGATAGGCTGAATTAAATACATTTGTATACCTTCAGGCAAAACACAGAAACCACTGAATGAGTATATAGAATCCTGGCAATCTAGGGGAAACTGTTCTTTGGAAGAGGTTGAGAATACAGGAATGGGGGAAGAAGATCTTCAGGTGAGAGAGAAGGGGGTATGGTGTGTGATACAAGGGCTGCCCAGCCCTCTCCCAGTAAAGAGCCTAGTTTCTTCTACTTTTGTTTGAATCTGTATTTTCTGTCTCTTCACATTTTCAAGTTGGCCCCTGTTTCCCCGTCATTACTTCTCTATGTTGTAAGTAAACCTGGGTATTAAGAGGATTTCCCAGAGGAGAATCCCAGTGTGTGCAAATGAATGCCTCGGTGCCATGGATGTGATCAGTCTTGAGGCAGGTAGTGTATATGGTGGGTCGGGTACCTGAGGGAAAACTGACTGGGTCCTCTGTCCCCAGCAGAACTCCACAAAGAAGTCAGGGGAAGACTCTTTGGCTCGCAAATCTCCACCTGTGTCAAGAGAAGCGGCAGAGAAACCGCAAGCTTCTGGTGAACCAAAGTTACAAAGAACCCCAGGGAAAGGGACCAAACGAAAAAGATCTATGAAAGAAGACAAAGGTAAGAAGGCCACAAGTTCTCAAATCTCACCACCTAGGGTTTAAGAAGACCAAGGAACTTTTCTGAAAGAGTAGAAAAAGTAGGAGAGAAAGCTGGTTCTATATTCTGAAAACCTTCCTCTTCCTTTGAGACCCAGCTTAAGAGTTGTCTCCCTGAAGCCTTCTTTCAGGCATCTCTGTTAAAACTGGTGTCTCATTTGGTTAAACGTATGACTTCGACTCAGGTTATGGTCTCACGGTTCGTGGGGTTGAGCCCCGTGTCAGGCTCTGTGCTGACAGCTCAGCCTGGAGCCTGCTTTAGATTCTGTGTCCCCCTCTCTCTCTGACCCTGACCTGCTCACGCTGTCTCTCTCCCAGAAATAAATAAAACATTTAAAAAGTTTTTTTTAATAAAAAAAAAAAACCTGGTGTCTTCAGATCTCCAAACTCCAACAACTTTAATTGTTTCCAATCATCATTTTGCCCTCAACTGGCTACTTGGTGTTAAGGATCTCAGTGTGCAGTGATTTCGGGACAAACTGCTATAAATTTATATCCACTTGAAACTCCACTTCCTTATCTTTCTTTCTTTTTATTAAAGACTTATTTACTTAAGTTATCTCTACACCCAACATGGGCTCGAACTCACGACCCCGAGATCAAGAGTTGCATGCTCTACCAACTGAGACAGCTAGTCACCCCTCCACTTCCTTTTCTAAGAATTGAGGACAAGATTTTACCGGCTCAGATGGGATGGGGTGAAGGCTTGTTTGTAGTTACATGGAATGATTAGAATTCCCTTTTGTGTAGCCTTCTAGTTGTCTGTTCTAGGGGTGTGTTCTGGAAGTCTCTCCTAAACAGTAGGAGTGTGTGGGAAACCTGTGTGCAGTGAGACCAGACGGAATGAGTGGTTGTGTGGAGCACTGCTGGGTGGTTTATATTGTTCTTTGGAGAGAGGACAAGGCACCACTGATGATTGACAGTGTGAGGTTGAAAATTCCAATCATTCCCCTGGAATGGAAATGTGATCTCTAGTACAATTTCCTTGGAGTCTGGGTTAAGGCACCCAGAAAGAGCAAGTGGGAAGTTTCAGGAAGTAAAAACGAGATTCAGAAGAATGACACAAATCATGAGTTTGAGGTTCTGTTCCTGGAAGGTTCTGGGGTCTTCCTTGGCAAGTCATTGAACTATATGATGAGGATTGGACTGTGAGAACTAAGTTATACGTTGGCATTTTATTTATTTTTAAATTTTTTATGTATTTTGAGAGAGAGAGAGAATGTGAGTGGGGGAGGAGCAGAGAGAGATGGAGAGAGCGAATCCCAAGCAGGCTCTGTGCTGACAGCCCTCTCTGGGCTCAAACCCTCAGAGCTATGAGATTATGACCTGAGATGGACACTTAACCAGCTGAGCCTCCCAGGAGTCCCTGTACTTGGACATTGTAGAAGGCTACACAAAAGTGGGTTCTTACTGATTTTACGCCATTCCCCTCCCAACTTCCTGTTCAGAAAAGACAGCACAAGACAGTGGAAGAGTAAGACTTCGGAAGAAAATCCCTATTCCTCCATTACCTTCCACACTGCCGCCAGCCAACCTCCTTCATAGAGACGTCCTGCGGGCCTGGTGCCATCAGCTAAAGCTGAGCACCAAAGGCCAGGTGAGGGCCTGGGGTGGGAGGCATTGCTCCTGGGAGGAGGGGTAGGAATCTTACTTGATGGTTAACACATTTTTCTCCTGTCTTAGAAATTAGATGCATACAGGCGGCTGTGTGAATTTGCTTACCCTAACCAAATGGTAAGTGATTTGTATGGATTTGACCCAGGAGAAGGTTAAATTCTCATTCTAATTACCCATTTTAGCATCAAAAAGTCAGTGGAGGGGTTGTCTTAGCCCCTCCTTCTCGCCCCACTCCTCCCCCAGTGAGGAGGAACAGCACCCCCTCCCCACTTCTCACCAACTGTGCACAGAGTTAATAAAAATGAGGCTGAACTTAAAGTTTTTAAGGAAAACAATGTTATTTTATTTTTTAAATTAATTTTCAACTTCCCTAACTTCTGACAGCAACTTAACCTTCCCAACCCTCTTTGTAGAAGAACATTCCCCTCACTGCACAGGAGGCCAAGATTCTCACAGCGTCACAAAAAAGATTGAAGATGGACAAGGGGGAAATGTCTCTGGAAAACTCTAAGAAAAAGATCTCTTCTCATGGGACGCATCCTCCTGAAGTGGCTGCTTCCCCTGAGGGTGGGGTGCAGGCCCTTGTTGGGTCTGATGCTCTCTCAGAGGGAGTCGAAACCGTGGTTGTGACAACTTCAGCCCCAGATGCTGTGTTTGCCTCCTGGTCCAGAATTGCAGCCAGAGCCGGGAAGATGGAGACCGTGGAATCGCCACAGGACTCCTATGGTAAGCCCAATATTGAGATCTGGCTCTGCTCCAGTTGAGGAAAAAATGCCATTGATACTAACCTCCAGTCGATTTTAGGGTATTGGGTCTATCAAAATCACCTGAAGGACAGGGCGCCTGGGTGGCTTAGTCGGTTAAGCGTCCGACTTTCGCTTAGGTCATGATCTCGTGGTTCGTGGGTTCGAGTCCCGCGTCGGGCTCTGTGCTGACTGCCAGCTCAGCCTGGAGCCTGCTTCAGATTCTGTGTCTCCCTCTCTCTCTGACCCTCCTCTGCTCACGCTGTCTCTCTCTCTCTCTCTCTTAGAAATAAATAAAACATTAAAAAAAAAAAATCACCTGAAGGACTGGTGATTCCTGGCCCCTACCCACAGTTTCTGTTTCAGATCTGTGGTAGGGCCTGAGAATTTTTCATTTGTTTCCTTTTTAAGTAAAAAAATTTTTTTGTTTTGCTTTTTAAAAAGTGTTTGTTTATTCTTAGGAGAGAGAGCGACAGAGCATGAGCAGGGAAGGGGCAGCGGGGGCGTGTGGGGGGGAGGGGAGACAGAATCCTAAGAAGCCTCTAGGCTCTGAGCTGTCTGCACAGATCCCATTGCGGGCCTCGAATTCAAGACCCATGAGATCATGACCTGAGCTGAAGTCAAATGCTTAACTGACTGGGCCACACGGGCACCCCCAAAAAGATTTTTTTTTAATATTTATTTATTTTTGAGAGAGAAAGACAGCGTGAGTAGGGGAGGGGCAGAGGGAGACAGAATCAAAAGCAGGCTCCAAGGAAGTCCAGATGCTTCACTGAGCCACTCAGGCACTCCAGGAATTTTCATTTCTAACAATCTTTTATCCAGTGCTGGTGATGCTAGTCTGGGGACTGCACTTTGAAAATCACTACTGCAAATTATTGCTATCATCAGAAGGAGGTGGCAATCTGTTCGCCTTTATTTCTTTCCCCTTTTTTATGGACTTAAAAAAAGTAAAGGTAGGCTTAAAAATCAGTTGCCTGAGCTTAAGCCCAGGATCTTCTAGCATCTGTTAAGTGAATGACATTAACAAGTTGTCTAATATAGGTCCGAGTTTTCTCATTGTAAAATAGCTTAATAATTTTACCTACCTCATAGTATAAGAATTAACAGGACATAAAACTAAGGAAGACTATAAACTGGTTAGCACAATACAATGCCTGTTGACCCCTAAGTCTATGTCATGAAGGCCAGACTGTTCTGGTTTAGTCTTTCTGTTGAAGGAAACCAGAATATGTCACACCAAATCATACCTATTCTAAATTGTTTTTTTTTTTTTTTTTAATGTTTTATTTATTTCTAGGAGAGAGAGAGAGACAGAGAGACAGCGTGAGCAGGGGAGGGTCAGAGAGAGAGGGAGTCACAGACTGAAACAGGCTCCAGGCTCTGAGCTGGCAGTCAGCACAGAGCCCGACGCGGGGCTTGAACCCACGAACCGCGAGATCATGACCTAAGTGAAAGTCGGACGCTCAACCGACTAAGCCACCCATGCGCCCCTAAATTGTTTTAAAATTTATAATAAAACTTGTTTTGAGCTGATGGCAATTAAAGAGCAGTAAACCCAGAACAACGTCATTTTTTACTACCTAACTACAGATTATAAATTCTCTTTTTGCTGGAGACAATCAACTGAGAAACCTGCAAACAAAACTTCTTAGTTCTCTCCTATAGATTTAGCTTAACCACTGTCTGCCCTCCTCTCCCTCCCAGCCTAAAACTGCTTTCTTATGTCCTGTCCTTTCTTTGCAAGTTCATTATTGTATGTAAAAGATGTTATATGAGCTTGACTTCTAAGCTGCCATTTTGAGTTTGTTTTGTTGGTGGTTTTTTCCAAGTGATCTGTGCCCTACACATTAATAAACTGATTTTTTCTGGTAGATCTTTCGTTACGGAGTTCCCCCTCCCCCCTGAAAAAAAAGAGTTCCTATTGCAAACCTAGGATGGAGAGAAGGAAACTTTTGCCACCTTGGGACTATCATTTACCCATTTGGAGTTATACCCCTTCCAAGTATACTTTTAGGTGGTTTTTGTTTAAGTTGTAGCAGGAACTGTTTTGCATGATTTTCTAAAAGGAGGCAGGACCGAGCAGGTTAAGCTAGGATTCATATTTTGGAGCTGGCACTTGAGAAAAGTAGAAGACACCAAGACCGTGATACATTCTCGACCAAAAGGACATTAGCATTTGGCTCTGCGGTGTTCATCCTTCCTTCTCTCCCTCCCCAGGTGTCCGGTGGTGCGTGGTCCATGGGAGAAGTCTGCCTGCAGACACAGACGGTTGGGTTCACCTACAGTTTCACGCAGGGCAAGCCTGGGTGCCCGAAAAACGGGGGAGAGTGTGTGCTCTCTTCCTGCTACCTGCCTGCAATTTTCCACCCCCACACCTGGAGGACAACATGCTGTGTCCCAAGTGTGTTCGGAGGTAATTACCTGGGGGTTTTCTTCCAATTAAAACTGGACCCCTGGTTTTTAGTTCGGGGTTGGGGGGTGGACAGGAGACCTATGTTAATCCTAAGTAGTCCTGTATTTCATGCACAAGTTGTCAGTAAAGAGTTCTAAGAAAATTTTACTCAGGTTAAGTGTATTCCTAGGAAAAAGAGCATTTATAGGTCGGGGTTTCATGCTTCTACCTAGAGACCCACCCATAATAATGGAGAAACAAATACGGATTACTTACTATATTATAGGTATATGCGCTTCAGAGAAATAATGACTAACAAAACAACAACAAAACCCTTTAAGTAGACTGCAGTCTAATGGAGATGACTGGTATGTAAACAGCTGTAGAAACCATGTGATGACTTGTATCAAAGAAGAGGTTTCTTAAAAAGAAGAATTGCCTAGATGGAAAGAAGGAGAAAACTTAATTTTTTGGGATAGGGATCAATGTCAAAGCTGAAAGATCTTAGGCCAGAGTAGAAATTTTAAGTATTTTAATGTGACAGGTTGTGGAAAAAAATGAGTCTACTTTCTCACCTTAAAAATGGGTATAATAATGTCTATCTGAAGTATTGTGGAGATTAGATGAGTTAATAAATATAAAGTTCTTGGCACTGTGTCTGACGTATGCAAGTATTCAAACTGTGGGTATTAATTAGGCCAGCAAGTAGAATTCCTTTCAGCAAAGTCATAAAGATGAAAACATGCAATGCATGCAAAAAAAAAAAAAAGTTTTGGCTCAAATTGAACATTATAGATTTTTTTTTTTAATGTTTTATTTATTTCTAGGAGAGAGAGAGAGACAGCGTGAGCAGGGGAGGGTCAGAGAGAGAGGGAGTCACAGACTGAAACAGGCTCCAGACTCTGAGCTGGCAGTCAGCACAGAGCCCGACGCGGGGCTCAAACCCACGAACCGTGAGATCATGACCTAAGCGAAAGTCGGACGCTTAACCGACTATGCCACCCAGGCGCCCCTGAACATTATAGATTTTAAGTCATATCATTAGTTTGGGATCTAATTATATAGTAAACTTTGGATGTTTACAATTTACCCAATAGCCAATGGTCTTTCAAAAGATGTCATTAGTTATATGATGTAATCAATGCAATATCTTCGTAATCACTAAAGCAACAATTCTTTCTTTCCCCATATAATATTTATTTATTTATTTATTTTTTACATATAGTTTATTGTCAAATTAGTTTCCACATAACACTCAGTGCTCATCCCCACAAGTGCCCTCCTCCATGCCCATCCCCCTCCCCCCCACATCCATCAGTCCTCAATTTTTGTCAGCATTCAAGAGTCTCTCATGGTTTGCCTCTCTCCCTTTCCCCCACCATTTCCCCCCTTCTTCTCCCCCTTGTTCCTCTGTCAAGTTCCTCCTAATCCTCCTATACGTGCACACATATGGATATTTGTCCTTCTCTGCCTGACTTATTTCGCTCACCATAACACCCTCAAGGTCCATCCATGTTGCTACACATGGCCAGATTTCATTCTTTCTCATTGCCATGTAGTATTCCATGGTATAGATAAACCACATCTTCTTGATCCATTCGTCCGTTGATGGACACTTAGGCTCTTTCCATGTTTTAGCTATTGTGGAGAGTGCTCTAAAGCAACAATTCTGAAGAGAACAGAAGGAAGGCTATCTCTGTAATTTAAATTCTAAGACAATTGAAATCACCATATTAAATGGCTGATGAGGAGTAGCCCTGTGGGGGAAGGGATCTGGTCAGTTTGTTCTGTGTAAACTAGAGTAGCTAATTCATTAAGATGCTGTTTCTAGGGGTGCCTGGGTGGCTTAGTCGGTTAAGCATCCGACTTTCGCTTAGGTCATGATCTCGTGGTCCGTGGGTTCGAGCCCCGCGTCGGGCTCTGTGCTGACTGCCAGCTCAGAGCCTGGAGCCTGTTTCAGTCTGTGACTCCCTCTCTCTCTGACCCTCCCCTGCTCACGCTGTCTCTCTCTCTCTCCTGGAAAAAAATAAAACATTAAAAAAAAAAAAATTAAAAAAAATAAATAAATAAAAAAATAAAAATAAAAAAGATGCTGTTTCTAAATAAGGGTGGGAAATATTTTTATTAATAAGCCACTGCAATTGACAAATGCGGGTGGGGTCAAGTGTGGTGAGTACTGTTTTACTGTTTCCAAGCAGCAGCTGAAGCACTGGCTCAGGAAGGGGCCACTCCTCCATTGAAGTCCTTCATGTCCATAACGTTACACATGGGCTTCACTTTCTGGGCCTCAGTTTCCACATCTCTAGTGTGAGGAGCTATTGGGAGAGGAAGGTGTGCAAAAGTCACCTACAGTATTAAAATGGAGAAGTCCCCAAGAAGTTTACATGCCTGTTAAGAAACTTCATTCCTAAAGACCATTGTATTTAGTTTTATAGAGAACCCATTGAGGAAGCTTTTAAGTGCAGTTTTAAAGAAAAGGGTACATATGCAAACTTTTGCAAACAATATCAAGGGTTAGAGTGAGGGATGAGGAATCTGGTGGGGTGCAGCTCTCTCCTTAGGAATGGGCCGCTGAAGGGTTTGAAGCAGGTAAATGTATTGAGGCTTAACATTGCTAAGGAGGGAAGGGAGTGAGATCTGTTAGAAAAGTCTTGTGGGAAAGTTGTTTTTGATCTGTTTTAAGGACCTAGCATCTTTTTTTTTTTTTTTCATCAAATTCATTTTGGGGACACAGAGTACAAGCAGGGGAGGGGAAGAGAAAGTCAGTATCTGAAGCAGGCTCCAGGCTCTGAGCCATCAGCACAGAGCCCAACGCGGGGCTCGAACCCAGGAAGCATGAGATCATGACCTGAGCTGAAGTCGGATGCTTAACCGACTAAGCCACCCTGGTGCCTCAAGGGCCTAGCATCTTTTAGAGGTGGCAAAACAGAATCTGGTTTTTAAGAAATATCAAATGAAGCTGAAGAAGGTACAAAGATCTACTTGCTTGGCTAATAGGAGATTCAAAGCAGTAAAGGATACAGGTGTTTGGGTGATGCTGGACTCTGAGGAGCAGAGACGAGAGAGGACAATGGGAGGTGTTCTCTGAGAACGTGATTGGAGAGGTGCAGCAATAAGATGCTTCAAGGGATTTTCCATCGGTGCTGTATTGCAAGGGAGAGCCTAGGTGGGCTTCTGGGCTTAGTTTGGGAGAGGGTTTGTCAGAGAGGAAGGGTGGAAAGAAGGTGATCCCTCTGAATGGAGGGAATTGGTATAGCCCACATTTGCCTCACAGAGATCCTCTCCCCGCTCCTATGTTGGCCTGCAGGGGTCTATTTTTGGTGTCAGGATTACTGAACACCAGGGGCCTTGGACGGCTAGCTGAGCATCGAAGAGGGTGGGAGCCCCTGGAGCCTGGCACAGTTACTGTCTCCCACAGGAGGACATATGTGAGCATTTACTTGTCTTTTCTCTCATCTGGCTGTCCTGCTTCCTGCCACAATTGCCGCTGCCAGGCAAGTTAAATAAAATTGAGGTCACTTTGCAGAGTCCTTTCATGATCTACTGAGGCCGCTGGGCAAATGATAAAAGATCCCTGTGGGGCCTCTCCTGCCCATGGGCTGCACAGGATAGGAACATATTACATATAACTTGGCTGATTGTCCCACCTTGATGACACGGTCACATGCTTTCCACCCACTATCCTGCAGTTTAAGAACAATTTTACTGGCATTCCGCCAGTGGGTTTCCTGGCTGTTTTCAAGCGTATTACTTAATGTGTCTTCTTGAGTCTCATCTTTTTAAAAAACAAGCATTTTGTTTGCTTTCTAGGAATAAGGTGTTAATGAAAAGCCTCCAATGAGATCACGATGCCAGAAAAAGGGAGATGACTTGAGTATAATTGACGGTAGAAAGGGAACTCCAGCTATCATCGGTGGTGCCACTGACAGCTGGTCTGGAAGCCGCTCCACCCTCTGTGCGCCATGCTTCCTGCTGACAGCACACGCAGCCTGGTGGGTCGCAGCCATTACCCTTAGACTCCAAACAGGGCCTGCTTTCCCTTTGGTTTAAAATACGTAAGTTTGAAGTCAAGAAACTGAGGTTAGCAGGCTCTAGAAGAGTCCCGAGAGTGGAAATCCAGCATTGGAAGCACACCTGTTCTCCAGCCCTCGCCTCCTCCCCTCCACGAGCCTCCGCTCGCCTCCGCTCAGGCTCCCACTTTAAAAGAACTGTTAAGGTCACTTCTATTTTAGAAGGGTAAGTAAACATTGGGTAGTATGATTATTGACTTTTTCACCTTAATACTTTGAAGGAACTTGGGGTATGATCTTGAGGTATGGAAGGAGCCAGGGGAAAAGAAAATTTCTAATTTCCCACCCAGAAACTGAAGTAGCAGATCTGTCCGCCCATAAGCTCACAAGCAATGTATGTGCGTGAGGTATGGGGTCCAATGGAAATGATGATAGGAGGAATCCAGACCCAGGCCTCCGAAGGGATGTGGACACATAAGACTCCCAGGAGCTGGTGTTGGAGAAGCTGAGCTTCGAAGTCAGAGGTTTGGCCAAGACGTTGCTGGTTGAGGCAAATGGATCTGCGTGAAGAAAGTCTGTGAACTCCTTGCCATAAAGCAAAATCAGAAGTGGTAACATCTCCAGGGATCGCAGCCCTAAGGAGAAGATGGGGAAAATTTTTAAATACTAATTCACTGAATTGGAATTAATGTACCTGATCATATGCCTCAAAATGTAGATTTTACAAAGTAGGGCTTGTACACAAAAATTGGTTATGTCCCCTTGACCAAGTATTCGGTCATAAGCACCAAGAATGACACAAACAGAAAATATGTTTTCTCGTGGAATATAATCACTGATGCTATTCTTAGCAAAAAGAATAGAATATACTCCTACAGAAGCTGATCATACCTGACATTAAGTGAGCTTACCTTGTTTTGGATGGCAGTTCCTCAGGCTTATCCTATGTAAAAACCCATCAAGCTAGGTACTTGTGTATATTTTACCATACGTAAGCCATATATTGGTTTTTTTTAAACTGCCCTGGTTTGAATGAGAAGTTATATAGTTCCTCTAGTTAGAAGGGTGTTGGTGGGAATAATGGGAAATTTGAATTTAGGGTAGGGATTAGACGATGTTAACAGCGATGTTAATGTCTTGATTGTCATAGCCACAGAATTTGCATTTAACACCTAGTTAATGAGAGAATACACGGGTATTCTACCACCTTTTATATCTGAAAACTTTTAAATAACCTAAAATAGTTACATATATGAAGAGATCCTTTTGAAATACAAGTCAGCTCATGATCCCCTGTTTAAAACCCTGTGGGTCCTGTTTCATTCAGAGGAAAAACCAAAGTCCTTGTTAATTCCTCCAGAGCTTTATTTACTTCATTGTCTCCTGCCCCGTGCCACTCACCTCTGACCTCGTCTCCAGCATACCCTGCCTTTGCTATTCCTTGATCTTGTCACTGGCTGGAATGATCTTTCCCCAGAAGTTAATATGGTAAACCTGCTTAACCTTTTAAGTCTTCCTTCAAATGTCACTTGGTCCAAAAAAGGGGTACTCTGAGCCCCTTTTTAAAATCACAAGCTGTTCTTCAACTTCTACCAGCACCATTTAGCTTCCTCACCCTGCTCTAGTTCTTTACTTTTCTATAACATTTATCTCCTCTAATATAATTTGTAGTATGTTATTGTCTCCCACTAATAGTATAAAATAATTTGTCAAATTTTGTGCACTTAGGTATCACAGCTTCCTAAACAACCTGACATATAGTTGGTGCTCAATAAATGTTTGTTCAATGTATGATAAGTGGAAAGGTTTGAAGTAACTGTAAAAGGAAATGGATTACAAGTTACCTAGGAATCCGTATTAAAAAACGGTCTCTGTACTCTAAAGTATTACTACATACTCACTGTCTAATTGTACCCAATATTCTCTGGGAAGATAATTTTTTGCTTTCACTCACTTCTTGAGAAGAAAAATGTTAATGTTGTGTTTGGCACCCAGAATTCTGTTTCCTATTATTTTTTAATAAGAAAAACTTTAACGTTTTTTCATTTTTGAGAAATGGTGTGTGTGTGGGGGGGGTACAGAGAGAGGAAGACACAGAATATGAAGCCAGCTCCAGGCTCTGAACTGTCAGCACAGAGCTCAACATGAGGCTCAAACCCACGAACCAAGAGATCCTGACCCACGCAGAAGTTTCATGCTTAACTGACAGCCACACAAGCACCCCTCTGTTCTGTTTTAGAAGGTTTCTTAGAGGCACCTGGGTCATTCAGTTAGGTGTCCAACTTTGGTTCAGGTCATTATCTCACTGTTGTGTGAGTTCGAGCCCCACATCCAGGCTCTCTGCTGTCGGCACAGAGCCTGCTTTAGATCCTGTACCCCTTTTTCTGGCCAACTCACTATCAAAAATGTTGAAGAAGAAAAGATCTTTGTACTATTTTAGAAGGTCTCTAGCAAAAACTACTTAGCAGAAAGTTTGGTCTTTTTTTTTTTTCCCCAACACCCCATCTTCCTGTTTTAGAATGTGAAGTCCAACAGTATTAAGAACAATAGTAATCACCCAATATTTCAATCACCATTTCCTGAAGGATAAGAACATTGTTGAAACTACAATGTTTTGAAGGATGAGAAAGGAGAACTTTAAGTACTGGGATGAAATGGAGTAGGGAGAGATACTGCTGGCTTACAGAAAATGACACTACTGGGCCCAGAAGACACTCCTCATTAGTAAGATTAGCTTGGGCTATCTTGCTTCTGACTATGGCATACCTATAGGAAGCCCTGGAGGAAGTAAATTATTCCAAGTGGTAATCTAAATCCATTACCTAAGGAATTATTTCCCTGAGAAAGTTTTGAGCTGACATCAGATTGAAGGGCAAATAAATGTTAAGTTGAAAAGGAGAGGAAAGGAATTCTTTCTGGTAGGAATGGCATGTGAGGATCCTGAGGTGAGTAGCAAAGAAACCAAAGGGCCAGTAATGTTGGGAGTTCAGAACCTAGGAACACAGATCTAGGTTGAGACTGGAAAGGAACGGAGGCCAAGGCAACAGAAGACCTTTGTTTTGCCTTTATCTTAAAGAACACAAGCCTTGGGGCACCTGGCTGGGTTAGGTTCTTGATCTTGACCCAGGGTTGTGAGTTTAAGCATCACTGTTGGATGTAGAGAAGAAAATCTTTAAAAACAGCCAAGAGCCTTTATAAGTTTAACAGGCTGGGCTGAACTGTCCAATTTTCGTTTTGAAGAGATGATTTGCCTCTAGTGTAGAGAACATGGAAGGCAGAGGGTGTGTTACAGAGGAGACCAATTATTTCTAGTGAGAAATTTTGGCAGCTTTGACTGGTGGGTGGTGGAGGTAGATGGAGGTAAGCTTGACTTAATGACTGGATTTTGAGAGCTGGATAATGCAGGAAGAGCAACAAAAAGTGATTCTAAAGCTGATGTCTATCAGTAAGTTATCACATTCTTTGTTGACTTTTTTATTCCATTCCTTCATCATTTCAAAACTTACCAAACTGTACTTAGAATCTGTACATTTCACTATAAGTACTACCTGAATTAAAGTTTGGAGATCAAAATGGAAATGGTGTCATGACTCTACTCAGGATTTTGTACAGAGAAATCAGAGTTGGGATGGATGACAGAGGGAGACCAGGATATATCAAGGTAATTTGTAACACTAAGGCTTATAAAAGATGGACAGAGACTGGATGATGAATTCCTCAGTATTCCAGGACTAATGCAGCCCTAATGCTGGAAACCAGGTCAGAACTTTACATTCTACTCTTTAGTAAAACTTTTCATACAGGGCGCCTGGGTGGCTCAGTGGTTTAAGCATCTGACTTGAGCTCAGGTCATGACTTTACAGTGAGTTCCGAGTCCTGCAACAAGGCTCTGTTGTCAGCACAGAGCCCACTTCAGATTCTCTGACTCCGTATCTCTCTGCCCCTTCCCAGTTCACTCCTCTCTCAGAAATGAATAAACATTAACAAAAAAAAAAAAAAGCTTTTTTTATACATACTGTTGGAAGTCGCTACATTTCTTAAGAACATAAGAGCCAGGCGTGCTTGGGTGGCTCAGTTAAGAACACAAGAGCCCTAAACTTAAGGGGTAGCAACATAAAAGTTCAACTTCCCATCCTTGAGGCTCAGTTTACTAGGTTTTCTAAATGAATATAGCAAACCACCCTTGCAGGAGGGCTAGATTCAAGAACATCGTGTGTAAAACAGTTGCAGTGTTAGGCAAGTGATAAATATTCATCCAAGAATAATTGCTGTAATTCATATTATGTTCTATTATGTCTTTCTATCTCTGTTTCCTGAACTGAGGTTATCTGTGATTACCAGACACTTATTAGCCATTTTGGTAACTGGCGCTGGGAATTTATTTAATCTCATTAGCCTGCTGAGGTTTATTGAAGCATAATTTATATACCGTGAAATTCACCCATTTTAATGTGTAGTCTTAAATTTTTTTTAATGTTTTATTTCTGAGAGAGACAGCACGAGCAAGGCAATGTCAAAGAGACAGAGACAGAATTTGAAACCGGCTCCAGGCTCTGAGCTAGCTGTCAGCACAGAGCCTGATGTGGGGCTCGAACCCATGAACCGCGAGATCATGACCTGAGCCATCCAGGCACCCCTTAAAAGTAGTCTTAAAAGTTTTGCCAAACTCATGTAGTCATGTAACTACAAAAGATGTAGAACTCTAATCTGTCCAGAAAAATTTCAAGTCAACTGCTACTTCCATACCTGAAAACCAATGATCTATTTTCTGTTCTTATTTTTGTCTTAAATGTCTTACATATAGAATAAATCTGAGTTCTTTAGCACAGTACTTTGGAGACTCATGTTTTTGCGTGTATCATTATTTCCTTTTTATGATGAATAGTATTTCATTGTGCAGATATATCATAGTTGATTTATCTGTTTACCAGTTAAAGAATATTTGTTTTTTTTCTAGGTTTTGGTGATTACAAATTGAGGCTACTATTAACTTTCCCATGTAGTTTTTATGTGAACACTCAAGTTTCACTCATTTGGGATAAATACCCAAGCAGGGAGATTTCTTAGTCATATGTTAAGTGTGTTTCGCTCTACTAGAAACTGCCACATTTCTCCAAAATGGTGGTCACAAAATTCTCGCTAGAAATGTGTCGTATCCAGTTGCTTTCTTCATTGACACTTGATGTGATCAGTTTTTTAAAATCTTAGCCATTGTAATAGGTGAATAATGGTATCTTATTGTATTAATTTACCCTCCATACAGCTTCTAGGTGGAGTGGCGGTTCAAGTACTTTGCCTACTTTTTATTGAATCATTTGTTTTCTTATTGAATTTGAGGAACTGTACATAAATTTAGAATCAACATGTCACCTTTCCCAACAAAAATCCCACAAGAATTTTTTTTTCCCTACAGGAATTTTTTAAAATTTTTTGTTAATGTTTATTATAGAGAGAGCACGCACAAGTGGGGGAGGGGCAGAGAGAGAGGGAGTCATAGAATCCGAAGCAGCTCCACCAGCACAGAGCCTGACATAAGGTTTGAACTCATGAACCGCGAGATCATGACCTGAGCCAAAGTTGGACACGACCAATTGAGCCACCTAGGTGCCCCTCCCTACAGGAAGTTTTGATGGTTTTTCTGGGCCAATGAATTATGGCAAAAGTGGGTGGCATATTGTAGCCCCAACAAAATGTAATAACTCTACAAAAATGTTATTTGGTGTTGTGTTTTAATGTGTTAGTGATAGCTGTTTTTTTTGTTTTGTTTTGTTTTTTGTTTTTTGTTTTTTGCATTTACGTATGCTCCTAAGAAAATACATAGACTGGGGGTACCTGGGTGGCTCAGTCAGTAGAGTATGTGACTCTTACTCTCAGGGTTGTGAGTTCAAGCTCCATGTTGGTGTGGTGCCTAATTTAAAAAGAAAAAATGGGGCACCTGGGTGGCTGTCATTAAGCATCTGACTGGCTCAGGTCATGATCTCAGACCTGCTTCAGGTGTGCATGAGCCCAGCTCTTCTCTCTCTCAAAAAAAAATTTAAAGTAAAACAAAAGTACATAGACTTAAGTAGAATGTAGCTGCATGTTGGGAATTCTGCAAAGTGAAACAAGGCAGTAATGGAATCCATTTGGGCGTATGTAGTATGGTGAGTGTTGTGAAATGAAGGCAATTGTTAACTGAGTATTTCTGTGCTAAATTCTAAGCTTTCATTGGCTGAGATAGTTGATATAACATGGCTGCAACCTGATGCTATGACCTGGCCTGTGGGTAGAGTCTCCAAAAACAAAAGCAAAAACAAATGGCAGGCATGTGTGTTGGGTTAAGTGTTAATCACCTGCAAAGATTAAGGGAGTAAGGAGTGTTCCTCCTAGGTTTGATTACCTGCTGTGCTATTTTAGTTGCTAGTTGATTTTGAGTATCTGTTACCTAAATGACAATCATAATTATCTCAAAGGATTGTGAAGATTTAATGAGAAATTCTATGTAATACACTTCATAAATTGCAGGTCTATGCAAACATGATCTATGTCTATTTATTAAAATCTTTATTAGCTTCTGGCCTTTAATATTAAGTTGCCCCAAACAGAATAATTCCCTGGTTTGAGAGTGTGGCCCCCATGGATGGGCCATTTGGGGACACTTTTTATAGCTGGTGCCAAAAAAGAACTTGAGCACTGATAGCAGGGTTAGTAAATTAGGAATTCATGCTGCTCAGGACAAAGATGGGAATGTGAGTCCTTTTATTAACTGAGACGGTTAATAACATAATAACACAATATCTATGCATATTTAAAAAAAGTTACTGGTTGGAAAGGTAGTAACAGTGTAATGTCATAATTCTGTTAATGAATTATTTTGCCTAATTTTGTATAAAGCTAGGCCAGAGAGCACAGAAGGATGGAGAAGGAGAGGAGGCATTATTCTTGGTCTCAACTCCCATACATTACTCTCTCCATGGCCCATCCTTCTTCCACCTGTTTTGAATTCTTGAGATAGATAACATTTTTTAAAAAAGTTTTATTTAAGTAATCTCTACCTCCAACGTGAGGCTTGAACTCACAACCCTGAGATCAAAACTTTCTTGCTCTTCCATCTGAGGCAGCCAGGCACCCCATAATACATTTCTTTTTAATGGACTACCTCATTTTTGGATACCGGTCATAAGACCCGCTTGCAGACTATGCTCATTTTAACAGAAGTTATCATCTTCAAGAAGAGGCTTGGTATTGGTCGGTTCAGCAGTGCCTGCCCCCAGACCTAAAAGGGAGGACTCAAGTGTCCACAACTCTTGACATACCTAAAAGGATTGTGATAAATAACCCAGATCGAGAGGCTGCACAACGATTGTATTTAAGAAAGAGATTAAGATCAGAGAACTTTATAGCAGAAGTCTTCACTATTGTTAACTACCACCTTACAGTCCTGGACCCAAAAAGTCTCTGGTGAAACTGATAACAGTTAGTGCTTAGAGCGCCTGGCTGGCTCAGTCAGTAGAGCATGCAACTCTTGATCTCAGGTTTGTAAGTTTGAGCCCCACACTGGGTGTAGAGATTACTTAAAAAAAAAATCTTAAAGGGGCACCTGGATGGCTTAGTCAGTTAAGCCTCCGACTTCGGGTCCAGTCACGATCTTGCTGTTCATAAGCTCGAGCCCCACATTGGGCGCCTGATGTCAGCACAGTCTGCCTCAGATCCTCTGACCCTCCTGAGCTTGAACTCTCCTCTGTATCTCCAAAAATAAGTACATTTTAAAATAAATAATAAAACCTTAAAGTGCCAATCAGGAAAAGGGAAGCAGCTCAAGTTTAAGCTTCAAATAGAAAGAAAGTGATGGATTAAGCCACTTACCATTTAACAGTCCATAGTTTGGAAAATAGTTTCCCACAAGGCTTCTCTCTGTTTGCCATAGCTCATTTTCTACTGGCAAATGTCAACATTTTTCCTAAATTGATTTCTAAGCCAAGTTATTTTGGCCCTGTTCTTTACCCATCATTGAGTGTAATTATAATTTCAGAGGAAAGTATAAAGTGTTGATGTGCTCAGCAGAGGAGTGTCTGAGTAAACCCTATTTTTCTTCCCTGTCTTCAGGATATTCAGGCAAAGAAAGAATATCGCAGTATGATGTGGTGATCATGCAAATTTGCCTTTCAGCTCTGTAGTACAGGGGGAGTAATCAGTTAGTGGCCCCAACTTGAGCTTCACCACCATGCAGTTCATGCCTGTGCTAAAACTCCTACCTGCTATTCCCCAGCCGCTAAGGGACTCTAAGGCAGGTCAGTCTTGTGCCTCAGACTCGACTGTTCGCCAGCCTTGCAAAAACTTTCTTAAAACTGCACTGTAGTTCAAGAATCTTCCTCCCCAAACTCCCTTCCCTTTCCTTCACAGAGGTTAAAGCTTCATTATGCTCTGACAGCTGTCCCAGCCTCCCAAGTCCCTTCTTTTCCTTCATAGTTGTTTCCCATCGCATGTCTCTTGTGCACCTAAACTTAATCTTGGCATCTTCTTCTTGGAGGACAGGAACAAATACATGTGTTGCCAGGAGCAGTCAGAGAAAATCGATGAGAAGATGGGATCCTCGGACTGGCTCACTCACCTGCTGGCGAACATAAAGAGACGCAATTCTGAGTGCTGTGTAAAGGATGGTTAGTCCCTCTCACACAGTGGTGATTCAATAGCTGGAGATTTTAGTGGAGGTGACAGGGAAAAAAAGTCCTGGTAGAGGAGAATATCTTTGCAAATACAGTAATACAAGCGTTTGGGAAATACAGATATTAAGGGACCTAAAAATACGGTGGAATTGGCTGGTTATTGGTCAGTTGTATTAATGTCCATCAATGGGATAATGAAGAACTGAGGGCCATTAGCAAACCTTGAAAGACTAAGGATGAGATGTGAAAGCGAAAGAGCTTGTAGTTTACAGAGGCCCATGGATCTTGCGTTGTTGGAAGAACGGTCGTAGCTGAGCAGCAAACAGAAGCTCTAATAGCTAAAATTGCAGGGCTACTGAGACTTAGTATTTTAGCAAAGGCAGGTCTGTTGTGCTAAAGTCAGCACCCTGGTTGGGCAGATCTTGGACCCTGAAACATTGGTTGGGGACATTGAAATGAATGCAACTGAGAGTGCCAACTCTGTAGACTGAGAAGAATTCTCAGAACTAGCAGAGTTGGTCTCTGGTTCCCTAGTAAGGTGTAGCTCCACTGTGCTGGTAGATGATGCACATATTTCCTTCCCCTCAAAGGTAACAGGTGACCCCCTCAAAAATTCCACCAAACCCGTCTCCCAGCTATTAGGCCAATAACTGAGAGTTAAATTCCAGCATAACCCAGCTAGTGAAGTGATGGGCCTGGCAAGGGGAGGAAGAGAACATCTACCAAAGGATCTGCAGAAATTAGCCAGCATGTACTGGCAGAAGTTAGGGGATAATTCTCAGATTAGATTTTGAGAGCAGTTGATCGAAAGGACCAGAGCACAGCACTAGAGAAGCAAGAATTTATTGCCGTGGGGACACTTTTTTTTTTATCTGAAAGATTCTTAATGATAATTTTTGAGAGAGAGACAGAAAAAGACAATGTGAATGGGGGAGGGGCAGAGATAGGGAGCCACAGAATCCAAAGCAGGCTCCAGGCTCTGAGCCCCAGATGTGGGGCTCGAACCCACGAACCCTGAGATCATGACCTAAGCCAAAGTCGGACACTTAACCAACTGAGCCACCCAGGTGCCCCTGGGGGGCACTTTCTCCTTGCACAGGATTTAACAGAGAGGATCCCAGGAGGTGGGACGAAGTTACTGCTAGGATGATTTTGAGAGGCCCAGAGACAGTGACAGCCAGCACTGAGCAAAGTATGAACGCCCACACTGCCCTGGCAGAGGGGAGGGAAGGGAATGAGGAGACAGGAATGTAGACATGCAGGGGTGGATCGGTTACGTGAGGCCAGGCACCCACCAGAGGATGTTCCTCAGGAGGGCACCGAGGACCTAGTGTCCACCAAGGCCACGAGAAAGATGCTAGAGAGGGGGCACAGGCATTGCGGAGAAGGGCAGCAGTCCTCTGCAGAGAGGGCTGATAGTAGTAAGGCAGTCAGAGAACTGGGCTTGCTAATGTCATTCTGGGGATGGTGGGCTCTGACGTGAGTTAGATGGTGTCATTTAACCAGCAGAAACCAGGAGGCCACAGTGACCAGGAAGGTTGGAGGCCAGCTAAGGGGACATGACTCTGGGGAGCCATGGAGATGTTTGACAGAGCCTGGCATCCCTAGGGCAAAGGAGATGGGCAGCCAACAACAGTGCTGCTGCTGCTGCTGCTTTTCTTTAACAACCTCCTCCTCCCCCTCCCTCCTCTTCCTCTTTCACCTCTCCCTCCCCATGTAGTAGTAGTCATCGGTTTAGTCAACTTAGTCTTCCTCCTCTTCCGTCTCTCCCTCCTCCTGTTCCTCTTCCTCCTCCTCCTCCTCTTCTTCTTCTTCTTCTATGTGGAAGTCAATTACTTGCATTTTTAAATTTTTCCCCAGTTTTATTGAGATATCATTGACATATGACATTCTGCAAGTTTAAAGTGTACAGTATAGTAATCTGACCTATGTATATAGTATATATAGATGATTCTTAACACCTACAATCAAAAGTCAAGAATAGAGCAGCAGAAAGCTGAGTGCGGTCACCTTAGTAAAAAGTCACCCATGTATGCTCAGCTCCCAGATCTGAACTGATTTTCAGATCCAGAACCTACTAGGTGATGAGATAGCTGGTTTTCTGGGAGGAAGGACCCTGTATCATCATGACAATTATTTCTTATAATGATTTCCCAGTCTTTTCTCCGAAGGGATATACAGCCATTTAACCATGTTACATTGAAAAGAGAAATGAGACATTTAAAAAATTTTTGGACGCAGAGTCTAAATTTATATTTACATTCAAATGATCATGACCCCTACTTTTGTTAGATTCGGTGGTTGGGGGGGCGGGGTTAAAGGAGGCAGATAACAACTGAAATCCTGGCTAAAGACTGACTTAAGGAGAGGTGCTTGGGTGGCTTAGTTAGTTGGTTAAGTATCTTCAGCTCAGGTCATGATCTTGCAGTTCCTGGGTTTGGGTCCTGCATCGGGCTCTGTGCTGACAACTCAGAGCCTGGAACCTGCTTCTGATTCTGTGTCTCCATCCTCTCTCTCTCTGCCCTTCCCCTGCTAACACTCTGTCTCTTTCATAAATTTTTTTTAATGTTTTTTATTTATTTCCAGGAGAGAGAGACAGCGTGAGCAGGGGAGGGTCAGAGAGAGAGGGAGTCACAGACCGAAACAGGCTCCAGGCTCTGAGCTGGCAGTCAGCACAAAGCCCGACGCGGGGCTCAAACCCACGAACCGCGAGATCATGACCTAAGCGAAAGTCGGACGCTTAACTGACTAAGCCACCCAGGCGCCCCAACTCTGTCTCTTTCAAAAATAAGTGGGCATTAAAAAAGAAGTTAAAAAAAAAAAAGACCAACTCAAGGAGACTCACTAACACTGGTTTTATGAACACATCCAGAGATAATGTCCCCAAGTCTCTGAGTCTATGATTAGAATTGATACACTTGACAGTTGAAGTAACCCTCACAATGGATCCTTGGCTTATGGGGTAAAGAGTTATTATAGTGGGAAGGCCAATTCAAAGCTTCTGAAACTGCTTCCTATTATGCCCTGGTATGCATAAGTCCAAAATTCTCAGTTATGGAACTCATCTTCAGGTAGCATATGTAGGGGTCCGGGGCATATTGAATATTTTTTTTTTAATGTTTCATTTATTTCTGAGAGAGAGAGAGCGTGAACCGGGGAGGGTCAGAGAGAGAGGGAGATACAGAATCTGAAGAAGGCTCCAGGCTCTGAGCTGGCTGTCAGCACAGAGCCCGATGCGGGGCTCGAACCCATGAACCGTGAGATCATGACCTGAGCCGAAGTCGGCCGCTTAACCGACTGAGCCACCCAGGCGCCCCGGCATATTGAATACCTTGGTATGAAGGTACTTGGGAAACAACCAGTGCAAGAACACTTAGATGCTCCTCTGCCCCCTGAAAGCAGTGAACAAATCTCCCAAATGGGGAAATACTCTACTTATATTAAGTAAAAAGATCTTTATCACCAAAGATGGAAACTTTATAGTGGAGAAAGCTTAGACGTAAACCTTAGTATTTTTCTACTAATCTACCTTGGCTCAAATTACAATTAGAATTCATTACTAATAAAAGACTTCTTTATCCTGTCAATTACTCATGAATTTATTGTTCTTTTTCTAAACTGTATAAAAACTGCCTACTTTGGTCATTTCTTTGGGTCTCAATTGCAAGGTTGGGTTTCTGTGTGTACATAATAGTTTTTTTTCCCTCTCCTGCCAACCTGTGTCATGTAAATTTGTTAGTTCAGCTGGAAGACCTTGAAGGGTAGAGGATGAATTTCTGCCTTCTTTACATATATAAAATCAGTATTTTGTAGTATCAGAAATGGGTTGGTTGGGTGGTAATATGACCAAGGAGAGATTTTGATAACTAGTTACAGATTCTTTAGACAAGATTAATGGCAGTAGAGTTACAAGAGAGAAAATTTTAAAAATGTACATGTTTGACTCCATAGGGCTTTGATAATTTGGAGTTTAAGGAGAAGGGGCTTTTTTTATAAAATTTTTTTTTAATGTTTTATTTTTGAGAGACGGAGTGTGAGTAGGGGAGGGGCAGAGAGAGAGGGAGACAATCTGAAGCATGCTCCAGGCTCTGAGCTGTCAGCACAGAGCCTGACACAGAGCTTCAACTCACAGACTGTGAGATCATGACCTGAGCTGAAGTCAACAGCTTAACCAACTGAGACACCCAGGCACCCCTTGGAGAAGAGGTGTTTTAAGGCAGCTGTTATGTTTCTGCCTTTAAATCACTGAGTGGATGATAATACATCTCAAAGGAGAAGAAATACAGTTGACCCTTAAACAATACAAGAATTGGGCCCACAGACCCCTGTGCAATAAAAAATCCACCCATAAATTTGGACTCCCCCAAAAACTTAACTAAGAGCCTACTGTTGACTGGAAGCCATACTGATAACATAAACAGCCAACTAACATGTTTTGTGTGTTATATGATTTATATACTATATTTTTACAATAAAGTAAGCTAGTGAAAAGAAAATGATACTAAGAAAATAACAAGGAAGTGACACATGGCTGGCTCAGTCGGTAGAGCATGCAACACTTGATCTCAGGGTAGTGAGTTCAAGACTGGGGATAAAGATTACTTAATATTTAAAAAGTTAAAAAAATCATAAGAGAGAAAATATATTCACAGTACTGTACTGCATAAAAAAAGATCCATGCATAGGTGGACCCGTGCAGTTCAAACCCATGATGTTCAAGGGTCTATGGAAGAAGGTTGAAAGTTCGTGGGGAAGACAATGAGGTTATTGTTTTAGGTATGTTTGAAGTGCATAATAGGATATGCCAAGACTCAGGTCAGTAACACAGGCAAGAACATTGGGCTAGAAATAGTGTATGGTGGAGTCATGAGCATGTAAGTGGTAGTTGAAATTAGAGAAATGGATGAGGCTGCTCCAGGAAAGTGCAAGGCATGGTCAAGAGCAGAGAAATAGGGGCGCTTGGGTGGCTCAGTCGGTTTAACATCCAACTTTGGCTCAGGTCATGATCTCAACTTTGGCTCAGGTCATGATCTCATGGGTCCGTGAATTCGAGCCCTCTCTCAGGCTCTGCACTGATAGGTCAGAGCATGGAGCCTACTTCCAATTCTGTGTCTCCCTTTCTCGGCCCCTCCCCTGCTTGTGCACTTTCTCTCTGTCTCAAAAATAACTAAATAAAACATTTTTAAAAAAAGAGCAGAGAGGGGCGCCTGGGTGGCTTAGTTGGTTAAGCGGCCGACTTTCGCTTAGGTCATGATCTCCCGGTTCGTGGGTTCGAGCCCCGCGTCGGGCTCTGTGCTGACTGCCAGCTCAGAGCCTGGAGCCTGCTTCAGTCTGTGACTCCCTCTCTCTCTGACCCTCCCCTGCTCACGCTGTCTCTCTCTGTCTCTCTCCTAGAAATAAATAAAACATTAAAAAAAAATTTTTAAAAAGAGCAGAGAAATGAACTGTATGGGACACCTAGGTTTTCTCACTTTTATTTAGTGAGAAAAGAGGCAAAAACCATTAAATGGATTAAGAGGAACTAGAGTGGGAAGGAACAAGGGACTCCGGAAGGAACGGGTTAACTGATGAGGACAGCACAGGGGGGAGCCTGGCCTTACGTTACTTAGCTGAAGTTCCAGGAGACTAGGGCAATTGCTCAGTCCGTACACTTGCTGGTAGGGCAATACCTACATTTACAGCTCTTACTGGAGCACCTACACCCACATCAATTCCCTGTCCAGTTCTTGAACAGCATGCCCTTTGCACTTCATTTCCCCATTGACGTCATCCTCTGTTCCAACTACATCCTCTGAATGGCCCAATATGGTGGAGAACAGACCTAATGGGTCTGCATTCTGAATTTAGACTCTCCTAATAGTGACTGTTATCCATGATACCAAAGAGATGTTTAGAGAGCAAACAAAGGAAACAACTTATTCTCAATCAGTAGATTAGGATTGTAACTATTTTTCTAAAGTAGAAATATATTCAATGATACTTTTAAGTGGAAATTTCTTGAATGATGTGACAAAATTGGAAACATCTTTCAGTGCAATTTTCATTTTCTTTTTTTTTATGTTTTATTTATTTCTGAGAGAGAGAGAGAGAGATAGCATGAGCAGGGGAGAGTCAGAGAGGGAGGGAGATACAGTATCTGAAGCAGCCTCCAGACTCTGAGCTAGCTGTCAGCACAGAGTTCGATGTGGAACTCATGAACCGTGAAATCATGACCTGAGCCGAAGTTGGACACTTAACCAACTGAGCCACCCAGGCGCCCCTGCAATTTTCATTTTCTTCCTCAGAGCACAGAAGGACTCAGTAGCTGTTCCTTCCACTTGGTAGGGATACTGAACCATACTTTCCAAACTGTTTCTCAGAACCTTAGGGTTCTGTGGGATGCCTTGTGGGTTTTTATTTCCCAGTCCAAAAGGCCTAATTTTTAAAAAAAAAAAATATGATGATATGGGGCGCCTGGGTGGCTTAGTCGGTTAAGCATCCGACTTTCGCTTAGGTCATGATCTCGCGTTCGTGGGTTCGAGCCCCGCGTCGGGCTCTGTGCTGACTGCCAGCTCAGAGCCTGGAGCCTGTTTCAGTCTGTGACTCCCTCTCTCTCTGATCCTCCCCTGCTCACACTGTCTCTCTCTCTCTCCTAGAAATAAATAAAAAAAAAACATTAAAAAAAATATGATGATGTAACTGGCTTTATTAAGTGAGTTGCTTCACTTTTATTTACTGTATATTGGTGCTCCATGAACATTTACACTTGCAGAGTTGTTACTCTGGTTAAAAAACAGAAAACAGGGGCGCCTGGGTGGCTTAGTTGGTTAAGCGTTCGACTTTCGCTTGGGTCATGATCTCGCGGTTCATGTGTTCGAGCCCTGCGTCGGGCTCTGTGCCGACTGCCAGCTCAGAGCCTGGAGCCTGTTTCAGTCTGTGACTCCCTCTCTCTGACCCTCCCCTGCTCACGCTGTCTCTCTCTCTCTCCTAAAAATAAATAAAACATTAAAAAAAAAAAAACCAGAAAACAAACGGAGGGGTACCTGGGTAACTCAGTCAGTTACGCATCCAACTTCCGCTCAGGTCATGACCTCACTGTTCCTGAGTTCGAGACCTGAGTCAGGCTCTCTGCTGTCAGTGTGGAGCCTGCTTCAGATCCTTAGTCTCCTTCTCTCTTTGGCCTCCTCTGCTTGTACTCTCTCTCTTTCAAAAATAAATCAACTTAAAAAAACGATTTTGGAAAGTACTATCTAAATAAGAAATATACATTTATAAATATTTAGCTTATGATACAGTAAATAAAATATATTTGAAATAGGTAATACATTTTACTTCAGAACTATAGTCTGTTATTAGAATAAATGTTAGAACATAAGTATCATAAACAATTTTTTTCTTTTTTAAAAAAAATCTCTATCCTACAGTCTAGGTCACAAAGAGGGACTTTGTTCAAAAGGGAATCAGGCCAGATGAAGGGGAAGGTGGAAACTAATGCAATCTGAATAACTAGCATTGATTAAGCCTCTATTCTGAGTCAGACGCTGTGCAAGGCTCTGTGTCAACCAAGGGTAACTTACTCATATCTGGTCATTGCTCTCTGGAGCCCGCTATCTAATTTGGGGGATGAAATCAAACAGTGAAACCCCAACTATACAAAGAATAACACATTCAAATGAATTCTATGAAGGAAAAGAGTGAGAAAATAACAGGAGCAAATTTTTAAGGGTGACTCCAAGAAATTGGCATTTACACTTAAAGAACCTAATAGAGGTGCTAATGATCCCTACAATGGAAATAGTATTACAATATGAAAATGTATCAAATTAAATGTGTACACCTTAAATTTACACAATGTTCTATGTCAAATATACTTCAATGAGAAAAAAGTTTAAAGAATAAGGAGACAGAGAGTGAAAGGGAGGAAAAAGTATTGTTAAAAAAAAAAAAGCCATCCTGGAATCCAATCAAACCAATTTACAATAAATACAGAGGATAGAAGAATAGGCTAAGTGGAATAACAAATGAAATTAGCAAAATCCAGATAGGACACTACAGGAAATTCGCATGATTCTTTAAACATTAGCAAGAACAACAACAAAAAATGGTAAGAAAAATTAAAGATAGAGGAGAGTTTACAGATTGGTATTTCCTTCAAAATAACCCAGGTGAGAGGGACTAGGTAGTGGTTCCGATAAAATCAAATTGGCTGGAAGTCAACAGTTGTTGAAACTGGATGATGGAAACATGAGGTTCCATGGTATTATTGTCTGCTTTTGCACATGTTTGAACTTTCCCAAGATATAACATTTTCAAAAAGCAGGGGAATATCCAAGAAACAAATAAGATAATTATATTGTAATAAATGCTAAATATGGTAATAAAATGGTCTTTCCACTGTTAAGTCCTGGATAGCCTTAAACACTGGTGTCAGTTCAGGCAACCAGGTATAACAGCCTTCTAAACCTGCCAGAAAAAGCCCATTAGGTGAGGTCACACCCAAGTGCGTAGATGAGTACTTTCTTGGCTGAATCTCCATGGGCTGATTCACTTTCCATCCTGGAAGGGAGGAGCCAGGATTCCAACCATTATCTGCCTAATCCAAATGCATTTGGTCACACCCTCCTCTAATGAAGGCTTCTAGATTTTAGGTGCAAACAAATTACCCTAAGGGCTTGTTGAATTCTGAGTTCTGCCCTTGAGGATCCAGTTCTGGACGTCTTCAGTAAACTGAAGCTGAGACCTTGTAGACCACACTTTAAATGTAGTGTAAACTGATGCGGGCTCAGTGGGTCCCAAGACTGATGGACCAGACCATTTTCCTAGGGAAGGAGAAAGCCCCCAGAGAGGCCAATGCACGCTGGTGCTGCCATACTCTGTGTGAAGATTTTCCTTTAATAGCTCTGGCTCCTTGGAGCAACCTATGAAAACATCTGTGACTTCTCTAGCCTCATCTCTTATCCCATCCTGCCTTGTCTCCTCCTGCCTCCAGCACTATGCTCTAGCAATTTCCAAGTACTTGCATTTTTTTCTGCATTCATTAGTCCATTATTTGTCTTAGTGTTTTTTGGCTTTTGTTTGTGAGAGAGTGCATGAGCAGGGGAGGGGCAGAGAAAGAGGGGACAGAGGATCCAAAGTGGGCTCCCCGCTGACATCAGTGAGCCCCATGCTGGGCTCAAACTCATGAACAGTGCGATCATGACCTGAGCTAAAGTTGGTCACTTAACAGAGTCCCCAGACACCGCTTGCTGTTCCTATTCTAAACAGCCAAATCGTTCCCTCTACCCAGCTCACCAGTAAGGCGGATTTAATATTTGTGTTTAGAACTCGATCCAGGAGAGATTGTTATCCACCCCCTGCAATTTAAATCTAATCTCCCAGTGAATGACACACCCATGGGAATAAATCAGTTGTAAAATACCTCTGATTCTTTTTTTTTTTAATCCCTCCATAATAATTCATTCAATCCAGCCAATCTAGGTCCGATTCAAACTAGGACCAATATTGTCCTAGAAATGTTTTTAAATATATATATTTTTTTACTGCGTTGCAACTTGTTAGCAAGAATTTGTCACTTCTAGTTTTCTCCCATCTCTCACCTTAAAATAATGAAGACAAAAATCTTCCTTTATTTTTTTATGCTTGAACTCACGATCAGGAGATCACGAGTCGCAGCTACCTGTGGAACCAAGCGGGTGCCGCTAAAAATCGTATTTTAAAAAATATGTTAGGACTGATATTCATTACCTAACAGCGCAAGTGTCACATAATGGACCACAGGGAGTGTAAAACTGATGAAATTATCACAGTATCAGATAATGAGGGAGGGGAAGAAGGGAGGAAGGAAAACCCGCTCTTCTGGGAAACCGGAAGTAGACAGAGACATTTGCTTATAAAAGGAGAAATCAGGCTGGAAGCCCCCAGGTGAAAAGGAGTGAAGGCCCGGTGTCCCATCGTGGCCGGCTTCGCCTTGCCCTGAGTATTCCTGGAAATGGCGTACTCAAATTGTGAAAACAGCGAGCAGGTAGGTTTCGTTCCCATAGAATGAAACTTCCTAGAGATTCATTTTTCAAAGTCTCTCTGGAGCTTTTGCTTATGTTTCCTTCTCGCCACGGGACTTCGTTTCTGAGTGTAAGAAATCTCCATCTTGGAGTCTCGCCTCTTTACAAGTGGATTATTACTTTCCTTGCACGCGATTGTGGCTCTGTGTCTATTTGGGTGAGAGTGAAAAAGACAAAGCAAAGATTCCCCTTCCCAGGCCTGGGTAGGGCAACTATTTTGTATAAAGACGTGTCGTAGCTGGGCAAGAGGAAAGCGTAAAGAAATGGACAGCGACAAAAAAAGAAAGTGAGAGCGGGTAATGTGGATAAGGGCAGAGAGTGAAGTGACCAATTTGGTTTCTTCCCTCGGGGGGTTTCTCCTTCTCCCAAATACTAAGTATATGGATGACGGGAAAGTCATATCGCTGCTTTGAGCCTCCGCTTATCTCTAGAGTGGAGTAATATTCCCACAATAACTTTTTTTTTTTTGAAGCTGACCAATGAATGTTCATGGGAGTGCTTTGAAAAAGTGTTACACAGGGGTGACTGGCTGGGTCAGTCAGTAGAATGAGAGACCTAAGTTCCCCCACCTTAGGTGTCGAGATTACTTAAAAATAAAATCTTGGGGAGCCTGTGTGGCTTAGTGCGTTAAGCTTCTGACTTGGGCTCAGGTCCTGATCTCAGGGTTAGTGAGTTCGAGCCCCCCCTCCCTCCCTCGGGGCTCTGTGCTGACAGATCAGAGTCTGGAGCCTGCTTTGGATTCTGTCTCCCTCTCTGTCTGCTCCTCCCCTGCACATATGCTGTCTCTCTCTCTCTCTCTCTCTCTCTCAAAACAAAAACAACAACAAAAAACCCCCAAAACCTTAAAGGTGTTGTACATACGGAGGATGAGAGTAAGAGCAATGGGAAGCCACTGAGATGGAAATGGGGAAAGGGCAAGGCCCTCTCAGATCTTCTCGGCTGTTCTGAGAAGCAAGTATCGCAATAGGGCCGGAATGGAGTTTCTTAAAACCTTTGGATTTGAGAGGAAAAGCTAAGTTCAGAAACTTAAGCACATGTTACTCTGACATTGTTCATTTAATTTTTGAGACTCAGTCGCCTAATTTGTAAAATAAGAATAATGATAAATTATTACACATGTGCTGTGAGGATTAAGTGAGAGAAAGCAGGAAGTGTGGTGCATGTGTAACTGTACAAAACCCATAAATGTCAGTTCTTCCTAACTGGGCACTGATTGTCTTGCTCTGATTGAAACAGAGAGTAAAACAGATATATTCATTCCTCTCAGGGCTGAAAAAAGGCCAGTACGCCTGGACCTTAAAAAAGCTCGGGGGGGGGGGGGTGGGCGCCTGGGTGGCTTAGTCGGTTGGTCGTCCGACTTTCGCTTAGGTCATGATCTCGCGGTTCGTGGGTTCGAGCCCCGCGTGGGCTCTGTGCTGACTGCCAGCTCAGAGCCTGGAGCCTATTTCAGAGTCTGTATCTCCTCTCTCTCTGACCCTCCCCTGCTCATGCTGTGTCTCTCTCTCTCTCTCTCCTAGAAATAAATAAAAATATTTTTAAAAAAAGCTCAGGGGTCTTGACCTGGGGTGGCAGGCAGGAGTCAGACTACAGAAATAGTAGGTTATGTGTGGCTGTTTTGTCTTTAACCTGAATAGCAATGATAAGCCATTGAAGTGTTTTTTAAAAAGCACGAGATGGGGCACCTGGGTGGCTCAGTTCAGTTAAGTTACCTACTCTTGATTAGCTCAGGTCATGATCTCACGTTCTATTCCCGCTTCTGGCTCCATGCCAAATGGGTAACCTGCTTAAGATTCTCCCTCTCCCTCAGCCCCTCCCTGCTCCCCTCTCTCTCTTTCTCTCTCAAAAAAAAAGGGGGGAGGGAAAGGAAAGGAAAAGAAAGGATAGAAAAGAAAAGAAAAAAGAAAAGAAGAGATAAGGCAGAGAACAATCTGCAGAAAGAATGGAGTTTGGAGTATTAGGAAATTATTGCATCTCTCAGTGAGAGTTGATGATAGCTGGAATTGGGAATCATCAGGAATCATGATAGAAGATGGGAAGGTAGAAACATTCCATATAAATTTAGCAGATGTTTTAGCTGAAGGAGAGGAAGGCCTTGAGGGACATACCCTTTCATCTACACCCATCTGTACATCTACTTTTGTCTGTTTCCTCTTTGTTTCTCTGACATTTATTTATTTATTTATTTATTATTTTTCAAGCAATCTCTACACACAATGTGGGCCTTGAACTCACAACCCCAAGATCAGGGGTCGCACGTTCCGCAGATTGAGCCAGCCAGGCACCCCTGTTTCTCTTATCTCATAAAGGGTCTGCTAGTCGTCGTCAAATTCAAGGACACGCCATACGTGTTCTCTCCAGCCACCTATCGGCTTCTGAGTTTATTAATGGTGCTTTGAAAGTAAGCAGTTTAGTCATATGGCATCAATGAGAATTTGTGGTTGACCTTTCCCTTTCCAGAATTTCTCTGAGGCATTAGAGGAAGAAACTGTGGTTCTCACATTGGTTCCAGTTAATGTGGAACCTAATGGAGAAGAGCAAATGGAACCAAGCGTTTCTTCAACTTCAGAAGTGGGCCTGGAGAAGCCTGGGACAAATGATAAAGGTATGAGGAAAGGGATTGCTCCCTCAGCTCCCAGAAGTCCAGGAAGAGGATTTCTCTTTTTCCCCTTAAATCTCACCTTGATTACCTGTGGTAAGAGAGCTCTCAAACTCTTGCGCTTCATTTGCTAGGCACCCTGACTTGCTTTTAAGACAAAATGGGTGTGTGAAGTGCCTTAGACAGAGCATGGTCTTATAGTCAGCTAAATGTGAATTTAAATTCCCAACCTCGAAATAAAGCTCAGTCTTCTTTCGTTTTGGTGACTACGTATTTTACATACTCTTATAAAGACCAAATGATTTTTTCCAGCTTTGAGATGTAATCTTATATCCTTGTGTAATCTTAAGGTGTACAATGTGATGATATACATTTATGTTGCAAAATGATTACCAAAATAAGGTTAATTAGCACATTCATCACCTCATGCAGTTACCTCCCCCACCTCCACTCAAGAGAACATTTAAAGATTTACGCTCAGCAACTTTCTTTTTCTTTTTTTCTTTTTAAGTTTTATTTTGAGAGGGAGAGAGAGTCCCAAGCAGCCTTTGTGCTCTCAGTGTGGGGCTCAATATCATAATGACCTGAGACGAACCCAAGGTTGGGCACTCAACTGGCTGACTGACTCAGGCCTCCCTACGCTCAGTAACTTTAAAATATACAGCATATGGGGCACTTGGATGGCTCAGTCGGTTAAGCGTCAGACTTTGGCTCAGGTCATGATCTCACCATTTGTGAGTTCAACCCCCACATACAGCTCTGTGCTGACAACTGGGAGGCTGGAGCCTGCTTCAGATTCTGTGTATGTGTGTCTCTCTCTCTCTACCCCTCCCCCACTCAGGTTCTCTCTCTCTCTCTCTCCCTCTCTCTCTCAAAAATAAACATTAAAAACACTTTTTAAAAATATACAGCCAAATATTGTTAACAATAGTCACTATGCTGGGCACCTGGATGGTTCGGTTGGTTGAGTGCTCTTGATTTTGGCTCAGGTCATAATCCCAGGGTTGTGGGATTGAGCCCAGTGGAGGGCTCTGCACTGAGGGTGGGGCCTGCTTGAGATTCTCTGTCTCTCTCTCTCTCTCTCTCCTCCCCCTTTGCCACCTCCCCTGCTTGAGCTCTCTCTCTCTCTAGAAAGAAAATAAATCTTTAAAAAAAGTTTAAAAAACAATAGTTACTATGTTGTGCATTGGATCCCCAGAACTCCTTCATCTTATAACTGAAAATTTGTATCCTTTGATCAGCATTTCCTCCAATTAGTATTTTGCTTTATAAGTAATTGCTGATCAAATATCTAGCAGCTCTTCTGCTTTGGATCTTGTGTCACCCTCTCTCTCTGCCTCTCCCCCTACACTGACACGCTCTATCTCTCAAAAATAAACATAAAAATTTGCTTTTTCCACTATCTAGCAGCTCTTAATGTCATGACCCTTTGAATCTGTTCTTTCTGCTTCACATAAAGGCATCAAATAAATATTTTCAGAATGATTATATTTTCTGGGCCAAGAAGAGGACTTCAATGCAAAGTCAACAGTGACAGGTCACACCTGAGCAGAGTGAGGTGAGATGGGATGCTGCCCAGGACAAGGAGGCAGGCAGGCAGAATGCAGCACCATTGGTGCTTGGGTGCTTTTTTTTGATTTCCCTAGGGAAAACTGGTAGTTTGGATTCATAATCTAGACATTTTAGAGTAGCGATCCAATAAAACGTTCCACCCAGGTGCTGTCGATGGCTGTAAAAAACAAGTTGCTGTGTGTAGTGTAAAACAACCTAGCATTAGGAATTTCAAAATGTAGGTTTGAGTTCCAGGTCTGCCATTTTAATGGAGATGTGACCTTGGGAAAGTCCTTTCATTACAGAATCTATTACTCTACTTGTAATAGAAGGGAAAAATTATATATATATATATATATATACACATACATATACACACACATATATGCAAATTGAGTTGTGAGAAATTAGCAAGAACTTTGTTAAATTATAATCTTACAAATGTTAAATAGTTACTAGTTTGGTTTCCTTCTTTTTTCAGTTTGTCATTCTCAAATGAGTGAACAATTCAAGTCTTGTCCAAAACATAGTTGTTGTAATACAGCAAGCCTTCCTTTGCCAACCAGTTTGCCTCCAGTTAATAAAGTACGTTGGGATACTTTGCGGAACTGGTGCCAACAATTTAATTTGAGTACCGATGGCCGGGTGAGTACACTGTGGGGTGACTCTGCTGCACAGTGTGGAGAGCTTTGTCAATTTGTAATTTTTATTTTCCCTCTTAATTTCCTTAGAAAATAGATGTTTATCTGAGGCTCCAGAAACACGCTTACTCTGAAATAAACGAGGTGAGTAAGGAGTGTGGTGATAATGTAGAGATGAGCTCTAATTGTGAATTCTTCCTACTCTCCCAGCATCTCTGTATGTTGTATTTCTAAGGCAAGATTTCTTAGCCAAGGCTATTGACATTTTGGATAAAGAAGATGTTATATGTAGTCTATAGCCATACCACCCTGAACGTGCCGAATCTCCTCTGATCTTGGAAGCTAAGCAGGGGTGGGCCTGGTTAGTACTTGGATGGGAGAAGATATTATATATATAATACAAAGGAATATTATTCAGCCATAAAAAGAGTGAAATCTTGCCATTTGCGACAATATGGATAGACCTAGAGGGTACTAAGTGAAGTAAGTCAGACAGAAAGACAAAAGCCATATGACTTTGCTTATATGTGGAATCTAAAAAACCAACCAATTAAAACAGAACAGAAACAGACTCATAGATACAGGACCCATCTGGAGGTTGCCTGAAGGGAGGGATGGGGGGATGGGCAAAATAAGGAATAGGAATTCAAAGGTAGTAACTTCCAGTTATAAAGTAAATAAGGCGTGAGGATGAGATGCACAGCTTAGGGAATATAGCCAGTAATGTAATAACTTTGTATGGTGACAAATGGTAGCTAGACTTAATGGTGATTGCTTGGTAATATATGTATATGTTGAATCACTGTGTTGTACACCTGAAACTAATATATTATTGTATGTCAACTTTATTTCAATAATAAAAAAAAAGACTTGACATTTTGGGCCAAGTAATTTATTTGATGGGGCAGGGGGACTGTCTGGTGCATTTTAGGCCTAAATATCCCTGGTTTCTACCCAGTAAATGTCAGTGGTAAGCCACTCTGCTTCCCTGATCCCCAGTTTTAACAATCAAAAATTTATTCCCAGAAAACTGCTGCTCTAAGGGAACTAACAATTCTAAATCTTTCCCACCTACATACATGGTCCAGTGTATAAAGAATGATAAAATTAACACAAAACACAAAAGTCTTTAGGGCAGTAGCACTTCACTGAATACTTACCATGAATCCCATTTGCAGAATATTCCTGAAATATCACCAGAGGCCAAATTGCAGCCATGTTTGACAACATGCAAGATGGCAGCAAAGACAGCAAGGATTCGGAAAAGTTGTAAGAAGGCTAAGAGAGAGGAAGGGATTAATATAGTGGAAGTGATAACCTCAGCACAAGAAGGCATGTTGGCAGCGTGGTCAAGAATTGCTGTAAGAGCCAGTCAATCCAGATCTGTGAATTCACGTCCCATTCCTGCTTCTGATGAGACCTTTCTGCTGCAAGCCCCTGGTAAGATCAAACCTAAACGAGTGAACAATGGATTACCTGGCTGGCTTAGTCAGTAGAGCATGCAACTCTTCATCTCATGGTCATGAGTTCAAGCTCCATGATGGGCATGGAGCCTACTTAAAAAAAAAAAATGTGAATACTATTCCCTAGAAAGAAGGTTAAATTTTAGGGGCACCGGGGTAGTTCAGTCAGTTAAGCATCCACTGTTTATGAGTTGGGCTCTGCTGACAACTCAGAGCCTGGAGCTTGCTTTGGGTTCTGTGTCTCCCTGTCTCTGCCCCTCTCCGCACAAAAATAAAAATTTTTTAAGTTAAATTTTAAGTTTTATTAGTCCCATACTGAAAGGTAGTGAAAAAGAAAGAGTTAAAATAATGTAGATTGATATCAGATTTATATATGCATTATCTTTTGATTTCTAGGTAACCAAGCTTTTCCTGGACCAGTGTCTAAGCTAGGTGATTGAGTGGTGACCCTTTTTTTATCATAAGCCAAAGTCTGAGGTGGGAAGAAAGCATAATCTAATAATGTGGTCAGCCAGTTTACACCTTCCCCTGTCTCTCCCTCCCTCAAGGCCTTTTTTTCCTTAAAATTTTTTTTCAACATTTATTTTCTTTTTGAGAGAGACAGAGTGTGAGTGGAGGAGGGGCAGAGAGAAAGGGAGACACAGAATCTGAAGCAGGCTCCAGGTGCTGAGCTGTCAGCACAGAACCCGATGTGGGCTCAAACTCACAAACTCACTTCTTAACACAGTGATTAAGTATTGGTTAAGGATTGGTTCAAATCCTTACTTCCTGGGTATGTGGCTTTGGCAAGTTACTTGCCTTAAGCCCTGCTATCCTGATTTACAAAATGAGGTTTACAGCTATTTTACTTCATCTAATGATTTTGAGATTTTCAAGGTACTACTTGACATATTAAAAGTAGGCAATAATAATTAAAATGTTTGGGGCCCCTGTCCTCTTAAAAGAATCTTGAGAATAACTTAGCTCCACTTTTCTCCAGCTCCTGCTCCTGTGTGTGATATTTCTGTTTTCATGTCCAACAGACCCGATCTCAGGCCAGCACAAAGTCCCCCTCCTTGGCTTGAATTCTTTCCCTCTGCCTATCCGATTTCCTGAAGTGTTTTTGTTTTGTTTTGTTTTTAGTGTTTATTTATTTTTGAGAGAGAGAGAGAGCAAGAGAATTAGTGGAAAGGGGCAGAGAGAGGGAGACAGAATCTGAAGGAGACTCCAGGCTCTGACCTGTCAGCACAGAGCCCACTGCTGAACTCAAACTCTCAAACCATGAGATCATGACCTGAGCCGATGTTGGTCGCTTAACCGACTGAGCCACCCAGGTGCCTCTTGTTTTGTTTTGTTTTGTTTTAAATGCCAGGCCATGGTTCACTCACAAGAAATCCAGCAAAAAAGAAGACAGGGAGCTTGGCCTATTGTCTGCTTCCCAAACTTCACTCCCTTCTGTGTGGGGAATTGGACACCTTTTGCTAATTTGCAAAAACACCCTGCAGCCCCCAAGCTGCCTCTGGAGGACTGCTTTCCCAAAGATGACACTTCTTTCTAATTGTCATCAATGTGCCGTATGAGCTACTAGTATCCAACACACACTAACTGAACCTTCTGGTTCCTGTTCATTTACTAAGTTACTAAGCACCTGCTGTGATCTGATATCTGTAAGACTTTGTTGTCTTTCAAATATCATATTTTCCCAATTAGATTATTCCTTAGACTTTATAAAAAATATTTTTTTAATGTTTATTTTTCAGAGGCAGAGAGAGACAGAGTATGAGGAGGGGTGGACAGAGAGAGACAGAGACACAGAATCTGAAGCAGTCTTCAGGCTCTGAGCTGTCAGCACAGAGCCCGACTCAGGGCTTGAACCCACAGACCTCGAGATGATGACCTGAGCCAAAGTCAGATGTTCAAGTAACTGAGCTACCCAGGTGCCCCTGTTCCTTAGACTTTCAAAGATCCTTTTGCCCGTTTTGTGTCATTGTGGCAGTATAGTATAATAGCTGGGCAAATGAGCTTTGAATCAGAATATCTAGATCCATGTCATGGTACTGGGAAAATTGTGATATTTAACACGATAAGCTTCGGTTATCTCACCTGTAAATAAAAGTAAATAGATGGTCAATATTAATAATTCTCTTAAGAATAGATATGTTCATACATGTAAACCATTAGGAAAATCTTAGATACAAAGCAACCATTCCAAAAAGTTAATTGTCATACAGGGGTGCCTGGGTGGCTCAGTTGGTTAAGTGTCCAGCTTTGGCTCAGGTCATGATCTCAAAGTTCTTGAATTCGAGCCCCATGTCTGGCTCTGGGCTAAAGGTTTGGAGCCTGGAGCTTGCTTCAGATTCTGTGTCTCCCTCTCTCTCTGCTCCTCCCCCCTCCCAAAAAAAAACATTAAAAAATTAAGAAAAAAGTTTATTGTCATCCCTTGTGCTACATAATTTGTGAAATTACATTATAGTGTCTTTGGTAGACATTTTTTGATGCTTTTCATTCAGTTGAGTCATCAACAGAATATGATAGCAAAACCCAAGAGTGATTTGCTGAGAGCTTGGATTGGAGTGTTGTTATTTGATGCTGGCTGTTTATATTTGCTTCTCTTTCCCTCCTCAGGCATCAGGTGGTGTGTGGTCCATGGCAGACCTCTGTTGGCAGACACAAAAGGTTGGGTTCGCCTGCAGTTTCATGCAGGTCAGGCCTGGGTACCTGACACCCCCAAGAGGATGATCTCTCTCTTCCTGTTACCCGCCTGCACTTTCCCATCCCCTGACCTAGAAGATAATATGTTATGCCCCGAATGTGCTAAGAGGTAATCCTTAAATATTTTTCTTTTCCTTTCTTAAAAAATTTTTTTTAATGTTTATTTATTTTTGAGAGAGAGAGAGAAAGACCATGAACAGGGAAGAGGCAGAGAGAGAAGGAGACACAGAATCTGAAGCAGGCTCCAGGTTCTGAGTTGTCAGCACAGAGCCTGAGGAGGGGCTTGAACTCACAAACTGAGAGGTCATGACCTGAGCTGAAGTCAGGATGCTTAACAGACTGAGCCACCCAGGTGCCACACCCTTAAATATTTTTCTAAGCCTGGCACATGGAAAAGGAGATGTCTAGATGGGTTTCTGAATAATTTAGTAGAAGGTGGAGGGCCGATATATTGATTCCTTCATTTGTTGTGTAGATTAGGCAAAAATGGGAAGCAAAAAACTTAGTAATGGATTAGAACTCAGATAAATGTGGCTTCTTAGAAACCTTAACAAAGAACCCAAGTTAGGACCTTAACTGTCTCCATTTTAGAGATTTGTTTTAAAGGGGAAAAAAAAACACAACAAAAAACCCACATTAGAGTTCACTACCTGTTAGATACCTCACTTGGGTATACACAAATTAGTAGGGCAAAATCCATGGAGCACTTTGGAATGAAAAGGAAGAAGGGAGGCTATGAAAATGTATGGGTAGTACCGACATTGGAGTAGCTTAGGGAAACTTCCCAAAGGACTACATGTACAGAGGAAGAGTTTACCAGTTGGAAAATAATGATTAGGGCATTCTGGTAGTGGAAACAGCTCATACAAATACATAGAAGTAAAAAAAGTCTGGGAAGGGGAGAAGCAGATCGTTGCAACTTTTATAGCTATATAAAAGATTTCATGTTGTCCTGTGGGTCATAATTTCTCAGTCACTTTGGTGACATAGACTCCTTTGAGAATATGAGAACTACATACTCATCATTCAGGGAAATACATATTGTGCATCCACACAAGCTCTGCTTTATATTTTATATAGACCATAGCACTCCTAATGTTTACGTAGGAGTACAGAATTCAGCTTTTAAAAAAAATTAAAATGTTTATTTACTTTTGAAGGAGAGAGAGGGGCAGAGAGAGAGGGAGACACAGAAATGGGCTCCAGGCTCTGAGGTGTCAGCACAGAGCCTGACGCGGGGCCTGAACTCATGGACTGTGAGATCATGACATGAGCTGAAGTCAGGTGCTTAACTGATTCAGCCACCCAGGCACTCCCAAAATTCAACTTTTGACAGTGGAGTTGGGTGGAGAAGAAGAGTGTAGAGAAAAGAAAACTAAGGCTTTTTTTAGGAAGTGGCTTGAAATCTCACAACAGAAACTAGATTTGAAGGTAAGAGATTACTATAGTAATTCTGGAAAGATGCAGTCTATGAGTTTGTCAAAGAATTTAAAGTGGAATGGAACAAATATAACAATGTAGGAGTAGAGGGAACAGTTGTTGTCTTACCAGATGGAAAGGTAGAAAAGTTCAGTTCAGTGGCAAAGGACGGGATACATGGGACATGCTGGCCATGGGTCTAGAGTTCCGGGAGAAGTGTAGGCAAGAAATACATTTGGGAGTCTTGAGCAAATAAATTGTGCATGAGTGTATGTGGTGGAAAGAACCCCAAAGAGACTCAGCATCTTAGTGGTAAGTGAGTACGAGAGACTGAAGTACATGTAGAGGATGAAACGTAGGTTAAAAGAAAGCGATGGGCAAAGAGTTTCAGGAGGAAATGGTTGGCAGTGAGATGGCCATGTAAGACTATGGTTAATGCAGTGCCGTTGGGATTGACAATTTAGGACACCGTTGGTGGCCTTTTTGAGAGTATGTTGAGAGAGACAGTAGAAACAGAATAGGGTAGTTAAAAATTGGAGTAGAACATGTGAAGAACTAAGAACAGGACATAATAATAATCTGTTCTAACTGAGATGAGAATGAGATAACAATCGAGGCAGCAATATCAAGGGAGCTTGTTTTTTTCCTTTCTTCTTCCTTCTTCCTTTCTCTCTTTTGCTTCTTTATTTGTAAATGGGAAAACCAAGTGATCAAGTGTGAAGAGACAAGGGGACTTGGGAAGAAAGAACATGAAGAAAAGGGAACGTGTAAATATAAAGGCAGTGGAACATGGAACCGATTGTGTTATATAGAAAATGTGCCCTGATAGTAAGTGAATAATCCTGTCTTTACCACATAAAATTTTAGGGGGGAGGGAAAACTACTAAGAAATGCCAGAAGTGGATTCCTGCTTTATTGTGGTTGGTATAGAATGGTCTATCTTATTGTAACAAATTTAAAAAACTTTCTTTCTTTATAGGAATAAGAAGATAATGAAAAGATTAATTGCTATGGGGAAGGAGAGGCGACGTGGCTTGAAAACATCAACATCTTTGCCTTTGAGTGGGCCATATCTTAATAACGAATAAATGGTGGAGAGCCCGTGGCTACTATTGATTTTCATCCCAGTGCTCTGTCCTGGCCATTTTCAGTATTGCCTGAGGCTTTTGGCACAGATGCGAATGTCTAGATTCTGTTCTTGAGGTTTGCCAAGAAGTGACTGCTACTGCTACCTTTTAGTTATACAGAGTATAATTTAGTTCTGCTTTAATTCATAGATTTTTTAAAAGTAGCTTTAGGCTTTCAGAAAAACTGAGCAGAAAGTACAGAGTTTAGAAATACTGCCTCAACTCCTTCCCCTACTATTAAAATCCTGCACCAGAGTGATACATGTGTTAAACCTACATTGACTTATTGTTATCACCCAAACCCCATAGCTTACAAGAGGGTTCACTTTTTGTGTTGTACAGTCTATGAGTTTTGGCAAGTATATAGTGACATTCTACATCCACCATTATGGTGTCATCAAAAGAGTTTCACTAACTCTAAAACTTTTATGTTCCATCTACTCAACACTCTTACCAACATTCCTGACCACTGATTTTTTACTGTCTCTATGGCTTTGCCTTTTCTAGAATGTTCATACATTTGAAATCATAAGTAGCCTTTTCAAATTAACTTCTTTCACAGCAATATGCATTTAGGTTTCCTCTTTTTCATAACTTGATAGCCCACTTCTTTTTGGTGCAGAATATTCCATTGCCCTCATGTACTTTAGTTTGTTTATTCATTTACATATTAAAAGTCATCTTGGCTGCTTCCAACTTTTGGCGATTATGAATAAGGCTGCTTTATTGTGTGCAGGTTTTTGTATGGGCATAAGATTTCTACTTATTTAGGTAAATACTAACGGAAGTGATTGCTGGATCATGTGGTAAAAGTATGTTTAGTTTTGTAAGAAACTGCCAAACTGTCTCCCAAAGTGGCTGTACCATTATACGTTCCCACCAGGAATGATGGAGAGTTCTTCTTGCTCCACATCCTTACCAGCATTTGGTGGTGTCAGTGGTTTGGATTTTGGCCATGTTGATGGGCGTGTAGAAGCGTGTAAAGCATTGCTTTAACATGCAATTCTCTAATGACCTGACATGTTCAGCTCCATTTCATGTGCTTATTTGTTATTTATATATCTTCAGTGAGGTATCTATTCAGAGGTTTTTTCCCCATTTTTTCATCTGGTTCATTTTCTTAGTGTTGGGTTTTAAGAATTCTTTCATATTTTGAATGGTAGTCTTTTATTGGATAAGTCTTTTGCAAATATTTTCCCAGACTCGCTTGTTTTCTCATTCTCTTGATTAATTTGTATATTTAGGTTATTGATGTTGACATAGATGGCTTAAAATCTGTATTTTTTTCATTGCCCTTTTTTATGTGTTATATAAGTAATGATCAACAAGCTCTTAAGGCTGTATTGTTACTATTACCATCTTTTTAAATAGTAGAATTTAGCTGACACAAAATATTAGTTTCAGGTGTACAACGTAGTGATTAGACATTTATATACATTACAAAATGCTCACCAGCATAAGTGCAGTCCCCATCTGTCACCAAAGTTATTTCAGGATTGCTGACTATATTCCCTATGCTGTACTTTTCCTCCCTGTGTTTTTTCTTTTAATAAATGAAAGTTTGTACCTTGCAATCCCCATTAATACTTATTTTGTCTATTCCCTTACTCCCTCCCCTCTGACAACCACCAGTTTGTTCGAAGTCTGTTTCTATCTATTTTGTTTTTTAGACTCTCTATATAAGAAAATTTTATATGTATTTCTTGACTCATTTCACTTAGCACAGATATTTTTAATGGCCGAGTAATATTTCATTGTATATGTATGTACATATTTATCCATTCACCTGTTGATGGACGCTTTGGTTACTTCCATATCTTGGCTATTGTAAATAATGCTTCAGTGAAAATGGAGATGCATGTATCTTTTTTTTTTTTTTTAGTTTATTTCTTGATCCAAGATTTTTTTTTAGGTTCATATATTTTGAGAGATGCGGGTGGTGGAGACAGGGGATCTGAAGCAAGCTCCCTGCTGATAGCAGAGAGCCTGCTGCAGGGCTTGAACTCATGAACCATGAGATCATGACCTGAGCCAAAGTCAGGTGCTTAACCAACTGAGGCACCCAGGTGCCCCATGCATATGTTTTCCAATTAATGTTTCCATTTTCTTTGGGTAAGTACCCAGTAGTGGAATTGCCACATATATGGTAATTCTATTTTTAGTTTTTTGAGGAAACTGTATACTCTTTTCCCTAGTGGCTGCATCAATTTATATTCCTACCAACAGTACACACTTAATTAGAATAGTTAAAATCCAAAGCACTATATGATCCAATATACCTTCAAACAGAATAGTAACTTAACAAGCTGAACTCAACAACAGCAGATTAAAAGGATTATACCCTATCAAGTGGGATTTATCCCTGCAATTTAAGTGTGGCTCAACATGAAAATCAATGTAATATACCTATTAATAGAATGAAGAAAACACAAAAATGTAAAAGACATTTAACAAAGTCTAACACCCTTTTACGATGAAAACATTCAATAAGGCAAGAAATAGAAGGGAACGTCCTCAGCACAACAGGTCACATAGAAAAAGCCCATAATTAATATACTGAGTGATGGCGAGCTTAGGTTTTTTTAAGTTAGGAACAAGAGTGCCCATTTTCACCACTTTAATTCAATATGGTACTGGAAATTCTAGTCAGAAATTAGACAAGAAAAAAATCCTCTAAATGATTAGAATAAAATCATATATGCATTGGGAAGGCAGAGGTAAAACTATATACCCAGGTGACATATTACAAGTAGAAAATTCAATCTTCCCTCAAAAAACTTAAAGCTAGTTAACAAATAGAGCAAATTTTCAAAATACAAAAGTCCTTGCAAGGTATCAGTTGTATTCTTATATATCATCAGTGATCATCTGAAAAAGAAGAAAATGATTCTATTTACAATAGTATCCAAAATAGTACAAATGGGGGTGCCTGGCTCAGCCAGTAGACCATGTGACTCAGTTGTGAGTTCAAGCCCCATGTTGGCTGTGGAGATTACTTAAAAATAAAATCTTGGGGTGCCTGGGTGACTCAGTTGGTGGTTAAGCATCTGACTCTTGCCTTTCGCCAAGGTCATGATCTCACAGTTGGTCATGATGATCTCACAGTTTGTGAGTTTGAGCCCCAGGTTGGGCTCTGCTGACAGTGCGGAGCCTGCTTGGGATTCTCTGTCTTCCTCTCTCTCTGTCACTTCCCCTGCTCACTCTCTCTCTAAATAAATAAACTTAATAAAAACAGAATCTTAAAAAGCAAATAGTGTAAACAAAGGGATAAACTTAAGGTACAGGACTTGTACACTGAAGACTACAAAATGTTGCTGACATTACTTTTCCCTCTTAGTTCATTAATGTGGTAAAATAAACTGATGAAATTCAAATATAGACACACTTGTAGTTTTTTTTAAGGTTTTTTAACATTTATTTATTTTTGAGACAGAACATGAGCTGGGGAGGGGCAGAGAGAGAGGGAGACACAGAATCCAAAGCAGGCTCCAGGCTCTGAGTTGTCAACACAGAACCTGATGCGGGGCTTGAACCCAGGAGCTGTGAGATTGTGACCTGAACCGAAGTCGGACGCTTAACCAGCTGAGCCACCCAGGTGTCCCCACTTGTAGTTTTTATATTGCTAGCTCATAATGATGCATTTTGTTATTACATTTCATATATTTTATTGGAGAGTTTTGCTCTGAAGAAAAGTTGAAAGAATAGAAACAATTCACTATTTGTTAATAGTTTTGCCACACTTGATAAAAGTTCGTCCATTTGTTTTTGACTGCCAGATTAACGGACACATTTTTGCCCCTAAACACTTCAGCATGCACCTTCTAAAAATAAGGACATTCTTTTACATAATCACAGTACCATTATCAAACTTAAGAAATAGTATATGGAATAGATTCCATAATATCAAACATCTGGTTTGTATTCAAATATGCTTAGTTGTCCCAAAAATATGTTTTGTACTTGTCTTTTGAAATTCAGGATTCAGAGGTGACTGAATGGCTCAGTTTGTTAAGCAGCCAACTCTTGATTTCTGCTCAGGTCATGATCTCATGGTTTATGAGCTCTAGCCCCAGGTTACGCTCCACCCTGATAGTGCAGAGCCTGCTTGGGATTTTCTCTCTGCCTGTTACCTGCTCATGCTCTCTCTCAAAATAAATGAACTTAAAAAAAAAATCCAGGATTCATGGGGCACCTGGCTGGCTCAGTCAGAAGAGCATTCAACTCTTGATCTCAAGGTGGTGCATTCAAGCCCTACATGGGGTATAGAGGTTACTTAAATAAAGTTTTAAGAAAAGTAGAAATCCAGGATTCAATAGAGTTTCGGGCATTCATTTTTTTAATATAATTTATTGTCAAGTTTGCTAACATATATATAGTGTATAAAATGTGCTCTTGGCTTCAGTGGTAGATTCATCTCTTACATACAATAATACCCAGTGCTAATCCTAGCAAATACCCTCCTCAATGCCCATCACCCATGTTCTCCTCTTCCCCCACCTCCATCAATCCTCAGTTCATTTTCTATATTTGAGCCTCTTATGGTTTGCCTCCCTCTCTGAAACTATTTTTCCCCTTCCCTTCCTCCATGGTCTTCTGTTAGGTGTCTCAAGTTCCACATATGAGTAAAAACACAGGGTATCTGTCTCTCTCTGACTTCCTCTTTTCACTTAGCATAATACCCTCCAATTCCATCCACATTGTTGCAAATGGCAGGATTTCATTCTTTCTCATTGCCGAGTAGTAGTTCATGGTATATATAAATCACATCTTTACCCATTTATCAGTTGATAGATATTTGGGCTCTTTCTGTAATTTGGGCTATTGTTGAAAGTGCTACTGTAAACATTGGGGTCCATGTGCCCCTATGAATCAGCACTCCTGTATCCTTTGGATAAATTTCTAGTAGTGCTATTGCTGGGTCAGAGTATGATCCTATTTTTTAGAGAATTCTAAAATTCTCTAAAAATTTTGGAGAATTCTAAAAACATACCCCATTTTTTTAAAAAATATTTTTATTTATTTCTAGGAGAGACAGCGTGAGTAGGGGAGGGTCAGAGAGAGAGGGAGATACAGACTCTGAAATAGGCTCCAGGCTTTGAGCTGGCAGTCAGCACAGAGCCCGACACAGGGCTCGAACCCATGAACCACGAGATCATGACCTAAGCGAAAGTCGGACGCTTAACCGACTAAGCCACCCAGGCGCCCCAAACATACCCCGTTTTTTAGGGATATTCTATTTTTTAGAGTTTTAGGCATTCTATTTGATTGTAATATCTCTATTTCCTTTTAACCAAGAAACCTATTTTTTAAAAAATACTAATTTTTTGAAGAGAAAAGGTCAGTTTTCTTGTACAATATGCCACATTCTAGATTGTTTGTTTCCTCATGGTGTTCTTTGACCAATTCTCTGTGTTTCCTATAAACTCAAATTAAAACTAGAGTTTGAGTAGATTCAGTCTTTTTGGCAAGAATACTTCATAAGGTTGAGGACTTCATACCACATTGCATGAGAAGGTATATAATTCAGATTATCTCATCATTTAAAATGTTATCACATTATAAAAGTGATGACCTCTAGGGGTGCCTGAGTCTGTTAAATGTCCAACTATGGCTCAGGTCATGATCTCACTGTTGGTGGGTTCGAACCTGGCATCAGGCTCTGTACTGACAGCTGGGAGCCTAGATCCTCCTTCAGATTCTGTGTACACCCCTCCACACCTCCCCCTCTTCCACTCTCTCTCTCTCTCAAAAATAAACATTAAAATTTTTAAAAAATGCATTATGCTTTAAAAAAATAAATTAAATGAAAGTGATGATCACCAGATTTCTCTAAGGTCTAGGGGCAGCTTTCATTTTGGAATTTGTAACTACTCTGTAGTGTGATACCTTGATACTATGTGACTATCTTGTCCCTTCTTGGCAACTCTTTACCCAATGAATTTTAGTATCCAACTGACACTGGCCGTCCCTTTCCTGTCTCTGTACTGACCTCTCTACTTGAGTTCAATCAATAAAGAATTTTTTAAAATTTATTTTGTTTTATTTTTCTTAAGTTTATTTTTATTTGAGAGAGAGAGAGAGAGAGAGAGAGGAACCCGCGAGAGTGTGCATGTGCTCAAGTGGAGGAGGGGCAGAAAGAGAGGAAGAGAGAATTCCAAGCAGGCTCTATGATGTTAGTGCAGAGCCCGCAGAGCCCCATGTGGGACTCAAACTCATAACCATGAGATGATGACTGCAAGATCATGACCTGAGCCAAAGTAGGAAGCTTAACCAACTGAGCCACCCTGGTGCCTCCAGCCAAGAAAGTTTAGAGCCAGGCTCTCAAGTAAGCAAGAATTTACTAGCAATTAAATGAAAAGTACTCTCTCAAGATGGGAGAGTGGACAGGTCCAGAAGTGGCAGCCGCACCAGGGTTAGGGGTGTCTTTTCTTTTGATGTTTGTACAGGTTATGGGTCATAGCTAGAGCTGTCTCTGAGTTTGCTTCCAATCATCTAAGGGACTCTCCTACTGGTGAGGTTTAGCCCCATAAGATTCTTGTTGGAACTCTCCTGGCAGTGAGAAGAAGAAGGTGTGCAAACTGCAGTGTAAATGTATTATATTGAAGCTATAGGTTACTGGAAAGCAGTGGTTATAGGGAAGGACACATGCACACTCCCCAGGGCTTCTTCTAGCTGTTTGTATTCCAGGGAATGGTTGGCAGTTTCTCAACTTTTATCTTTTTAATGGTCAGAAAGTCCCCTTCCCTGCTCATCATCTAGCTAATTGTCTACTCTATCACAGTGGTCATTCATATCTGAATCAATGATTACCTTGACAGTTGTGAAATCTTTTCAGTCTTTATTCATTTTTTTAGCTGGCATTCTACTATAAAGAAAACTTTCCTTCTCTTCTTTTTGAGTGTCATTTAATTTCTTTATTTTAAAAATAGTTTTTTTTATTTTTTATTTTATTTTATTTTTTTTCTAGGAGAGAGAGAGAGACAGCATGAGCAGGGGAGGGTCAGAGAGAGAGGGAGTCACAGACCGAAACAGGCTCCAGGCTCTGAGCTGGCAGTCAGCACAGAGCCCGACGCGGGGCTCGAACCCACGAACCGCGAGATCATGACCTAAGCGAAAGTCGGATGCTTAACCGACTAAGCCACCCAGGCGCCCCTTAAAAATAGTTTTTAAATTTAACTTTTAGTTATGTGCTATGAGCAATAAATACATATTTTTAACATTTGTTTGTTTTTAGTAATCTTTACATGCAGCATAGGGCTGCAACTCAGGACTCCGAGATCAAGAGTCACATGCTCTGACTGAGCCAGCCAGATACCCCGTAATTAAGATTATGATGATGCATGGAGCGCCTGGGTGACTCAGTCGGTTAGGCGTCTGACTTTGGCTTGGGTCATGATCTCGCGGTCTGTGGGTTCAACCCCGCATCGGGCTCTGTGCTGACAGCTCAGAGCCTGGAGCCTGTTTCAGATTCTGTGTATCCCTCTCTGCCCTTCCCAGATCTTGCTCTGTCTCTCTCTGTCTCAAAAATAAATAAATGTTAGAAAAGTCTTTTAAAAGATTGTTAAGATGCCTTAGGGTAGTCTTGGATTCCATGAGTTTATATTTTATTTAATTGTTGCATTACATTGAGTGATTTTTCATATAGTGATTGAACTGGTTATAGATTATACTTGTCTCATTAATAGTTTGGAAATGAGAGGCACCTGGGTGTCTCAGTCAGTTGAGAAACCAACTCTTGATTTCTGCTCAGGTTATGATCTCAGGGTCGAGGGATGGAGCCCTGTGTGGGGCTCTGTTCTGAGCATGGAGCCTGCTTGAGATTCTCATTCTCTCTCTCTCTCTCTCTTTCTCTCTCACAGATGAAAATAATAATAAAAAAGTTTGGAAATGTAATCTCCTGTCTGTTTTATGGAAAAAGTTGTATAATAAGGGAATAATTTAATACTTGAAAGTTTGTGGTATTCACATGTAAAACAATCTAGTCAAGAATTTATACTGAGAGGACAAAGTATGTGATTATCATTTCAATTTTTTAAGTCATTATTATTTTATTCAAGTTTTCTATTTATTTTTATGTTACTTGGCTCATCTTATACTTTTCTAGAACTTTGTTTCTTCCAAGTTTTCAAAGGTATTGCCATACATTTTTTTGTTCACTGTGTCAATAGTTAACTTCTATTTCAGATTCTATATTTTATTTTATTTTTCTCTTGTTTGCTTACTCTCACAGAGATTCATTTTTTCTAATTAATCTCTCCAAAGAAAAATGTCTAGGTGGGATTCTTCAGAAGCAGACCCTGAGACAGTGTAGGATACAGAATGTTGGGGGAATACCTTTGGGATGGCATTTATAGAAGGGAAAGGGGGAAAGCAGGGCTGGGGAGAGGGAGAATCAGACTGTGATGCAAGCCAGTATCAAAACCCTGGCCATCCTCTAGGGGAAGTTCTGGAGCTAAAATGTCAGGGTTGGTTTACTGTGGGTCAGTTGTGCACTAAACCCTATCCAAGTTAGTCACTGGTTGTGGGCAGCTCAGGGAAGGTCATGACCCTGAGCAAGGGCATTCATCTGCAAGTGAAAGGCTCTCCCAGGGGCTGACAGGTCGAGGCTGTTTCCACAACACTTTCCTTCATGGAAGGGAAACCTGGACAACTCATGTTCAAGTTTACTACAGTTGATATCTGATGCCTTGTTTTGTTTTGTTTTCCTGCCTTGCTGTTTTGCTTTTCACTTCCTTGCTTTCTGTTCTTATCTTAATATTTTCCTTCTTCCATAGTTCTTTGAATTTATTCAGTTGTTTTCCTAGCTTGAGGTGTAATTTTCCTTGAGTTAAGTTATTGGCTCATTTATATTCAATCCTTCTAACAGATCAATATTTTTACTTATTTATTTATTTAAAAATTAAGTCTTTTTTAAGTTTATATTTTGAAAGAGAGAGAAAGCATGAGCTACAGAAAGAGAGAGAGAGGGAGAGAGAGGATCTAAAAATAAGAGGTTCAAATTTGTGAATAGTGAGATCATGACCTGAGCTGAAGTTGGATACTTAACTGAGCCACCCAGGTGCCCCCTGATAAATATTTTTAAAGCTAGAAGTTTCCTCTTAAGAAATGCTTCTCTAATTCTGGGAAGTTCTCAATTATTACTTTTTTTTTTTTTTTTAAGTTTTGTTGTTGTTCTTGAGAGCAAGAGAAAGCATGAATGGGGAAGGGGCAGGCAGAGGAGAGAGCGAGAATGTCAAGCAGACTCCACACTGTCAGCTCAGAGCCCACTGTGGGGCTGCACCTGACGAACCATGAGATAAGATTGTGACCAGGGCCAAAGTTAGATGCTTAACTGACTAAGCCACCCAGGTGTCCCAGCTCTTAACTTTTCCTTCAAAATTTTATCTTGAGTTTGTGTCTGAAAGAACAGGACTGGAAAATGTTTGTCAGATGAAAGGAGTCCCGAACAAGGAGTTCCTAGATTCTTCTCTCTCTTCTGACAGATGAGCCATGTAAATGCCAAGAATAAATTTGTGCTACCATGAAAGGCACTAGCTCTCATCCTCAGCAAGCCAGTGGGATTTCCACCACCTCCAGGATCACCCAGAGGCAAGGAAGAGATAGCACATGTCATTATTACTTCTCACTCAATGGGTCTCCAGACCGCTTTTGCTCTTCTTTTCCACTAACATTTGTATCCAATCATCCAACAGAACAAATGGCTGCTAGCTTTTGTACTCTTTCCAAATGCTTCTTTTTTAGAGCTATGTTTTTAAGCTTAGCTCTCTGCAAATTCCCATACTTATTTTAGCTCTGGGCAGGGGAGAGGAGGAAGGCAGAGAAGGGAGACCTTATGGTCCCAAATAAGCACTTAAATCTTACCTTTAATACTTCTATTGCTTGCATTTAGAACTCCACAAGCTTGGGAATATGAGTGTTAGTGACTTGCCATATATTTTGAAGAATTAAACTTCAGAAGTTACTCTGAACTCAGATGGTTAATGGCACCGTTATCTGTTAGCCTATTTTAAGAGAACCCAAACTAGGACGGAGACTAGAACGGGAAGATCAAATGTCACAGTCTTTCCAGTAGAGCATGTAGTTGAGCTCTCAGAGAAAAATAGACTTAGGGCAAAGTGCTAGGAGGTCTGTCTTCCAAAAACGTCATGAATGAAGCGTCTTCTAGTGTAAACATTACTTGCCTAAAGACCAGTACAGAATTAAAACAAAAGCAATAACAAAAACAAATCAGTCTTTGAAATAACTAGGAAGGAATCTAACTCAATAACCCAGAGAAAACCGACTCTGGTTATATGTTATTTATTGCTTACTATTTCAGTGTGACATTCTTTCTTCATTAAAAGTTCTGTTTTCCCTATTTTTTCTTATTGTTATGCACAAAAGACTCTTTCTTGACCTCAAAATCAATGCATATTGCTAGAAGCTACACTTGATTTGTATTTACAATTTCAGGTTTGGCTCTAGGTACTAGAGAAACAGGGGTGTCCTTTCAGATCTTGTAACTTACGATGAAGGCATAGAAGAGATCATTTAAAAAAATTTTTGTTTTAATATTTTTAATGTTTTATTTATTTTTGAGAGAGAGAGAGAGAGAGAGAGAGAGAGAGAGAGAAAGGCAGCATGATGGGGGGAGGGGGGGCAGAGAGAGAGGGAGACACAGAAACTGAAACAGGCTCCATCCAGGCTCTGAGCTGTCAGCATAGAATGAGATCATGACTTGAGCTGAAGTCAGATGCTTAACCAACTGAGCCACCCAGGAGCCTTGGAAGAGGAGATTATATTAATGAAGCTTTGTGATTTACAACATGGAATCATAGTGATTAGGATTCCATAATGAAGATGGTTGCCTGAGTGACACAACCCCATCCACAGAGATCTCTTTTAGGGACTGAAAGCCACTAACATAAAGTTGTTGCAATCAGACTTTTATTAGTTCATTCAATGTGTCTTAACAATCCTTCAAAGAACCAGTCTTTGTCCGTCTCTGATGGTACTGATTAGAAACACTGCTGGTGCTGACATTGTGGTTGGGCACACAGACAAATGAAAGACGACAGTACAGATGGGACAAGTTAAGGGAGAGGTGCCTGACTCAAGCAAGAAAGGGACAGAGTGAGTAGGTCTGCTCAAGCTTAATCCTGGAGATCAGGGAAAAGAGAATAAAATGGCTTATAGCTCTTAGTGACCTCTGTGCCAGGGGTTGTGTTAGGAGCTGAGTGGACCCTGGGGAAAAAAATAGACATGGTCCCTGCCCCTGTGTAGCTCAGAGCATGGTAGAGAAGACATATCATGTACATACAACGGACAGCCAACTTTTGTGAAAAAAGAGAACAGGGGCCAAGAAGAGTCAGTTCTAAAGGGGATCTTCTATCATTATGTAGGTATGGAAAGACTTTTTAATAAGCCATGTCTGGAGTCAAAGAAGGAAAGGGAGCCACTCAGAGAAAACTGGGGCCCAGGATGGCTTATAATTTGCCTAAGGAAACGGAGCCAATACTTTCAAAATCTAGAATCCAAGTTGGTCCAATGCCAAAGTCACAATTGCTATTTAATGATTCAATGTTCCCTGAGAAAATAAACTTCTCAAGGGCAGAGGCTGTATTTTTATTACCCTGTCTTAAATCTAGCATATAGTAGGTACTTTGTGAATTATCAAACGAATGCATTTGAAATATTGAGCCTTTCATAGGTAGAAGAATGGAACATTAAGACACTATAACCATTATGTTTCAGAAGGAGGGAGGACTTTCAAACCTCTTTTTTTTTTTAAGTTTATGTATTTTGGGAGAGAAAGAGACAGCAGGAGTGAAAGAGGGGCAGGGAGAAAGGAAGAGTGAGAATCCTAAGCAGGTTCTGCACTGCCAGCACAGAGCCCAACACAGGCCTTGAACCCACAAAGATATGAGATCATGACCTGAGCTGAAACCAAGAATCGGATGCTTAACCGACTGAGCCACCCAGGCGACCCTACATTAAATTTTTAAAAAACATTTATTTTTGAGAGACAGAGAGAGACAGAGTGTGAGCAGGGGAGGGGCAGAGAGAGTGTAAGATACAGAATCTGAAGCAGGCTCCAGGCTCTGAGCTGTCAGCACAGAGCCTGATGTGGGACTCAAACTCATGGACTGCGAGATCATGACCTCAACTGACTGGGTCACCCAGGTGCCCCCAAATTGTTCACACTTTAAATAAGTTTCTTTTTCTGTATTTTATAGATATATATGCATGTAAATATATATGCATACATATATATAACTTGTTTCTTTTTTTTTCCATTGTATGTTATGATTTTTTAAATCAGGTTTTTGAGTAAAGTCCATTTGGAAATAGTGGTTATTTCCAATAGTGGTTAATAGATTTGTAATAAAAAGTTGTTTTTTAATTAATTAATTGTTAATGTTTATTTATTTTTGAGAGAAAGAGATACCATGAGCAGGTGAGGGACAGAGAGAGAGGGAGACAGAGAATCCCAGCAGGCTCCACACTGTCAGTGCAAAGCCTGATGTGGAGCCTGAACCCACAGGCCATGAGATCATGACCTGGGCCAAAGTTGGACACTCAGCCAACTGAGCCACCAGGTGCGCCAGTAATAAAAAAGTTTTATTTAAAACTTAAAAAAAAAAAACTCATTTAAGAAAAAGTGATAAGTGATAGAAGTGTGACTCATTTTAGCAACTCTAAACACTGGAACCTGGGGCACCTGTGTGACTCAGTTGGTTGAGCATCTGACTCTTGGTTTTGGCTCAGGTCATGACAGCAGGGTCAGGAGATCAAGCCCCTTGTCTGGCTCTGCCCCTTTCCCTCTCCCTCTCTCTTTTTAAAATTTTTTAAAGATGCTTTATTTATTTTTGAGAGAGAGATAGAGACAGTACGAGCAGGGGAGGATCAGAGAGAGAGGAAGACAAAGAATCTGAAGACAGGCTCCAGGATCTGAGCTAGCTGTCAGCACAGAGTCCAACGTGGGGCTCAAACCCAGGAACAGTGAGATCATGACCTGAGCTGAAGTCTGATGCTTAACTGACTGAGCCACCTATACGTCCCTCTCCCTATCTCTTAAAAAAAAAAAAAGACTGGAACTTGATATATAGTGGTAGTGGAAGAGTTAAGAAAACCATAAATTTGTCCTGTGAGTGAATTTATAAATCATTTCCGGGATCTAAATCTCTTTTGATGATGTGATGGAAGTTATAAATGTGAATACACACTATTGTATAAGATTTCAGCTCCTGAAGAACTTCTCAGAAGCCCAGGTTATGCTCAGCTACAGGTGCTGAAGGGTTGGGTGATTACAAAGGAGTGAATGGATTTGACTCGCATTCTAGAGAAAACTAGAAGAGGATAAAAGAAAGTCAGTTGGGGGGGGAATCAATTATTGAGGAATTAGTCAGGACTCCAAGTGAGGAATAATTTAGGGCCTCAACTGAAAAAGTGGTAGAAGGGGTAAAAATGTGATAAACTCGGTGTGGGGGGGCATTAAAGGTGTGAGAGATATTAAGGAGGGCACTTGTGATGAGCACCAAATCTTGTATGTAAGATGAATCACTGAATTCTACACCTGAAAGTAGTATTAGCCTGCATGTTAACTAACTGGAATTTAAATAAAAATAAATACCTGAAAAATGTGACAAATTCAAGAGTACTTTGGAAAGTAGAAAGAACCACGGGACTTTTGAACTATCGGTCATGTGAGGTGTGGGACTGCCTCATTGTAGGCTTCCTGCCTTAAGTAGTGTGAGTGGTTGGCGTTACGATTTATGATATAGGAATTAGAGGCATAAAAGCAGATTTAGTAAGAAAGGCACTGAGTTCAGGTTCGGATCTAGTTGAGGTAATTTGGTCTGAAACTCAGGAGAGAATCTTCTGTTGGAGAACCTTCTGTAAAGCACTGGAAAATACTGGTAGCTGACGCCTGTGGAGGAGGTTGCTTAGAAAGAACACACAGAGAGAAAGTTTCATCTTTAGCAAAAAGTCCTAAAAATGCCTGCAATTTAGCATAGGTGAGCAAAGGAGACGGAAAATGGTCAGGTGGTGATCAGACAAGAACTTGACATTATGATCAATTTAAGAATAGGTTTGTTTTAGTTACTCGGCCCGCTCTAACAAAGTACTAAAGACTGGGTGGCACAGAAATTTACTTCTCACAGTTCTGGAGGCTGGAAGTTCAGATCAGGTTGTCAGCATTGTTTGTTTCTTTTTATTTTTTTATTTTTTATTATTTTATTTTTTTACTTTCTATGATTTACTTATTTTTTATAATTTACATCCAAGTTAGTTAGCACATAGCATCGTCTGGTTCTGATGAGAACTCTCTTGCAGGTAGCAGACAACTGACTTGTCCTTGACTCTTCACACAGTGGAGGGTAGTCTAGTTCTCTTTTTATAAAGGGCACTAATCCCATTTATGAAGACCTATGACCTAATTACCTCTGATAGGCCCCACTTCTAAATACCTCACTTTGGGGACTGGATTTCAACATATGAATTTTAGGGGAACACAAATAATCAGTCTGACAGTTGGTGAAGGTGTAGGGAAGGACATCATCAATAGAGTGGTACAGCATGAGAGGCTGGAGTGAGGAATAAGAGGAATCCTTTCTTTTATTATATTCACCTCTTCCTTCATCACCACTCTCACTTGCTGCTTCAGCTCCCCAAGGCTCTCAAGATTGTGTCCTTTGTGTAACTGGCCACTTTCAAGAAAGAGGCCTGTGTAAAATGGTCTGACTCTACTCTTGTTTAGCAAACTTATGTCATTTACTTCATAGGCCTCTGAGGTTAATGAAAAGCCCATGGTCAATAAAGATGAGCAAGAAAGAAGTGGTATGGAAGGTGAAGAGCATTCCCTGGTGTAGAACCTTTGACTAAATAAACTCTAGGTCTATTGACCACAATTTGGCCCCAATCACAGCTGTGTCTTGTCTTCACACACTTATATTAAGTAAAAGGAAAACTTCCAAAATAGTTCTGAGATTTACTTAACTCTATTTTCTAAATGAATCTTGATGCATATTGTAGACTTTATCTGTTAGCTTTTGCTGCTTAAAAAACCACCCTAAAAGCATAGCGATGGAAAATGATCCCTGGGGAGTTCTTTTGGTGTGGGCTGGTTAGGCTGAGCTGGATGCCTTACTCACATGCTGGAGAGGACAGGCTAGTTGGTCTAGGAGGACCCTTGTTTATCGATTTGGAGGTTGGTTCCATGTTATCTGGACAATGGCAGTGTGAGTCTCATCATTCAGCATTCTCGGCCAAGCTCCCTCCCATGGTGGCCAAAGGGTTCCCTGTAGCAAAGGAAGGCAAGACTCAATGTATAAACACCTTGTAATTCTCTGTGTGAGTCACATTTTCCATCATCCAACTGGCCAAAGCTACTCACATAGTCAAGCATAAAAGTTAGAGAGGGAGGGGATTAAACCAAGGGAGGGATGTAGAGAGATGTGAACAAATTAAGGCCATTATCACTATAATATACCACAAAGAAGTCATGTGCATTAATACCTATTAAAGAGTTGAAATACCTATATCTTTGTTTCCACTGATTAAACTCCACACATTTTTTTGAGAGACTTCACTTTTGTGAACTGCAATTCTTCATTTGTATAATTAAAATAAGCTATCTGAATATAGAGGAAAGAAGTTTAGTGCTACTATAGTCCAAAGTCAAAGGCTATTTTAGCAGGATCCTGATCTGGCAGTGAGAATGGATAGAACGAATGTGAAATATTTATCTTTATTTTTATTTTTTGAATAGAGAATTCATTCACACAGTTCAAAACTCAAGTACCAAAAAGTGAAGAGCCTCTGTTCTCTGTCTGCTGGGTTCTCTCCCCAGAGAGAATCAATGTTAGGACTTCCAAGTGGCCTTCTGGAGATGTTTTGTGCATATGTGTGTGAATATTTATATGCATTCCCTTTCAGATATGATTTAGAAACCTCCACAGTTTAGCTCTCAGTAAGGTTCTCAGGAAATCAGGAGAAAGAAGGCAAAGTGCCAAGTGGTCTATCTTTTAAAAAGTGTCACTTATGAATTAACAGGTAATTGAAAATGAGTGTGACCACAGAGGTGTGGGATTATTAATCTAGAATACTAACCACGCACTAGTCAGGGAAGGAGATTAATGACGTAGTGAAAATACACCTGACCTTCTGCTATTTATCATCTACTTTACGAAAGCGAATTAGTGGATACATGGCCAAAATGGTAAATAATGTAACATTACTTGAAAGTGATTTTAGGCTTAAAAAAGAAAAGGAGGCTTTCAAAATAGCCATAGACATTTTCCTGTTAGCAAAATGTACTTTCTGAAACTCTAAGAAGTAAATCCTTCATAGAGTTAAGGTTTATGTCTATTTTTAAAAATTAATCTTGTCCTTCAGGTTAGACATGGTATATGAGGTAATGAAATGTACCTACTGGTTCCATATAAATGTGTCTTACTAGACTCTCAAGAACCTCTTCCATCTCCCCCGTTGGATTAGGATCTCCTGTGCTTAGCATATAGTATTCAATAAATATATGTACACACACACACACACACACACACACACATTATTTTGAAGAGAGAGAGCTTGAATACAGATGGGCAAAGGGAGAGAGAAAGAATCTTAAGCAGATTCCACACAGAGCAGGACATGGGGCTCCATCCCACAACCCTGGGATCATGACTTGAGCTGAAATCAAGAGTTACACCTTCAACCAACTGAGCCGTCCAGGCACCCCTTCAATAAGCATTTATTTAATGAGTGAAGGAATAGCAAATACATACAAGATCAAAAGAGATGATGAATGTGGTGACCCCAAGCTCTCTCCTCCCTAGACATTGGCAATGTGTACAGAGCAGGGGTGTGGTCTGTGGCCTGACCTGGCCCTCCTACCCCAATGGTGCGTGGAGGGGTGGGGGGAGGGCGGGGTGCTGTGGTGCAGCTGACGTTAGTGATTAGTGCTGGCCTCATGCCTGAGTCACCCTGGTGGCTGGGAGGGCTGGGAGGCTGGTGCTGCTCATGGCCTGGACTCTCACCGTCTGGGCTCTAGCTCTGTGGTCCTGGGCAGTGCTGCAGGAGCCCCTCAGGCACCAGAGCCCAGTGCTGGCATCATTCCCCCTGGCAGGGACCACCCCCCCTTCACTGCTGCAGCAGGAGTGCAGAGGAGTGGAGTGTCCGGTGGTAAGGTAAGCACACCTGGCCCCTTTCTGGGGGCGGGTACTCCTAGTCCTACTGTGTGTGTGTGTGTGTGTGTGTGTGTGTGTGTGTGTGTGTGTGTGTGTGTTGATGGGGGGCACTGTCTTGGCAGGGTACACACCATGTGTTATCTATGTAGGGCTGTAAGGGTGGGTGAGCAATAGTGGCTGCCTTGCCAGCGACTGAAAACTTGCCCACCTGAGACCTACCATTTTACCCAACGACTGTGTGCCTTGATTTCCGTACTTGCCCTTACCTGAAAGGTGAGCTCATCCAAGAAACACAAGGGTGCTCTGTAGACTCTGACGAGCGCAGTGAGGCAGAGGAGCCCTTGGCGTCACAGGCCCATTGTCCCTCCCAGCAGTGCTCAGGATGGGATGCCCAAGGCTTACCCACATTACCTTTGAAATACCTTTGCAGGCTGAGGGGAGACCATTGGTGGGGGGAAAAAATCAAAGGAGATGTTTAAGGAGGCTAGATTTCTCAGTTTTCATTTTTTCCCTACCACATGTGGCCACCAGTATCATGATGTTAGCCAGGAAACGGAGCCATTCGTAGAATCCCCACAGGTTGCTAAATTTCAGAAAGACAAAGCACTATCCCTTGTCTTCTTCAGGTTCCCTGAATTTTAAAGGCATAATGAAAATAATGTTGATGCTGGTGTTAAACAGAAGAGTGGTTGGGGCACCTAGGTGGCTCAGTAGGTTAAACATCTAACTCTTGATTCAGCTGAGGTCATAATCTCAGGTGTTGTGAGTTTGCCCTGCGTGAAGCTCTGCTCTGATAGGGTGAAGGCTGCTGGGAATTCTCTTTCTCCTTCTCTCTGTGCCCTCCACCCGCATCCCCCACCCAGGTGCACACAGGCGCTCGCCCTCTCTCCTTCTCTCTCTCTCTCTCTCTGTCTCTCTCTCTCTCTCTCTCTGTCTCTCTCTCTCTCTCTCTCTCTCTCTCACACACACACACACACACAAAATAAATAGGTAAACTTAAAATTCTGGTTTTACTACTTATCAGCCATGAGAAAGTAGCGTGCTCCTTACCCTTCCTGATCAGGAAAAGAATAGTGGTGTTTCTAATTAAGGCTAGGTTGTTGTTTTGGGGGCAGAAAGTCCTTGCAGAAACAGACCCTTAATGAATGGTGGCTCTTATTGTTCTTAGTAGACAGAAGAAAGTGTGGAAAAGGAAGGAGAATGTAGAGAATGTACACCAGTCTCAGGCAGGAACCTTGGAAAATTATGAAGGGCTCCTAACAGGAACTGGGATAGCACTTTGTCTCGTACCTCCAATAGCAATTTCCTCCAAAATGTCCTGACCATCAGGTACATAATCTTCAGCTTTTTTCCTCATTTAACACTCCTACTTGAAGTCTTTTTATCTCCCTCAGCCAATGTTCCTCACCTGAGGAAGTTCATTTCTGTTCAGAGCTTTATTAATTTTTTTCCTTCAAAATTTACAGTAGAAAATCTCTACTCCTGCTAACTGGCTTGTAGAAACTCTCTCGTCCACTTCTAGGCTTTTGGTCCAGCTGTCCTCCACCTTGCCCTGTGACCTTCACTCACCTTTCCCTGCCCCCCCCCCCACCTCCAATAAAAAAAGACCAAACAGCAGTGCCCTGTCCACGTAAGAGTTGAGAACTGTCTCTTTCGTTTTTTGGATTCTTATTGACATACTGCCTTTTGCTGTAATTAAATTTTGCATTAAGAATATGACTGGTCTTTTTGGGGCACCTGGGTGGTTCAGTCGGTTAAGCAGTTAAGCGTCTGACTTTGGCTAAGGTCATGATCTTACCATTTGTGAGTTCCAGCCCCCTGACGGGGTCTGTGCTGCAGTCAAAGCTCAAAGCTCAAAGCCTGCTTTGGATTCTGTCTCCCTCTCTCTGCCCTTTCCCTGCTCGTACTCTGACTCTCAGAAATAAATAAACATTAAAAAATAATAAAAAGCATAAAAACTCAATAAAAAAGGGGGGGTGTCATTTGTCTTTTCAATAAGTTTTTTCCTCAAGGCAGTGATTGTATTGTTATACCTCCTGGTGTCCAACCAAGATGCTAATATCTGTAATTTTGTTCCTTAGAGAATTCTACAAAAAGACTCTGCAAGTCCAATTACCCTTTCACTGATAATTTTGATAATGCATATAAGGAATTGGGCTTTCTTATCTAAAATCCACATGGGTCTGTGGTTCCCTCAGCTACGGCTGCCTACAGTACTATTTTCTTCAAGTGATTATTCCACTGTATATCATTCTGTTTCAGGAGCGCCCCCTATTGGGCAAGCGGCTATAAGGTACATGAGCTACCTGAAATTTAGGGAGAGCTCATATCTCTCTCTTTTTTTTTTTTAGAATGTTTTATTTATTTCTAGAGAGAGAGAGAGAGAGAGAGAGAGAGAGAGACAGCGTGAGCAGGGGAGGGTCAGAGAGAGAGGGAGTCACAGACTGAAACAGGCTCCAGGCTCCGAGCTGGCAGTCAGCACAGAGCCCGACGCGGGGCTCGAACCCACGAACCGCGAGATCATGACCTAAGCGAAAGTCGGACGCTTAACCGACTAAGCCACCCAGGCGCCCCGGAGAGCTTATATCTCTATACCACAGTTTCAGTCTACAAGCAAATACAGGATGCTTAGAGCAATGATGCAGCCCCAATATAAATTATAGTGCTCCCTCCCCACCTAATCCCACTGTGCCCTGATGGCTCTGGATGACTTTTCAGAAAGAACCCTATTCAAATAATGTCCTTGAAACACATGGATTCCTATCCTTGTTTAATTTTCTTGGCTGCAAAAGTTGACTCAAGTAAAGCCAGGATTCCGTTCTTCTACTGCACGTTTAGTCCCCTAGGACTACGTAGTCAATTAAGCTATCCTTTCAACAATGCTAAACATCCATTAACATTATTAATCACTTTTAAAGTAGCAGTGGTCTGATTTCCTCTGAGAAATACTGTGTACTGCTTTCGAGTGACTGTCCTATCAGGTCGATTACAGAGACCTTTCCTAGCGACGTATCTGTCTGCTCCACTGTCAAATGTGCCAAAGCTCAAAAAAAAAAAAAAAAAAAAAGTGCCAAAGCTCAAACTTTCCTGTTGATGGAATGATGAGTTTGTGTTTTAGGGATAGTTCTGTGGCTTCATAAATCACCTGAGACTCAACATTGGGATATAGTTCTTTTTTAAATACAACTATTTAAATCATAACTGAGCAAACTAATGTTCCGTAACTAGAACTACATTAAATCAGAAACTAAGATACACCACTGCTAATAGCTCGAGTCATATAGTCCTTCCCATCTCCCCATTTTACTGATAAGGAAGAAACTGAACCTCCAAGAAGTTAAGTAATTTACCTTGGGTCACCTAATTATACATGTCAGAACCGCAATTTAAACACCAAGATGGGGTCCTTGGTTGGCTCAGTTGGTAGAGCATGTGACTCTTAATCTCAGGGTTGTGAGTTCAAACCCCACGTTGGGCATAGAGATTAAAGCAAAACAAAACGCCAAAGCACTGTGGACTCAGAGTTATTTCTCTTAAAAGGGGTGCTGGAAAAGGGCATATTTGTGAGATAAGTGACCAAAATAAGATACCTCTGCAATTAGTGTGTACTATACAAAGGTAATATTGATGCCATCACCACCTCCACAGCATTTTTAAAAAGAGAATCTTTGTTTTAAATTGTTTTTGAACATTTATTTATCATTGAGAGACAGAGAGAGACAAAGCATGATCATGGGAGGGGCAGAGAGAGGGGGAGACACAGAATCTGAAGCAGGCTCCAGGCTCTGAGTAGCTGTCAGCACAGAGCCTGATGCGGGGCTTGAACCCACGAACTGTGAGATCATGACCTGAGCTGAAGTCAGATGCTCAACCGGCTGAGCCACCAAGGCACCCCGACAGCATTTTTCTTTAAGACTGTTTATTTATTTTGAGAGAGACAGAGACAGCATGAGCAGGGGAGTAGCAGAGAGGGAGAGAGGGTGAGAATCCCAAGCAGGCTCTGCACTGTCAGTGCAGAACCCCACGTGGGGCTCAAACTCACAACACCCTGAGATCATGACCTTAGCCGAAACCGAGAGTGAGACACTGAACCAACTGAGCCACCCAGGTTCCCCATTTTGAGCAGAAGCTTTAAGCAGATACCTCTCTAATGGAACCAATTTAATTAAAACATCTCTTTTGTTCATGGCCCCGCTTGTGAAATGTCTGCAAATAAGCATGTTTGGAGATGCCAGTTGACAGTGCCAGGTATGTCTTTCGTACTTATACTAGAGGCAAGGTTGAGTAATTATGTGACCCCTTTTTCTCCACACTCAACATCACATTAGCCCAACTGTTCCCACTTCTCACTCTAATTCAGATCTTAGGGCATGCACAATTTTATAATTTTAGAAAATTCATTAATTATTATTATTACAATATTTATTTACTTTTGAGAGACAGTGTGAGTGAGGGAGAGGCGGAGAAAGAAGGAGAATCCAAAGCAGGCTTAGTTCTGACAGTGCAAAGCCCGACGTGGGGCTGGAACCCATGAACTGTGAGATCATGACCTGAGCTGAAGTGCGATGCTTGACTGACTAAGCCACCCAGCTGCCCCCCGATAATTTGTCTTTTGGCACATCTAATTTCTGTATTTGCTTATTAGTTTAGAAGATGATGGTAACTTTTTGTTATTTGTTGTCTCCTCTGAAAGGAGAAGACTTAAGAAATTATATTACATTCTGGTAAATTGTACCATGCAGCCATTGAAAAGAGTGAGGTGGACCTATTCCACATGTCTACTGCCACCTCTCCCTCTACGACCATTATTGTTACTATTGGCAAAAACTTATATGGCATTTGGTTCGAGTTAGGTGATGTTCTAAGCACCGCACATATGTTAATTCGTTTAATCTATAGGTGATCTCTAAGAGAGTAGGTTAGAAACTGGTAACTGGGACTCTAGAGTAACTAGAATCTGGCCTAGGGACTTAGTTTTTGCCTTATGCCTTTATATTGGGTTGAAATTACATATATATTGAGTTTAATATTAAAATAATTCTGCTGTAATAAGGATTTCACTAATATTAAATAAGATGGGAATACAGAATAGAAAGTACTTAAGTGGGAAAATAACAACAAGCAATGCATGTGCTTTATGGCTGTAACTTTGTTATTTTATAAAAAAAAATATATGGCCAACATTGAGAGGTACAGCTCAAGTCTCCTTTATAATTTTTTTTTTTAATGCTTTATTTCTAGGAGAGAGAGAGAGACAGCGCGAGCAGGGGAGGGTCAGAGAGAGAGGGAGTCACAGACTGAAACAGGCTCCAGGCTCTGAGCTGGCAGTCAGCACAGAGCCCGACGCCGGGCTGGAACCCACGAACCGCGAGATCATGACCTAAGCGAAAGTCGGAAAGTCGGACGCTTAACCGACTAAGCCACCCAGGTGCCCCTGGATCGCCTGTTTCTTAAGTGCCTTCAGCTCAAACCAATCAGTATGCCAAAGTGGCATATTTTGGGGTAGCGTGTCCTAAACTCCTTCAAGGACAAGAGCGGACTGGAGGAAAATGTAGAGGATTCCTCTCTTCCCTTAAAATTTGTTACTTCATCTTTTTTCCTTCTGCAATTTTAATTTAGGGGTTTTTTTTGTTTTCTTTGAGAGAGAGAAAGAGAAAGAGGAGAGCGAGTTTGAGCAGGGCAGGGACAGATAGAGGGAGAAAGAGACATTCCCAAGCAGGCTCCACGCTGTCACCACAGAGCCGCACCTCACAAACTGCAAGAACACAACCTGAGCTGAAATCAACAGTCTGATGCTGAAACCCTTAACTGACTGAACCACTGCAATTTTAATTTAAAGAGCACTTGTTGGGATGAAGACTGGGTGTTGTATGTAAGCCAATTTGACAATAAATTATATTAAAGAAAATTGCACATCTATATAGTTTAAATGCACACATAGTTTAGTTTCATATATGTAGTTTAGTTTAAATATTCAACTAGTTTCAAAAAACTTGCTGAGATAAGCTGACGTGTCTAGTCCTTTTACTCCGTTTTTCTTTCCCCATTGACCAACACTTTCAAATACTTTGACCTTAATTTTAGCCTCTATTGCTAATTAACACGCTTGTATCTTTCACATTAGACTTGTATTGTCTTTCTACTATGAAAGATAAGGATTTAACTCTCTTCTCTCTCCCTGTCTTCTGCATGAGCACCCCCTAAGTCTCCCAATATTTTAAATATCACTATGATAATATTGGTGAGATGCATATTTAATATTCATATCATTAGGACTATAAAAATGTCATTCATAACACAATTGTGTAGAAAACTATAACTACTTTTCCTTCCTTATGCTGTTTTCTATTTTGCCTGAAGTTGATTTTTCTTGTTTTTCTTTACTTGTGGCATTTCTGTGCCCTTCGGGAGTCAGTATGGAATTATGGTTAAAGAAAGTCTCTGGAATCAGATGGCCTGGGTTTCAGCCCCAGTACTGCTTCTTACTGGCTTTGTGACCTTGAGCTAGCTCATCAGCTTTGCCTCTTTCTCATATGTAAAATAGGGGTAATATTATATTCATTGCCTCAAGTTCATGTACAAAGTATTAGAAGAGTGTGTGCCTACATAGTAAACACACCATAAGTGCTATCTATTATGAATCACCAATTCAACCCCAAACACTGTCAGTTTGCTTGAGTCTCTTAATCTGATCTCTCACATCAGGGTGGCTGTCAATCTGGTCTTTGTGGCAGTGTTTCCCAGATTTTTTCAATCTGCCCCACAGCAGGGTTCTCCTTCTCCACCTAGAAGAGTGGAGAAGGACAGACAGAACAAACTCTTATTCAGAGTATCTTTTTATCTTCATCTTCCCTTTGTCCTAGTTTTGATCTTTGTCTTCTGGACTCCGTATCTTCCTTTTTTTTGGCTTATGCCTTTATTTTCATGAAGCTTATCTATAAGCTTCCTGAGAAATAGCTTTTTGGGAAGTATTTTTTTCTTTCAATTGCATGTCTGAAAATGTCTGTGTTTTATCCTTTATGCTAACTAATAGTTTGGTTGGATATAGAATTCTAAAATAAGAGTAACATGTTTCAGAATGGGAAAGGAATTTTTTCATTGTCTCATTCTAGTATTGATGTTGAGAGGTCTAAAATTATTCTAATTCCTGATCCTTAAATATGATCCTTAAATATGACCTTCTCTAGAATATTGTAGGTCCTTCTCTTGGATTCCGGTGTTGTGAAATTTCATGGAGATGTTTAAATAAAAAAAAAAAAAGAAATTGTGGATTTATTTCTTCCATAAAATACAACTCACTTTATACACTGTTCTGCTCCTTGTGTTTCGTGTGTGTGTGTGTGTGTGTGTGTGTGTGTGTCTTTTTGTTGTTGTTGTTTTGTTTTACTGAGTATATCTTCAGATCTCACCACATCAGCTGTCCTTGCTGGAAGGCCTGTCTCACAAAGCACAGTATGCAGAAATGAAAACATACTCTTAGGGAAAGCTAATCATGAGTGATAGTGGAGTTTCGGGAGAAGTTTAAATAATAAAAATTATTTTAAAATATATCTAATGAAAAGTAATAGAAATTGTACACACCAAATATGTGCAGTTCTTTGTATGTCAATTATGCCTCAATAACGCTGTAACAAAATTTAGGGATTTTAGCTGACTTCAGGTCAGACTTGATTCAATTGTCACTATTTTTGTCTTGAATGTGGCTGACAAAGAGCCTACATAAAGACTAGAAGCGCCTACTCTGTTTCTTTTTTTTTTTTAAATGTTTTAATATATTTCTAGGAGAGAGAGAGACAGCGTGAACAGGGGAGGGTCAGAGAGAGAGGGAGTCACAGACTGAAACAGGCTCCAGGCTCTGAGCTGGCAGTCAGCACAGAGCCCGACGCGGGGCTCGAACCCACGAACCGCGAGATCATGACCCAAGCGAAAGTCAGACGCTTAACCGACTAAGCCACCCAGGTGCCCCAACGCCTACTCTGTTTCTTGAACTTACAAACCAAACCATGATATTATGAGGTGAGCTGAAGTGGGAGCCACCCAGGTGCCCCACCTACTCTGCTGTGTTTATCTTTACTTTCTTTGTGTTTGGATTGTCTCCAATTTGTATTTCTCTTAAAGGAATCTTTTGAAGTCATTTGGCCACTTAGTTACAGTCACTGCACATATAAACTGCTGAAAATGTCAGTGAACTAAGAGTGCCGTTACTATTTGATGTACTATCTGGCATGCAGACTGAGTGTAGGTACCAAGGTCAACCTGAATATTAAATATTAGTATAGCTCTTTTTAAGATGTGAATAGTCTATATATGATAGGATGGTTTTGTGTACATTCAGAGGTAAACACCTCACTTTGAAGACAGGTATGCTAGAATTTCCCATTCCGTTACTATTTGATGTACTATCTGGCATGCAGACTGAGTGTAGGTACCAAGGTCAACCTGAATATTTAGAATTCAGTATGTCTAGTTCTGCATTTCTAACATGCTTAATGACCATGGTGTTGGTCTATCTATGAAGCACAAGTTCTATGGGATGCAGAGATATGCACAATTCTATACCATAGTCTCTATATATGATAGGATGGTTTTGTCTGTATCAAAACTCATCAGCACTCCACATATGCCTTTCTTGAGGTTTCTGCTTGAGAATGAAAATGTTAATCTATTCCTCTGAAATATGTTGTTGTCTATTAAAGTCCCCTTTTAGGTATTTTATTGAAATTTGTATCACATGAATAAAAGTTGACTAATTGCTCATATTGAATTTTTTAAAGGGTTGTGTGTTATTAGTTGACACAGGCCAAAGATTGTCTCCAGTAGGAGAAATTTTTGGCATATAATTATGGTGTGTTCACAAAAAAGTAGTGATGTGTGCATGCATGTTATGGTGCTATGTGTTGTGCTGCATTTTACCTTTCTCTCTCAAATTTTATCTCTCGGGCCTACGCACCTGACAGAGAGTTATAGTTTCTAAAGTTATTTGGGTTTAAGGTTCATTAACACGGGTATTGAATGTTATTGTACATGTGGCACTATGCTAGTGCTGGAGAGCATTGTTTCTTCATCTTTAATGCACATTGAAAGCACTTGGAAGTTTGTTTAAACGTAGATTCTGATTCAGTATGTCTACAATGGGGCCTGTGGTTCTGCATTTCTAACATGCTCCCAGGTAATGACCATGGTGTTGGTCTATCTATGAAGCACATGTGAGTTCTATGGCTGGGATGCAGAGATATGCACAAGCTGGTCTCTGCCCTCAAGGGATTTATACCATAGTCAAGGATGAGTACATATATGAATAATTAAAGATCCCGGGTTTATGTAATTGTGATATGGCTCTCTGTTTTTAGTGTCTTTATCGTCCCATGCTCCTCAGGGCCACCAAATTTCACCCACCCTCTTGGACAAGAGCAGCATGTGCTGTCTGTATCAAAACTCATCAGCACTCCACATATGCCTTTCTTGAGGTTTCTGCTTGAGAATGAAAATGTTAATCTATTCCTCTGAAATATGTTGTTGTCTATTAAAGTCCCCTTTTAGGTATTTTATTGAAATTTGTATCACATGAATAAAAGTTGACTAATTGCTCATATTGAATTTTTTAAAGGGTTGTGTGTTATTAGTTGACACAGGCCAAAGATTGTCTCCAGTAGGAGAAATTTTAAGGACTGGGAACATGCTGGAAAATAGGTTGTGAAATGGTTCTGGGAGGAGGGACAAATCTACCATGCAGTCCCCTGATTAAATACTTAGGAACTATATACATATCATAGCCCCAGAAAGTAAACATTTCTTGAGCAGGACTGTGGATCCCATATACAAGGAACAAAGAATGTAAGAAAAGAGCTCTGTTACCCTCATGAAAGGATTAATCATCAGTGATAGATGTTCCTGGTCCCCAAAGAGCTGAATGTGTTGTGCTATTTTGAGCAAATTCCATCCATCACTGTTGACCCATAATAGCTATCCATCTATTACGCTGACTAGTAAGGATCTGCACCCGACAGAGTCAGCTTTATGACTTTCTTGGCTCCAAATTTCCACAGAGGCTGTCACACTGTCTCTATCACCAAGCATCCTTTTTCTTCACTATCATTGCCAACACAGAAACATACGCACTCACCTCTTCTTCATTCTAAAGTGGAAAAGAGAAATATGGTTGCATGGTTCTGAGTCAGCCTGCCAAATGTAACTGAATGAGTAAAATAAAGGCTTTCAAGTCTAATAAATTATTGAACATTGATTACTGCCTTAAAAGCACTCTGTTCGGCTCCTTAGAGACTACAAAGACACATAATAGTTGGTTCACATCTTCACTGAGCTTACATTCCAGTTGTTCTGATAATACATAATCTTTCGAAAATTCACTATGACCAATTGACCAGGTTTTGTTCACGGTTTTGTTTCTTTCTACTTAGGAAAAGTGACTGGCAAATAATAGGTGATTAAGGTGTGTCCTGAAGAATGGTAATGACATGATGAAATTAAGTAACAGCTTTAGGCAATGAAGAGTTCTCATAGGACATGATACAACTGATTTCAAAACGAACGATGCAGACAATGTTATAGGAAAGTGTTTCTCAAACTGGGTACATGGGTTTGTTTCAAGAATACTTTTCATTTTTGGGCTCCCGCTGCTGTTCCGGGTCAAGGGAAGGACTAACCTGCGGGTGGGCGTGCCCAGGATTATTGCTTTGCTGCTGTGAGGTTGGACGTTTAATCTCCAAGGTCAGGATTCCTTCCAGACTAGATCTCTTTTCTCTCATACCGCTGCCTCCAAAGATATTCTGAGATGTCGTGGAGAGAGGGCTAGGGACACTCCCTCTTCGGAGTAGCCAGGCATCTCCAGTCGACGGGACTCTAAATTTTAAGACACCGCTGATCAGCCCTGCCTTTCTCCCCCAGCCCAAGAATCTTCCGTCCGAATTCATCCGCTATAGATTTGGAAACTGACAGATAAGCCTCTTGATTTCGAAGCATCTTCCCTAAACGCTTGCGAATTCTGCTTACATATAGCAGTCTTAGTCACACTTCCACTTCTAAGCTTGCCTTACCTCCCTCCTTGCCTTCCAAAACCCCGCCGGCCAGGTAAACCAAGAGGTAGTATCTGGATTGGTGTGGGAGGTTTGCCCACACCCCTGGCAAAATCTGGAATAATCCTCTTTAAGAACACACACAAACTAGAATCCTCAGCTGTTCTACCCGAGGTCCTGCCCAGAGGCTGGGTTGGTGTGGGAGAAGACTGTTGAGTGGCTCCCCCCAAGCAACTTTGCTCTTGGAGAATTTGCTGATAGGTGAGTGAAAATGAGGATGTAAATGTGCTTCTTCTTGGAGAGAGATTTTACTAATTAAAAAGGCGTAGGGAGGGGCGCCTGGGTGGCTTAGTCGGTTAAGCGTCCGACTTTCGCTTGGGTCATGATCTTACGGTTCGTGGGTTCGAGCCCTGCGTCGGGCTCTGTGCTGACTGCCAGCTCAGAGCCTGGAGCCTGTTTCAGAGTCTGTGTCTCCCTCCCCTGCTCACGCGCTCTCTCTCTCTCTCTCTCTCTCTCTCTCCCCTAGAAATAAATAAAAATACTAAAAAAATAAAAAAAATTAGGCGTGGGGAACACACACAAAAAAGAATACTTTTCATTTTATAAATATATGAGAGTCATACACTTAAGTAATATTTTTAAATGTTTATTTATTTTTGGGAGAGAAAGAGAGAGAGAGAGAGAGAGAGAAAGATAGAATCCCAAGAAGGGCTATGCAGGGCTCGAACTCATGAACTGTGAGATCATGTCCTTAGCCGAAACCAAGAGTTGGACCAAGCTACCCAGACACCCCCACACATTAGAGGAATTTATATCTGGGTATTTTTTTTTCTTTCTTTTTTTTTAAATTTTTTTTTTAAATGTTTTATTTATTTCTAGGAGAGAGAGAGAGACAGCGTGAGCAGGGGAGGGTCAGAGAGAGAGGGAGACACAGACTCTGAAATAGGCTACAGGCTCCGAGCTGGCAGTCAGCACAGAGCCCGACGCGGGGCTCGAACCCACGAACCGTGAGATCATGACCTAAGCGAAAGTCGGACGCTTAACCGACTAATCCACCCGGGCGCCCCAATTTATATCTGGTTTTATGTTTGTATGTATTTAACCAACATTATAATTAAAATGATTTAAAGTAATATTAGGTATCCTTAGAAATATCATTTAAATAGAAAATTATTCTATGCAAGCTATGAATCTTATCTGAATTTTCTTTCAATCTGCAAAATCTTTTATTTGTTTTTTTATGCTTATTTATTTATTTTGAGAGAGAGTGAGTGTATGTGTGCGTGCATAGGGCAGGGGCAGAGAGAGAGGGAGAGAGAGAATCCCAAGCAGGCTCAACACCATCAGCACAGAGCCCCATGCAGGGCTCAAACTCACCAACTGTGAGATCATGACCTGAGCGACATCAAGAGTCAGGATGCTCAACTGACTGAGCCACCCAGGTGCCCCTGCAAAATTAAAAAAAAAAAATCATGATAGACTAAGGGATATCTAATTACAGAGTAGTTGATGATTTTTTTTTGAATTTTGCTATATTTTAGGTATGACTGTTTTAAAAGAATTCTCATCTTTTAAAAATGCATTCAGAGGGGTGCCTGGGTGGCTCCATTGGTTGGGCATCCAACTTTGGCTCAGGTCATGATCTCACGGTTCATGAGTTTGAGCCCTCCCTCAGGCTCTGTGCTGACAACTCAGAACCCAGAGCCTGCTTCAGATTCTGTGTGTGTGTCTCTCTCTGCCCCTCCCCTGCTCACACCCTCTCCTCTCTATCTTAAAAATAAATGGTAAATTTTTAAAAATGTTTTTTATTTATTTCTGAAAGAGACAGAGAGGTAGCATGAGCAGGGGAGGGGCAGAGAGAAAGGGAGGCAAAGAATCGGAAGCAGGCTCCAGGCTCTGAGTTAGCTGTCAGCACAGAGCCCAATGTGGGGCTCGAGCCCACGAACCGTAAGATCATGACTTGAGCCAAAGTCTGATGCTTAACCGACTGAGCCACCCAGGCACCCCTAAACTAATTTTTTTAAAAAAATGCACACTAAAGGGCGCCTGGCTGGCTCAGAGTGCGTAGCTCTTGATCTTGGAGTCATGAGTTCGAGCCCCATATTTGTTATAGCTATTATGTAGATAAATAAACTTAAAAAAAATAAAAATACATACCAAAATAGCTATGAGTGAGATGATATGATGTATGGGATTTCTCTGAAATAATCCAGGGTGGGTTGATAGTATGTGGAGGTATGGGTAGTGGTAGGCTGAATAATGGTTCCCCAAAGATGTCCATGTTCTAATCCTCAGGAATTAAGGTAGGAGTTGGAGTTAAGGTTGCCAATCAGTCGACTCTAAAATAAGGAGATAATCCTGGATTAACCATGTGAGCCCAGTGCTTTATGTGTGGAAGAAAGAGTTAGAATCTGCAAGTTGCAAAGTGAGATTGAAAATGAAGAGAGCCACAGACCAAGGAATGGAGGCAGTCTCTACGATCTGGAAGAGGCAAACAAAAGGATTCTCCTTTGGAGCTCCTTTGGATTCTCCCTTTGATTCTCATGATTTTAGTCCAGTGGGATCCATTTTAGACTTGACTTCCAGAACTGTAAGATAACAAATTTGGGTTATTTTATGGTCAGCATAACTCTGATACCAAGTTTAGAGTGTTTCTTTCTATTACTCCTTTGTTTAGGGTTTTCATTTTTGCTTTTTAATCACAAATATTGAATTTTGTCAACTATTTTTTCTACATCTATTGAGATCATAATTTTATCCTTTTTTTGTTGTTTTGATTTTTTCTTTTTTTTTTTTAACATAGTTTATTGTCAAGGTGGTTTCCATGTAATACCTAGTACTCAATTTAAGTGTGTTGTTTTGATTTTTAAGTGTTCAATATTCCTTGTATTTTTTTAAATCTTCTTTTAATCTTTCTTTTATTTTTGAGATACTTCTGGTTTGGTCATGATGTATTATCCTTTTTATATATTGCTGATTTCAATTTGCTTTTAATTAAGTATTTTTTGTGGGGGCACCTGGGTGGCTCAGTCAGTTAAGCCTCCGGCTTTGGCTCAGGTCATGATCTCACTGTTCGTGGGTTCGAGCCCTGCGTCAGGCTCTGTGCTGATAGCTCAGAGCCTGGAGCCTGCTTCAGATTCTGTATCTCCCTCTCTCTCTGACCCTTCCCTGCTCATGCTCTCTCTCTCTCTCTCTCAGAAATAAATAAAACATTAAAAAATATTTTTTAAAGTATTTTTTGTATTTATATTTATGGGAGCATTATGTTGGCCTCATAAAATGATTTGGGACATTCCATCATCCTCTATTTTTCTGAGACAGTATGTTTAAGAGTAGTATATTTCTTACTATACTGTTGCTTAAATTGTTATCTCTGGGAGAGGACTAGCACTAGAAATTCCTACACTGCCAATTTGCAAACATTACCCTCTTCTCTTATTGGCTGTTTAAATGATTATTTTTGTTTTATATTTTAATAGTTGTTTAGGGTTTACATTATGTATCTATAACTTATGGTAGTTTACCTTGAATAATACATAACGTATACAAAGTTGTGTACAAGAACCATATAACTGTATTTCCACTTACCCCACCAAACTTTGTAGTATTACTATCATATATTTCAAGTCTACATGCTACAAATATAGAGTCTAATATTTGCATTAAACAATATATTTTTTTTTTTAAGAGAAGAATGCAATGGGAGAGAGGGCCCGAGGGAGAGAGAGAATCTTAAGCAGGCTCCATCCCACTACCCTGGGATTGTGACCTGAGCTGAAATCAAGAGTCAGGTGCCCAACCAACTAAGCCACTCAGGTATCCCTCTGTTGTTTTTTTTTTTTTTAATTTTTTTTTTAATTTATTATTTCTAGGAGAGAGAAAGAGTGAGCAGGGGAGGGTCAGAGAGAGAGGGAGTCACAGACTGAAACAGGCTCCAGGCTCTGAGCTGGCAGTCAGCACAGAGCCGACGCGGGGCTCGAACCCACGAACCGCGAGATCATGACCTAAGCGAAAGTCGGACGCTTAACCGACTAAGCCACCCAGGCGCCCCCCTCTGTTGTATTTTTAAAAAGAGTATTTCTAGTGTTCTTCCTTTCATCTTATAGTACAGAGTTCCTATCTGGTGTCATTGCTGTTCAGTCTGAACATTTTTCTTTAGCGTTTCTTGCAGGATAGTTCTGTTTGTAACGAACTCTTCTAGTTTTTTGTTTTGTTTTGTTTTGTTTTGTTTTGTTTTTTTGCTATTGTTAATTCTCCAAATATATTCTGAACACGGAATATGAGCAAAGTGCTAAATAATTGTGTAATGTATTCTTCATAAAGGAAGTGGTTGTTTTGGTACTGCTTTGAAATTCTATTTTTTTAATATATTTTTATTTATTTCTAGGAGAGAGAGAGAGATTGAGACAGCGTGAGCAGGGGAGGGTCAGAGAGAGAGGGAGATACAGACTCTGAAATAGGCTCCAAGCTCTGAGCTGGCAGTCAGCACAGAGTCCGGTGCTTGGTGACCTCATGGTCATGGGATTGATTGAGTCTCTTGTCAGGCTCTGCACTGGAAGTGGAGCCTGCCCCTGATTCTCTCTCCTTCTCCCCTGTCCCTCTTCCCTGCTTGTGTGCTTGCCGTCTCGTTCTCACTCTCTCCCCTTCTCTCTCTCTCTCATATTCTCTCTTTCTTAAAAATAAAAAATATAATGAAAAAAATGAGATGTCTTTCTTTCTGGCTCTCTGACTCTCTCTGTCCCTTGCCCGCTTGTGCCCTCTTTCTCTCAAAAAAAGAAAAGAAAAGAGAAAAAGAAAAGAAAAGAAAAGAAAAGAAAAAAGAAAAAATGAGATGTCAAAATCACTTTCTGGGTTGTTGTAGTTTTAGTTACTATGTGGCATAATTTATTCCCATGACAGAGGGCACATCTATTTGAATATTCAGAATCAGTCTTTATATAGAAATTAAAATCAGAATTTCAACATACATGCTCCCCCCAAAAATAATGTGATGGATAATTGGATGATTTTAAAAACAAGGAGAAAAGAAATTGCAAATATACTTCTAAAACTACAGACTTAATTATGAATGAATGAATGAATGAATGAATGAATGAATAAACAGTGTCTAGGCCGGTCACTTCTTTTTTTTCTTTTTTTTAATTTTTTTTTTAAATGTTTTATTTATTTCTAGGAGAGAGAGAGACAGCGTGAGCAGGGGAGGGTCAGAGAGAGAGGGAGTCACAGACTGAAACAGGCTCCAGGCTCTGAGCTGGCAGTCAGCACAGAGCCCGACGCGGGGCTCGAACCCACGGACCGCGAGATCATGACCTAAGCGAAAGTCGGACGCTTAACCAACTAAGCCACCCAGGCGCCCCTAGGCCGGTCACTTCTAATACCTAAAATTCTCTGTCATGGCAAGCAGCCAGCATTCTTGGTGTGATGTTCCATAACACTTTTGCATCATAAACTTTCAAGTTTTACTTCATACTAAAATATACCTGACAAGAGAAAACAATAGATAGTGTTGGGTCTGCCTTTATGCCTTAAGAAAGAACTGATGAGACCAAAAAACTTGGTAGCAATTGTTATGACACTTGTATGTTTGCCCATTTTCTACAATGAGTAGGAAAAGACAAAACCCAAACATATGCAAAAATCTAATCATTAGAAACAACCACACAATTTTCCTAACCTAAAACTACAGGTGCTGAGGCATATTTTTTGCCCCTTCTGTATTTGAGGAGTGGCCTCTGTCTCTCTGTCTCTCTCTCACACATACACACACCCTTTGAAATTTCTGTTTATCTCTTATTTACATGGACTTGTCAATAATTGTAAATAATCATCTGCCATTCTGTCCTCAACTCAGTAGCTACTTATAGTTTCCTTTTGAAAATAACTTTGTTAAAACACTTGTTATGATTCTAAATCATAAAGTCTAAGTGTAGAGCTAGTGATAAGGTCAATGACCTAACTTTTGTTGGTACTTATATTTCTTTGGATAAATCACCTTTCTTTTCCATGAAATTACTTGAACTACAGTTTCAAGTAATGGAAGAGTTGGAAGGTCAAATGACTGAGCCACCCAGGCATCCCTTTATTTGTGTGTCTGTCTGTCTGTCTATCTATCTATCTATCTATCTATCTATCTATCTATCTATCTATCATCTCAATTTTTGTAGAGGTTTCTTTAGTCATGGGCTTTGGAGATGAGGCAGAACAACTCAGAGCATATGGGGGTGTGGAGTGGTAATTTGAGTGATTAAATTCTGGTAGCATTGAGGTCAGTAGTTAGCGGGAGCTTTTGAAAAATTGGATCATGTTCATCAATCAGCAGGTATTTAACAAGCATCTCCTTTTTGTCTGACACTGTTGCAAATATTGTGGGAAATATAAAAATATCTGTAAGACTAAATAGATGCCCACATCCCCCTGGAAAACCAGTACAATTGTTAAGAGCAATGAAATGCTAAATTTTGTAGTAATATAGTAATCATGGGTTCAATAAAGAGAGACTCTGTGGACTGGAATAATTAATGAGGTTTCTCCAAAGGAAATAGAATCACCTGAAATCTTATTAACCTTGGTTCTATTCTGGATAGGATGACTATGGAAGCAAAAAGAAACAAACAACCAAATTTGTTTGTAGGAATGACTTAGAAAATATAAGGAATGATCTAAGTGGTGTTGGTGTAAACTTGAAGAAAAGGTATTCCATAGATTAAATTCTGGTCTGTGCTAAATTGTTATTGCATTAGTTTTCTATTGCTGTATAACAAATTACTACAAATTTACCACTTTAACACAGCACATATTTATTAGCCTATAGTTTCTCTGGGTCAGAAGTCTAGGCACAGCTTAGCTCAGGATCTTCTGTTCAGAGTTTCAAAAAGCTGCAATCAAGATGTTGATTAGGCTGCATTCTTGCCTAGAGGCTTCCAAACTCTGTTTAGGCTGTTGGCAGAATTCTAATCCTTGTGGCTCTGTGACTGAGGACCCTGTTATTGGCTCTTGGCTGGAGGTTGTCCTTAGGTCCAAGAGGACACCCAAAATTTTCTGCAATATCAATCTTTCCATGGTCACTATATGACAGTTTGCTTCTTCAAGGCCAGTAGGTCTTGGTCTTGATCTGCTAAGAAATATGTGTGTGTGTGTATAATCTTAGGTGATATATCTATATATCTGTTTGTCTATATCCCTATATGTTATAGGTATCTTAAGATATAGATAGATAGGTAGATAGATAGATAGATAGATAGATGAGTAACCTAGTCATACGATAGCATCCTAACACCTGTAGCATGTGTATATACATATATACATAATATATATAGTACATGTTAAGTATGTATATATATTTATATATTTTTTTAGTTTTTTAAATTTTTGGCTAAAACCAAGTCACAGGTCCTTCCTGAATTCAAAGAGAGAAATGAACTCATTAGGATTCACACCTTAGGGTTTCCATTAGTTCATTAGGACTCACACCTTAGGGTATGTCCACCTAGCTATTAAATATGACATAATATATTTCTATCATCTTTTATTGTACTAATTAAGGACTCAGCACTTTAGATGGTGATCTTAAGTAATCTCTTTCTCCTCCCTAAAATCTCAGTGTTGAAAGACAATTCAACATGTGTCTCTCACATTTCTGCATATCTTCTGAGCAAGAGGCATTTGTTCTGTTTGCACATATGTTTGTATAACTAATGTCTCCCTCCAGGGCAGATGCCAGATTGCTTCCTGACCAGGGTGATGAGATAATTCTTCCTTCCTGGAAAACATGAGACGGGTTTGCTTGCATCCACCCTATAAGATTGAGGGTTTCCTAAACTCAAGGTTCCTCAGCATGTGCAGCATCCACTGGAGCTCATTGCCCTGATGGGACTAAGGAAGGAATGGGAATCATTTTGGACATGAAACTCATATTGCCTGCTACTCCATGGATACTAAAGTCCGTTGTCTCTGATCCAGGGGTCTTGTGTCTTTTTCCAGCCTCTATGAAGCTGTGGGCAGGCTAACGCATTAGCTTGTAAGCAGGGCAAAATACCAGACCCTTCACAATTCTTGACATTCAATTTTCTTTTACATAATATAAGAGATTAGGGTAAGGTTATTTCTAAGATTCTCTTCTTTCTTATTTTTTAAAACAATTTCATAATTCTTTTATTTGTTTTTTAGTAATCTCTACACCCAATGTGGGACTCAAACTCATGATCCCAAGATCAAAGTCACATGCTCTACCACCTGAGCTAACCAGGTGCCCCTAAGATTCTTTTCATCTTAAATCTTTGATATTCTGATACTCTAATTGGCTCTGTCATTTCCATCATTGTCATAGAAGAGCTCAACCAATTTTGTATTTGACATCCTTAATGGGGTGTTTAAATACTTCACAATAGTCTGGGTATAGTCAAGATTATTTAAAACCAGCTTTTGTAAATACATAAAATAAATTTATTTTAATTTACTGTTACTGCTGATGTAATGCATTCACCATTTCGGGAACAAATCTGTTAGGGTATTGTTTGACTGGGAATCAGGTACTTATTCCTTAGATCATGTCTTTATTTTAGTTTTCTGTTTATGGCAGCGTTGCCGTCTTGCCAAAACAGAATTCTATCCTTTGTACTTCTTTAAGTCATGTTTAATTAGAAGTCACTGAAATATAAGTCATCCTGTATTTTATTAATTTGAGAGAGAGAGAGAGAAAGAGAGAGAGAGAAAGAGAGAGAGAGAAAGAGAGAGGGAGTGTGAGATGGGGAGATGGGCAGAGGGAGAAAGAGAATCTTAAGCAGTCTCCATGCTCAGCAGATCCCAACATGGGAGTCGATTCCACAACCCTGGGATCATGACCTGAGCTGAAATCAAGAGCTGGACACTCAGCCCACTGAGCCACCCAGGTGCCCCTTCTACATCCTGTGTTTTTCTCAAACTTTTCCTCTCACATTTTCAAACATTAAATTGTCTGTTGTTAATTAGCATTTTTTAATTGATTTTTTTGTTGTGAAAAAATGAAGTGCTTTGGCAGGAGATACAATCGCAGTGAACCATTGAACAGGGCTGGGAGCCTGAGAAGGCATCCTGAAACAAACTCGTACAGGTAGGCAAAGTACATAGATTCGACAAGTAAGTGTTCCTCAAAGTCAGCAAAGGACCCACAACTGCAGGAGAGACCAGCCTGGTTTTGCGATTTTGCTATTTTCTTCAGCTATAATTGAAAATAGGGTCGAAAGTTATCTTTTATTGCATATGCAAGACCTATTTAGATTTCAAAAATAGTTAATTTTTTTCATAGAAAATTATATTTCATTTAGCTGTTTAACATGAAGAACTGAGTATTGGAAAAAACAAAACGCAAAAAAACTAACATTCTAACATCAGAGTTTGTGCCACATATAAGCATCCTGTGTGTATGGGTATGTGTGTGTGTGTGTGTGTGTGTGTGTGTGTGTGTGTGTGTGTATTTACGTGATAGGTCAAGCTAATATAACAATGAGACCCTATCTCCATCTAAGGGGTAGGTTTTAGGCAAAAGAGCATTTATTTGGACTTGTTCTTTCTCCTCCTCTCTCAGCCTCAGATGATGATGATGATGACAATGATGAAGATAAAGGTGATGATGACCACAATAGCACAACAGATGTGACAACACATTTATCAAGTCTTTAATGTGTATCAGACATTATTTGTTGTGCTTTACTAGTGTTCCATTTATCACAGTTTGTGGATTGGCTATTACTATTAAACCCATTTTAATGAAACTATAGCAAAAAGATCTTATGTAACTTGCCCAAGTTCAAATAACTTTTCAGTGGTATCAGAAGTTTATCCTAAGGATAAATAACTTCTCAGTGGACTGGAGATTTTTTTTTTCAGTTCAGAGCCACAGAAGAGACAAAAAACAAAAACAATCAAGTGTTGAATTTGTAAAAACGAACCGTAGATTTTGAGAAACTTATTACATGTTCCACATATTATTAATTTGGAACGATGAGCAAATAAGAAGATAAATCATCAAAGAAAGATAGATAAGGCTGATCAGAAGGGGACAGAGACGAAGAGCTGGAAGATTCTTTGGGGATCCTCCCTCTTTCCTGCATCTCAGCCTCTCCCACTGTCAGGTCAGTTCCAACAGCATTCAGCATGCCTTAGGTCCTGTCATGATTGAAAGCCGTCTTTCAACTGTACATCTCCCTTCAAATACCTCTCCATCTCTCTGTTTCCCTTGCCAGAATAAAGTCTCCAAAGACCTACTGATGCCTACACCTCTACTTCTTGATTTCTTCTTTCATCTCACTTCAGACAGATTTCCTGCCCTGTATCCACAGAAACTGCCTTTGCCGAGGTCATCAGCGAGTCCTGTGTTGTCTTCTTCAACACATATGTCTAATTCTTATCTTACTGTACCTCTTAGCATCCCCTAACAAAGGTGATTAACCTGTCCTTTTAAAAACACTCCTCCTCTCTGCATAACATCATCCTTGATTCATTGGCCTCCTTTTTCATTGACCACCCTTTCTCAGTCTCTTTCCCTGGCCTCTCCTGGGTGAACAAATTCAAATCAAGTTTGTTCATCTTTGTGCCTATGCCAGTGCCTGGCCGATGAGAGCGCTCGATAAATGTTTGCTGGACATGAAAGTGAATGGGTGAATGGATGGATGATTGAGGAGATTAATAAATGAAGTGTTAGAGAAGCACATAGGGAGAAAAGATTAACTTTGAGGCAGTCAGAAAAATTTTTCTGCAGGAGGTACAACTTGACCTGTCCTGAGAGATGTGTCGTGATTTGTCTAGTGAACAAACAAGGCATTCGTTTCCAGAAATGAATGTTCTTACAAAATTAACACAGTGCACCATTTCTTAGAAAGCTATGGGAGAATGTACTATTTCTAAAGGAGAAAATAAGCTGAAAAAGAGAAAAGTAGGAGATGCAGGATATTCAACACAAATGAGAGGGAAAGGAAATACCCTGGAAGAGGAACAAGGGAGATGTTATATGATAGCTGGGCAGTGGGCCCAGATACAAGCAGTCCAGACTGGATCAGGAGGGCAGAAGACAACAAGAAGATGAATGTGATAGATGCACTTCTGCTAAGAAGTTGAGTCTGGTAGGTACACAAAATTCCATATTAATTAAAAAGAGGTGGTTATTAAATATAGATAAAATGAAAGTTACATAAAAAGAAAAGAACATGGCTAAGGTGTGGCTAGCATTTACACTCATAATTATGCAAATACTAAATATTTATTTGATTGAAATTACATTTTAACTTTGTAGGAAGGATGAAAGAAAGGGAAAAGTCTGTGCTTGGGGGAGGTATAAGCATGAAAGGGAACTAAATTCTTATGTTCTACAGAGGAAATTCATTAAAAATGCCTAAGACCTTTAAAGATTACTAAGTAGCATTATAAATATATCATTTAGAATCAGGAGTTAAATGCTAAAAGAAGAAGCCAAAATAGTTGGAAATTGTTGTCTTTGTGGAAGAAAATGAGGGGTTAAGTGAGTACTGCTTTTTGTAATAAACCACATAGATATATTTGGCATTAGAAATATGGATTAAACGGACACCTGGGTAGCTTGGTCGGTTAAGCATCAAACTCTTGATTCCTTCTCAGGTCATGATCTCCTGGTTTGCGAGATCGAGCCTGGCATTCAGCGCCTGCATTGGGCTCTGATATGTGGACTCTGCTTGGGATTCTCTCCCCCTCTCTGCCCTTCCTCCACTCTCAAAAATAAATTTAAAAAATTAAAAATGCATTAAAAAAGAATGACATTAGGCAGAAGAGAGGTTAAACAATGTCATTAAAATGAACAATCCAGACTTCAACACTGGTCTCAATGTTGATGCCAAAACCCTTGCTTCAGTGTAAGAAAGTTTTATTATTTTACTTTTATTATTTATTTATTTATTTTAATGTGAATTTATTTTTGAGAGACAGAGGCAGAGCATGAGTGGGTGAGGGGCAGAGAGAGACACACACAGACTCTGAAGCACGCTCCAGCTCTGAGCTTTCAGCGCAGAACCCGATGCAGGGCTCGTACTCGAACTGTGAGACCATTACCGAAGGTAGACTTAACTGATTGGGTCACCCACGTACTCCAATAGAGTTTTGAAACGAATTGGTGAAAGGGTTGAGAGCTTTGTATTTAATTAATCTTTATAAAAATAATTCTCTCAATTATGTAGTCTTAGAAGGTTGTGATCTGACCATAGGCAGACCAGACTGGAAGCGTAGGGTACCGGGGTAAATAATGGTGAGAATGATAATATAGCTTTTAGGGCTCTTGGCAATCATCTCTTGGTGGTAGACCTAGAGACTACATTCTTAGTTGAATCTGGTTTATAATAAACACATATTGTGCGTTATAGCCAAGCTTGTTGTAAGAAGATGTTTTGTTTTACAAAAAGCCTTTGAGAAAAAATCATTCTTTCTCTGAAGAATTCTGTAATTTCAAAGTTCTTATGTTACAGGATTCATTCTTAATGAGGAAAAAGGCACCAAGCAGAGGTGACCTATGAAATGAAGTTGAAAACACAACTAGAAAACTGTGTCCAGTGTTATTATATAAATGTTGTTACAGGATGATAGTAATATAGACCCAAGGCTATAGGTCCATGGACTTAGATTTAAACAAAATTCCTCTGTTAAAATTCCAAAATGTAAAGAAAATTCCTCTGTAAAAAATAGAAGAGTGACATCACATGGTTTGTGCTTGAGCAGAAGATAATTTTCCTGTAGCATGTACATGTCTGTGGGGTTTATCTATGGAGGTAAAATGAATTTAGATAGAGAAAACTATTCTATGGAAAGAATCTTTCCTGGTTCAATTTCTGCAGAGAAGAGACCTGATAGGCGCCAGGCACCTATTTCCAAAATGGTTCTATTCCTCTGTTGCATCCTAGGAACCTTCTGATTCCTCCCTTAAGAGACTTAAAACATGATTAGGAAAGACCCTTGTTTTCTGGCCGGTCTTATCAATCCTTCCCTGGTGTGGTAAGGGAGAGCATCGTCAGAACTTGTAGCGGACTGAATGGTGTCTCCCCAAAAGATATCCCCACTTGGAGCCTCTGAATGAGCTTTTTTTTAAAAATTTTTATTTATTTCTAGGAGAGAGAGAGAGAGAGAGACAGTGTGAGCAGGGGAGGGTCAGAGAGAGAGGGAGACACAGAATTAGAAGCAGGCTCCAGGCTCTGAGCTGGCAGTCAGCACAGAGCCCGACGCGGGGCTCGAACCCACGAACCGCGAGATCATGACCCAAGTGAAAGTCGGACGCTTAACCGACTAAGCCACCCAGGCGCCCCTGAATGTGCTTTTATCTGGAAAAAGGGTCTTTGGAATTGTAGCTAAGTTAAGGATCTCCAGAAGTTATCATCCTGGATCCAAGTGGGCCCTAACCCCAAGGAAACGTATTCTTATAGGAGAAGAGAAAGGGAGGAGACACCCAGGGGAGCAGGTCATGTGAAGGCAGAGGCAGAGGACAGAGTAATGCACATATAAGACCAGAACACTGAGTTGCCTGCAGCCCCCAGAAGCTAGAAGAGACGCATGGAACAGATGTTCTCACAGTGCCTCCAGAAGGAACTAACCCTGCTGAGACCTTGATTTCAGACTTCTGCCCTCCAGAACTATGAAAAAATAAATTTTCATGGTTTAAAGGCACCCAGTCTATGGTAATTTTTAACGGTAGCCACCGGAAACCAATGCAGAGCTGTGCGAGGGTGATTGTTCCCAGCAGAGAGCCCCCTCCTCCCCAGCTAGGTCTGCCCTTTCCCTGCTAACCTGTCCGACTGTCTTCAGGAGAGAGTATAGACAGCCAAGATATAATACTTCTCTACATATTTATATGCTACAAAAGTGCTTTGTATTTTTTTAAACATTTCTCCCAATTTGACAAAGGTTATTAACGTAACAAACATCTGGTGAAGAGAGGTCTTCATCCACGGAAAATGTCAGATCTCAGGGAAGCTGCAGCTAGGACACCGGGTCAGAGGAAGTCAAAGGAAGATCAGTGATGTCCATTGAGCTACTAGTTATCATGGATCTAAGATGTACCAGGTACCAGGGGAGAGACTGCTAGGTTGAGTCAGATGTCATTCCTGCCTTCAGGGTTATTAAGTCTTGTAAAGGAGGGAAAGCACAATCTTAAACAACCTTCAAGCAAGAAAGGATTGATGTTATCAAGGACAAATAAGATTCTGTAGGAAAAGGGACACCTGGGTGGTTTAGTCGGTTAAGCGTCCGGCTTTCGCTTAGGTCATGATCTCGCGGTTCGTGGGTTCGAGCCCCGCGTCGGGCTCTGTGCTGACTGCCGGCTCAGAGCCTGGAGCCTGCTTCAGTCTGTGACTCCCTCTCTGACCCTCCCCTGCTCACGCTGTCTCTCTCTCTCTCTCCTGAGAAATAAAAAACAAAACAAAACAAAACAACATTAAAAACAAAGATTCTGTAGGAAAGGTTTTTTGTTTGTTTTTGTTTTTTTCTGATGGAGCCATTGCAGGGCTGCTTTATGAAAGAAGGTGGTTTTTCCTGTTTATTTTTGTTTTTTACTTAAGTGGATTCTTTTAGAGCAAAGTCAATCATCATTTCTACTGGGACGCCTTCTTTGACCCTCTGGTACTGGCTGTCCAGTCTTCTATGACCTGAGACTTTGAGGTTTCTCTATTTCAGCAATTAGCACATTTAATGATAAGGATTTATTTGCACATCTTACTTTTCTCCCTAGACTGTGACTAAACTTTTTGATTATTATTACTATTTTATTTTAGAGAGAGAGTGCAAAAGTGCAAGTGAGAAGGGAGGCAGAGGGACAGAGAGAGAATCTTAAGCAGGCTCTACACTCAGTGCAGAGTCTGATGTGAGGCTCAATCCCACGGCCTTAGGGTTATGACCTGAGCCAAAATCAATAGTTGATGCCCAAGCAATTGGGCCACCCAGGTGCCCCTGTATGTGATTGTTTATTTAATTAAAAAATTTTTTTAATGTTTATCTATTCTTGAGAAAGAGAGAGAGACAGAGAGCAGACAGGGGAGGAGCAGAGAGAGGGAGACACAGAATCCTAAGCAGGCTCCAGGCTCTGAGCTGTCAGCACAGCCTGATGTGGGGCTCGAACTCACGAACCACAAGATCATGACCTGAGCTGAAGAAGGACACGCAACCGACTGAGCCACCCAGTCAGTTGAGTGATTGTTGTGATGTGATTGTTTTTAATAGCACAGTGCTTGGCACATAATTGCACCACTAACAAATAAACAAATATATTCTAGTAGAGATGTTTGGAGGACAGGGCAACCCAGATGGAAGAAACGCCTTGAAGAGAGGCACTGAGAGTAAAATATAAAAAGGTCTCTTTTACTTTGAACAATGTCTTTTTTATAATGTTGCCGGAGGCTCATCATTTCACTTACAGATATAGCATCAAGGATGCCCTTCAGCGGCAGGTAGAAGTTAAACCACATTGTTTTATAAAACAGAGGGATTTTTTTCCCCTTTACATGAGACTCTAGATATAGACCACCAAGGGCTGAGTCATCTATTTCCCAGTCTTCCTTCCTCTGATTCCACCATGTTCAGTGAGCAGACTTCCCCCAGCATTACTTCATGGTCACAGTCCAGCTTCCTACTTGTGTCTAGCAAAGGGAAAAGAGGAAGACAAAGAAGCAAAAGGGGCAAAAGGAAGGGTCATGGCTGTATCAAGAAAATAAAACTTTCCCAGAAATCTCCAATAAATTTCTGCCTATGTGTCATTGATCAAAACTGTACACGTGGCTAGCTGTATGGGAAGCTGAGAATGTCCATTTTCTAGTGGGACACTTTGTTTTCATAAATAGTTTTGGAATATTTGATGTAGAAAATGAACATTGGGATAGGCCTAGCACAGTCTGCAATGATGTGGATGGAAGGCAGTGAAGGAACCTCATTACTGCCTACGTTCCACAGTAAGAGGCCATACTTACTCTCCTGTCCCATCCCAGTTCAGAAACCATTTACCAATGGCTCTCAAATCCACTGACCTCACATCCATAGAACCCAAGTTCTTTAGCTCATTGGAGCTGCTTTTTTTCCTCAGTATCATGCATAATGGAATACAGTCTTTATGTTCCTTTTAAGGAGGTTTCTTCTAAACTCCCACAGTCCTAAATAAGAAAACAACATACTGACCAAAGGCTGGAGGAAAGGACATAATTCCATGTGCACTAAATTTCTGCAATCTATCATATGGGTCACTAGGTAGCCATTGACATTTCTGACCACCTCTAGGCTTCTGGTAGTATTAAAGAAGCGGAATCATTATCCTAACTTTTCAGAACGGATCAGAAAACAGCTGATTTTCCAAACGTGATATTGGTAGTCTAGGGTAAAGGCAATTCCTCTTGGCTTTTCGGTGTATGTTAAGTACTTTTTCTAAATTCAGAAAATTTGAGACTCTTGGCATAAAAACTTCTGTTTATGACACTGGAAATTATTTTACTAATGGACTATGGGAAAATAATTATAGAATCCCCCAAAATGTCACAGATAATTAGACATATCCATCACGTAGGTGGATTCTTGCCCTTGGATTCCAGTATTCTTTAATAATTGTATTTCCAGTATCTCTAGTCAGTATTTATGGCCCTCTGAACCCTTTTAAGCCAGAACCTTACTCACAACAAAAATAGTGTGAAAATAGGGTTCATTATATTTTTCTTGCAAGGAATGTACTTCTCTGGATGATGCTATAGCATCATGAAAACTTATCAAAAATAATTGTAAAATGTGATGTTAAATTATTTTTTGAACAACATTGGCTACCATATTTAATAATAATGTCATATACAATTGCTCCCTATTTCCATTTTTAATGTGTGCTATACATTTTCTTTCTTTTTAAAAAAATGTTTATTTCTTTATTTTTGAGGGGAGTGGAGGGACAAAGAGAGGGAAACAGAATATCTGAGGTTTGCTCTGTGCTGACAGTAGAGACCTGGATGCGATGTTTGAACTCACCAACTATGAGATTATGACCTGAATTGAACTCCAACACTTAACCCACTGAGCCACCCAGGTGCCCCTAGGTTTCCTTGTAAGATACTGTTCAGTATGCATTTTGGGTCATTCTGTGAAGACATAGTAGGAGAGAAGCCATCTGGAAGCCAACATCAGAATTGGTCAACACCTTGATCTTGGACTTCCAAACTCTAGAACTGTGAGAAAATAAATTTGTGTTGCTTAAGCCACCCAATCTATGCATTTTGTTAGGGAAGCCTGAGCTGACTAATACAGGAGGAACATCTTTCCTTGAAACATTCTAGTAAATTTTGCTTTAAATTTAATTGCAAGAGAAAAGTCACATGGCCATGGCTAGATTCATGGAAAGCTGGGAAGTACATGGCAAAATCCAGTGACACCAATACCATTGGTTTATATCTGTCACGACTGTGGCTGGATGCATCATCATCCCTAACAGAACAGGTATTCTGTTCACAAGGAAGAAAGGCTGTACCTGTCAGATCAGCAAATGACCTTTCTGCTACAGAGCCTAGAATGATTAGAGTACTTTACACAGAAATGATATCGAAGCAAATATTCAATTGATAGAGGTAATCTTTACATATCCTTGGAACTAGAGAGGCAAACAAATCATCATGGAATTATAGAGAAGGCAATATGGAGCAGGTAAGACTTGTGTGCTAAAGGATCTTGCTGAGCCTCAAACCTGTGAATTCCAACCATATGCATATAATTTATGCCACATTATTAGTAAATGCTGCATCCATCTAAATCAGTAGAGTGAGCCAGAATCCTGAGATCATCCTTGGACTTTCCCTCACCCGCATTGAGTCAGTAACCAAATTATGATGATTCTATTCCAATATCCTTTATATATATATTTCATTCTTCAAACTACTCATATTACCTTAAATAAGTGCCTTCCTTCCAACTCACCTGGATTATAGGCCCCCAATCTTTTCCTCTTTACTATGACTTCCATGCTGTAGCCAGTGAATAACATGTAGCCGGTGTGCAACATGAACATCCCTATTTATCATATTTTCAACCTCCATCAGAATCTTCTGGATGAGGCCCAGTGCTCCTTACAATCTTACCCCAGTGTATTTTCCCTGTCTCATCTCCTACTCTACCACTGTCTATGCAGCCATGCAAATCACAGTTGCCTCAGTGTGTCCAGTGCTGTCACATTCCAGCCTTAGCTTATGCTGTTCTCTCTCTACACTGAGTGTAGTCACCCAGCTTCTTTAATTGGTAAACTCCTATTTATTCTTAAAGATTTATCTCCTGTGTCCTCTGATCCTTTAGATTGAGTTAGGTCTCTTTATTCTTTGTTTTTCTATTTTTTGCTATAACTCTTTGACAAAATCTTTAATTATAGGGAAAGGAGAGTTTTATTGGAACCTATTCTGTGCCACACATTAGGTTGGGCACTTTGACAGATCATCTCATTTCATCCACACAACACTGCACTATAAGAATGTTGTAAATTCCATTTAGTACAGGATGATTCCATTAGATATGGAAAGGATAACTGAATCGGGACTATATGAGATCTTTACAGCAAAAGGCTATAGCAATGTTTTTCCCAATCATATATTAGTAATCATTATTTGCTTCTTTTCAAATCAGAAGTTGTGATGTGTCTCCAGGCATAATTTCTACAGGCTACTGTACAAACAATTGTTGGTCTAAGGCTATTTAATTTGATCTTCATATGTCAAAGGGCCTCCACCAACCCCTGATTGACTGTTCAACTTTATCACTAGTAATCTCCATCAGGTTTTTGAAGGTACTTCCTTATTATAAAATGTGCATTTTAACATCCATTGTAAAAGTCTGCTGTAGCATCTTGCAGCATCTCCAGCACTATCAATTGTTTGCCATTCATCAGCCATTAAGAGTTCACACTGCTGGACAAAACATGAAATAATGGCAGAAATAAAAATCATGTCAGAGTAAGCAAATAAATTGGCTGGGAGCATATGATATTGCTTACTCTGTGTGTTGGTTGATGGCTCATGAGAAAAATATGTATGAATTGTACTGCTCAGTGGAGTAATAAATACATTCTTCTCTTTAAAAATATAAAACTCTTTCTGAGACAAAGAGCCTATAACAAACCAGCACTGTACAAGATGGAACAAGATGAAGAAATGTGCTTATAGAAGGTATAACTGAGTCAGAGAGACAGATCTGTCCCAAGGCCACTTTCCTAGGATCGGAGCCGGAATATGACACCACATCTGCCTTGCTTATAGTAGATGTTCTTTTCACTATACCATTGTCCCTCTCTGTATTACTTGCCACAGGCTATTGTAATCATTACTGTTTTTAAAAAACTGTCTCCTTTTTAAGGTTGAGGAAATATTTTTTTTCTTCAAATTTTTATTTAAATTCTAGTTAGCTAACATATAGTGTAATATTGTTCATAAGAGTAGAACTTAGTGATTCATCACTGACATACAGCACCCAGTGCTCAATAGGACAAGCGCCTTCCTTAATACCCATCTCCCATTTAGCCCATTCCCTACCCACTTCTCTCTAGCAGACTTCAGTTTGTTCTCTTTTGTAAAGAGTTTCTTATGGTTTCTCTCTCTTTCTCTCTCTCCCTCTGTCTTTTCCCCCTTTCCATATGTTCCTCTGTTTCATTTCTTAAATTCCACATATGAATGAAATTGCCTTTCTTTGACTGACTTATTTTGTTTAGCGTAATACACTCTAGCTCCACTCTAGCTTGCAAATGGCAAGATTTCATTCCTTTTGATGGCTAAGTAATATTCCACTGTATATATATGTACCATATCTTTTCTCTATCCATTCATCAGTTGGTGGCCATTTGGGTTCTTTCCATAGTTTGGCTATTGTTGATAATGCTGCTATAAATATCAGGGTACATGTATCCCTTCAAATCTGTGTTTTTGTATCTTTTAGGTAAATACCTAGCAGTGCAATTTCTGGCTCATAGGGTAGTTCTATTTTTAACTTTTTGAGGAACCTTCATGTTTTCCTGAGTGGTTGTACCAGTTTTCATTCCCACCAACAGTGCAAGAGGGTTCCTCTTTCTCCTGATCCTCCCCAACACCTGTTGTTAATTTTAACCATTCTGACAGGTGTGAGGTAGTATCTCATCATGGTTTTGATTTGTATTTCCCTGATATGAATGATGTTGAACATCTCTTCATGTGTCTGTTGGCCATCTGGATGTCTTCTTTGGATAAATGTCTATTCATGTCTTCTGTCCATTGTTCACTGGATTATTTATTTTTTGAGTGTTGAATTTGGTAAGTTATTTTTAAAATATTTTTAAAATTTATTGTCAAATGGCTTGCAGACAACACCCAGTACTCATCCCAACAAGTGCCCTCCTCCATGCCCATCACCCAACTTCCCCTCTTCCCAGCCCCCATCAACCCTCAGTTTGTTCTCAGTATTTGAGTCTCTTATGGTTTGCCTCCCTCCCTCTCTGTTTGCAACTATTTATCCCCCTTCCCTGCCCCCATGGCTTCTTGTTAAGTTTCTCAAGATCCACATGAGTGAAAACTTATGGTATCTTTCTCTGACTTATTTCACTTCGCATAATACCCTCCAGTTCCATCCAGGTTGATGCAAATGGTATGATTGTATTCTTTCTCATTACCAAATAGTATTTCATTGTATATATAAACCATATCTTCTTTATGCATTCATCAGTTGATGGAAATTTAGGCTCTTTCTATAATTTGGCTATTACTGAAAGTGCTGCTATAAGCATAGGGGTATATGTGCCCCTGTGCATCAGTACTCCTGAATCCTTTGGGTAAATTCTTAACAGTGCTATTGTTGGGTCATAGGGTGGTTCTATTTTTTAATTTTTTGAGGAACCTCCACACTGTTTACCAGAGCAACTGCACCAATTTGCATTCCCACCAACAGTGCAAGAGATTTTCCACATCCTCACCAGCATCTATAGTTTCCTGATTTGTTCATTTTAGCCGCTCTGACTGGTGTGAGGTGGAATCTCAGTGTGGCTTTGATTTGTATTTTCCTGATGATGAGTGACGTTGAGCATCATTTTCATGTGTCTATTGGCCATCTGGATGTCTTCTTTGGGAAAGATGTCTTCTTTGGAAAAGTGTCTATTCATGTCTGCCCATTTCTTCACTGGATTCTTTGTTTTTCAGATGTGGAGTTGGTGAGTTCTTTATAGATTTTGGATACTAGCCCTTTATCCAATATGTCATTTGCTAATATCTTTTCCCATTCTGTCAGTTGCCTATTAGTTTTTTTGATCATTTCCTTTGCAGTGCAGAAGCTTTTTATCTTGATGAGGTCCCAATTTTTCATTTTTGCTTTTAATTCCCTTGCCTTTGGAGATGTGTCAAGTAAGAAATTGCTGCGGCTCAGGTCAAAGAGATTGTTGCCTGTTTTCTCCTCTAGGGTTTTGATGGTTTCCTATCTCACATTTAGGTCATTCATCTATTTTGACTTTATTTTTATGTATGATGTAAGAGAGTGGCCTGGTTTCATTCTTCTACATGTTGCTGTCCAGTTCTCCCAGCACAGTCTGTTAAAGAGACTGTCTTTTTTCCATTAGATACTCTTTCCTGCTTTGTCAAAGATATTGGCCATACATTTGTGGGTCTAATTCTGGGTTCTCTATTCTATTCCATTGGTCTATGTGTCCGTTTTTGTGCCAATGCCATACTGTCTTGATGATGACAGCTTTGTAGTAGAGGCTAAAGTCTGGGATTGTGATGCCTCCTGCTTTGATTTTCTTCAGTATTGCTTTGTCTATTCGGGGTGTTTTGTGATTCCATGCACATTTTATGATTTTTTGTTCTAGCTTTGAGAAGAATGTCAGTGCAATTTTGATGGGAATGCTTTGAATGTGTAGATTCCTTTGGGTAGTATTGACATTTTAACAATATTTATTGTTCCGATCCATGAGCATGGAATGTGCTTCCATTTCTTTGTGTCTTCTTCAATTTCCTTCATAAGCTTTCTTTTTTTTTTCTTTTATACTTTATTGTCAAGTTGGTTTACATATAACACCCAGTGCTCATCCCAACAAGTGCACTCCTCTGTGCCCATCATCCCCCTTCCCCTCTCCCCCACCCCACCTCAACCCTCAGTTTGTTCTCAGCATTCAAGAGTCTCTCATGGTTTGCCGCCTTCCCTCTCCCCAACTATTTTTCCCCTTCTTCTTCTGCTTCATCCTCCGTTAACTTTCTCCAAATCAACCTATATGTGCAAAAATGGTATTTGTTCTTCTCTGCCTAACTTATTTCACTCAGCATAACACCTTCTAGTTCCATCCATGTTGCTACACATGGCCAGATTTCATTCTTTCTCATTGCCATGTAGTATTCCATCATATAGATAAACCACATCTTTTTTTTTATAGTTTATTATCAAGTTGGCTTCCATATAACACCCAGTGCTCATCCCCACAGTGCCCTCCTCCATGCCCATCACCCCCTTCCTCTCCCCCCACCACTCATCAGTCCTCAGTTTGTTCTCAACATTCAAGGGTCTCTCATGGTTTGCCTCCCTCTCTCTTCCCCACTATTTTCCCCCTTCTTCTCTCCCATGGTCCTTCGTTAAGTTCCTCATAATCCTCCTATACATGCAAACATATGGTATCTGTCCTTCTCTGCCTGACTTATTTCACTCAGCGTAACACCCTCTAGTTCCATCCATGTTGCTACACATGGCCAGATTTCACTCTTTCTCATTGCCATGTAGTATTCCATTGTATAGATAAACCACATTTTCTTGATCCATTCATCCATTGATGGACACTTAGGCTCTTTCCATGTTTTGGTTATTGTTGAGGGTGCTGCTATGAATATTGGGGTTCATGTGCCCTATGCATCAGCACTCCTGTGTCCCTTGGGTAAATTCCTAGCAGTGCTATTGCTGGGTCATAGGGGAATTCTATTGTTAATTTTTTGAGGAATCTCCACACTGTTTTCCAGAGGGGTTGCACCAGCTTACATTCCCACCAGCGATGTAAGAGGGTGCCCATTTCTCCACGTCCTCGCCAGCATCTAGAGTTCTCTGATTTGCTCATTTTACCCACTCTGACCAGCGTGAGGTGGTATCTCAGTGCGATTTTGATTTGTATTTTCCTGATGAGGAGGGACGCTGAGAATCGTTTCCTGTGTCTGTGGGCCATGTGGATGTCCTCTTTGGAGAAGTGTCTGTTCATGTCTTCTGCCCATTTCTTCACTGGATTATTTGTTTTTCATTTGTGTAGTTGATGAGTTCCTTATATATTTTGGATACTAGCCCTTTATCTGATATGTCATTTGCAACTATCTTTTCCCATTCCGATGGTTGCCTATTAGTTTTATGGGTTGTTTCCTTTTCTGTGCAGAAGCTTTTTATCTTGGTGAGGTCCCTCCCAGTAGTTCATTTTTGCTCTTGATTCCCTTGCCTTTGGGGATTGTCAAGTAAGAAATTGCTGCGGTTGAGGTCAAGGAGGATGTTCCCTGCTTTCTCTTTTAGGGTTTTGATGGCTTCCTGTCTCACATTCAGGTCCTTTAACCATTTTTGAGTTTATTTTTCTATATGGTGTGAGAAAATGATCTAGTTTCATTTTTCTGCATGTTGCTATCTAGTTCTCCCAGCACCATCTGTTAAAGAGGCTGTCTTTTTTCCTTTGGATGCTCTTCCCCGATTTGTCAAAGATTAGTTGGCCATACATTTGTGGGTCCAATTCTGAGTTGTCTATTCTATTCCAGTGTTCTATGTGTCTGTTATTTTGCCAATACCATACTGTCTTGATAATTACAGCTTTGTAATAGAGGCTAAAGTCTGGGATTGTGATGCCTCTGTTTTGGTTTTCTTCTTCAATATTATGTTAGCTATTCAGGGTCATTTGTGGTTCCATACAAATTTTAGGATAGTTTGTTCTACTTTTGAGAAGAATGCTGGTACAATTTTTATTGGGATTGCATTGAATGTGCAGATTGCTTTGGGTAGTAATTACATGTTAACAATATTTATCCTTCTGATCCATGAGCATGGAATGTTTTTCCATTTCTTTGTGTCTTCTTCAGTTTCCTTCATAAGTTTTCTATAGTTTTCATCATACAGATCTCTTATATCTTTGGTTAGGTTTATTCCTAGGTATTTTATTGTTTTTTGTGCAGTTGTGAATGGAATCAGTTTCTGGATTTCTCTTTCTGTTGCTTCATTATTGGTGGATAAAAATACAACTGATTTCTGTACATTGATTTTGTACCCTTCACCATTGCTGAATTCATGGATCAGTTCTAGTAGGCTTCTGGTGGAGTCTGTCAGGTTTTCTATGTAGAGTATCATGTCGTCTGCAAAAAGTGAAAGTTTGACCTCTTCTTTACCAACTCTGATGCCTTTTATTTCCTTTTGTTGTCTGATTGCTGATGCTAGGACTTCCAGCAATATGTTAAACAACAATGGTGAGAGTGGACACCCCTGTCGTGTTCCTGATCTCAGGGGGAAAGCTCTCAGTTTTTCCCCATTGAGGATGATGTTAGCTGAAGGTTCTCATAGATGGTTTTTATGATGTTTAGTTAAGTCCCTTCTAGCATGACATTCTCAAGGGTCTTTATTAAGAAGGGATGATGTATCTTGTCAAATGCTTTTTCTGCATCTATAGACAGGATCATATGGTTTTTATCTTTTCTTTTGTTGATGTGATGTATCACACTGATTGATTTGCGAATATTGAACCAGCCTTCTAACCCAGGAATGAATCCCATTTGATCTTGGTGGATAATTCTTTTTATGTGTTTTTGGATTCAATTTGCAAGTATCTTATTGAGGGTTTTTGCATCTGTATTCATCAAGGATATTGGCCTGTAGTTCTCTTTTTTTGCTATGACTCTGTCTGGCTTGGGAATCAAAGTGATGCTGGCTTCGTAGAATGAGTCTGGAAGTTTTCCTTCGATTTCTATTTTTTGGAATAGCTTGAGAAGAATGGGTATTAATTCTGTTTTAAATATCTGGTAGAATTCCCCAAGAAAGTCATCTGGCCCAGGGCTCTTATTTGTTGGGAGATTTTTGATAACTGATTCGATTTCCTCACTTGTTATGGGTCTGTTCAGATTTTCTATCTCTTCCTGTGTGAATTTTGGTAGTGAGTGTGTATTTAGGAATTTGTCCATTTCTTCTAAGTTGTCTAGTTTGTTGGCATATAATTTTTCGTAGTATTCCCTGATAATTGCTTTTATTTCTGAGTAGTTGGTTGTAGTAAGTCCTTTTTCATTCATGATGTCTATTTGAGTGCTCTCTTTTCTTTTTGAGAAGCCTGGCTAGAGGTTTGTCAATTTTGTTTATTTTTTCAAAAAACAAACTCGGTTTCGTTGCTGTTCAACTGTTGTTGTTGTTTTTTTGTTTGTTTGTTTCTATATTGTTTATTTATGCCCTGATATTTATTATTTCTCCTCTCCTACTGGTTTGGGGTGCTCCTGTTGCTCTCCCTCTAGTTCCTTTAGGTAAGTTGTTAGATTTTGCTCTTGTGCTTTTTCTAATTTCTTGAAATAGGTCTGGAGTACAATGTACTTTCCTCTTAGGACTGCCTTTGCTGCATCCCATAGAGTTTCGATTGCTGTATTTTCATTTTCATTTGTTTCTATATATATTTTAATTTCTTCTCTAATTACCTGATTGGCCCATTCATTCTTCAGTAGGGTGTTCTTTAACCTCCATGTTTTTGGAGGTTTTCCAGACTTCTTGCTGTGATTGATTTAAAGTTTCATTGTGATCTGAAAGTGTGCATGGTATGATCTCAATTCTTTTATATTTATTGAGGGCTACTTTATGTCCCAGTTTGTGATCTATCTTGGAGAATATACCATGCTCACTTGAGAAGAAACTGAATTCCATGGCCTCAGGATGTAGAGTTCTAAATATATCTGTCAAAACCATCTGGTTCAATGTGTCATTCAAGTCCATTGTTTTTTTGGTGATTTTCTGTCTAGTTGATCTATCCATTGCTGCGAGTGGAGTATTAAAGTCCCCTGCTATTAGCACATTTTTATCCATAAGATTGTTTCTGTTTGTGATTAATTGTTTTATATATTTAGGTGCTGCCATATTTGGTGCATAGACATTTATAATTGTCAGTTCTTCCTGATGGATAGACCCTGTAATCATTATACAATGCCCTTCTTCATCCCTTGTTACTGTCTTTAAATTAAAGTCCTGTTTGTCTGATACAAGTATAGCTACTCCAGCTTTCTTTTGATTTCCAGTAGCATGATATATATTTCTCCATCCCCTTACCCAGAAGACAAAGGACAGTCTAAAGGCATAAAACCAGAATTCCTAGCTACAGATAGAGCCAGGTGTATGCAGTGCTGATGGAAGAGCATATACAAAGAGAGAAATGACAGGGCGGGGAGGAAGCGAAATTGGAAATGAAATGACCAGGCAGAGAGACTAAGAGGCACTCAGAGAAACTATATAGTCTGATTACTCCAGAGAGAGAGAAAAAGGTAGCGTTGGAGGCGAAGAGTGTACATGTAGAGAATGGATTAAATGTGACTGTTTAAGCCAACCAGTGACCAGAGTGCCCCAACCAGCAGAGTGGAGGGTTACCAATGAGAAAAGGGAGATTGTATCTGAGAGAAAGAATTATCTAGGATTAATCATGGCAGTGCATCCATGTTGGTCTTGCCCCAGGCTCACATAAACAACAACAACAACAGCAACAACAAGCATCTCTCTGGGCGATGGGCATGGTTTGGTGTAGGCAGGTCTCGCCTCCACTGTGTCTGGCTGGCAGCTCCCTGAGACCCCGCCTTGGTGGTTGTGGGAGAAAAATGGTGTCACCCCAGTCCCTTCTCAACCAAGCGTTGTAAATCACTCGTTTGGGTCCAACCTCCCTGTGCTGAGGACATATTCCAGGTGGGCTGAGTTCTATGCCCCACGCCCCTCCTCGTTTCCAGGTCCCAGTCTTCTGGCTTTGTTTATACCTCCCGAAACATTCCCACAGGTCAAGTGCCTGCTTCCCTGCTGCTGGGGTTTGAGTCGGGGGTGGGGGATATGTTGCAGCCTCAGATCCACCAGGGTCAAGCAGTGATACAACCTGGGATCCAAGACCTCCTCTGCCCCCGCCCCCCCCACCCCCCGTGTCGGGGGAATGTAGCAGCTTCAAGCCCACAGCATCTGCACCGCTGCCGGGGATGGTGCCGGGAGCCCAGCAGAGCAGTTTTTCCTGGCACCCTCTGGGACCAGGAGCACCTACTTCAGAGTCAACATCCCAGCCAGAACTAAAAAACACTCTTTCCAAGCCAAGGTTTTTCTCTTCTCTAGGGACAGTTCTATGAACAGTCTCAGCTTCTCTTTCCTCTCCCCTCAACTCACTGCAGCTCACCACGGCTCATCACTCACCGCAGTTGCACGAAAGCCGGGTTCCATCCCTGCCCTCCATATCTCCGGGTCCCATCCCGCTTTTATCTTCCCCAGTTCGCACTCACACACTTAAGAGGTTGCCTTCCCAGTGTACTCTGTCTCTTTCTCTTCCCGAACTCCTGTGGCTCAGTGTCCTATGACTTCAGACCTTCTCTGTTTGAGAGATGGGTGCAAGCGAAATGTACGGAGCTCCCTACTTCTCCACCATCTTGCCGACACTCCTTCATAATCTTTCTATAGTCTTCAGCATAAAGATCTTTTACATCTTTGGTTAGGTTTATTCTTAGGTATTTTATGGTTTTTGGTGCAATTGTAAATGGGATCAGTTTCTTGATGTCTCTTTCTGTTACTTCATTATTGGTTATGCGACCAATTTCTGTACATTGATTTTGTACCCTGCAACTTTACTGAATTCATGTATCAGTTCTAGCATTCTTTTGGTGGAGCCTTTCAGGTTTTCCATGTAGAATATCATGTCATCTACGAAAAGTGAAAGTATGACTTCTTTGCCAATTTCGATGCCTTTATTTCCTTTTGGTGTCTGATGGCTGATGCTAGGACTTCCAGCACTATGTTAAACAACAGTGGTGAGAGTGGACATCCCTGTCGTGTTCCTGATCTCAGGGGGAAAGCTCTCAGTTTTTCCCCATTGAAGATGATGTTAACTGTGGACTTTTCATAGATGGCTTTTATGATGTTTAAGTATGTTCCTTCTATTCTGACGTTCTTGAGGGTTTTTATTAAGAAAGGATGCTGTATTTTGTCAAGTGTTTTTTCTGTATCTATTGACAGGATCATATGATTCTTATCCTTTCTTTTATTAATGTGATGTATCACATTGATTGATTTGAGAATATTGAACTAGCCCTGAATCCCAGGAATGAATCCCACTTTATCATGGTGAATAATTCTTTTTATATGTTGTTGAATTAGATTTGCTTATATCTTTTTGAGAATTTTTGCATCCTTGTTTATCAGGGATATTGGCCTGTAGTTCTCCTTTTTTGTAGGGTCTTTTTCTGGTTTGGGAATCAAAGTGATGCTGGCTTCATAGAATGAGTCCAAAAGTTTTCCTTCCATTACTATTTTTTGGAACAGCTTGAGAAGGATAAGTATTAACTCTGATTTAAATGTCTGGTAGAATTCCCCAGGGAAGCCATCTGGTCCAGGACTCTTATTTGTTGGGATATTTTTGATAACTGATTTAATTTCTTTATTAGTTATGGACCTGTATAAATTTTCTATTTCTTCCTGTTTGAGTTTTGGAACTGTGTGAGTGTTTAGGAATTTGTCCATTTCTTCCAGGTTGTCCAGTTTGTTGGCATATGATTTTTTATAGTATTCCCCGATAATTCCTTGTATTTCTGAGGGATTGGTTCTAATAAATCCATTTTTATGTGTAATTTTATCTACTTGAGTCCTCTGTCTATTCTTTTTGAGAAGTATGGCTCGGGTTTATCAATTTTGTGTATTTTTTTCAAAAAACCAACTCTTAGTTTCATTGATCTGTTCTACTGTTTTCTTTATTCTATCTTGTTTATTTCCGCTCTGATCTTCATTATTTCTCTTCTTTTGCTGGGTTTGGGATTTCTTTGCTGTTCTGCTTGTAGTTCTTTTAGCTGTGCTGTTAAGTTTTGTATTTGAGATAGGCCTGAATTGCAACGTATTTTCCTCTTAGGACTGCCTTTGCTGCATCCCAAAGGGTTTGGATTGTTGTGTTTTTATTTTCATGTGTTTCTGTATATTGTTTAATTTCTTCTTAATTGCCTGATTGACCCATTCATTCATTTTTTTAATGTTTTTTTAAAAATTTATTTCTGAGTGAGAGAGAGAGAGACAGCGTGAGCAGGGGAGGGTCAGAGAGAAAGGGAGACACAGAATGTGAAGCAGGCTCCAGGCTCTGAGCTAACCTTCAGCAGAGCCCAACATGGGGCTCAAATCTATGAACCATGTGGTCATGACCTGAGCCTAAGTCAGATGCTTAACCAAATGAACTATCTAGGCACCCTGACCCATTCATTCTTTAGTAGGATGTTCTTTAACCTCCATGCATTTAGAGGTTTTCCAGACTTTTTCCTGTGGCTGATTTCAAGTTTCATAGCATTGTGATCTGAAAGTGTGCATGGTATGATCTCAATTCTTTTATATTTATTGAGGGTTGTTTTGTGACCCAGTATGTGCTCTATCTTGGAGAATGTTCCATGTCCACTAGAAAAGAATGTGTATTCTGCTGCTTTAGGACAAAAAGTTCAAAATATATCTGTCAAATCCATCTGGTTCAGTGTATCACTCAGGGCCATTGCTTCTTCATTGATTTTCTGTCTAGATGATCTGTCCATTGCTGTAAATGGAATATTAAAGTCCCCTGAAATTACCACATTCTTACCAATAAGATTGCTTATGTTTGTGATTGTTTTATGTATTTGGAGACCCTGAATTCGGTGAATAGACATTTATAATTATTAGCTCTTCTTGATGGATAGACCCCATAATTTTTATATAATGCCTTTCTTCATCTTTTATTAAAGCCTTTAGTTTAAAATTTAGTTTGTCTGATATAAGTATGGCTACTCTAGCTTTCTTTTGCCTTCCAGAAGCATGATAGATGGTTCTCCATCCCCTCTCTTTCAATCTAAAGGTGTCCTCAGGTCTAAAATAGGTCTCTTGTTGACAGCAAATAGATGGGTCTTGTTTTTTATCCATTCTGATATGCTTTGTCTTTTGATTGGAGTGTTTAGTCTATTTACATTCAGTGTTATTATTGAAAGATATGGGTTTATAGTCATTATGTTATCTGTAGGTTTCATGCTTGTAGTGATGTCTCTTGTACTTCATGGTCTTTGCAACATTTCACTCACAGAATCCCGCTTAGGATTTCTTGTAGGCTTGGTTTATTGGTGATGTATTCCTTCAGTTTTTGTTTGCTTGGGAAAACCTTTATCTCCCCTTCTATTCTGAATGACAAGCTTGCTGGATAAAGGATTCTTGGCTGCATATTTTACCTGTTCATTACATTGAAAATTTCCTGCCACTCCTTTCTGCCTGCCAAAGTTCAGTAGATAGGTTTGCTACTACCCTTATATGTCTACCCTCGTATTAAGGTCCATTTATCCCTAGCTGCTTTCAGACTTCTCTTTTTATCTTTGTATTTTGCCAGTTTCACTATAATATGTTGTGCTGAAGATCGATTCAAGTTACATCTGGAGGGAGTTCTCTGTGCCTTCTGAATTTCAATATCCATTACTTTCCCCTGATTGGGCAAGTTCTCAACTATGATTTGTTCAAGTACACCTTCAGCTCCGTTCTCTCTCTCTTCTTCTAGAACTCCTGTGATATGGATATTGTTCCATTTCATTGAATCCCTTAGTTCTCTAATTCTCCCCTCATGATCCAGATATTTTTATCTCTCTTTTTCTCAGCTTCCTCTTTTTCCATAGTTTTATCTTCTATTTTACCTATTCTCCCCTCTGCTTCTTCACTTCTCACTGTGACCAACTTTATTTTATTTTGCATCTCATTTATAGCATATTTTAATTCATTATGACTACTTTTTAGTTTCTTGATTTCTGCAGAAATAGATTCTCTGCTGTCTTCTCTGCTTTTTTTCAAGCCTAGTGATTAATCTTATGACTATTGTTTTAAATTCTTGTTCAGTTATATTGTTTATATCCGTTTTAATCAATTCTTTAGCTGTCATTTCTTTCTGGAATTTCTTTTGAGGAGAATTATTCTGTTTTATCATTTTGGCTAGTTTTCTGTCCCTTATGTGTTTTAAAATCTTGTTGTGTGCCTTGCACCTGCAAGCACTATTATATTAAAGAGGGGTCATATACTGTCCAGGGCCTTGCCCTTCAGGAGATGTTATTTGGAGAGTGTTACTTGCTCTCTGTTGTTGTGACTTTGGTTACTTTATCTCCCTGCTCGTAGTGGTGTTTTGGACCCTCCACCAGGGGTACTTTGATTTTTTATTGAAATAGCCCTGGAAAGTAAAACAAACAGATAAACAAAAGCATGCAAATGCACAAACAAACAAACAAAGCCAACAACAACAACATTCCAGAAACACCAGCTACACCCTATAGGTAACAGGGTGGAGATGGTGCTGATGGAAGAGGCCTTATCCCATACAAAGAGAGAATGGGGGAAGAAGAAAACAATAAAAATTGACTAGAGAAACTATGTGGCTTAATCCAGAGAGGGAGAAAAGAAAATAAAGAAGGAGGTGGGGAAAGAGAAAAAGAAAATAATGTTACCCAGACAGAGAAACTATACAGCTTAATCCAGAGAGAGAAAACAGAAAATCAAGAAGGAGGCGGGAAAAAAGAAAAGAAGATAAAGTTATCCAGACAGTGAAACTATATGGCTTAATCCAGAGAGAGAGAATAGAGAATAAAGAAGGAGGTGTGGAACATGTATCAAGAGAATGGATTAAATGTCTCTGTTTTAAAAAAAAAACAACCAGAGTAACCAGATGAGATGAGGGAAGAGATAAGAAGGAGAAAAGGAAGGAAGAATATATCTATAACAAGAATTGTCCGTGAATTAATCCAGTCAATGCATCAGAGCTGGTATGGAGGAGGGAGCCATCTGGTTCCACAGCATCTATCCGGCTCCAGTAGTTATAACAGTTACCAGGCACAGAGGGGCATGGTGTGCTATAGGTGGGTCCCACCTCCACTGTGGGCCCCTCAGTCAGATCCCTGATGCCCTGCCTTAGTGGTGGTGGGGAGAAAAATGACCCCAGTCTCTCCTCCACAAACCCTGTATCCCAAACCACTCTGTTCCAGCCGTCCTCACTGTGCCATGGGTACAAACCAGGCTGTTTGTCTCCCTCTGCTGAACCTCATTCCTGGTGCTTGGCTGGGATTCAAACTGTTGCTTTGTGGGCCCCCGTCCTGGGGAAGCGCCATTTCACACTGCCTGATATAGGGTCCTCCGCTGGCAGATGCAGGCAGGCTTTGTCCTGTCCCACAGCACTCCAGTGAGGGGATTGCTTTCTCGTACTGCAGACTGCACCCCTAACCTAGCCACTGAGCCCGGGGGTGGCTCCCCTCCTCACCTGGTGCGCGATCCAAGCAGCTGGCCCCAGTCCAGAGAAAGTCCCGCAGTTAGAGATGGGATCCCCCTCTGTCCCCGTCCGAGATTTTTCTCTTGTCCAAATAGAGTCCTATGCTTCCCCAGATGCTCCTTTTCTTCTCTTTGTCTCTCTGCAGAAGGGGATCCCTCCCCTCTGTTCATCTTATCTCTCCTAATTTGCAGCCATGCATGTATGGCTTGTCAGGTTGTCTTGGTGAGTCCCTGGAAATGTCATTGTCTCTTTTCCTCCTAGACTCTTGAGATTCAAAGTCCTTTGGCTTCAACACTTCTTTGTTTGAGAGAAGAGGCAAGTTCGGATCCCCCTACTTCTCTATCATGTTGGCCCCTCCTCCTCTGAGTTTGGCAAGTTCTTTATAGATTTTGGATACTAACCATTTATCTGATGTTATTTGCAAATATCTTTGCCCATTCCATAGGCTGCCTCTGAATTTAGCTGATTATTTCCTTCACTGTGCAGAAGGTTTTTCAAAAAAATTTATTTACTTATTTTGTGTGTGATAGAGAGCATGTATGAATGCACAAGTGGGAGAGGAGCAGAGAAAGAGGGAGAGAGAATCCCAACTAGGCTCCGTGCTGGTAGCTCTGAACCTAACATAGGGCTCAGTCTCATAAATGAGGAGATCATGGTGACATGAGCCAAAGTCAAGAGTCAGGCACTTGGGGAGCCTGGGTGGCTTAGTCGGTTAAGCGTCCGACTTCCGCTTAGGTCATGATCTTGCGGTTCGTGGGTTCGAGCCCCGCGTCCGGCTCTGTGCTGACTGCCAGCTCAGAGCCTGGAGCCTGTTTCAATCTGTGACTCCCTCTCTCTCTGACCCTCCCCTGCTCACGCTGTCTCTTTCTCTCTCTCCTAGAAATAAATAAAACATTAAAAAAAAAAAAGAGTCAGGCACTTAACCAAGTGAGCCAATCAGAGGCCCCTCAATGTGCAGAAGCTTTTTATCTTGATGACGTCTCAGTTCATTTTTGCTTTTGTTTCTCTTGTCTCCAGAGATGTGTCTAGTAAGAAGTTGCTACAACTGAGGTCAAAAGATTGCTGCCTATGTTCTTCTCTAGGATTCTGATAGTTTTCTGTCTCACATTTAGAATTTAGTTTTGTGTATGGTGTAAGAAAGTGATGCAGTTTCATTCTTTTGCACGTTGCTTTCCAGTTTTTCCAACATAATTTGTTAAAAAGAAAGTCTTTTTTTCACTGGATATTCTTTCCTGCTTTGACAAAGATAAGTTGACCATATAGTTGTAGATCCATTTCTGGGTTTTCTGTTCTGTTCCATTGATCTATGTATCTGATTTTGTGTCAGTAGCATACTGTTTTGATGATGACAACTTTGTAATACAGCTTGAAGTCCAGAATTGTAATGCCTCCAGCTTTGCTTTTCTTTATCAAGATTTCTTTGGTTATTTGGAGTGTTTTATGATTCCATACAAATTTTAGGATCATTTGTTCTAGTTCTTTGAAAAATGCTGGTGGCATTTTAATAGGGATTGCATTAGATGTGTATATTGTTTTGAAGTATTGACATTTTAACAATGTTTGTTCTTCTGATCCATGAGCATGGAATGTTTTTCTATTTCTTTGAGTGAGGTTGAGGAAGTATTGAATGTCAGCATTTTTATGGTAACCAAAAGTTGCATTTTTAACATCTGACCCCTCTATTGTTAAAATACATGTTACTATGAGTCATGATCACACTGTGTATATGTTTTAATATTACAGAATTAGAGAGACTGTCTCCAACTAGTCCAGGATCATGGACTTCTGAACAAGTCCAGGAAAAGACTATTTATTTTGGGCTACCTGACTGCTGAATTGTCAGTTATACCTTTCAGTTGCACTGGTACATTGAACAAGCACAACTTACAGGATGAATCATAATTAATCTTCAACTAATTTATTAATTTATCTTTAATTGCTCCATTAAATTTATTCTTCGGAGCAACTTCTTTTCCTTTCCCTGAATGAAATTTTGGTTGCACTAGAATATTTCTGGCCATTCATAGGTAATACAGTCCATAAATTAAAATGTCCACTTTTATTTAATAATAATAATAATTCCAAGGGTATCTGGGTGGTTTAGTCAGTTAACTGTCCAACTTTTGATTTCGGTTCAGGTCATGATTTCACAGTTTGTGAGTTTGAGCCCCGCATTGGGCTCCATGCTGATAGTGCAGTCTGCTGGGGTTTATTTCTCTCCCTCTCCCTCTGCCCCCTTACCCCCAGCTTGTGCTCTCTCTCTCTCTTAAAATAAATAAACTTAAAATAATAACAATAACAATATTAACAATAACTCCAAACTTGACTTAAAATCAAGGGTTTTCTTCTCTCTTGCTAGAGTTTCAAGCAGGAAGCCGAAAGTCAAGAGAGGTACAGGGTTGGCTTATTTTATCTTATATCATGCCTAACCTTTACATTACTTAGCTGTCTCACTGGGGTTTGGGACCCTGGGGTCTGATACAGAGTGAGGGAAGAGAAGTAAAAGAGAAAAGTTTTTCTGTGACTAACACTCTCAAGGATAGGCTTCTAAGTCTCTAGGGCAGCAGTTATTTCTCTTCCTCACAGCTTTAAAAAAAAATAAATTTATTGATTTATAATTCACATACCAGCTGATAGTCAACAGAAAGGAACAAACTGCTGCTAGATGGAACAACATAAATGGACCTCAGAAATACTATGCTAAGAAAAAAGATTATGCCGAGTGAAAGAAGTCAGATATAAAAGGGTATGTATGTGTAATTTAATTTAGATGATATTTGAGAATAGGCAAAAGTAATCTTTAGTGATAGAAATCAGACCTCAGTGATTGCTTAGAGCAGAGATGGGGATGGATTGACTGTAAAGCAGTAGAGGTGGACCAAGGATTTAGGAGGGGGAACAGAGTTATTCTGTATCTTGATCTGGTCATGGTTACATGGCTATATACATGTCAAAACTCACTGTACACTAAAATGCTTGAATTTTATTGTATGTAAATTATAGTGTAATAACAATTATTTTTAAATTAAAAAAACATAATATAACCTAAAATGCATCCTTTAGAAGTGATTTTTAGTATATTTCTAGAGGTACAAATATCATGACTGTCCATTCCAGAAAATTTTCATCAGCCCAAAAAGAAAGTCCATGGAACAGAAGAGAGAGCTCAGAAGTAAACCTTTCCATAAAGGGTCAACTGATTTTCTACAAAGGTGCCAAGAATATACAATGGGGAATGGAGAGTCTCTTCAATAATGACACTGGGAAAACTGGATATCGTATGCAAAAGAATGAAACTGGACCCTTATGTTATATACCAAAAACAACTCAAAATGGATTAAAGGCTTAAACACAAGACCTGAAACTGTAAAACTCCTAGAAAAAAGCATAGAGGAAAAACTTCTTGATGTTGGTTTTGGCAATGATTTTTTGGATCTAACACCAAAAGCACAAAGAACAAAAGCAAAAATAAATAAATGAGATTTACATCAAGCTAAAATGTTTCTGCACAGGAAATTAAATAACAGAAGAATGAAAAGGCAATTTATGGAATGGAAAAAAATACTTGCAAACTTTATATCCAATAACTGTATATCCAAAATATATAAGCAACTCTTACAACTCAATTGCACCACACGCACACAATTTAAAAATGGGCAAAGGACGTGAATATTTTCCAAAGACGACATACAAATGTCCAACAGGTTGAAAAGATGTCCAACATCACTAATCATCAAGGAAATGCAAATCAAAAGCACAATGAGATATCATCTTGCACCTGTTACAGTAGCTGTTATTTAAAAGACAAAAGATAACAAATGTTGGAATGTGAAGAAAAGAGGACTCGTGCACTGTTGGTGGGAATACAAATTGGTACAGCCATTATGGAAAACAATATGGACATTTCTCAGAAAATTAAAGATAGAACTATTTATGGTTCAGCAATTCCTTTTTGGAATATATAGCCAAAGGAAATAAAATCAGTATCTCAAAGAGATAGCTATACTCCCACACTCATTGCAGCCTTATTCATAACAGCCAAGATATGAAAACAACTTCAATGTTGATGGATGAATGGATAAAGACATCATGTATATAGTATAATAAAATGGAACATTTTTCAGCAAAAAAATGAAGGAAACTCTGCCATTTGCAACAATGGGTATGAATCTGGGGAGCATTATGCTAAGTGTAATAAACCAGCCAGAGAAGGACAATCACTTATATGTGGAACCTAAAAAATACATTTTAAAAAAGGTGACCTCAAAGAAACAGAGGTAAAATAGTGGTTACCAGAGGCTGAGGGGTGGGGGAAATGGGGGAAATACTGGTCAAAGGAGTACAAACTTTCAATCAGAAAATCAAGAAGTTTTGAGGATCTAATGCACAGCATAGTGACTATAGGTAATAGTACTATATTGTATACTTGAAATTTGCTCAGGAGTTCACACTATGTGTACTCATCCAAAAAGAAAAAAAAAAAGTAACAATGGTAGGTGATGGAAGTGTTAGCTTGATTGTGGTCATCATTTCACAATGTTTACAAATATATACCAAATTATCATGTGGTACACTTAAATACATTACAATTTTGTCAATTATAGTTTAAGAAAAGTGGAAAAATAGAAATAAAATGCATATGAAAGGAAAAGAAAAAAAATTTAAAGTCAAGAAAAGACAAAAAAAAAAGGAAAAGAAAAAGAAAACATATAGGTTAGCAAACATTCCTTATTTAACCCCTTCTTCCAGCCTTAGGCAACCACTAATCTATTCTCTTTCTTTATGGATTTTCCCATTTGGGACACTTCATGTACATGGAATTATATAATATGTGCCCTTTTGTGTCTGGCTTATTTCCTTTAGCATAATGTTTTCAAGATTTATCCATATTGTAGCATGTATCAATATTTCATTCCTTCTTATTACTGAATAATGTTTTATTATATATTGCTTTTTGTTTATATATTCTTCGATTTATGGGCATTTGGATTGCTTCCACTTTTTAGCTATTATGAATAATGTCACTATGAACATTTGTGTATAGTTTTGTTTTTGTTTTTTAATGTTTTAAATTTTTTTTAATTTTTAAATTTATTTTTGAGAGACAGAGAGAGACAGCACAAGCAGGGGAGAGTCAGAGGGAGAGGGAGATACAGAATCCGAAGCAGGCTCCAGGCTCTGAGCTGTCAGCACAGAGCCTGATGCGGGGCTTGAACCCACGAACTATGATATCATGACCTTAGCAGAAGTCGGATGCTTAACTGACTGAGTCACCCAGGCGCCCCTGTGTATAGTTTTGGGTGGATTTACGTTTTCATTTCTTTTGGGTATGTTCTGGGAATAGAATTGCTGGTTCAATTTGAGGAACTGCCAATCTCTTTGACAAAGTGGGAATACCTTGTTAGAACTCCACTAGCATTATATGAGGGTTCTAATTTCTCCATGTTCTTGCTAACATTTGTCATTGTCTTTTTTATTTTAGCTATCCTAGTAAGTATGAAGTAGTGTTGATTTGCATTTCCCTAATGATTAATAAGGTTAAACTTTGTTCTATGTGCTTGTTGTTCATTCATATATCTTCTTTCGAGAACTGTGTAGAGATCCTTTGCTCATTTTTAAATCAAGTAATTTTTTTTATTGTTGAGTTGTAAGAGTTCTTTATATATTCTGGAGACAGGTCCCTTATCAGATAGATACATGAGTTGTAACTATTTTTCTCCTTTTTTCCCTTAGTTTTATTATGAAAAAATGCCAAACATTCCCAAAAGTTGAAAAAGTAGTACAATGAGAACCCATATACCCACCACCTAGACTCAACAGTGCTTGACATTTTGGCCTTTGCTTTGTTTTTCTTTCTATTTGAAAGTAAGATATAGACATTATGACACTTCACTCCTGAAGATTTCAGCATACATCTCCTAAAAATAAGATGTCTTAGATAATCCTAATACAGTGATCAAACCTAAAACATCTAAATTGCATTATAGATTTTAATCTATCTTTGTACTGTGCAATTATCCCCAAAGTAACTGTATTCTAAACTAGAACACAATCAAGTTCTATATGTTATATTTGACGTACTTACCTCGTTTCTTTCTTTTAGTTCAAGAACTATTCCCTCATTTTTCTTGATATGGATTTTTTTTGAGGAGACTAAACCAGTTGTTTTGTAAAATTACCCATATCTTGTATTTGCCTAACTATTGACTCAAGGTATCATCTATTGATGTAATCCTATGTTTCTTGAATTTGCTACAAACATGAAGTTTGTCCTAAGTGAGCAAACTTGTAAAGAAAAGGGGTAGATTAGTGGTTGCCTGGGGCTGGGAGAAGGGGTTAAAAAAGGAATGGCTGGTAAAGAATATGGGTTTCCTTTCCTTTTTTTTTTGGTCTTTTCCTGACTCTAAAAACGCATTCTCTTTTCTTTTTCCTTCATTTTTTTTTTCTTGAAGGCTGTATTTGATTTTGGATAAACATTCTGGGCAAGAATAGTTCATAGGTGATGCTGAGCACTTTATATTTGAATTCTTCAGGTTGAAGGAGAGGAAGACTAGGTGATACTAAGTTTAATCACTTGATTAAGGTGGTGATGGTAAGCTCTTTACATTATAAAGGTGAATTTTCTCATTGGCAATGAGCAAATAATCTGCAGGGTTCAATGTAGAAATCCTGTTACCCAAAATAATTTCACCTAAAGATTTTAACATCTATTAATGAGCATTTCCTGTACCAGTCATTTTGTGGTATCTTACAGATTGAGGATTTTCTATTTTTATCATTTTCTGTATTTATTTTCTGGTATTCATCTGTAAGAGTTTTTCCTGCTTCTGAAAAGTCAGGGGTAGATGTTTAACATTTTTCCCTCTACCAATTTTCAGAATAAAGAATTGGTTTGATAATCACCCCCCTGTAGTGGTAAGTGAACTTTTCCTGCCTTTCTCTCTCTTGTTTTTTTTTTTTTTCTACAACTAGTTTCACCTATTATTATTTATAATAATTATAGGCTCAAAATTTCTCAAATTTAATGTATAAGCACATCTCAAGCTCTATACTTTTGATATGACCTCATTGATATTTGAATTCTCCTTTACCTCTGGTATAAGATATCCCAGGTTAACTTCATATGCCTCTTGTCCCCCACCTGAAATCTGTAAATCTTCAAGGAGACCAGGTTCCTCTTACGAAGAATAAAATGGAGAAACTAGTATTTGGGCATTAGTTGCATAATTGTTCCAAAGATATCCTCGGTTCTTGGCTTTTTCATATGTGTGTGAGTGTGCATGTATATCTATATATAATATTCATATTTATGTAATTTTTTCCAGTCCAAGATTCAGTCTTGTTACTTGAAACATGCCCAATCTTTGGAATACTAATTTCAACCATTCCACACTTTAATTAAAAATTCAGTTTAAAAATATTTATTGCCTGAATATACATTCATTATACAGTGAAATCTGATTAATTTCATACTTAATTACATCTCTACTTAACAAAGCCAGTCTTTTTAGTTGCTTCAAAATCTTCTGTGAAATATTCCAAATCGTTGTCATTAATGAAGAAAGGAATGGAAATTCCCATTGCTTTTTAAACTCTGTATGTGTTTATAACATCACCTAGAATGGCTTTACAACTCTTTAAGATTATTGCTCATTTGTTCAGCAAAATGCATCTCTATATAAAAGTTCTCGAAACAGATGGTGTGAAAAGGAAGCCTTTTCATCCAGATCTGTTTTTCCTGCAACTCCCTGACCAGTTTAGTGATTTTATCAAGTTTCCTTTGGAACCCTGCAGCATCATCAGCCAAAATGTTCACCTGTTCCTCACTATGCTTAGTGATCTAGATCAACTTCTAAAACCTCTAGGTCTTTTGCTATGTCAAATGTCCTATTCTGACCTTGATCTTTAGGTGATCGTGCCTCCAACTCCTGGAAAGTTGTGAGACCACGCATGAAATTCTTTGTATAGCGTATGGGTGATCTTGGCCAAAACTCATGTCTACCGGGATCCCTTGGAAGATGAGTTTCTCCTGTAAATCAAGTAGGTTGCAGCAAAATGATCCTTACTCATATTTACGAATATCATGTCATCGTGTGCTCCAGGAAGCTGGACACATCACTAGCATATCACTTCATCCCTTTTATCTTTTTGCACATTATACACTCCAGACTGAAATCTCTCCATTTTTTTCCAGTTATTTTTTATTTTATTTATTTTTTTTTTATTTATTTTTCATGTTTTTATTTGTTTCTAGGAGAGAGAGAGAGACAGCGTGAGCAGGGGAGGGTCAGAGAGAGAGGGAGTCACAGGCTGAAACAGGCTCCAGGCTCTGAGCTGGCAGTCAGCACAGAGCCCGACGCGGGGCCCGAACCCACAAACCGCGAGATCATGACCCAAGCGAAAGTCGGACGCTTAACCGACTAAGCCACCCAGGCACCCCCCTTACTGCAACTTTTGAAAACTTTGCCATCAGTAATTTTATTCTCTCTCATCCTCCCTCGTCTGCTGTTTTATTTTTGCTTATTCCTCTAGTAGTTGCTTTCTTTCCCTTCAAAATTAAGCAAATAATATATCTCCTCGTCTTCCCTCCTTTCTTATACTCACTGATTAATAGTTTAGCAGAAGTTTAAGCTTTTTCTTCTTCTAAATTTCATTCTGAAAAATTTTCAGTCATATGCATAGAATAGTTTCATCAGCCACAAGGTACTTTTTTACCCAGCTTCCATCATTATCAATTGCCTGTCTTGTTTTCCCTATTTCTCTACCCTCCTCTCCCCACCTCGATTCCTCAGATGGGAGTTTGGCACTAGTGCTCAGGTTCCCCAGACTGAAGGGACACGTAACAGTCTCTCCAAGTGGTTCCTTGGAGCTGTCTTGCCAGACTTGATAGGAGAGAACCAGTTGGTACCTATCATGTGAGTGAGAAAGCTGAGGAGTATTTACACAGATTTTATTCCAAATTCTAGAGGCTGGCATGTTTCACACCCATCTTTGTTATCTGATGTCTATCTTCAGTATCAGCAGACATTTTTATGTTAATATCTTCTTCAACTATTGCCCAACCGGGCAATTCAAATTTGAATAAAGTGGTATTTTCACTTTCACTTCTGTGCACTGAAGTGGCTAAATCTGAAGATTGTTAAATTTTACACTACCTTAACTTTTACACTCTTTAATTTATGGTATATGAATTCAATCAATCAATCTACAGAGAGAACAGTCTGCAAACATTAAATCCCCTGTCAGGTGGCCTTACACTTGATTTTGCTATTCAAGCAAACTTCTCTACCTCAAGTGAGCCCAGAGACTGGCTGCACTTTCCCAGGTACATGGGAACTTCAATTGTCCAATCATGCACCTCATTCTTACACATTGAGGTTTTTTTTCTCTCCTCTCCTCTCTTCGCCCCTTCTTACTTCCCCTCTCCTCTTCTGTCTTCTTTCTTCCTTTTGACTAGGCTCCATGCCCAACATGGGGCTTGAACTCACAATTCTGAGATCAAGAGTCACATGCTCTGCTGACTGGGCTAGCTAGGTGTCCCTACACTGAGTTTCTGATCTGTTTCTTAAGAGTTGTCTGTTTGGGTAAGAGGGGACCCTCACATTACATCTCTTTCCAGTTACGTATAAATATTTTATTGTATAGGATTATGATGACTTTGTACAAAAATGCCTCCCAAATGCACTGGTAATTATGAGTTCTAGATGATTATGAGGTCTCCATATTGACAGGCTAAGTCACTGGTTTCAGCTTTACTTACTGGTGGTTTACTGTTTCCACAGTGCTTATTAGCAACATTAGAAGCTTTCTTTCCATTCATAGAAACACTCCAATATTTGCATTTTCTGTAATGAGAATTAGTGTTGCTTAGACAAGCTTTTGCCTTTGGGCAAAAGCTTTTAACAGATTACCTATAAGGCAAGAGATAAGTGCATAGAGAGAGAACTAGACCAGGACTCTAGAGACACAGGAATGCTTGCAAGAAGACAGGAAGCTTTGTTATTATTCTAATTCTTAATATTGTTTTCAGTGGCTTTAAAATCTTTTTTTTTTCTGCCTATTCTCTTTCAGACTAGCTCAAAATAATGTGGAATATTACTTATTCTTAATACAAATAGATAATTCCATAATTTTTAATAGCTTTACAGTTTTGAAAGAACGTTCATGAATATAAAAGCTAAAATCTCAATTCTTGTTTTGAAAGACACTGTAAATCACATCAACATAGTTGAATATACTCTTTATTTAGAAAAAAAAATCCAATCCAATATTACAGATATATTAACATAAAAAATAAAAAATATTTGTAGTCATTGTATTAGACACTGCTTATAGTTTGGTGTACATTTTCCTGAGGTTTGTGTTTCTAAACATGTATCTGTTGTAGTGGTTTTTTTTTCTTCCTCCTTAAACAAGGAATATTATCCATGCTGTTTCATAACTTTTTTCATATATAAGTAGCTCTTGAATATCTTTCTATATCTATGTCAGATCTACTCTATCTTTTAAACTGCTGTACAGTATCCTAGAGTTCATTCAATTAATCACTTATATTTAGACATTTAGGTTATTTCCAATGTTTTTCTAATATGAACAACACTGTAAGAATATTCTCACATATCTTTGGAATTTCTGCAAGTACATCTGAAGGATAAATCCCTGTTTAGGATAACTGGATCAAGACATCCAAAATTGTCTTCCAGAAAATGTTATACCAATTTCCACTCTGATCAACAACACATAATAAAAGTTAGACAAACTAGAGTTTTCCACGTGTGTAAGATGAGATCCTATGCATTTAATATTCTAATTACGTGATCGTTTCCCATCACTGATAGAATTAACATAAGCTTACTTTAGATTAATTCCTTAGTGGGTAGCACATTGACTGGCACATAGTACATCATCAATAAATATCTCTTAAATATTGAAGGCATCTGTGGATATCTCTAAATCTCTTATTTTATGACTTGATGATATGATGCTGATGACATGTCTTAGTGTGCTTTCACAGATAGCTAAATTTGAAGTATGAACTGCTGGCAATAGGTGATAAGGATGTGTGAGATAATGGAAATACATATATATGTATTTCTCTGACTAATTTGCTCTAATGAGATGATTCTTGGTGGGCTCCTGGATGGGGTTGGTCACCAGAATGATCAAGCCATGATTAGAAGTCTGGAAGTCTAACCCCCCTTCTCCAAAGAGGAGAGAAGAGTTGAAAATAGAGTTAATGATCAATCATGCCTACATGATGAAGCTTCTACAAACATATCTAAGCTATGGGTTAGTAGAGCTTCTGCGTTAGTGAGCACCTGGAGGTGCTGGGAGAGTGATCTTCTGGGAGAGAGCATGGAAACTCCACACCCCTTTCTTATATGTGCATCTCTTCCATCTGGATGTTCATCTTTATCTTTTGTTATATCCTTTCATAATAAATTGGTAAATAGTAAACTTTTCCTGGGTTCTGTGAGCTCTAGCGAATTAATCGAACCTGTGGTGGAGGTTGTGGGCACCTCTGATGTATAGGCACTAAGTCAAGCACAGGAGACAGACTGACTTGTGATTGGCATCTGAAGTGGGGGATGAGGGGTAAGGGGAGTGGGTCTTGTAAAACTGAGGCCTTAGCCAGTGGGACCTGATGTTATCTATAGGTAGATAGTGTTAGAATTTAGTTAAATTGCAGGATATCCACCAGGGTCACAAAATTTCTTGGTGTGGGAAAAAACCCCACTTATTTGATCAAGTGTTCTGTGTGAGTAGTAAAAGAGAGACACACGGGAGCAGTGAATATTTTCCTACTCAGGATGGTTCCCAGATTCCCAAAGCTCTTTCATAGTCTCTTTCAATTGGAGAATATAGTAGGTTGAAACTGAAACTGTCCACTAATTCTTTTATAAAGGTAAGCTAAAGGTCAAGAAGTTCCTATTGTGTCTCATCACGAGGGGAGGTAAATAAATTCCTATTCCAGAGGATCTTGAGACTCCTTCCACCTTCTCTGTCAAATCTGTGATTATTTAGTCAATTCAGGGAAATATTTCCAGGTATTTATTATAAAGGCCTTAATAGATCTTCCTCTCCTCTCAAAGAGGAGGATAACTGTAATATATTGAGCTTTCATGAGAATTTCTAAGAGTATATGACAGAAATACATGGCAGTAATTACATTCCCTTAGCTGAGTATGGTAAGAATTGTAAGAAGGGGATGATGTGTTATATTGTTAGGTGAGATAAGTAATGATGAAAAATTCTGTGACTTGAAGATACATGCAGAGTATTTTTTTTTTCAACCTTCAAAGGAAATAGAAACTGTATGACACTGGGATCGGGTAACCTTGGGCCTTTCAGTTATCAGCTCTGAATCAGAGTACCTCCATTTCCTTGTCTATAAAATGGGAATATTTAATGTTACCTGCTATTGAGAATTATTATAAATTATTGGGAAAATTAACCCCATTCATCCTTGAGGTTGCAATGTGGTCATCACCTCCTCCAACCTATCCTTGATTCTCTTTGTGCACAAAATAATGTAAAATGACCTGTCCTACACGAGGACCCCATGCTACCACTGCATTTCTCACGGTATTGAAATTGCCTGTATATGCCTGTCACTCCCACAAGACTGTGATATCCTCATAATCCCTTTATCTGCAACACTGAATAGGGTACCTTCTTATTCAGGAAGTACGAGCTCAGTAAATGTGTGTTGATACATTTCACGTGCTTACCGGGTACTTAAAACATTGGACATTCAATAATTTTTTCTTGAATTATTTTATAAATTTGGGCCCCCAAAGTTTTATTAAGGAAAAGATGCATCTCTTGCCTATGATGCTTTACCTTCTAAAATTCAGGGTTGGGACTGTTTTTGGATTCATTCTAGGTAATTAGATACAGTGTGAGAGGCATTGTTCATGAAAAGCTAAGATTAACCAAACTTGATGAATAACAGGATGAAAACCACTTTAGACATTTACCCATAACCTATGCATATACATGCAGAAAAAATTAATTGACCCTTTGTCCATATTTTGTATAAATATATAACTTGGCAGTGCCAATTTAGACCACCAAAACAGTGTTTTGGAGACCTGTTTATGCATTTTTCTCAGCTGCCTTATTTCATTGCATTACAAATGATGTTAATTCTGTGCTTAATTGTGCTTAACATCATATATATACAGCCCAGTGTTTATCAGTTGGACATAACAAAAATGCTGTTGTTTCTTCCCATCTTCCTTCTGCTTATCATTTGTTGATTTTTGAAAGCAGCTGGAGTTGTTCCATGTGAATGGAAACAATTACAAAGCTGTACAGTAAATGCTTTCTCTCTAGAAACCATCTTGTATCAACTGTGGTCTTTCCCTTTCAAAGCATCTGTGTACAATCTTATGCAAACTTTTAATCTCATCTTTGCTATTCTCTCACAATCAAAGAAATCTCCTCTTAGACTAAAAAAAAAAAAAAAAAGATTCAACTTTCATTACCCTTCCTTGGATTTTCCAAAAGCATGCATATTTCATCCACTGAAACAAGAACATCCATTTCTTCAAACTGGCTATTATAGTCTATTGGGTATGTGTTGATTCAGGTTTACATAGAAGAACATGTTAATATGATGACTGAATATTTGTGGCTTAGGTTCTTGTGCTTTCAACTATTACATGTGACAGGATTTGTAAAGGAAGTAGCTTTTGATTAGTATTTATTTTATATATTTTTGTTTACTTGAATATGGTTGACACACAATGTTACATTGGCTTCCAGTGTACAACAGGGTGATTTGACAAGTTATACATTATGCTACATTCGCCACAAGTGTAGCTACCATTTGTCTTGATATATTGCAGCTACATGTGACTTACAAGTAGCTTTTGGTTAGTATTTATTTTAAAAAGACCATTTCAGTTAGTTTGGCCAGAAAAGATGAATTAGTTTTTGAAATGTTCTTTTAAATTTTTGTTCAGTGAAAGATCAAAACTACAATTAGAGCATAAGTATAATTACTGAAAAACACTGTAGCTTGTGTGATTTATTTTCCCTAAGACTTGTAAGATTAAAATTCATGAAAAGTATTTTTGGTTGCTATCATTGCTTATTGAAAATTAATGTCATTTCTGGGAGTAGTTTTATTTTTTTTTTCTTAAGATTTTCTTTCTAATTGATCTCTTCCCCCAACATGGAGCTTGAACTTACAACCCAACTCTAATATCAAGAGTCACATGCTTTATTAAGCCAAAAATAAGAAATCATAAATGAAGAGGTAGATTAATTTGACTATATAAAACTAAAATAAAATTTTCATGGCATTAAAATGTCATAAACAAAGGACAAACCACAAATGACACTCAGGGGAAAACCTTCATCTACAATTAAAGCCATAGACCAAAGGATATGTTCATCAACCTACACAAATAAATATGGAAGAAAAATAAGAATAATCTTAGAAAGAAATGAATGAACAGTTTGTGTCAAAAGAAATATAAATGGATCTTATAAGAAAATACACATTCACTTCATGCATAATAAAAATACTAACTTAAAAATAAAAACTACATGAAGTGCCATTTTCTCCTGTCAGTTTGTCAAATATGAAAGAAGTTTGATAGCATACTGGATTGAAAAGGGTATGAAGAAATAGGCATTTAATATACTGCTCTTAGTTTGGTGTTAACTCTCCAAAAACCTATTTAGCAATACCTTATCAAAATTACAAATGCACACATTCTTTGATCCTGCAATTCTACTCTAAGAACTTATCCACAGGTATCCTCACCATGTCTTAAATAACAAGCATACAAGGATATTTAAACATATTTTTTGAAACAGTAAAACAAATAAACAAACAAGATTAGAAATAGCATAAATATCTGTATCCGGGAACCAGTTAAAGGATTGTGTACACGTACAGCATGGGAGGCCACACAACCTTCATAATTAATCAAGCTGTTCTATATGTATTGATTTCAGACCATTTCCAATATGCAATGTTAAAAGAGTGAAGTGAAGAATATTATATAGAGTATGTATTTTTTTGTCTTACATACGTATGCTTTTATATACACTGAATATCTGTAAATTGGCAAAGTTAGCTCTAGAGAATGAAACTAGGAAGCTAAAGTAAAAGAGAGGTGAAGTCGACTACATTTTTAATATATACATCCTTTTTTAAAAGATTGATTGCTTGATTTTTAAGAGAGCGAGAGACAGGATGACCAGGAAAGGGACAGAGAGAGGGAGACAGAGAATCCCAAGCAGGCTCTGCACTGGCAGTGCAGTTCCAATGCAGGGCTGGAACTCATGAGCTGGGATCATGAGCTGAGCTGAAATCAAGAGTCAGACGCTTAACTGACTGAGCCACCCAGGTGCTCTTTTTTATTTTTTTTCAATGTTTGTTTGTTTATTTATTTGAGAAAGAGAGAATGCAAGCAGAGGAAGAGCAGAGAGAAAGAAGACAGATGATCTGAAGCAGGTTTCATGCTGACAGCAGTGAGCCAGACTCAGGGCTTGAAATCAGGACCCATGAGTTCATGACTTGAGCTGAAGTCCAACCCTCAACTGATTGAGCCACCTGGGTGTCTCCAATCTACACGTTCTTCTTCTTCTTCTTTTTTTTTTTTAATATTTTAAATTATTTTTAAATCTTTATTTTTTATTTTTTTAATGTTTTTTTATTTCTAGAGAGAGAGACAGCGTGAGCAGGGGAGGGTCAGAGAGAGAGGGAGTCACAGACTGAAACAGGCTCCAGGCTCTGAGCTGGCAGTCAGCACAGAGCCCGACGCGGGGCTTGAACCCACGAACCGCGAGATCATGACCTGAGCGAAAGTCGGACGCTTAACCGACTAAGCCACCCAGGCACCCCTCCAATCTACACGTTCTTATATGAGGTTTTTTTTTCTTTCTATGTGATGTATTACATATATGAAATACTAAACTACAATATTAGCAAGCTATCCAATTCAGTTGATCTTGATATCAAGACCTTCTCAGTGGAGGATGGAATCTTCATTTACATACAGCACAAGCTCTGATCTTGTCCAAAGATCTTGGTGAGTTCGTAGACAGGCTGCTGAATATGGACTGTTTCTAAAGTGGGGACTGTGTGCTTATACTTTGCTGAGACTCTGGTGACTTGACCTCTGTTGGTGTTGGTAGGGATTAAACCTAAAGAGCAACAGGAGGGTGAGGCTAGGAATTGCAGGGGGTATGGTGGACACAGCCACCAGACTTTGGGATAAGAGGGTAAAATGTGCTAGTGACTTTCACCACTTTTATTAAAGTATTTTTCTTGGATGGAAAAAGACATCCTGTATATCTCCTTTGCAACCTGTGGAAGTAGAAAATTATGCCAGAAAGTTAACCAGAGCCCAGAGTTCTCTCTAGGGAAGCCAAGTGGCTAAGAAAGCGTGGCAGTAATTTAGTGTTTATAAAGAATGGACTTAAATAGCTACAGTATATCAAAAGCAAATAGCTGCTGAGGAAACTGGCATATTTTAATTTGGTTCAGACTATATTTCACATGTTCTGGGTGTACTGTAATGTACAGGTTTGTATGTAGAGCTTAAATGTATAATTAATATAGCTTTGAAGCTAATTCTAGCCACATAATTAAAATTTATCATGGAATTAGCTCTCAAATAGAGACTTTTTAACAAGTTATAGTTAATGCTATAAATTAGATCTTCTCTGATGAGCTCTGAAAAAAAGACTATCATTTATCTCAATGGTATTTTATTAGAGACATTTTAATTGCCATGGCAGGTGAAAAGTACCATCCTGTATCTTGGCTAAACACATTGGTTAATGAAATCATTTTTCCTCCTCGCACTGTTAAAGAATATTCCGTTTTACTGAAAATGAAATGACAGTATTTTATAAACATGATTCAGCCTCATGTTGCATACCAGACAAATGCACTTTGTGGGGAGATTATTCCATAAAGGAAAAAGGGAGTCTTTTAAAATTTGTGAGGAAGATGATACACCATTTCTTCTAAGTGGAAGTCAAAAGGGGGAAATTCCAAATTTCCCTTCCTGTCATCTAAAAGTAAAAATCTGGGGTTTGATTATTGATGATTAGATCATGGGTGTGGTGTTTTCTTGCTTTATAATTATTTGTGTTTTTTCTTATGACATATGCTTTTGAAAAATTCAAAATTATAGAAATATACAATTAAAAAGTCTCCAACAATCCTTTCTTTAACATATAACCACTGTGAACAATTTGGCATAGATTCTTCCAGAATAATCCACAAGAATTATTTTTTTTTCTCCTTAAAACTGTGGATTTGTTGCCAACAATATCTGAATTCTTCCTGCTCTGCCTGCTGCATTTTATCAAATTTGCCCACCCCTGCAGTTCCAATCACTTTGTTGGAATGACATATTATGTAAATAAAGCCAAAACTCCCAGTTTCTGGGCCCAAGGACAGATTTTGTGCCAATGCATCTGTGCCTAAGAGCGGATCTTAGACTGTGTGCGTGTGCCCAAGTAGGGCCTGGGTGCCAGCTTGTTCAAAGCTTGCAGAACCCTGAATCCCACATGGAGTGAGGCTGCTTCTGGTGGCTTAGTTTCCTCCACCCCAGAGAGGGGTATCTGGTGAAGAATGGCATTGAAGGGTTGTATCTTTATCACACTTCCTCACATTTGGTTCAGTGGATTAAGCAAGGTCTCTTACTCCAATTTCGCCCTTGTCAAAATGATTACCAAATTTATTCCATCTTGGGTTGTATGTTTCCCAGCTTTTAATGGATGATTTTTATGGTTTAGTATTTGACCACTAATTCAGTAGACACCAATGAGAAGCTCTAAAAAGTGTTTTAGAAAGTGATCTTTATTCAATGTGATAGATCATTTGGAGTCAATATCCACCATTTAAAGAGGGGCTGAATTCAACAGTCTAAAAGCCATGCTACATTTAGTGTGTGATTGAATTTTAACATATCAAATAGATTTACTAAAGTTTAATAAAATATTCCGTGGGAATTAGAATCTTAATTCTGAAAAACCTTGGGTCTGAATGCATCAGAAGCTGTTAAGTATTTTACTGAATTTTGTCAACTTGCCCACCCTCCTTAATATGCTGTCATTAGTATAGCAAAATAGAAAGTATAACTAGTTAGGAATGCCAAATCTGTGCTTCTAAATTATTTTTCAAAGCTGTCTGTGATGTTTCTTCTTCAGACAGAATTGAGGTAGAAGACTTAAAACACCAGCTTTTTAAATTTTCATGTTGGATATATTTCCTGTGTCTTGGACCATGTGAATTTGGTGTATATATCAATATGTGTAGACAATTTTTACATATTAACATTAATTGAAGATTTACTTTGCAATAAACACTTTATTAAGCATTTATGTGGATCAAATTTTAAACTATAAGCACCTCTCAATCTCATCGTGTTTATAAAGTATTGCTAAATCTCATACTAAGATCAAGAACCCCCTTTTTCATGTAAGAATAGATAATGAAATATCACCAAAGAAGATGGAGAGTGGAAGACATTATTGTGATGAATTCCTAATAATTCCTTTATAGTGTTTCAAAAACTAAACTTGCTAGGAACCTTTCAGAAGCAGAGCCCAGACTTGTAGCTAAACCCCTTGCCTGTCATAAATATTTGATTAAACTTTTGGGGGTCTTGAAATATTATTTTCTGCATTTTATTGATGAGCAAACTGAAAGCCAGAGTTATTTCTTCATTCATTTATTTATCTGTTCCATTGTCATTCACTAAAAGCAGTCTACAGGCTTGACTCTCATTTGGACCCTGTGGTCAAAAGCAAATAAGTCATGGCCCAGTCTAGTGTCCAAAATTTTAAAGTTATTCCTTTTAGTAGGAAAAGGACTGGAAGAAGCACTGAATCTGTTGTCATGGGATTGGGTGAGCCTTGAATCCATTTATGGTAGAATCCATAATTCACCATTAATGTTTCTGAGCCCCCACTATGTGTCAGAAAAATACAGGGAAAGGAAATCGGGTGAAATCGCTCCTCTTACTCAGTTTATCGTCTAATTGAAGACATGGTCAAAAAGGAAGCAAACAGGGGTGCCTGCCTGGTTCAGTTGGTAGCACAGGAGACTCTTAATCTCAGAGTCGTGAGGTCAAGCCCCATGTTGAGCATGGAGCCTACTTAAAATAAAAATAATTTTATTTTATTTTTATTTTTATTTTTTTTTAATGTTTTATTTATTTCTAGGAGAGAGAGAGAGAGAGAGACAGCGTGAGCAGGGGAGGGTCAGAGAGAGAGGGAGTCACAGACTCGAAACAGGCTCCAGGCTCTGAGCTGGCAGTCAGCACAGAGCCCGACGCGGGGCTCGAACCCACGAACCGCGAGATCATGACCTAAGCGAAAGTCGGACGCTTAACCGACTAAGCCACCCAGGCGCCCCTAAAATAAAAATAATTTTAAAATGAAGCAAACCAACAAATGGAAGAAAAAATTATAAATTGTGAAAATAAATAAGGAGAAGGGATAGAAAGCTAGAGAGCAGATGGATGTCACTGAAGAATGTTTCTTTGAGAGGATGTCATTGAGGAATGCAGAGACCAAATGATAAGAAGGATCAACTCAGGACTGGAATGTCATCTGGTGTTCAGCTTATGATTGTGAAAAGTATGGTGGCCAGAGCAAAAGGGTCCCCAAAGCCATAGTCTGGAGTTGCAATCACATTTGAAGAGCAGTGAGAAACCAACAAGGGGTGTTAACCACTGGGGAGTGGCATTATGTATTTTTAAAAGGCCATTCTACCCTTGAATGGAGACTATTTTAGAAGGGAATCAGCACAGGAGGGGAACATGCAGTAAAGAGGTTCTTTGCAATAGACCACGTGGATGTCGGTGGCAGTGATGAAGAATAGTGCATGAGTTGAGATATTTTGGAACGCTGTATTCCACGACTTGCTCCTGAATTGAATGCGAGAAATAAGGGAAGTTATCAAGGGTGATAGCCAGGTTTCTGACTTTGCAAGTGAATGGATGACAATGTTGATATATTTACTGATATGTGGAAAACTGGGGACAATGGGAGCAGATTAGGATCTTTAGAGATCTCATACAATAAAAATAGTGCATTACCTCCTTTCTTTCAACATAATACAGAATAAAAACAAAAGTAAATTATAACAGATGAAAAGCTGTCTAATCAATTCCCAATATTTATTTTAAAATATTAAATATTAAATGTTTAAAATTTTTAAAAATTATTTTTATTTTTTAAAAGTTTAAATCCGAGTTAGTGAGCAAATAGTGTAAAAATGACTTCAGGAATAGAATTTTGTCCTTCATCACTTACATATAACACCTAGTGCTCATTCCAACAAGAGCCCTTCTTAATGTCTATTGCCCATTTAGCCCATTCCCCCACCCAGCAACCTGCCAACATCCCTCAGTTTGTTCTCTGTATTTAAAAGTCTATTATGGTTTCTCTCTCTATATATATTTTTTCTTATTTGTGCTTCCCTTCCCCTCTGTTCATCTGTTTTGTTTCTTAAATTCTACATATGAATAAAATCATATATTTGTCTTTCCTTGACTTATTTTGCTTAGCATTATACACTCTAGTTCTATCCATGTTGTTGCAAATGGCAAGAGTTTATTCTTTTTGGTCACTTTCATTGCATGTATATATACCACGTCTTCTTTATCCATTTGTCAGTCAAGGCATATTTGGACTCTTCCATAATTTGACTATTGTTGATAGTGCTACTATAAACATTGGGGTATATGTACACCTTCAAATCAGCATTTTTGTATCTCTTGATAAATACCTAGTAGTGCAATTACTGGGTCATAGAGTAGTTCTCTTTTTAATTTTTTGAGGACTCTCCATACTGTTTTCCAGAGTGGCTGCTCTAGTTTGCATTCCCACCAGCAGTGCAAAAGGGTTCCTCTTTTTCTGCATCCCTGCCAACATCTCTTGTTGCTTGAGTTGTTTTTAGCCATTCTGATGGTGTGAGATGGTATCTCATTGTGGTTTTGATTTGTATTTCCCTGATGATGAGTGATGTTGAACATCTTTTATGTGTCTATTAGCCATCTGGATGTCTTTTTCAGAGAAGTGTCTATTCATGTCGTTTGCCGATTTCTTTACTGGATTATTTGTTTCTTGGGTGTTGAGTTTGATAAGTTCTTTATAGGTTTTGGATAAAGGGTTAGCTCTTTATCTGATATGTCATTTGCAAATATCTTCTTTCTTTCCACCAGTTGCCTTTCAGTTTATCTGATTGTTTACTTTGGTGTGGAGAAGGTTTTTGCCTTAATGAGGTCCCAATAGTTCATGTTTATATGTTGCTGTCCAGTTTTCCCAACACCATTTGCCGAAGATCTTTACAAAATGTTTTTGATAGGTTCTCCTGTTTTGTTGTTGTTTCATCCACAAGCTTGTTTTCTTCATTCAAGTACCAAACTCTGGGAAAAGTCAAGAGTTTTACTTTGATATGGTGAGATGGATGTAGAGCTGCTAAGAGATGTCAACTAGGTTGTTGAATATACAACTGGAGCCTCAGAGGATGAAATAGAGACAGAAATTTGAGAGTTGTCAGTATATATATATGGTTTCAAAAGCTATATTAAAAAAATCTATGTGAATAGATGAGATCACACAAAGAAGGTGTGTAAAGAGAAGAAAAGAGATCCAGGCGAATTTCTAACCTTTAGATGAGGAGCAGGCGAAGGAGACCCAAATGAAGTGGCAAGACTAGGAAGAGATGATGTCAGGGAAGCTAAGAGGAGAGTAATTAAAAAAAAAGAGATATTATACAGTGGTGTTGGTGCTTCTAAGTGGTCGAGTAAGATGATGTCAGAGAAGTGGATGTTATTGGTGACCTTAGCATGAAACTGTCTCAGGTTATTGTTGAGTATAAAGTAGATTAAGAAGGTAATGTGAAGTGAAAAAGTAGAAAAATGTATGTAGAAAGTATTTGTAATCTGTTTCACTGTGAAGGAGAAAACAAAATTGATGCAGTCATTGGAGAGGATCTTTGGGTCAGGGGGTGGTTTCTTTGGTTTTGTTTTTAAGGATGAATGATAGTAGCACATCTTGGCATAAGAGGAATGATCCAGTGAGAGGAAGGGTTGGTTAATGCAGAAGAGAGAAGGGATAACTGATGGATGAAAATTCCTGAGAGGATGAGAAAGGCTAGGATCCAGAGCAGGAAAGTTAAAGAAGATGGGGGATTCCTGGTTGATGCTTAATAGGAAGTAGGAAATTGGGCTGCCTGGGTATTGCAGCCAGTTGAGCATCTGACTCTTTATTTCGGCTCAGGTCAGGATCCCAGGGTCATGGAATCACACCCAGAATCAGGCTTCGTGCTGAGTGTGGAGCCTGCTTAAGACTCTCTCTCTTTCCCTCTGCCCCTCTACCCAGCTCACACTCTCTCTGTCTCTATCTCTCTCTCTCTCAAAAAAAAAAAAATAGGGAGAAAAATCTTAAAATATTCATCTTTGTGCTGCCCTAGCCAATATTCTAGTATGAAATCTTTCCCTTGATCAGATCATATATGTTGCCTTGAGAAATAAGAACTTTATAGCATGACTAAAATACTAATAAATTGTAAAGAATGAAAAGGGAAGACCTGAAGAAAAATGATACAGAATTTATGTCAGAAAGATGTACCTGGAGAGCAATAATGAGCCTGGGCTGCTCCTTCTTCTTGGACTTGAAGCCTGAGAGGAGGTCAGTGGGTAAGAGACTGGTTAGTAGACCTCAGAAAATCCCGTAGAGGAGGAACAGGTTAGAATTAGGAGACTGCTGAAGACACTCTGATAGTCAGCATCCAAGAGCTTTGTGGAAGCCTAGTAGACACTTAGTAATAATAGTGACTCACTTTTATTAAGTACTTGCTATGTGGCAGGCATGGTTCTAAGTGATTTTTATAAGAACTAATCAGATGTACAATCCCAGCAACATATGAGGTAAGAAGAAATGTTTCTCCATTTTATAAATGAAGAAACCGTGGCTTGGCACTTAAAATAACTTTCCCAGAGCCACATGGCTTTATGTGGGGTCAGAGATTCAAAGCTGGGCAATCTGATTCCAGAGCCTTATTAATCACTACAAATCATTATTGCAAATGTTTGTAGACCATTTATTAACAGTAGGGGAAATCTCTATACGGTGGCTAAGAGTTAACCACATTAGCCATGACTCTTTTACTGTAGGGTGAAGACGTTCCACCAGAAGTTACATATATGATATCTGGATGCTGAGGGACAGGAAGTACTCGGCAGATGATATTCCGGAAGCATAGGCTGGTATTGTTTGGACCACTGGTACACTGAAAATACTTTAAACAAGACCTCTGCTTTAAATTTCACTATACAGGATCTGAGCAATACCCCTTATTTCTTTAACATTTTTCCAGTTAATAATGCTTGCCCAAAAGCAGAAAGATAAGAAAGGTGACGGGTTAGAGGAACAAGACAAGGGTATCTTGGAAGAGGGTATCAGCCGGCACTAGTCAAAGTCTGGATACTAAGGCTGTGAGAGCTAAATGAATACAATTTTTAGTTGCAGTTTTACAACTAGAAGAACTTTAGAAAGAGGACCCCACCATTGCCTCCAAAGGTGCAAAGATGTAATGGACTTGGTACTTGCCCAGAGTAGACTGGGGACACTGTATCCTATGGGGGCCAAAAGGTATGTAAGGAGGGGTATGGATAAGAAAAAGGTACAGAATCTGTATTTGGGGGGTTGGGATCCTAGAATTAAGTCAGGAAAGGGTAAATGGGTCTGTGACCAAGACTTTTTCTGCCTCTCTGTGAGTAGTCCACACCTGGTTAGAGCACTAGGGCTCTTACCATCTGGGCTGGTAGGGCCCTATGTGGAGGTTACTGCAAAAGCAGAAGGAGATCAGGCATTGGAGCTCCTTGGTCCTAACTAGCAGGTCACATGAAGATAGGAACAAATCTTCCAATGAGAAACAGAGGCAGATTTACATAGAAAGTCAGTGAAATTGAAATGTCAAGGTTTTCCATGCACATGCATGCCCTTCCCCACATTGGTAGATTCTTCTCTGGAGATGCACTGAGTCCAGCCTGGGGCCGCGTCCTCAGCCTGATGGTGGTCCTGCATTCTGGGTGCAGCCAGAATGCCTTCAACACCACCTCCACTTCCAGCAGGGCTCTAGCAACAGCTTGTTCCCATTGACTGCACTGTATATTGGGGCCCTATCTTTGATCCAAGGAGAAGCCTTTAGAATAAGATTTGCTCCTGTTAAACAACAGTGGCGACCTCTGGAAAACAGTGTGGAGGTTCCTAAGGAAACTAACAATAGAACTCCCCTATGACCCAGCAATAGCACTGCTAGGAATTTACCCAAGGGATGGAGGAGTGCTGATGCATAGGGACACATGTACCCCAATGTTCATAGCAGCACTCTCCACAATAGCTAAAACATGGAAAGAGCCTAAGTGTCCATCAACAGATGAATGGATCAAGAAGATGTGGTTTATCTATACCATGGAATACTACATGGCAATGAGAAACAATGAAATCTGGCCATGTGTAGCAACATGGATGGACCTTGAGGGTGTTATGCTGAGCGAAATAAGTCAGGCAGAGAAGGACAAATATCATATGTGTGCACGTATAGGAGGATTAGGAGGAACTTAACAGAGGACCAAGGGGGAGAAGAAGGGCGGAAATGGTGGGGGAAGGGAGAGAGGCAAACCATGAGAGACTCTTGAATGCTGACAAAAACTGAGGACTGATGGATGTGGGGGGAGGGGGATGGGCATGGAGGAGGACACTTGTGGGGATGAGCACTGGGTGTTATGTGGAAACTAATTTGACAATAAACTATTTGTAAAAAAACAAACAAACAAAAAAAACAGTGGCGAGAGTGGACATCCCTGTTGTATTCCTGATCTCAGGGGGAAAGCTCTCAGTTTTCACTGAGATCCCCACTGAGGATGATGTTAGCTGAGGGCTTCTCATAAATGGCTTTTATGATGTTTAGGTAAGTTCCTTCTATCTTGACTTTCTCGAGGGTCTTTATTAAGAAGGGATGCTGTATTTTGTCAAATGAATCTATCAAAAGGATCATATGGTTTTTATCTTTTGTTAATGTGATGTATCATATTGATTGATATGCAAATATTCAACCAGCCCTGTAACCCAGGAATGAATTCCACTTGATCATGAAAGTTGATCATGGTGGATAATTCTTGATGTGCTGTTGCATTCGATTTGCAAGTATCTTGTTGAGGATTTTTACATCAAGGATATTGGCCTGTAGTTCTCTTTTTTTGCTGGGTCTCTGTCTGGCTTGGGAATCAGAGTGATGCTGACTTCATAAAATGAGACCGGAAGTTGTCTTTCAATTTCTATTTTTTGGAATAGCTTGAGAAGAATTGGTATTAATTCTGTTTCAAATGTCTGCTAGAATTCCCCAGGGAGGCCATTTGGTTCAGGGCTCTTATTTGTTGGTAGATTTTTGATAACTGATTCAATTTCTTCATTCCATGCTCATGGATTAGAAGAATAAATATTGTTAAAATGTCATTACTACGCAAAACAATCTACACATTCAATGCAATCCCAATCAAAATTACACCGGCATTCTTCTCAAAGCTAGAACAGACTATCCTAAAATTTGTATGGAACCGCAAAAGACCTCGAATAGCCAAAGTAATATTGAAGAAGAAAACTAAAATGGGAGGCATTACAATCCAGACTTTAACCTCTACTACAAAGTTGTAATCATCAAAACAGTATGGTATTGGCACAAAAACAGACACATAGACCAATGGAATAGAATAGAGTACCCAGAATTGGACCCACAAATGTATGGCCAACTAATCTTTGACAAAGCAGGAAAGAGTATCCAATGGAAAAAAGACAGCCTTTTTAACAGATGGTGCTGGGAGAACTGGACAGCAACATGCAAAAGAATGAAAGTAGAACACTTTCTCACACCATACACAAAAATAAAATCAATATGGATAAAGGACCTGAATATAAGACAGGAAACCTTCAAAACCCTAGAGGAGTGGGGCACCTGGGTGGATCAGTTGGTTGAGCGTCCAACTTTGGCTTAGGTCATGATCTCACAGTCCCTGGGTTCGAGCTCCACGTCAGGCTCTGTGCTGGCATCTCAGAGACTGAAGCCTGCGTCAGATTCTCTGTCTCCCTATCTCTCTGCCCCTCCCCCACTCGCTCTCTGTTTCTGTCTCTCAAAATAAAATACATTAAAAAAGTTTAAAAAAACACCCTAGAGGAGAAAGCAGGAAACAACCTCCTTGACCTCAACCGCAGAAATTTCTTACTTGACACATCCCCAAAGGCAAGGGAATCAAAAGCAAAAATGAACGATTGGGACCTCATCAGGATAAAAAAACTTCTGCATGAAAAGGGACACAATCCATAAAACTAATAGGCAACCGACAGAATGGGAAAAGAGAGTTGTAAGTGACATATCATGATAAAGGGCTAGTATCCAGAATCTATAAGAAATTCACCAAGCTCCACACCCGAAAAACAAACAATCCAGTGAAGAAATGGGCAGAGATATGAACAGACACTTCTCCAAAGAGGGCATGCAGATGGCCAACAGACACATGAAACTATGCTAAGTGTCCCTCATCATCAGGGAAATGCAGATCAAAATCACACTGAGATACCACCTCACGTCAGTCAGAGTGGCTAAAATGAACAAATCAGGACACTCTAGATGCTGGCGAGGATGTGGAGAAATGGGCACCCTCCTACACTGTTGGTGGGAATGTAAACTGGTGCAGTCCCTCTGGAAACAGTGTGGAGATTCCTCAAAAAATTAACAACAGAACTCCCCTATGACCCAGCAATAGCACTGCTAGGAATTTACCCAAGGGATATAGGAGTGCATATCCATAGGGCACATGTACCCCAATGTTCATAGCAGCACTTGCAATAATAGAAAGAGCCTAAGTGTCCATCAACTGACAAATGGATCAAGAAGATGTGGTTTCATCCCCAAAGGCAAGGGAATTAAGAGCAAAAAGGGACTATTGGGATCTCATCAAGATAAAAAGCTTCTACATGGCAAAGGAAACAATCCAGAAAACTAATAGGCAACCGACAGAATGGGAAAAGATAATTGCAAATGACATATCAGATAAAGGGCTAGTATCCAAAATCTATAAGGAACTCACCAAACTCTACACCCGAAAAACAAACAATCCAGTGAAGAAATGGGCAGAGATGTGAACAGACACTTCTCCAAAGAGGACATGCAGATGGCCAACAGACACAGGAAACGATGCTCAGCGTCCCTCCTCATCAGGAAAATACAAATCAAAATCACACTGAGATACCACCTCACGCTGGTCAGAGTGACTAAAATGAGCAAATCAGAGGACTCTAGATGCTGGCGAGGATGTGGAGAAACGGGCACCCTCCTACACTGTTGGTGGGAATGTAAACTGGTACAGCCCCTCTGGAAAACAGTGTGGAGGTTCCTCAAAAAATTAACAATAGAACTATCCTATGACCTAGCAATAGCACTGCTTAGGAATTTACCCAAGGGATACAGGAGTGCTGATGCATAGGGACACATGTACCCCAACATTCGTAGCAGCACCCTCAACAATAGCCAAAACATGGAAAGAGCCTAAGTGTCCATCAAAGGACGAATGGATCAAGAAGATGCGGTTTATCTATACCATGGAATACTACATGGCAATGAGAAAGAATGAAATCTGGCCATGTGTAGCAACATGGATGGACCTTGAGGGTGTTATGCTGAGTGAAATAGTCAGGCAGAGAAGGACAAATATACGTTTGCACGTATAGGAGGATTAGGAGGAACTTAACAGAGGACCATGGGGGAGAAGAAGGTGAAAAATAGTGGGGGATAGGGAGGGAGGCAACCCATGAGAGACTCTTGAATTCCGAGAACAAACTGAGGGCAGATGGGGTGGGGGGAGGGGAAGGGGAGTGATGGGCATGGAGGAGGGCACTTGTGGGGATGAGCACTGGGTGTTATATGGAAGCCAACTTGACAATAAACTATTTTAAAAAAAGATGTGGTATATTTATACAATGGAAGACTATATGACAATGAGACGGAATGAAATCTGGCCATGTGTAGCAACATGGATGGAACTAGAGGGTGTTATGCTGAGCGAAATAAGTCAGGCAGAGAAGGACAAATATACGTTTGCACATATAGGTGGATTAGGAGGAACTTAACGGAGGACAAAGTGAAAGAAGAAGGGGGAAAATAGTTGGGGAGAGGGTGGGAGGCAAACCATGAGAGACTCTTGAATGCTGAGAACAAACTGAAGGCTGATGGAGGTGAGTGAGAGGGAAGGGGGGAGATGGGCATGGAGGAGGGCACTTGTTGGGATGAGCACTGGGTGTTATATGGAAACCAACTTGACAATAGACTATTTAAGGAAAAAGATTTGCTCCTTGCTGGGGGCCACTGTGATCAAGGACCAGAGGTGGGGAGGGTAAAAATGTGTGGAGGGCAGGACCACTGGCTTCACTTCTGGTGGAGCTCGACCAGCAGCTGTGCAGTCTGAGGCCAAGCCTAATGAAATAAAAAGGCTGGCATTCTGCAAGGGCTTGCCCATGGGCATGATGTACCATCTGACAAGAAACTGGATGGAGGCTGACATGAAGCATTAACTCAAACAAGTTGTGAAGCTGAAAGAATATTTACAAAATTATAAAAAATAAAACCAAATTTGTTTTCTTTTTTAAAGTTTATTTATTGAGAGAGAGAAAGAGAGAGAGAGAGAGAGAGGGAGCATGAACAGGGGAAGGGCAGAGAGAGAGAGAGGGAAAGAGAGCAAGAATCCCAAGCAGGTTCTGTACTGTCAGCTCAGAGGCCAACCTGGGGCTCAAACTCACAGACTGTGAGATCACAACCTGAGCCAAAACAAAGAGTGGGCCGCCTAACCAATGGAGCCCCCCAGGCACCACGAACCAAATTTCTATCAATCTTGTTATAGAAAAGTCTACATTATGTTTTATTCTTCACAGAAACTGATATTATAAAATTGCCATAGGAAGAGGTGATCAAATAGAATCTAGCCCAAAAAAGGGAGAAACAAATATTATTGGGGCACGTTGGATAGTGAATCAATAATAGTGGAGATACAGTATAATTTTATGGATTTTATGATATTATCAGTGTTATAGTTATCTATTGTGATAAAACAAGTTGCCTCAGAATGGCTTCAAACACCAAAAAACCATGGACATTTAGTTCCTAAATCTTCAATTTGAGCAGCGCTTAGGAAGAAATAAATAACTTTTCTGTGTTTCAGGTGAGGTGGTTCAAATGGTCTCAGAGGGTCCGTTTCTATGACGGTCCAGCTCACATGGCCTTGGTGCTGGCTGTTGGTTGGCAGCTCAGCTGAAACTGTTGGACCAGAAGCCTCAGTTTCTATCCTCACGGGCCTCTTGGGGATACTTGTGCTTCCTCAGGGCGCAAGTGGGGGTGCTCTAAGGAGCAAGTAGGTGGGTTCTAAGAATAAATGTTTGAAGGCCTGAGTGAAAGTGACAAGGTATCTTCTGAGATCTAATTGTACAAGTCCTAGAATGTCACTGAAGCCAATCCACAATTAAGACGAGTGGGACTAGACTTCCCTCTCAATGGGATGAGTAGCAAAAAAATTGGGCCATCTTTGTTTTACCATAGTTAGTTTTTTGAACTTTTTACTTGACTGTGATTTTTTTCTCAGTCTAAATGGGTACTGTCTTTCATTTTTGGTTTTGCATATAAATTTTTAAATATTCTTCTTAAAGCCCCCAAATTGTATAAGGTTGAAGCCCCTAAAAATCCAAATCCAGGCCCAAGGGGAAATATTGATGCCATCCCACAATGCAGACGTAGATAATTTGGAGCCTGTGGGACTTAAGTTCAGATAATTATTATCTTGTCTTTTTGTTTTTAATTTTAAAATGCTTATATATTTATTGAGAGAGAAAGTGCAAGCAGGCGAGGGGTAGAGAGAGAGGGAGACAGAATCCGAAGCAGTCTCCATGCTCTCAGCATAGAGGCCAGCATGGGGCTTGATCTCACCAACTATGAGATCATGACATGAGCTGAAACCCTATTTTTAATTTTATACTGGAGTTTTTCTCAGTGGCTCTGGGTTCATTTAGATAAGCTAGAATCATAGGCATCAGTTTAGAAGGTTTGTTGGATACGTCATCACTTATGAGAATGAATTCCAATGTTTCATGAAGACAAGTCAATAGTGTCAGCAACAGACAGACCTTGCATTTGTAGATGTACTTTTCTACTCACAGTTACTTGCTGTCACCTAAAAAAAAGATAATGGACATGTTGGTCAAACAAAAATATATGCCATAACCCTTGCTCTTCTAATTAGAGTTGCTTCCATAGTATTTCCCTAATTACAGCCAAAAATTTGGATTTTGAAGATTTCTCAGTCCCAAACGAGGAGAAGGAGAAAATAGGAGAAAATTTTTTTAAGACAGGAATTTTTGTCCTTTTAATAAGAAATATGTGAAGTGACAACAAAGAAGAGAATAAAAATGATCCATACACTTTCCAGGAGCGTTCTAGATAGGCTGTAAGGTTTGAAATGAAACACATATACGAGCATATTTATTAAAGCTATCCACCAACAGCATTGGGTATGGGTTTGAAAGAAATCTGGCAAAGTATAATTCAATGGAAAACAGCATTCTGAGTAAGTGCACTAAAATAAACCAGTATCCAGCCCCCGCACTGTCTGTCTCCCAGGAAGACATTGGAGGTCACACCTGGACTTGAGAAGTAAGAATGATCAAAATCTATGGCTAAGGTGGACCAAGAAAAAGACTGACTTCATCTGCCCTGTTTTTGAGAAGGGGGCGGAGTATTAATTTGAAAGTGTGTCCAAAAGTGTTTCCAGGGCTTCTGCCAGTTTTCAGTGTTTAATGAGGAAGGTAATTGGGGAATATAAATTACCTAGAGGCATTTATCTATTTAGGTGACATAATCAATTTTGGCAGGCTTCTGAAAAAGCCAGAGCAAAGACTTCTTAAAGTTAGGAAGGGCAGGTTTGATGATGTTCTCTGATAAGTATTAGTGCTGACAAACCTTCATGAATTGTGATGAGCAAGAAGTTACACAGCACAGTGTGCACTCTTCCTGAAAAACTACCCGGTTGACATCAAATTAAAATCTTTCTTTGAGGTTGGTGATGACCACAGGTCATTGTGGACAGTATTCCCTAATTGCTAAGCCATTAACAACTCAATAGTTTACTCTATCAAGAAAGGTTCAAGGCAGAAAAGGCCATGGGCCACCCAGCATGTGGTTGTGTGGCCTCTACAATTTTTCATAGATTACTGATTGAAAGCCTGTGCCCAGGCAGTCAGAGACCTAACTTGGCTTTCACTCACCCTGCTATGCCTTTATTACCTATACAGATGTCAAGCTGAGGTTCAGGAGCTCTTCTGACCAAAGAGAGGAAACGAGACTACGGTGTTCGCCAGCCATTGTCTGTTGGGTTGCAACCTGATATACACTCACATGTTAATGTTTTCTGGCCCTAAAATGGTTTCTTACTGACAAATGTCAAGGATATGTAAATGGGGTGGCTTTTGAGGTATGGAACAATAGCAATATGCTCATTCAGTCCAAACTAGATCCCAAGGTGGTGGTTGATATAGCTGACATATTCTAATGCTTATTATAAAAACAGGACTCAGCATCAAGTTATGTGGATGCACATCTCCAAAGATGCTTTATATAGATGATAAAAGTATTGCTTAAAAAACGCCAAAGCAATTTATGATTCAAAAGGGGCTAGAAGTCCTCTTGAATGTGTTATGGCCAAAATTTAGGCAGCTCTCCCCTCTTCCCAATAATTCAGTATCTAAGGCAAACCATCCCTATCTTGTTAAAGGCAGGCAGGGTGGGACAAATCACCAACAGGTTCTACTTTATGTAGGGGTCTTCAACATTTTCTGCATGCCTGGAGCAGAGAAGAGCTATATGTGGGGGCTCTAATGAGCACTGGCTGCAATACCCTATCCAAGGGTAACGAAGATAAGTGGGAGTTTTGCTTGTTTTTAAAAACATATTTATTAGGGGCATCAGGGTGGCTCAGTTAGTGAAGCGTCCATCTCTTGATTTCAGCTCAGGCCATGATATTGCAGTTTGTGGATTCAAGCTCCAAGTAAGGCTGTGTGCAGAGCCTGCTTGGGATTCTCTCTCTCAACTTCTCTCTCTGCCCAGCCTTCATTTGTGCACCCTCTCTCTCTGTCTCTCAAAACACATAAAGAAATGTTAAAAATAAATAAAAAATTAGAATGTTTATTATTATAGAAGTAGTATATTTGTGTTGCAGAATATTGATACAGGCAGGCAAAAATGAAAGCTTTACATTCCTTCCACCAGAGATCCCTTTGTAATACTTCAGAACCTATCCCTTTATCTGTGTATGAAATATGTACATACATACATACACACATGAACATGTACATAAAATATATGCACATATAAAAATATACTGAAACCTTTCTTTTTTAAATATTTTATTTAGAAATAGTTTCACACTTACAGGAAGATTACAAAAATAAAGGTACTACAAGTAACACCGACATATCTTTTACCCAGATCCATCTATTGTTAGCTTTTTTCCCCCTCTATTTACTTTATAATTTGTGCTACCTATCCATCTATCTAGATCCACTTTCCCCATTCCCTGAACAGTCAAGGGTAGGCTTTGCTCATCATGGCCCTTTGTCCTTAAATACTTCTGAGTGTCTTTTCTAAGATTGCTCCTTGGTTTGAAGAGGTCTAGAGAATGGGAGATGTGGATTATTGGGGAAGGAAACTACTTTAGAACTAATCTAGACTCTAGATAAAATTCCAGAAGATATTAAATCCAAAAGCAAGACTTGTACTCTTTGTATCCAGCAAGGAGCCCATTCCAGCCCATTCCAAAAACTGGAGACAATTTAAAGCAGAAGCCACTGAAATCAGTGTGCATGGGTTTTTCTGACTTTGAACACAGGTATTTGTAATCTGATCTCGTTACCTGTTTTTTTGTTTTTGTTTTTGTTTTTTTTCAGGCTACATTATGTGGGAACAGATATGTCATAAACGTGAGTGTTTAAAGTCCAGGAAGTTATAATTCCTTCTAAAAACAAACTTGCTCCAGCCTCTAGACATCCGAGATCTCTAGAGAGCCTGTTTGGAAAGAAAGAGGAAGGACGAATTTACTTTGAGTAGTGAAAGAAGGGAGGGAGGGAGAAAGGAAAGAAGACTGGGTGAGTTATGAGATACAAAAGATATACATACAAATTTTCTAATTTTTCTTATCAGCTTTTACAGTGTGGCTTTATTTTCTGACTTCAAACACTGTGACTTCCCAAAAAGTCCGTTTTGCAAAAGTAAATTAATAGCTCTTAAGCCAAATGGAAATGACTCACGATTACTTACACTTTTGTTCATCTCTGACAGTGGCAATGGTCAGAAGCCGCAGAATGAAAGCAGGCTCTGATTCTCCAGCTACAGAAAATAAGACAAAGGAAAATGCAGCATATCAATTAAGGTCGCGTTCCAAAACAGCAAGAAAGCTAGGAATAAGATGTTCATGTTCTAACTTTCACTGTTAGGGTCACTAATTTTCACTGTGTTACTAATGAACATGATTATATTAAAAATACAGAAGTTCTGCTCTTTCACAACGCTGAGCACACCGCTAGAGACATTGTATTCAGTGTTTCACTGGTGCTGGAAGTGAAAAAGTCCAATTAGGTCATCTTGTCCACTTCCTGGGGACAATGACTATGTCTATTCAACCACAATGGCTCAGCTGATGAAAATTTCATTGTGGGTTGAGAACTGATTGCAATGAGAATCAGGCTGAATGAGAAGATGGAATGGGTTGATTAAAAAAAGAAAAAAAAAAAAAGCAGAAACAGATTGGGAAGACACCAGAGTAGATCACTTGCAGGATCACAATACTTTAAGTGACTATTAGAGGTCATAACTCATCTGTGGACAAGACTGTTGAGTTTATTCTAAATAAAAACGAAAAATACTGCTTATCTTCCTTAGGAAGACTGCTCAACTGAGCCAAGTTCCAAAATAGTTGTCTTTGGTTTTATTCTCATAGATGAATTTTGAATCAGAATGGAAATAAAAAGGTCTAGTAGAAAATGGATTTTTCCCTAACACATAAGGATATTTCGCTCCCTGATGTTTGTGCAGCTTTCCATGACCTCAACCCGATGCCTGTCTCTGGCATTTGTAACTTGTTAGGACATTATAAAAGATACATATGAGTGTCCCTAACAGTGTGAGGGAAACCCCTCAGGCTTCGCTTCTCAGTTTTACCTCATCATAGTTCCCATTTTGTGACTTCTTTGGCTTTAACTCCTACTGCCCAACCCCCTAGCCCTTGAGATGTCACCGAACATAGCACCCTGGGAATTTGACTGTTCTGTGAACTAATTTTCTTATAGAGGCGTGGACATCTGGAGTCACCTAGTCTAATCTACTCCTTTTACAGGTGAGACCCATGGGGATTAAGTGATTTGCCTAACATCATAGGTAGTTACTAGTGGAACTTAACTAGAAACTGCCTCTTAATCCATTTCTCTTACTGCATCGCTGTTTTAGATAATGCCATGACCATCTGCCAAGATGGAATCATGAACTCCATCTTCCTTAGCCATCGGGAGGTCATGTCTATTAATTCTACCTCGGAACAGTCTTCTGGGGGTGCCTGGGTGGTTCACTCAGTTAAGCATCTGACTCTTGGTTTTGGCTCATCTGACTCATGATCTCATGGTTCATGAGTTCGAGCCTTGCATTGGCCTCTGTGCTAACACTGTGAAGCCTGCTTGGGATTCTCTCTCTCCTCTCTTTCTGATCCTCCACTGCTTATACTCAATCTGTCTCTCAAAATAAATAAACAATAAGTTAAAAAAAGAACTGTTTTCTGAACTGGTCACATCTTTTCCATCCTTATTGCTTCTATCTTTTCCTAATCCTCTGTCATTTCTCACCTGAATTCCAGCAATGGTTTTCTAAATTATCTCCTTGTCACATTCTCTCCCTCTAATCCACTTTCCCATCATATGGTTTCCAAAGAAACAATTATGATCGTGTACCTTTTAGAAGTAAAGACATCCAAATCCCTTAGTATTACATCCCAGATCTAATCAACCTGCTTTCAGAATACTTATGTCTTGCTTTTTACCATGCTCCTTGTCCACCTGCAAATAACCATTATTAATATTATGTCATTTAAAAATATGTATGTCTTTAGGCGGCTCCTGGGTGGCTCAGTCAGTTAGGTGTCCGACTTTGGCTCAGGTCATGATCTCGCAGTCCGTGAGTTCGGGCCCTGCATAGGGCTCTGTGCTGACAGCTCAGACTCCTGGAGCCTCCTTCAGATTCTGTGTCTCCCTTTCTCTCTGCCCCTCCCCCGCTCTCTCACACACACACACTCTCTCTCTCTCTCCAAGATAATAAACAAACATTTAAAAAATCTGTATGTCTTTAGGTTTAAATTTGGATTTACGGGAAAGGAAAAATGTCCTAAGTGGCTCACACAAAATTAATGTCTTTCACATAAAAGAAGTCAAGAGATGGGAAGTCCAAAGACGGCATGGCGGCCCTGCAGTTTGCTCATCCCTGGGTTCCTCTATCTCCTGTTTTACCACCGTCAGTACATGGCCTCCACATTTCTGAAGTTCATCTCACAACCCAACATGGCTTCTGCGACTCTAACCACCACATTGGAGTTCCAGGCTGATATGACGAGGAAGAAGAAAAATACCCTTTAATTAAACTTTCTGGAAGTCTCACATCACCTGCATAGTCTTGTTGTATGGAACTTGGTAACACTGCCATGCAGAGCTGTGGAAGCTGCAAAATACAGATTCCGAGCTGGGTATGTTGCCAATTCCCCATAAATACAAGATTTCTGATTGAAAGGAAAAGTCCAATTCACAACTTTAAAAGGCAGCTAAGGTGCCTTTCTTTCCCCCCGACTTCCACACACGGAGGAGGTTTTTCTTCCATGCTTACCAAACATTTGGTATGTATCTCATATATTAGAGAAACATATATATTTAAACTTCTGTGTCCCTTACCATAGGAAGCTTTTATAAGTAGTCTTCTAAAAGTTGCTATCTACTTTATAAGCAGCCTTTATGAACGCTGGTACTTTTTATCTTGGCATCTAGCACAGAGTAACCCCTTGATAAATGCTTGTTGAATAATTACATGCATGCATGCATAAATAAACCGTGGCTCTGAGGTCCCTGAGTGAATGATAGTTTATGACAATGAAAAATCTAGGCCGTATTTTTGTGTTGGCGATGACGACCTGAGACTGCTAAACACCACAGTCAGGGTCGCTGTGTATGGTTGTGCTGGTTGCTCACTGTATGAACAACCAAAGGGATGACTGAGGCCTGAAGTCCAGCCTTTGCTGTCTACCCCAGATCATGTACCCTGGAGAAGGGATGCATCAGATGCCTAGAGGGGACACGTTTTCTACCTGGCCAACGTTAGCATGTGGTGGTGCCCTGGGCTGCCCATGGGGTATCTAAGAGGCTCTAGAAGCCCTTATCAAGGGTGTGGTGCTGCACCTGGCCCTCCTGGGGGCTGCAGAGCTGCAGGAAAGCCTAGGGAGAGGGACAACATTTTGAGCTGCAGAAGCAGGAGTCTGAGAATATCATCTCCCCACCTCTTCTCTTTCACTGTTGCCTCACTCAAGCACGGCTTTATTTACATTTCGACTTCCGGAGCACGGGTACTTCCGCCGCTCAAGGGCAGGATTCTAATTGCGATATGGGGAGCCAGAAATTTAAGTCAAAAGGGCAGAGAGCATATGAAGACACACAGAGTGACTGGACGGAGGCACGGTTCCCCGTGGATCCAACTCTTAACTCGGAGGCATGAAGTGCCGCGGGAGACCCCGGAGGCTGAGCGGCAAATGCGACAGCTGCAGGATGCCACTCCGCGCCCCTTCGCTTGGCCTGCAGTCTGGGGAGAGCAAGGGCGTTCTGCATTTTCTGCGTCTGCTTCCCTGGCACTCACAGCGCCGCCTTGGGTCATGGCCTGTGTTAGTGGGGTTGCGGAGTCCTGAGGGCTCCTGGCCTCCAGAAAGCCGGCCCCTCCAGTACCGCTACCGTATGTCTCCTATGAGCTGTGATGCTCGGGACTGTTTACCCATCAACGCCTGAAGCCGATCTCGCCGGGATCCTCTCCGGACGCTGAGCGCTGTAAAATGCGAGGATCAGAGTTATTTATTACCGGCACCTTCCGCTCCAGGCGGCGGACCAATTTCCTTTCCTCCAGATGGCTCTCACAGGCCAGCCAAGGAAGGCACTGCTGGCCATCTGCTTCCTGTTGCCTTTTCAAGCTGGCTGGCCACGCGGCACCAGCTGTCGGTCTAGGCTGCCCCCTCTGGTCTTGCGTCTTGCCACACGAGGCATATAGGGCAGGGGCCACGCTGGAATCGGCGTTTGACACTCACGAGGCAGGAAAGCTTCCTTCCAAACCTACCCCAGCCAGCTTCCATGATGGCAGACATAAAAGGGCTCCTCCCCTGGGACCTCCTATAGCAATGGTACATCCACTGACTTAATGTGAGATTAAGGGAGGTGATTTTGGGTAGGGGGAGGGCAGTGTTTACGGTGGACACGCAGGGCAGGATGTAACATAATTCGGAAGCCCACAGACGTAAAATAAGTCAATCATAGTATCTAATTTCCCCACCCAGTTTTGTTTTGATTTCTTTCCAATAAGATGTTTATTTATTTGCAATGACAAAATAAACACGGGCTGATTACAGAAAATCTGTAAAGTGCACTTGGAGATTTAAAAAAATCATCTCTAATCCCGTGACCCCAAAAAGATAATGGCCATTTATTTTGTTGAATGTCTGGTGTTTTTTTCTTCCTAGCAAAGTCGATTTCACATTCTATGTATGATTTACCTATTTTATGGCTTAGTGTTTCAATATAAAAACTTTAAAGTTCAACAAATAAACATATTTTTAAAATATATATCTTTTCAAATTAAAAGTATATTTTTGTTGACTAATATTACAATGCATGGTAATATCTTAATTCACTTAACCATCCTCTAATTGCAGAACAGTACGATTTTTCCAACTGTTGCTGTTTTAAATAATTCTACAATGAACATCTTTGTGCATAAAACTTACTTCCATATTTTAGATTTTGTCCTTAGGATCATTTCCTTGAGATAGAATGTGCCAATTTTAAGGAAGATTTGACACATTCTTCCGTTGTCAAATTGCTTGAAAAACTATGAGTGCCTGCTCGAGTTCCTTCAGCAATAGACATTTTCTTTCATTTTGCAATTTCAGCTTCTTTGGTGCATTTTCCCATGTCAAAACCATTAAGTATTAAAAAGTAGGTAGGGTAGAACGCTAACCCTGTTCTGCTGCACCAGAGCTTCATTTTCCCACTTTCCAAGCAATGTGTCGAGGAGCACGGATTCAGAAGTGGGGGTGCTCTGTGAGTCGCTGTGTCTGAAAGGGGTCTGCTATGCTCAAAGCCCCAGCACAATGCTCCTCTTTGAACAAGGCTTTCTCATTGGCTTGCCTCCATTAGCTGGCTCGGTGGCAGTCCTTGATGGCCCTAAGTCTTTAATGGCTCCTTCCTGAGGCCAGGTGGCTCCACCTACAGGGGATAGCACGAGTGCTCTGCGGAGGGGTGACTCAATGCCAAGGTGGGCATGGTGGTTGGCTCTCGGAATAAAAGTTCAGCAGGAGAGCTGGAGTCCTGCTACGAGGCCGGGCTGCTTCAGAGGCACAGGGCTGGGAGGCCAACACACCTGGCTTCTCTCAACTTCAGTGGATGGGCTCGAAGGAAGTGCTCAAAGGGTGATGATGTATAATTGCGTTATCCTGTTGTTATACTGTTCGTTGATGGCCTCAGTTCTGTTTATTTAATTCTTTAAAAATTTTTTAATGTTATATTTATTTTTGAGAGAGAGAGAGAGAGAGAGAGAGAGAGAGAGAGAGGGACAGAGAGAGATGGAGACAGGGAGAATCCCAAGCAGCCTCTGTCAGCACAGATCCCAATGCAGGGTTTGATCCCACAAACTGCAAGATCATGGCTAGAGCTGATATCAAGAGTCAGATGCTGGGGCGCCTGGGTGTCTTAGTTGGTTAAGCGTCCGACTTTCGCTTAGGTCATGATCCCACAGTTCGTGGGTTCGAGCCCCGTGTCGAGCTCTGTGCTGACTGCCAGCTCAGAGCCTGGAGCCTGTTTCAGTCTGTGACTCCCTCTCTCTGTGACCCTCCCCTGCTCACGCTGTCTCTCTCTCTCCTAGAAAGAAAGAAAAAAAAAAGAGTCAGATGCTTAACTAAGTGAACTGTTTCTTTAATCCTATCATTTTTATTTATTTTTAAAGCTTATTTATGTATTTTGATAGAGAAAGAGCATGTGCTTGTGAGAAAGTGAAGGAGGGGCAGAGAGAGAGAGAGAGAGGGAGAGAGAGAGAGAGAGAGAGGGAGGGAGAGAGAGAGAATCCCAAGTGGGATCCACACTGTTGGTGCAGAGCCCAATGCAGGCAGGGCTCAGTGCCACAAACTGTGGGATCATGGCCTGAGCCCCCATCAAGAGTCGGACACTTAACCAACTGAGCCACCCAGGCACTCTTGTTTCTTTAATTCTATCTTTGCTGAGCCTCTGAAATTTCCCAGTAATTAGTACATTTTTCCACACTATCCCTATTCAAATTTGTGCTGCCGTCTCCTCTCTGACAAGCCTAATCTCTCTTATCTCCTTAGGACAACTCCAATCCCATTTTAGGTTATAAATCCCAGTTATCCTGGACTGCATTTGTCTCTCCCTTTTCTATATCTCCACAGCTTTATTTTTTTAACTTTTTAAATTTATTTCTGAGAGAGAGAGAGAGTGAGCAGAGAAGGGTCAGAAAGAGAGGGGGATACAGAATCTGAAGCAGGCTCTAGGCTCTGAGCTAGCCATCAGCACAGAGCCTGATGCGGGGCTCGAACTCACGAACCGTGAGATCATGACCTGAACCGAAGTTGGACACCTAACCCACTGAGCCATCCAGGCGCCCCTCTCCACAGCTTTAAAAATTATTATTGACACCAAAGGTTTTGGCATTTCACATCCTACCACCTTGTGTTTTCTTTGATTTGTCTATATAGGCAAATCTTGTGGCCTCAAAGATACGACTGTTTTTTAGAAGAGAACTCTTGAGTCTTTGTTTTATATTCCTAGTTTATCTATCCCTTTCCGTTGAGATCCAAACTTATAAACTATCTACTTGACAGGGACTCCATGGACAGCACACAACCTGGCATACTCAACTTGAACTTGTTCCAGTATTTCCTCCTTGGACTAATGTTCCTTGTTTTCCTTTTTTTAAAAAAAATATAAATACATATATATATATTAAAGTTTATTTTTGGGAGAGAGAGAGAGAGAGAGAGCGTGAGTGAGCATGGAGGAGCAGAGAGAGAGAGGGAGAGAGAGAATCCCAAGCAAACTCCACACTGTCAGCCCAGAGCCTGATGGAGGGCTTGAACTCATGAACCATGAGATGATTACCAAAGCCAAAAGAGTCAGACGCTTAACCAATTGAGGCACCCAGGCTCCCCTGGACTGACATTTTTATTACCTCCCTACCTCTCGTCCCAATCACCAATTCAAAATTTACATACCTGAACTCTGTCCTGCTCTGTCCACGCCCTCTGCAACTCTAACTGGTCTGCTTACATATATCCTGGATCTCATCCAGTCTTCTTTACTACAACCAAAATGATCTTTGCAAACTCTCCATTTGATCAGGTCATGTCCCACACTTCTCTACAACCTATTTAAAAAAAATTTTTTTTTAATGTTTTATTTATTTCTAGGAGAGAGAGAGAGACAGCGTGAGCAGGGGAAGGTCAGAGAGAGAGAGAGAGAGAGAGAGAGAGAGTCACAGACTCTGAAACAGGCTCCAGGCTCTGAGCTGGCAGTCAGCACAGAGCCTGACACGGGGCTTGAACCCATGAACCGTGAGATCATGACCTGAGCGAAAGTCAGACGCTTAACCGACTAAGCCACCTGGGTGCCCCTATACAACCTATTTTAAACATGTTAATGATGGCTTATCTTCCTTTTTCTTTTGAAATTTATTATTATGGTAAAAATATATAACATAAAATTTTCATTGTAACCAGTTTTAAGTGTACAATTCAGTGAAGTTAAGTACGTTCCTGCCATATAGCCACTATTTCCAAAACTTTTTCATCATCCTAAATAGAAACTCTGTTACCATTAGGCAATAACCCCTCATTTTCCCCACCCCAGTACCTGGTAATGTCTAATCTACTTTCTCTATGAATTTGTCTATTTTAGTTGTTTGATATGGGTGGAATCATACAATATTTGTCCCTTTGTGTCCTGTTTTCTTTTTTACTCAGTATGTTTCCGAGTTTCATTCATGTTGTAGTACACATCGGAATTTCATTATTTTTTATAGCTGAATAATATTCCACATATTGTCGATTCATTCACCTATTGATGGACACTTTGCTTGTTTCCATCTCTGGGCTATTGTGAATGATGCTGCAGTGGACATTGGTATAAACTATCTGTGTGTGTCCCTGTTTTCAATTCTTTTGCCTTCTTTGAATTGATATTTATTATTTATTTGTTTGTTTTTTAAAGTTTATTTAGAAAGAGGGAAAGAGTGGGGGAAAGGCAGAGAGAGAGAGTGAAAATTGATGATGTGGGAGAAAGAAAAGAGAATGTCTGTAGTGATATCCTTGAATATAGACAGAGAGGATGGGGTCCAGTGGCAAGCAAAGGGACAGCAGTCTAGACAGTTTATGCCTTCATAACAGAAGGAATCTGAGTGTATAGGGGCAGGTAGAGGGAGTGGTAGAAGCGTTAGGAGTGTATAGTTTTCTTCATGTTAATTTTATTTTCTTAGAGAAATAGGAACTGAAGCCATTGGCCAAGAGTGAAGATGGAGGAGGAGAGCCTGGAGGTTTGTCAAAGAGGAGGGTATTCAGTGTCTATCTAGAAGAGTGAGAGAAGGAAGGGATGGGGGAAATGTAGTTGATTTTATAGGCTGTGCCAAGGGCCCATGTGACAGATTACTCATCATAACTTAAGTGAGAACTATCAGTACACTTATGTGTGTGTGTTTTTTTCCCCCAATCCAACACAGGTACAGGTGAGGAGTAAACAGAGTCAGATTCATCAGAATTGGGAGATTTTTTTTTCCAGACGAGTAGACAGGGAAATCTGTGGGGATATATAAGGAAGTGTTACAATTATGGACCGAGACCTCTAAGCCCAATCAAGATGGAAGCAAGGACCTGAGTGTGGGGAAGGGCAGTGAATAACGGTGGGCGTACTGACTCTGCTTCATTCCTAAACATTCAAATCCAGCAGCACAAATAATCCCCTAAAAACTCAAGACTCATCAAAATGTCTTTTACCTGAACTCCAGTGATGGTATTCAAAATTACGAATAAAAATTCTTTTACACATTTTTTTCGTATAGGGAACAACAATTAAATGTGTGTTATCATTGCTCAAGGCAAGAAAACAGCAGTAGTCTGTTCCTGACTAAACGCGTCAATGCTTAAAAATATTCTGAGTCAAAATTTAATTAACAAATTGCCATGCTCATTTCACAGATGGCATGATATGAGAAGGTTATCTATAGAATGAAGAATTAAAGAATTCCTGCCAGGAAACCATGGGAATTTAATATATATATGTTATCAGGATTATCAAAACCATAAACAGAGGAAATTGAAAGATTGAGCAGCAATCACTGAAAACATCCTTGTGTCAGAATATCTAAAGAAAGCAGCTTATGTAGAATGCAGGAGACTTCTCCTCTGCAGTCTAAATCTGGAATGTAATAAAATATTTCATACACAGTAGGCGTAAAACAAGCATTTATTCAGTGAGTTGAATGAATGACTGCACGATGATGATTAGTTGTCTTCCCAACGTGGCATTTATATGTAACGCGGTCTCCTGAGCGAAACGCCCGCCCCATGTCGGTTCATGGCTGGTCAGAGTGCGGAGGCTTCTGCTTGTTCTTGCACTGCGATTCCCCAGCCATGCAGGGCTTGCAGCTCATTGCACTGATGATCTTTCATGCCCCGTGTCCTGCAAATACTATTCTTTTGGTCTGAAAATTGCTTGTTGTGAACCCCCACATGGTCATCCCCATGACCTCTCATCTACCTCTAGCTCGTCTCCCTGGAAACTCCTTTCTTTCCAGCAGCGATTCGAGCATCACCTCCTCTGGGAAGCCTTTTCAAGACTGTTTGCGTCCCAGTTCTTGCACCTCCCCAGATTAGTGGAACTCTTCTACTTTGCAGGCTTCAGTCACTTGCTTAGCAGAGAGCCCTTCCCCTATTATCCACTGTACCTCCTCTGCACACAACCCTTGACGCTGCCATCTTTCTCGGCTCTGCCCAGGTGAGGGCTGGAGGCTGGCATGGCTCCATCACACCCACCGTGATAGCACGGCACAGACCCTGGTGCCCGGGCCTGCCACACTGTGCCCTCTGAGTTTCAGTTGCTCCAGCCGCTCTCAGAGTCAGATGAAGCACCATGCGGTGGGGTCCAAGTTCTGACAATCCCAGTCCTGGGTCCATGTTATATAATTTAGAGATACAAGAGAGGAGATTCCCTTTACGGCATGAACTTTGACCAATGAGAGACAGGTAGATTTCTATCTCTTCTTTCCCTTGCCTGACCCCATTCAGATGTTCTAAAGCACAGAGGTTTTCATATAGCAAGCTGGAGATGTCTAGTGTGAGCAAGTAAAACTGTGTTTTACAATGAGTGCATTGCCCCTCTTTTTGCTGCTCAGTAAAGTGTTAATATAGGAGCTTTGGCCTTAGTTCTGATTTCTACAGAAGTGTCTGTCCTTCAGAATTCGAGCAGCCAAGGCATATCTCTATCTTAGCTTTTAATAACCTTTGTTGTGTTAGCTTACTCTTAGAGATGTTCGTAAGGGCCCAGACTTTGTTTCCCTCCATCTGATTACCTAGCATCATGTTGTGAACATAGTAGACAAGTGAAGGAATAATTGTTAATTAATGGCTGTAATAATATCAAACTAATAAAACACTATTAAAAGCAGACACTTCCAGTGCCTGTTGGTTAGAGCCTGTCGGTTAGAGCCTGGAGCCTGCTTCGGATTCTGTATCTCCCTCTCTCTCCCTCTCCCCTGCTTGCGCTCTGTCTCTCTCTCTCAAAAATAAACATAAAAAAATAAAATGAAACCAGACAGTTCTTTAGGCATTTTTATTTTCACTCCTCATTATATGGAGAAATAAATCTGAGACCATGAGAAATTGAGGGACGTTTTCCAAGGTCAGGCAGCTACTGAGTAATAGGGCTAGAGCTAGCACATCATTTTCCTGATCACACAGCACTATTCCCTTAATTGAAAGTGATTGCTTCCATTCATATGAGAGGAAAACAATACCAGGACCAATCTGACAAACGTGTGTTTCTCCAAGCCACTTTAAGCCTCTGGATTAAAATATAAAACTGGTTAAGACTAACAGTGGGAGACTGTTTCTTTGGCTCTCTCCCCACCATCCTACAAAGTTCCTGGTGCCTCTTTTTACTGGGTACCTCAAGATGGTATCTAACATGTGATCCCAGACCCAGCCCCACCAGCTCCCACATGGCACCTGCCATTGCATTCACCTTCTACTTCAGTTTCTGGCCTACCTGTGGTCAGGGCTTCCTACGTGTGCATCTTCAGGTTGTACACACAGGCAGATCCTCAAGGGCTCCTCCTGCTGCTTCACATCCCACCAGGAGTGACCACTAACGCCTGCTCTGGACCCTGTTTTATTCTTCAGGACACCTGTACACTCGTTGGCTCTTTCTCCAAGAGCCAGTGCAGGGAAGCCATGCTCCCATAGTAGCCTGAAGTGGGGAAAGTCTTCTCACCTCTCACCTCTACCACCATGTTCTGGACCTCCGGGGACAGAATATTGCTGCCCAGGGCTCCTAGAGTACAGCAGAATTTATTTGTTTTTAATCACATCTTGAGGTCTCAGACATGAATCTTCAGAATTGGGTCAAGGTAACTGGACAACCTGAACAAAATCACATTTGTGGAATACAGAGGAGGTCCAGTGGAGGGGAAACATACCAAGTCCTCAGCCCCATCACGACACTCTCTCCAAAATACCCAATGTCCTGGTGCAGGGATCAGCCCATGGCCTATCTTTATCTGACCAGTGAGCTAAGAATGATTTTACACTGGGGCACCTGGGTGGCTCAGTCAGTTAAGTGTCCGACTTTGGCTCAGGTCATGATCTCACAGTTCGTTAGTGCAAGCCCCGTATCAGGTTCTGTGCTGACAGCTCAGAGCCTGGAGGCTGCTTTGGATTCTGTGTCTCCATCTCTCTCTCTCTGCCCTTCTCCCACTCCTGCTCTGTGTCTTTCTCTCTCTCTCTCAAAAATAAATAAACATCAAAAAAATTTTTTAAACAAGAATGATTTTACACTTTTACAAGGTGGTAAACACAAAGAACAAAGAATATGCTGCAGAGACCCGTGTGACACACAAAACTTGAAATATTGACTGTCTTTTCTTTACAGAAAGCTTGTGCACTCTTGTCATAGACGGAGAACAAAATGCAACCAATTAGAAATGGGAACTATAGCAATGCACAGTATGAACTATGTAATTGTAAACCATAAATCCGTTTCGTATGTTCTGCGATTATACTAAAATCTTGCATTTTTCAGCGTGGTGGTTACGAAAAGCACAGAGAAGTGAGTTTCCTGTGATGATGACTTGTCAGCGCCACAGCAGATGATGACTCTGCCTTGAGCCATTCTGACCTTGTGCTTCTTCCAATCATAGCACCCGACCTGGCATTGGAGGGAGACTCCTTTCTCTCACACTCTGTCCTGTTTGCTTCCTCTTCTTCTTTGTTTTCACTTGTTTATTTTCTATAAATTTTTAGGGGAATGGCTGAGCATAATGCTTTTCTATTTCTTAACTGAATGTAGTTGAAAACCATAATAGAAAAACTAAGTACCATCAATACTCCCACAGTCCAGCGGTGACCATAGATAACATGTGGCTGCGTATTATATTCGAGTCATTCTTCTCTCCTTATCAGATATGTTCATATATATATTTAAAATCGTACAGGCAATTTAGTAAGTAGAGTTCTAGGATCACCACGCAGAAGAAAAGCACAGGTGGCCCACTGGTGCCCCTAGTGACATGCTCCTGGGGGAGAACAACAGTGAGCTTAGTGTGGAAATGGGGAAAGACGCAGCCGGGAGGTGTGCCTGTCCCAGTATTCTGGAACCAATGGGAAAGTGACTTACATGGGTCCTTCCCCCATCCAGAATAGAGATCCTCGGGCTTGTCTGTAGATAAGACTCTTGGGAGTCTTAGACCACAGGTTTCTTCAGCTCTGTCGAGAAAGGGATTAATCTGCAGGCAAACACAGTTTAGAGTCAAACTGAGGTCCCTGCTCCATCTGAAAATAGATTTGATTTCTGTCTAACTTTATCTCAGTTTAGTTTAAAATAGACTGAAATTATAAATATTTGTCTTCTCTTTGCTGAAGACTTCCTTCCAGGCCTGATCTAAAGGAAAAATTTAGTATTTTTTTTAAGAAACGTGATGGTTATTTTTCATTTATATTTCTGTTGCCTTTGGAATTTAAATCCCTGTGCCCTTTTTGGCTGGTTGTTTACTAGTTCATCATTGGTAGATAAAGGTTCCATATGCCAAGAAATATTCTAGGTGCCAACAACACAAGAAAACAAAAACCTTGCCATGTGCTATTGGTTTATTTATTCATTTGAGGTTATCACTCCATTTCTGTTTTCTAAGCATCAATTAGTGATACCAACAAAGTGATATCTTCTTTTGGCTTAGGAGAAAAAGAAGCTTCAACATTAATCCGGTATATAACTCTTAGCTTATTGATGTTGGATTAAACCAGTAAAAATTGTGACACCACTGTCACAAGTGTGCTTAACTTTTTTATCATCTGGTTATTTTATTTTGCTTTTTCAGAGTGGAATCACAAGAGGGGTTTCCATGAACGTGGCACCAGTTGTCAGTCAGGTCCTGCTGTCCTCTGTATGTGCTCTCTAATTAGTCAATTCCTTCTCTGAGCCTCAGTGTATGTGTGTGTGTGTGTGTGTGTGTGTGTGTGTGTGTAAAACACAGCATCAATTTGTTATTTGTCAATCCCTTTTGCAGAACATTTGAAGAGTGAAATAATGTCCACAGCTTTTTGTGTTTTATATTTTCTGGAAGAGAAGTTCTTTGTATTATTTTAAGCACAAGTTCTCTGGAAGAACATGAAGATTCATACAAGATGGTACTAGAAATGCCACACTGAGAATGCAGACCAGAAAAATGAACCTGCCTAGGTGGTTGATGATGATAAACAACTCAAAGGCTTGCATTACTAGCTTTCCAGCTCAAACATCCCTTTCGTTATTCTTCAGCCATGATCCCATTTTAAATCCTAAATGGGAGAAGAGATTTGATTTGATAGAACTTTGATTATTTGGAATAAATACATCCCACAATAGTACCTGTCTCTTCCTTTCATCTTTCTGGAGACCAAGTTTTTATTTTATTTTATTTTTTCATCTCTTCCCCATCTTGGCTTGTTGTAGACTGCCCTTACTGAGGAACGGTACAACCTAAGTAAATCAAACAAAAAAAATCAAATTATTTTAGAAACTATACTAGAAGTTTTCCTGGATGATTCTCTGGATTAACCAATGCTTGTCTTCACTGTAGAAACTATCCCAACTGATGTCCACAACCTGCAGAATATTTGCTGTTCTCTATTAAGTTTACATACTTCTCCCTCCAGTTGAATTGTACATTTACCAACATTCCGTTGTGTTTACCCCCAAACTGTATTAAGCTAGTTGTATTTGTTATTTTAATGATCTAATTTGATCAAATTTTGCCAAAAACCTCTTAAAATATGAGTTTGAAAGAAAATTATTTTTCCCCAAAAAAGTTATAACTACTCAGGAAAGGAATATAAAAATGAATCTCAAAAATAATGGCTACTAGATTAGATTTAGAAAAGTAGCTATAAAAGATTGGGGTAAAGTAACAAAAATCTGGGATGCAGTCAAATTGTTTGAAAAACATCTATAAGTTCTCTTCCCATTAAAAAAAACCCTAAAGCTGGAAATTATAGAGGTGAATTGTATATATGCTTTAAGAAAAAAAAAAATATGGGACTCCAATCAATAGAACTGTAATTAAAGAAAACACATACAAGTAAAGGAATAAGAAAAGACATAAATCATTAGATATACACACAGTAATGTGGTTGGATCTTAAAAGTACAATGCTGAATGAAAAAAGTAAGAAATTGAATAAGAACAACAGTACCATGTGTGTAAGTTTAGATTTGTATGCATGAAACAGAAATGCACATTTCTTAAGAACTCATATAAGTAAAAACATATGCATTAAACATACAAGGTATCACTGCCTTTGGAGAAGGAAAGAGATGGAAATAGAGAAAGGATGGAAGAGAATATATACATTCTCTTGTATATATATAGTATACAAGAGAGGCCCCTTATATTGGAAAATAAAGTTAATGTGTTATGGACTGAGGAGTATGGTAAATTCATCCATCTTTACCAGTTGTTCTTCCTTCCCCCCTCTCCAATACTATAAGAACCTAGAAAACAAGAGAGATGATGACAACATTCAAGGGAGGCCAACAGAATTTATAGTTGGGAAAGCATATGGATCCGGGGGTGGGGTGAGGTGGGTAATTATCTTAGCAGACCAGAGAAATTTGAAACCTCAGTGCTTGCAATGGTGGAAACTAACAAGAAGGTTAGTTTCTTGTTAGTTGATTCTTGCTATAGAAGATCAATAGACTCAGCAACAAGACATGTCAGGTATGTCTGGAGGCAGGGGTGCAGGTATAATTGGAAATGGGAATGATTGAAATTTGGCTCAAAGAACAGATAAAACCTTAAGTCTCTTCCCCCAATGTACGCGGTCAGGTAGCTTCCCTTCTTTCAGTGACAGGGAAACTGAGAAGATTACTTTCTAGAGTGGAGGATCACAGTTAGTTTGAGTAGGAATAAGGCCATCTGAAAACTGGTGAATAGAGAGAACTAGTCTATACTGAATGGTGCATCTCTTCAGCTTCTCTTTCTCATGTGTCCCAGGACCCTGTCAACTGGATTTATATCTACACCTGCATCCCCAAACAGGACATGGGAGAATCTGACTCGGCAAGAAAAAAGACCTCTGGTTATAAGTGGAGATCTCTCAATGAAACGGTCAAGTCCTTCCCTACCACCTACAGTAGGCAAGCTAGCTTGTTTCAGAAACACAGAGTTTCAATCAACTTCTTGGCAACTCACTCTTGCATGTACATGGGCAGTCAAGGATCACGAGAAGTCAATTTTGAATAGTAATTTTACATTATAAAACTGGGTTCTGGATTATTTGCTCTTTTGAGTTATCCATGCCTTTGTCCCCTTTCCCTTGTCTTAAGATTTTGCCTATGATCCTTACATGAATGAAAATCTATGTGAATCTTCACCATGTTCCCTAATATTAAAGTAGCCTACATCTGGTTGGCTAAAATAAGATCTCACAAGTGTTCCTTCCAGGAGAGAAAATGGAACTTAAATATGGAGGAAAAATGGATTCCTTTGACTCCAGTTCTATAGCAGCTGGCCTGCCCTTATCACTTTTCCATCACCTGGGAGCCTCGTGTAATGATGCGGGTTTTCCAGTTGGGCTAAAATGGGAGATAATTGCATTCGGTTCAGACACATCTTGATTGGAATCAAGGTCAGAGTATTCTGTCATCTGCTCTTTTGAGTATGCACACGTGTGTAAATGTGTGCTTGTGAGTGTATGTATGTATATACCCCTTACCCAAGTATGCACATGTAAATATGCACTACTGCAAACCATTGGTATTTGTCAAGCTTTTTGCAAGGAAATATACCAGGCTGCTGGTGTACCTTGGCTTTTCTCCCTGAGAAATCAGGAATTTGGCAGAGCAGTCGAAACCCCGGAGGAGGTCTCCATTTGCTGAACTCAGAGCCATCCATGTAACCGTCCAGCAAGACCCTGCCAATTTTGTCATCAGTGAACGTGTGACTGATGAATTAAGGCCTGGATACAATCTCTAGAGAGTATCTCTAGCTTTACTATAGGAAAAAAGAAAGAGAGAGGAAAAGAAATGCTTGGAGAAGGACTTTCTTATCATAGCTTTGGGTTTCTCATTAATCTTCCTTCCTGCCCATGATGCCCTTGTGCACTGTTGCCTTTAAGAGTGTAAGCTGGAAGTACTGCAAGATGAATTGAATTGTTCAAATTTCCCTTCCTTACCTTCCTATGGAAAGTATGAAGATAAATGTTCCTGCTGCAGACTAAGACAAAAACACTGCTTTCTTAGGAAGTACATTAACCACACTTTTTTATTTTCTGTATTCTGATGCCTTGACACTTGAGACTTTGCTGGCCCTGGAGGACTGCCCCTTCCAGGGTGACCCAATTTAGGCAAAGTAAGCAACTTGCCTGTGAGGATGCCTTTCAAATGAAAACCAAGTAATTCAGAGCCCATATTCCCAATCACGTCCTTTACCAGGCTCTCACACTATGGGCCATTATCTACTAATCACCTTAGGACCAGATATCAGATAACTGGGGAGGGCTTCTATGCCCCAGAGCCCATTGAAATTATTCAACCTCGTCAATTCTAAACTTACTTATTCTGCCTCTCATGTTCCTTCCCATGGAAACCAGAATAAAAAGTCTGTACCAGGTTTTCCTCCACTCTGTCTGCCTCCTGACTGAGCTTGGTGCTTCTCCTTGTGGCCCTCCATGATGTAGCATGCCCATCCTCATGGGAGTTATGAGTAACTGTCACCTCAATGGCAATAGTCTTCTGATCTGTTGGCCTAACCATCCTTAAATAACAATAAAACCAATTGACACAGGGAAAGTATGGCATACTGAGTGGCAAATTACAAGAAACCCTCTCTTGAGGCTTGGTTCTTCCATGAGACTTTCCCTGATCTCATCTTTTGACAATGAACTTATACTCTTATGAACATACGGTATCACTGCCTATGACTCTCTTTAGACACATACAGACATTTAGACATGTGCTACCTCACAATAACATGTCTGTTGTTTAAATCTCTTGTGTATGATCTTGTTCTTCCAACTGAAATACAAATTTCCTTAAGACATAATTTCTCAGATGTATAATTTTCACTCTGTTCCAACGATAACTAATGAATTAATGAATGAATAAGCAAAAGTAACTTACTAAATTTGACCCAAAACTCACAAAGATCTTACTTTTTTTCCTTCCAAAACTTTCTCTTTGCAGATCACTTTATATGACTTGTGATAAATTCAAAATTACAAACCTGGCTAAGTGTTTTCTTCAAGTCAATAAATATATAAGCCTAATAAATACTGAATTGTTTCTCTATATTTATAATAACATGATTGTATTAAGCATCCATCGCTTGTTTGCTCTCTGTAGGAACAGCAAAACAATACTGGGTAGCAGTTAAGAGTACTGTTTTTGATTCATACAGGCCTAGTTTAACTACTGGCTCTAATATTTATTAATATCTTTGTTAGTTGACAAGTTACTTGATCTTTTAGATCTTCAGTTCCTTTACCTATAAAATGGGGATAATAATACCTATCCTCAAGGGATTTGATAAGGATTACATATACAGAGTTATAAGCTTGAACTCACAGACTGCAAGATCATGACCTGAGCTGAAGTCAGACAGTTAACTGACTGAGCCACGCAGGCGCCCCTAAAGGACATTGCATTTTAACAACAGTAGTAATTCCTGTGATTTTGTTTATATAAGCTACCTTAACTACAGAATGGTGGAATTTAGGGAATGGAAAATATTTTTTGAAATCTTGTATTTCATGACTTTCATTTTACAAATGAGGAAATCAAGGCTCAGAGTGATTTGCCCATGCTACTCGGTATATTAGTAGCAGAATTAAGGGTGCAGTTCTCTCTGCAGTAAAAGAGCTGTTTTCATGATACCATACAGCTATCTTTTGGATTACCAATGATATCACCATTTCTGAGATTAAACATTGTCCTTCAGTATGCCCTGTCGTTTTAGAGGACAGACTTGAGAGATACCTCTTATGTGTTTAGAAAAGATTTTATGGGGGAAGGTCTTTAGTTTCCCCTTAAAAATGGGTAGCAAATGAATAAGCAAAAGAATAAAGTTGGGGTTTCAGGACACAGAGACGGCAATGTCAGCTAAAACATGAAGGGCAGAAATAGCAGGAGATAATCCTGGGACCTGAGGACAGTGAGCAGCTAGACAGATTGGGCAGCAAAGTGAAGGTAAGGCCAGCAGTAAAAAAACTAAGGAAGCCAGAAGGTTGTTGAACTCAATGTCATGGTGCCTCAGAATGTGCCGTGTACTGGGAACCAGCTGAAAGCAGCTGTGAGAGCTTCTTCTCCCAACTTGGAGCTTAATAACAGCACATTAGCAGTTTGAAACTGGCCGTGGTGAGAGTATTTACACCATGAAAATCAGCAAGCCCTACTAACCAGGAATTTGTTTTGTTCCTAGAGAGCCATTATAGCAGCATATCTGGACAAGACGAAAATCTATGCTCCAGTAGCTGGACGAGAGCATGCAGGAGGAAGGAGAAATTGACAGGAGGGTTGGAAAGATAGGAACCTATACCATCCAGTCTATTGAGAAATTTTCAAGGCAAGTTCTCCCATCCTACTCTCACAGTAAATATTAAGTATAGATACATGGTCTCTTAATTTGAAGAACTCAGAGATCCTAACTTCCAGATGATTCAGTCTGGTTCTATACAAAGCATTCTGAATTTTTCAGACCTTGGCCCAATTCCAAAGTGCTTCAGCTGGGAAGAGAATGAGGATCCCCATCAGGAAAAGAATAAGCGAAGAGAAAGAGAATCTAAACACTGAAAATAATTTTGTATTACATTGAACTCTAGCACATCTCCCACGCCTAAGGCAAGGTAAGATTTCCATCAAAAATTGCTGTTACATTGGCTTCAATCAGGTAGAAGGCTTTCAGCATACTTCACATCATGATTTTCATCATTACCACCAACACATCACCAGTGGCAGCAGCACTATTATTTATTGAGTAGTTACCCTAAGCCACGTCCTATGCTAGTCATTCAATAATTATTTATTAAGTGGTTACTATGTGCCAGGCTTGTGCTAGATGAATGCTTCTCAGTTTTCTTGGTCCCAGGACCCCTTTCCACTCTTAAAAATTGTTTAAGGCCTCAAAGAGTTTTGATTGTGTGAGTTATAGCCATTGGTATTTCCTCTACTCAAAGTTAAAACTGGGATATTTAAAAATATGTATTAATTCATTTAGCAATAATAGTACAAGCCAATTACATGTTAGCACAAATAACATATTTCGGAAAAGAACTATGTTTTGCAAAAGTAAAAAAATTCTGAGAAGAGTGGCACTGTTTTATAATTTTGCAAACCTCTATAATGTCTGGATTAATAGAAGGCAGCTGGATTTTCTCATCTCTGCTTCTGCAGTCTAACAGTTACAATATCTCTCACATGTAGTTTCCAGAAAACTCCATTTTGCACTTGTGACAATGAGAGCAGAAAAAGGCAAATTATGTCCTAATGTTCTTACTAAAAAGAATTTTGACCTCATGGCCCCTCTTTCAGAGTTTAGGGACCCCCAGGAGTCCCCAGACCACACTTTAAAAAATGCTATACTAAATTGGGTGTTTAACCTTATGGACCCTACATTTTAAGGCTAAGTGTCTCATATGCCTCATTTAAGCCCACAAAAACCCTATAAGAAAACTATTTCTGTTGCCTCCATTTCTATCATGAGGAGACTGAGGAACAGAGAAATACATAATATTAAGGTATTATTGTAAGAATTAAAAGTGGCAAAGCTAAGTATTCAGTCTAGGTGTGTCTGATTCCAGAGGTGATGCTCAGATCTATTATACAACCTGCTTCCCAAGGTACCACAAAAATTTATTACTTATTTTTTTAAAACTTTGACCTAGATACGAAGGTTCAATCATCTTTTGAAGAGATCCTTTATAAAACAACTTCTAATCCAGTAGCTGTTACTATTATTTTGTCACACTTGAAAATATGATCCCAAGACAGGCCTTTTTTTTTTTTTTTTTTAAGGCTGGCAAGTGGCTAGGATGGCTGATATACTCAGAATGTGGCAGTGAAGGGAAAGAATGTGTAGGGAAACTGACCAGGAAACTGGTCAAGCCTTTGAAATGAGCCCTGCTGTATTCAAATTAAACAAGGAAAAGATTGGTTTGATGTTTCCAGTCAGTTGGATTAGTGAGCTGCCATGACACTCAAGGTTCACTGTTCCCCAAAGATTCCTTCTGGGCTGCAGAGGTGTGGGGCACAGATTAATAGCTTCTCTCTACTGAAACCAGACAATAGACCTGGGTGCTAATTATCACTATACTTCTGGGAAAAATGGATTACAGATGTCATTATTGTCAGAAAACTCAGGGATGGAATAGACAATTAGACAATAACTGTGACATCATCATAGTCTATTGAAAAAAATTCTCAGGAGATTTATAAATACAGCTCTCCTTCCATATAATCTCTACTTTCTACTACCTCAGTACCATTATTATGAGCTTCTTAGGGATGGCTACCACAGAATTCTTTCAAGAATCACAAGGTCTGGAAAGAATGTTCAAAGATCATCCAGAGAAAATCTAGCATTCAGTTGTTACAGTAGAGAAAGCATGAGCTTTGGGGTCATAGAAATGAAGGAGTAATTGCAGGATCTGCCAGTGATGAATTGTATGGTCTAGGGTAAATGAGCTTCTGAGCTTCAGCTTTTCCATCGGCAAATTGGGGAAGACAAAATCATTCTCCTGGGAATATTGTGAGGCTTAAATGAGACACTAAGGAAAGGGCTTAGCCCAGTTCCTCGCATTCAAAGACAGATGTTAAAAAGACATTCCTTCCCTTTTTTGTGTGTGTGTATAGTGACCATGTCATTTATCATTCCAAATGAAATGTTTCTGTGAACAAAGAGAGTCTCAGGAACATCCTGGGCAATCCAGGGGCATGATCATCCTTTCTTCACATAAATTATTCTGGAAGGCAGGTGGCATTGGTACTGAAACTGTTTTGTAATGTCAGACTACTGCTTTTTTTCTCTTTCATTAATAAAAAATTAATAGACTATATTTAGAATAGTTGTATCTTTACAGAAAATTGAGGAGGTCATACATACCCATATACCACTCCCCTATACACACAATTTCCCTATTAACATCTTGCAACTGTGTAGTATATTTGTTACAGGTACTGATCCATGGTGATACATTATTGTTCACTGAAGTAAATGGTTTACACTAAAGTTCACTCTGTTGAATAGTTCTATAGGTTTTGACAAAGGCACAGTGTCATGTGTGTATCTAATATTACAATATTGTACAGAATGGTTTCAACATCTAAAAATCCCCCGCGTGTCACCTATTTATCCCATGCTGCCCTCAAACCTTTGGCCACCATAGATCTTTCCATATCATGTAGTTAGAATTATGCAGCACATAGTCTTTTCACGCCCCATTCTTTAACTCAGCTATCTGCATTGAAAATCTGTCTGTGTCTTTTCATGGCTTGCTAGCTCATATCTTCTTATTGCCGAATAATATTCTACTTTATGGATGTGTCACAGTTGGTAAAGACATCTTGGTTGTTTCCAGTTTGGGGCCATTATGAAGAGTGCTGCTATAAACATTCATATGCAGGTTTCCATGTGGATGTGAGTTTTCGATTTGGGAAAATACTGAGGGCTGTGATTGCTGGATCACATAATAAAACTATGTGTAAGCTTTGTAAGAAACTGTCAAACTGTCTTCCAATGTGGTTGTACCATTCTGTCTTCCCATCAGCAAAGAACGAATCTCTGTTGTTCCACATCCTCACCAGCACTCGATATGGGCAGTCCTTTCATTCTTTCTGTTTCTCTCATTAATTCATGTAGTTCTCCATGTACAACTAGCAATTCTTTAATTATAGAAATCATTTTGTGCTTAAGTTAAAGTAGTTGAATCCTCTTCCCTAACCGTGGTCCCTAAAATGAACCAGTCATGATTAATCTAAAGAGCCATATTTAAGCATCAACATTAAGGAAGGTCATGATTATTTTTGCTCAAATAGTGTTTTCTATTACTTAAGTAGTCTCTACACCCAATGTGGGGCTCAAACTCACAACCCCAAGGTCAAGAGTTGCATGCTCTTCCGACCTGAGCCAGCCAGGGGCCCCAACGATTTTCTTTCCTTTAAACTGGAAAGTAATAGAATCCAAAATTATTAATATTTGGATTTTCACGTATTTTGTTAAATTTTCAAAATTAATCACTGGAGATAGGAGACACAAAAGGAGAAAGCTGAGGGAAAGGTTTTGCTATTTATCAAACCCCGTGGGTTTTTAACTTTATTTACTTGTTTGATGTCTTGCCTGTTTTGCTTTTGCTAGAGTCACACCAGTCAATCGTGTTTTTCATATAAAAATCTTCAACTAGAAAAGTAGTTTGTAACTTCCCAAATCTAACACCCATGTTTGTGCTTACTGTGATCTGAACAGACAGTAGCATAAAGCAAGAATGGAGCATGAAATCAGATGTTAAAACCAAATACCTCGCCTCCCGACTTCACGAATCTATCAGTTTCCTGCTCTCATCTCTCTGTTCTGTTTTGGAAAATCTCGTTAGCCATGTGACCCACATTTGAAACTGTGATGTCATCTTTGACTCTCTTCTCTCTCCCTTACTACTTAGTAATAAGCCATTGTCTTTGCATGGCAGTGTTGTGTTGTTTTGTTTATACCATTGAGCAGCTGAGTAAATGAGAAAATGACGGCTGGAACATCTTGCCAAATGTAACTTTGGATGACACGGCTAGTCAGGAACATATAAAACTGAATCTTTAAGTTTCTTTATTTCATTTCATTACAGTAGTGGCTCTTGTACAACCTGTTCTCTTTAAGATTTCAAGACAATCTCAAGAAGTCACCCCAATATGCTTCTCAAAACCTTGCCCAGTTGCTATGGGAAAGAAGAAAATGGTCAACTGTTACAACACACATTACCTAGGAGAAGAGATGGATTTGCTACTAATGATTTTCTGTTAACACTTCGACATTCATTCATTTGTCAGATTAATCAGCGAAAACCTTGGAAGATAGGACAAAACTCACTTCCCAGCCTCCCCCTTGGCCTTTCTCCAAATAATCTTCTTTGACAATGACACTGGTGGCAGAGTACCTTTCTAAATGCAGAGCTAATGAAATTACTCCTCCATATAAAATTGTTCAATGGCTCTCATTACATGCAAGATGAAGTCTGAAAAGATTTTGGTGATTTGCCTCTGACTCATTTTTTCCAGCCTCTCATCCTTGGCCACTCCTTCAAGAGCAGGGTTGTCATTCTGTGGTGATTCTGCTCTTTCCTGCATTTTCTGTGAAGTCCACTCCCTGATTTTCACTTGATAATCTCCTTACTTATCTTCAGGACTTCAATTAGGCAGCATGTCCTTTCTAAAGCTTATGTCAATTACTGAGGCTGAGTTTATTTATTCACTTAACAAGAATTCACTGAGTGCCTTCACCATGCCGGCTGCCACTGCAGGGGCTGGGGATGCCGCTGCGATCGAGGTAGATCAAATTCTTATTCTCAAGATCATACAATAGTTCTGAGGAAGTGGGTGGAGGGGGACTCTCACATATTAAAGAAATACATGGTAATAAATAAGTTACAGGTAAATAAATGGGAATTTCATGTAGTGCCATAAAAAATAATAAGAAAGAAAAAGGCACCGTAACAGACGGACTGGTAGAAGTTTAAGCATGACAGGCAGAATAATGAGCCCCCAAAAATGTCCACCTCCTAATGCAAGGTTGTGGGTATGTTATCTTACATGGCATAAAGGATTTTGCAGATGGTATTAAGGTTAAGGACCCTGAGATGGGGAGAGCATGGTGAATTCAGGTGGTTTCAATCAAATTACAAGTTCTTAAATGAGGAGATGCTTTCCCAGCTCTGGTGAGAGGGAGGGGGAGGGGAGGGGAAGAGGGGAAGGGGGAGGGAGGGGGGGGAAGAGGGAAAGGGGGAGGGAGGGGGGGGAGAGGGAAAGGGGGAGAGAGGGAGAGGGGAGGGGAAGAGGGAAAGGGGGAGGGAGCCTTTTGCTGCTTTACCTTCCATCATGGCCCTGGCATCATTAGAGTTTGTGCAAAAGGAGCCTCCTCATTTCCCTGTAGGTCCCTCCAAAGCCTGAAGAGCAGGGACTGAACCCGCTCATCTTGGGCCCCGTAGCACAAAGTAGTTGTAGTGCCTCAAACATACAAGCTCACAAACGTACAGCAGCAGGATAGATGTTTGAGATTCTTTAGAAAAGCAGAATAGTAAGATTAATCTGCTTGGAAATACCAACTACTGAGAGCTCCCTGAATTTTAATTTCCTGCTTGTCATCATTTGGAGAACTGTTTTATGGCATATTAAGGGAAAATGATTTGTGGTAGTATGGTAATCAAGAAGCAGCAGTTTAGAGGATAAAACAAAATCGTTGTCTGGGGTCCCTGGTGGGATTTTCTTTAACACTGCTATCATAATCAGGTGTATTTCTAGCTTAAAAAAAAAAAAAAGCAGTAGCCCTAGGGTGCTTATTGGATAAAAATGTTTCCTAAGAGTTAAAACTATTTTGAAAACCGAAGTGGAGATAACGTGTATTCTATTATGGCAAGCGAGCGCTTGTGGAGGGGGCTCCGTGCTGGAAGCTTATCTCCTATGAGCCCCACTCCACCTGACTGAGGGTGTGCTTTTATCATTTCCATTGCACAGAAGAGGAAACTCAGCCACAGGAGGGGAGTAGGACCCCAGGCGTCCGGCTCCAGGGGCTACATGCCTACATGCCAGGTGACAACCCTTCCTTCCCCAAGGAAGGGGTAGAGCCGAGAATGAAACATGGAGTCCCTCAGGAAAATGTTGGAGAGTCCATGTACTCAGAGGTATTTCAAATTTCAACTCTACAATCCTGTTAATTTGTTTCTCTCTGTAGTTACTGCCTGATGAAAGATAATCAAAGAACCCCTTTTAAGATACACTTTCGACAGAGCAAAAGTGGGGAGGGCTATGAAGGCATACCTTTCCTGAAAATGTTCAAAAAGAATTGGCTTGATTTCTAACATTATGATCAGAAGAAGAATGCAGCTGCTTTTCTCACTGGTGGAAGGGATAAAATATTTTGAATTTAAATAATTAACTTCTTTTTATACATTTGAACTGTCAAGACAATTCCAATTTGTGATGTCATCTCCAAACATTTATTGTTTTGGTCTCTAATTCGAAGGAGTCTGGCAATATCTCTGGTTCAGACTAGTAGTTTGTAGTTTTAACCAGTCAAGGCTAAATTACTTTCAATAAAATTAATTCTGACTGTCACTCTCATTGAAGATAACAGTATGAGATATATATATTCTTTGCCTGGTTCAGTTGCCTGGATGTTTTAAGTCAATTCGAGGAAAATAAATGGAATAAGCAAAATCAACACATGAAAATACCTTCATGTTTAATTTGTTTTGTATGTACAGTACTCCCTCCATTAGTTATTCTATTCAAATTACAATGAATTGGCACAGGGGGATGGCTGTCTTTTGAGACTGGGCCTGATGTATCGGTGAAACTGAAGTCCAGAAATGAAAAATATTATTGAGTCCTTATTCAGCTCTCTTATCGATTCACTGGACAGCATGTGGATAAATTATATTGCATCTCATTTGTTTTTCCTGCTGCTGATATAAGAAAGTGTCTTGGCTCAGTCTGGAAGCTGGGAAGTACCAGGAAAAAACTCAGTGCCAGGAAATTTCATGTCTGGTGAGGGCCAGCTTTCTGGTTTATAGATATCTTTTTGCTATATCCTCACGTTGTGGAAGGGGCAAGGAAATTCTCTGGTTTTTTTAAAAAAAATTTATGTCTGAAATGGGATGTGTAGGACATGTCTTAGCTTGCTTCCCTTTGGAACTTAGAATGGAAGCTTCAGAAGAATTGAAAGCCAGCAGAGCATTCATGTTCTTAGTGCTGCAGTGGAAGGTGGGAATACTCCAACTGCAGAGGATACAGAGTCTCAGGATATGAGGAAAAAGAGTAGTTTCTTTTGTTAATGTTTATTTATGTATTTTGAGAGAGAAAGAGAGAATGCATGCATGCATGTGTGTGTGGGAGGGGCAGAGAGAGAGGGAGAAAGAGAATCCCAAGCAGGCTCCATACCCTCAGTGCAGAGCCCAACTCAGGGCTTAAACTCATGAAATGTGAGATCATGACCTGAGCCGAAATCAATAGTCAGGCACTTAACTAATTGAGCCACCCAGGGCCGCTAGAAAAGGGTAATTTCTGATCCTGTCTATTTTTCATACTATTGTGCAATTGGTGTCATTTGTTCTGGACTCTTAAAAATGTTGAATGAGACTTTTGTCTTCAAACAAGTAGACTTTTATATAGCATTTGTAAATTACATATAGACTTAAAGCAAATAAGAGGAGGAATGCCTAGGTGGCTCAGTTGGTTGAGTGTCCAACTTGAGCTCTGGTCATGATCTCACGGTTGTGAGTTCAATCCCTGTGTCAGGCACTATGCTGACAGCTTAGAGCCTGGATCCTCCTTCAGATTCTGGGTCTCCTTCTCTCTCTGCCTCCACCCCCCCACTCTCTGTCTTTCTCTCAAAAATAAATAAACACTAAAAATTAAAAAAAAAAAAGAGCAAATCAGAGGACACCCTCCTCCACCACATACACACACAAATCACTTACCATTTTTTTAATATATTTTTTTAATTTATTTCTAGGAGAGAGAGAGAGAGACAGCGTGAGCAGGGGAGGGTCAGAGAGAGAGGGAAACACGGACTCTGAAATAGGCTCCAGGCTCTGAGCTGGCAGTCAGCATAGAGCCCGACGCGGGACTCGAACCCACGAGCCGCGAGATCATGACCTAAGCGAAAGTCGGACGCTTAACCGACTAGGCCACCCAGGCGCCCCGATCACTTACCATTTTGAAAAAAAACGATTAAATTAAGTCAGCCCAATAATTGGTCCCTCAATGCAATCAGTTTTTTTCAACCCTGAATTACGAGTTGTTCTTATCTATGGGCACCTGGGTGGCTCAGTCAGTTGAACATCTGACTTTGGCTCAGGTCATGATCTCACAGTTCGTGGGTTCGAGCCCTGTGTCAGGCTCTGAGCTGTCAGCACAGACACGGAGCCTGTCTTTGGATTCTGTGTCTCCCTGTTTCTCTGACCCTTCCCTGCTCATGCTGTCTCTCTCTCTCAAAAATAAATAAAACATTTAAAAAATTGAAAAAAAAAGTTCTTATCTAAATTCATTTTACATGTAGACACTACATACGTGGTACTTAGGTTTCCTTAAATCATAAAAAACATTAAATACTCTGAAAAACTGAATACTCGCCACTTCTTGCTCAGCTGTGTGGAAGCTAACTGCTGGATTTCCAGAAACATTATTTCACATAGACCAGGGTGTTTTCATTTGTTTGTTTTCTGATAGCCCATAAATTTCCCATAGTTTCTCATGGAATTATGTTTGTGGAAGAAACTTCCTTTCCATGCTTGTTTGATCAGATAACAACCTACCTGCAGAACTGCCTTTTAGTGCTCCCTAAACCAAAATTAACTTGGCAGTTGACTTATAATATCACATTATTGGTGGCCCACAATTCATCCAGCTTATTCCTTGTATTATACTGAACAGAATAAATGAATTGAAGTCCTCTTCTTTTTCTATTCCATATGTTACTTCCATTACAGCTGTGTGTGTGTGTGCGCACGTGTGTACAATCTGAATAACTTCAAATGGGTTGTGATAGTTAACTTGTGTGTCAACTTGGCTGAGCCATTGTGCCCAGTATGAGGTCAAACATTACTCCGGATGTCTTTGTGATGTTGTTATTGGATGCGATTAACATGTAAATTGGTGGACTTTACATATATTGCCCTTCATGTTGTGAATGGGCCCGTCCAATATTGAAGGCCTGTATTGAATAAAAAACTGACTTTCCATGAGCAAGAGGGAATTCTGCCGACAGATGGCCTTAGGATTCAAACTGCAAGATCAGCTCTTTCTCGGTGTTCTGGCATGATGACCTTCTGCCTTGAACTGAAACATTGGTTCTTCTCTGGTTTCCAGCCAGCTAGCCTGCCCTGCGGGTTTTGTCCTTACCAGCCTCCATAATCACAGGAGCCAGTTCATTAAAATAAATCTTTTTCTCTGTGGATACACATTCTATTGATTCTGATTCTCTGGAGAACCCTGATCAATGCACAGGCATTCTCTAATTTTGTATTAAATGATAAAAGAATGGAACTTTGTGGTAGCAAAATGTGTATTGTTGTTGAAACTCTGAGATGTATTCATGTACAATCTCAGCTTTATTTCTTACTGCAACCCCAAATGATTTATCTTCTTTCTTTTGTCCATTCAGTTGTGTTTTGATTTAAAAATAAGTGTTTATAGGGGTATGTGTGTGGCTCAGTTGGTTAAGCAGCCAACCAGCTCAGGTCATGATCTCAGTGTTCGTGGATTAGAGCCCCAAGTTTATCTGGAGCCTGCTTCAGATTCTCTGTCTCTCTGCCTCTCCCCAACTCACTCTCTGTCTCTCTCAAAAATAAATTAAAAAACATTAAAAAATTTAAAAAATATACATTTGTATATTGAAAATAGAAAGCAGCTAAATGGATACGTTATGTATCAGCCTCAAATTTCTCACTGAAAATGCCTCTAGGACATGGGATAGGAAATGCGTAATACCAAGTGTTGGGCCAAAGTCTTCATATTTCAGCTTCTTGACATTTGTCTTTTTTCTGACATACCCACTGCTGAAAAAGTGCTGAGGACTATTGTAAGACCACAGAAGACCCACTCTGGTCTCAAGGGGATGCTTCCATTTCCCAAATGAAATCTCCTAGAGAACAACCGACCTAGGTATGTAGAGAGAGATAGACTTTGGGAAACAAAATTTCCACTTATCTGTGATTTTAGGGGGAAGGAAATCTAGGTGATGGGTTCTATCATGTCCTTGCTACTTCTCAAACTGGAGTACTGAAATGGTGTTTTATGGGTATATGGACAACTATAGTATAAATGTAGCCCACTTTTCCTTAGAGTCAATTTTTCAGTTTTATTAGAGAGCAGTAATATCTCTGGCCGATAAGTTATAAACACTGTTTCAAATTGAAATAAATATCAACATATTATGGAATGAAATGCAAAGGTTGCACAAATTTTGCAAAACTCCTAAGGAGGTTTGCACTTATAGATGAACATTTCCAGTGGGTTCATCTGCCCCCAGATATTGCTGAGTCTCGACTGCCCTCAGCAATACACCTTTGATGGGAAAAGTTTCAAAAGCACAATCTTAAAATAGACTGGCTTTAGAAAGAGAAAAGTATTGAAAAGATAGTACCAACTCCATTTGAAAGATACCTCTTCCTTTTTTTTGTTTTTAAAGCTTATTTCTTTATTTTGAGAGAAAGAGAGAGAGAGAGAGAGAGTACGTGTGCATGCATGGGAGCATGAGCCACCCACGCACCCCTCCTCTTTCTTTAATTAAAAAGTGAACTAACTCTCTCAAAAATGAAGTGATAGAAAGCAAGCTATCAACAGTGAGTTTTAGTGACACTGCTTTTTTGCTTTTGATTTCCTTTTCCAGAAGAGCCCGTTTTATGTTAGTACTATAGTCTTTATTTTAGTTCTCATTTTAAGATCCACAATTTATTGAGAACTTCTAATTCTAACTCTTTAGATGGATTTTTATATTTACTCCCCTTAACAGTTCCATGAGACAGACATATTAAATAATCTTGTAAGTGGCATGGATTTGCCTCCACGTCTCCAAGGCCCATGGTTTGGTGGCATTGCCATGTTGTCTCCATCATTTTTTCTCTCCTGGTTTGGCCATCAAAGCACATTTACTGGGAAGTGAACATGTCAAAAGTGAAGGCATTCGTATTCAGATAATACTGTGCTGTTGTTTTCAAAGCAGTCCACGTTTCTTGAGCCTGTAACAAAAGAAACTTGAAGTCATGATCTCTGAGTATGGAGAACACATGTTACATCAGTTATTCAGGTTATCATACAGAAAATCTTAAAAGACTGAGAGAAATATAATGGAAGAAAAATACCAAAAAAGCTTTGGTTAACATACTTTTAGGGACCTATATTCTTCAATGCTTAAATGTTTTACAGTATTTTTGGGGCCACTGCATGAACCAATGTGGCAGAGTTCTGTTACATTATAGTATCTGTCAGTTGATCACAGTGCTAGTCTGCAATTATAAGCAGAAGTGTGCTTGAAAATTTCAGTATTCCATAAAGAAGACACTGTCTACTCACTTATGTAATATTTAATTTGCCAAATAAACAAATGTCTGGTTTTAATACCTTTATATGATGCCTGTTGGAGAAAAACAGGCACAAAACTAGATGCATTATTTAAGCTGGTGGTTTTCATCAGCAAATGTTAACCAGAAATGAGCCATTCCTGGTAGACCAGTTAAAACTCAGCCATCCAGAGTAAGAATAGGACCAAGGTCCCAGAAAAACAAGGACATTCCTTTTTTTTTTTTTTTTATGACTTTATACAACCCTCTGGCTTGGTGATAGAATTTGATACACGTGTAAAGAGAAAAAGAACAAACAAATGAAGGATTAATTAATATGTTACACATTGTTATCTGCTAAATTTTAAGAGGGAAATCATGAATAATTGAAATCCTCAGACAATTCAGCAATTTCATTTGGCCTGGATTTTCAATTCTTTTTTCCATGAAAAGAGTAAACATGGAATAAAACTGACTAATGCACGTGTTTTCTTTATTTCTCTTGGAGTGAGACTTCCAAATGGATGAAAAAGCATATGAAAGGCAAGCAAATGAAGGAATGACACTGAAGGTTTGGATGATTATTAAAGGTTTGGAAAATAAGCTTCTGAACAACTGAAAGGGAACTAAATGTGACTGTGATCCATTTATCCTCCTACCCAAACATACAGTCATCTACTGAGATTTGACTGAATAACAGTTATTTTGATAGGTCCTGAGAAAAATGACCTTGATGGATAAGACATGACATGCACCTTACTTCTCTAGCCTATGTAAGGGAGGTTGGGTGCACAAAGAAAGAAATTTCAGTGTGACATTTAAAAGCTATTCACCTGTGAATAGCATGCAACAGGGAGAAAAGGAAGAAAGAAGAATATTACCTAGAAAAGAAGGGAAAGGCTTCAGAAAGGAGGGGGCATTTGATTTTAATCTTGAAGGAAGAGGTGAAGTTAACCAGACAAAAGCCACTTAATGGGGAGGAAGGAGCAGGTATAGTTCAGAGCAGATAGAAAAAGGCAGGGCTGGTGGTGTGTTAATGCCTGCTGATGCAGTGCCTACCTAACAAGATAGATGGTGGGAGGGCCATTTGTTTCTAATGCAAATACCTGATCAGCCAGCGTGTTTCCCCACGTACTCGGATTGCCATCTGGGTCCCAGTAATCCTGCAAATATATGTGTCTTTTGAGATGTAGGAACTGGTTTGCTGGGTCCTCCAACAAAAATGGTGCTCCCAACGTTCCTATAATTCAGAGTTCAAGAGCACAGGATATAGTATGTATAGGGCAATAGTATACATTTCACTCTTTATCATCTTACAGAGACACAGCTGTGGCCTTTGGGAGGCTGGGTGCCTGACAAGGAACTTCTGAGAAAGCTATTCCTTGAGGGAGATGCCTGCTCCTCAGCCTTTTGCATGGCTGTACTGTCATCACCCTGTGTCCTGAATACAGTACAGCATTAAGGCAGTGCCATGTGGTAGATGGAGAAGACTTTTGGGACCTTCTTTACATGCATGGGAGCCCACAGACTGAAATCAAATTCCAGCTCTATCACTTTTTTAGACAATTTTCTTAACCTCTCTAAGCTGTAGTTTTCTTGTATGTAAAGACATATAATAATAACACAGTAACACAATAATATAGGATTACCATAAGGGTTGGATATATTCATGACTGTAAACCACCTGACTCAAGTCACACATTCAACAATCTTTTATTCTTCCCTTCCAAGACTTCCAAAATAGAGCATATCTTTCAGTTTGAAGTAGACTGCTTCTGAATCCAGCACTGTGGTTTCAATTGTTAGTATTGATAGATCTATCACTGAATTGAAGAGGCTTGTATTTTATATTCTTTCCCACTCCAGGATTAAGAAAAAAAAGATGACTCTTTAAAATCCAGACTTTTTTATATCTTGAAATTTTAGCACTCTATATTGTATTTTTATTCCCAGATAAAACACAATCATGTTCAGAGTTCTAATTTCAATCAGTATGAAGGAAGAACACACCCCTGACCTATTTGTGGTAACAATACAATCTGTTCATTGCTTGTGATAAAGAGGCATTTATTACAAATGTTATGTTAGGTACTCTATAACTTCATCATTAACAGGACTCTACTTATCAGGATTATAGCGATCTATAAGATACAAAACCTCCTCTCCGTAAGGGAAGGGAATGAAGGGTCCAAGATTCAAACAACATTGGATTTGATCAGACTCAGGGAGTCTAGGAGAAGGTGGTGTTATTAAGCTTTGGGGCTCTGGGGCACAAGCAGACATTTTCATGGTCAGGAAAATTGCTGAACCTATTCCTTGAAGAAAAGATTAAATTTAGCAGGATAGGAGAAGGAGCAAGATTTTAAATTTTAAGCTAGAGTAATGAGGTAAGCAAAAATATGTGGCACTGGGAATCTGTAAGATGGATGTCTGAAGACAATGGTTAGAGGTGGCTAGATTATTTGTGCATGTGTGTGTATGTATCAATGTTAATTACACACACACACACACACACACACACAAATAATGATAGTTGACATTTATTAAGCATTGTGCTAAATACTTTACCTCAATTACCTTATTTAATACAATGAACCTAAGAAGTAGCACTATCAATCATTTCATTTTGCAGACAAAGAAACTACATCACAGAAAAGTTAAATAATATATTCATGGCTAGTAGACAGGGGAGATGGAATTCTGCCTTTAAAGTCACTGTACAATATTATGACCAACAAATAGGAATTGCTGGGGTCAAAGGAAAGTAATGATAATGATAATAACTATAGTCTTATGTATTTATAAAAAAAAAAGGAAGCAATCATTACTTAAACCTTCCCCATGATCTGCTTTTCAAAGGTTGACCTGAGCACTAAGCAGGGCTCTAGTTATTACCTCTATTACTTCTGGTTTAATTTGTTAACCCACTAAGCTCCAGTTCTAAATGCCTACCTATTGAAAATGATGTGGATATTACACATTGATCAGGCTGTCTGTAGGTGCAAAATGCTACTCGTGATGGAAGATAGAAAAATGACTCAGACACATTCTCTATTAATAGAAAGTTAGAAATTTCTGTTATTCAGTGATTTAAAAATAAAAAATGGAAGTCAACTTTTCAGAAGATATTAGTAACAGACAATAGAAGTTAATACTGGCCTGCTGGTAGGTCATGTAATTCAATACAATGACCCTATTCTCCAAAATGCACCCCCCCCACCAAGATTGCTGTCTCCTTGGTACTTATATCCTCTGTGGTCTTCTTTCATTTAGACCCTGTGTAACCACAGGATTCTGCTGTAGTGACAGTGTGTGATTTCTGTGACTAGCACATAAATGACATTATAGCTTCTGCCTTGTCCCTTTCTTGGATCACTTACTCTAAGGGAAGACAGCTGCTATGCTGTGAGGACACTCAAACAGCCCTGAAGGGAGACCCTCCTGTGTCAAGGAATTGAAGCCTCTCACCAACAGCCAAACAAATGGAGTACCTGGGAACCTGATGCTTTCTCTTCAGTCAAGCCTTTAGATCACAACAGCCCTCAGATCACAATAGCCCTCACTGACATCTTTACTGCAACCTCATGAGAGATCTTGAGTCAGAATCACTGACTTCGGCCACTCCCAAATTCCTGACCTTCAGAAACTGTAAAATAATAAATGTTTATTGTTTTAAGATGCTACAGTTTGGGGGAAATGGTTATGTCATAGTAGATAACTAATATGGTGCCTTGTAAGTGCCTACTGATGTCAAGATAGACTGCTAATCACCAGAGCTGAGACCCAGATGAAACAAGTGAGGCCACTAGGGCATAAAATAGAAGAAGAAACTTGCTCCCAAGCTCACAAATTTTGTGCCGTAAGATCTCCACTGCCTCACCCTGGTCTCTGCTCTGATCGCCATTGCAGTGAAAGATAAAGAATAAACAAAGAATTCCTGCCTCTAAGGAATTCACAGTATATTCAGAGCTCATAAATAATTACAAGGAAATATACTGTGGCCAGACCATTTGAAGGGGGAGTGATTAATTCTGATACTGGGATGGAGGCATCATAGAGTAATTGGTTTTGAGTCAAGCTTCAAAGTTTATAGAATATTTCCACAGTTAGGAAGAAGGGAGTGGAAGCAAAGAGCATGTATTCCAGGCTGAAGAAGATTGCAGAGCCAAGGCGCAGGGAAGCAAAGAAGGCCCAGGTTCAGTGACCATCACTTTGTCAATGTGGTTGCAGGGTAGGGCTGAGGTATAGATGTGGTCAGAGGGAATATTGGAGAGATAAGCTGGGGCTTGATTCCAAGGGATAATTACTGTCATACCAAGGAGTTTGGACTTTACTCTTCAAACAATTATTATTTCTGAACAAGAAATGATAGGACCAGATTTACCTAAAATTTTTTTGTTTGATTGTGATAAAATATGCTAACAGAAAAATTAACATTGTAACCATTTATAGTTGTACAATTCAGTGGCATCAAGCACATTCATGATGTTCTACAACCATCACCACTATCTCAAGAACTTTTTCATCCCCTCAAATAGAAACCCGGTACCCTTTTATAATTCCCATCACTTTCTCCTCCAACCCCTGTAACCATCATTAGCTTTCTGTCTGTATGAATTTGCTTATTGTAGGTACCTCATTGTAAGAGGAATCATGCACGATTTGTCCCTTTGTGTCTGATTTATCCCACTTAGTTGAGAATCTTCAAGGTTTACATGTTGCAGCATATAGTAGCATTTCATTCCTTTCAGCTTAGTTTAATTTCATTTTTATTTATTTTGAGAGAGAGAGACAACATGAGTGAACATGAGCAGGTGAGAGACAGAGAGACAGAGACAGAGACAGAGAGAGAGAGAGAGTCCTAAGCAGGCTCTGCCCTGTCAGCATGGAGCCTAATGTGGGGTTGAAATTCACTAACTGTGAGATCCTGACCTGAGCGGAAATCAAGATCTAGATACTTAACTGACTGAGTCACCCAGGCACCCCAGTTACTCATTCCTTTTTAAGACTGAATAGGGTTTTGTATGTATATGCCAACGTTTTGTTTATCTATTCGCAGATACCTTCGGAAACTCATTTGTCGGTAATGTGGAAGGCAAATAGTAAAAGGAAGAAAGAGTGAGAGAGACACAGGTTGGAGCCTCTTCTAATGGTCCAGAGGAGAGATAAGTGGGGTCTGAATCAGGTGAGTGACATCATGCATGGGAAGACAGGACTGACTGGAACAGAACAGGGAACTCACTTGTTTGGGACTGGTGAGGACGGCCCAACGCTGAAGTTCTAGTTTTAACTGAGATGGGTTCATAGACCACTTCTCAGATTTCATTCTCTTTGAAGGAACAGGTGTTAGTTACAGTGTTAGATGTTTAATGTGTTATTCTGCTAAAAAAATGAGAGGGGGAGGCTTTCAAAACATTATCTAGGCAAAGAAGATTCAATATCAATATCTAGTAAATTTTTCTACATACATTAGGCTCAGGAAACAATTTACTGCTAGAGAAAGAAAGTACAGTAACCCCTTAAGACAGTGTTTACTTTACTCCAAAAGTAAATCCAGTACCTACACTATAATTGTCATGGTGTATTGTACAATTGCTAAGGAAGAAAAAATGCTATTACATAAATCTTAGCAGGGAAGCATGCTTTAAAGTACAAACCATAGCTATTTTAAGCTCAAATAATTCTGTCTTTTGTAAATCTTCTATCTTTTTGCTCATGGAAAATGTTTCACTGATGCCATCTCCCCCTCACCCCCGCCTTCGCCCCTGAACAAAGCACCTAGCTCAGCATTATGTGCCCAACAGGCATCCAATAAATATTAATTGGTGGTGATAATAACATCACCCAGGAGAGAGACAGAAAGTAGTATTTATTATCCTACTTTACAAATGAGAAAATTGACACACGGAGATGAAATGACTCACTCAAGGTCACATAGTAAGTCATTGGCAGGGCTGGAAATAAAATGCAAGTTATACAGAAGGGCATGCTATTATCCTCTCTGCTTGAGAAATTTCTCCTCCCTTTTTCATTCTGCCTGATCAACCTTGAAAGTTAGTGAGAACAAGATCAGAGTTTGTGTTTGTAAGCCTATATAATACTGCTGGGGCTTGAAAACTGAACCCTGAGTTTTATTACTTTGTTGATCTTTAATTTTTTTTTTAATGTAGGCAGCATCAACCAGGTTAATGCCTTTCTTAAACTTTAAAATCATAAGCTGTAAAAAAAAAAATCTTTCTTTTTTTCTTCCCAACTCCCTACATACCCTCCTTCCTTTCATCTTGTATCATAGTAGCTTTAATAGGATCTGTCAGGCTTAGTTCTGCTATCTAAACATGTCTCAAATATCCTCTGCAGAAAATTCTGTACAGTTGAAGTAAGGCAGACACTTCAGAGTATGGAGATACTCAAGATCACAGCTCTTGCCACACAAGCCAAGAAGGATCAGAGATTAGGAGTCTTATCCTGGCCCTGCTAGTGATTAGTTGGGTCATTAGTTGGGTCATTACTCTTGCCTCTCCATTACCTGTTCTTTAAAATGAGGCTGGATCAAGGGTGCCTGATCAGTGGGTCAGTTAGTTAGGCGTCTGTCCAACTCTTCATTTTGGATGAGGTCATGATCTCGTGGTTTGTGCATGAGAGCCTCATGTGGGGCTCTGCATTGACAGCATGGAGACCTCTTGGGATTCTGTCTGTCTGTCTGTCTGTCTGTTCCTCCCCCACATGCATATGTGTACCCATGTACTCTTTCTTTCTCTCTCTCAAAAATAAATAAAAAATTTTAAAAAAGTAAAATGGAGCTGGACCATATGAAGCTAACTAAGATCTCTTCTAGCTCTAATATTTTTAATTGGAATATATTCATAACAAATAGGTCATTAACTGAAAATTACTTTCTCTGCATGGTGTTAGGGCATCAGAAACATATAGAATATACTAAATGGGTATAGATCCTACTACTGTTAAAGAGCTTACACACAGAGATGAGTGCCCTTTTATAGATGGACTCTACCCCTCAGAAACGGTAGTGACCCATTTAACTGGTAAGTACAAGAAGCATAACTTGGCATGTCCAGCTAGCTATTCCTTCTTTCTCATGAGAGTTAGCTGCCTTCAGAGATCATATTTTCTCTTCTGGTTCTGCAACCTGCAACTAGATATGAAATTAGCCAAATTTTGAGGTCCGGTCATCAGGTATGTTATGTCTTCCAAATTTGCCTTCCGGTATTGAAGGGAATTGATTGCTTTCCATGATCATCTTTGATTTATTTCTCCACTTGACCCAAAGCAGGCAAAAAAGAGAGGTGTGGAGTTCTATGTGTCAGAAGGTGGTGCAGAGAATCCAACGGGTTTGTTGTCTTTGAGCCTCACTAAGAAACAGGAAAAACAAACAAACAAAAAGCCAAAAAACAAACAGAATAGACCAGGGCACTCTAACCGGCAGGAATTTGTCATCCCTGGAAAGCCAGGACTGTGAATTCTATGAATATTTATAAACAGTTACAATGAGGGAAGGAATTCTTTGTCTGTGAATGAACGTGGTGGGATTTAGTGGGGGCAGAAGGCACAGCAATGTCTGACAAATCCACAGGACTGGCCACAGCTAGCCATTTCCCTTCGAGGATGGGTGATACTGCTATTTGTAGTGTCACATGATACCTTGTGCTAGAGATGGAGAATAAGCACTACAGTCCTGGCACAAGTTCAAAAATAGGTATGGGATGCTGAAAGCAAAGCACTTAGCGTTCAGTGTGAGCAATTAACGAATAACATGTATTACTTACTATTCTTATTGGATTGAATCTTAGTCCCTTCCCTTAAAATGTTTGTCTTAAAAAAAATGAAATAAATGCCCAGGCACATAAATTAAATATTAAAATAAAGTATAAATAGTCACTTGGAATAAAGTACAAAGGAAGTGCAGGGGAAATGGATATACAGACATCTTGGCCATATGGTAAAAATTTCAAAGATCTAAGTATAGGAAGAAATTTTCTAATTTTGTGAATGATTAAAATACTCATGTTTAGCTTCACATGTTTAATGTTGAATATTAAAAAAAATGAATATTGAATATTAAAAAATAAAGTAAATATTTTATTCTGTGTTAATAATTTTTGTTATAAAATATGAATTAGTTATTTTTTGCTTCCCACTCTAAATTTGATCACTGACCCAAACATTTATGGTGGAAAAGAGAAAGGTTGTATTTCATATAACGGACTCTGTCACTTTGCTACAATTCAGATAAAAGTTAATGAGAGAGAGAATGAGGGAGAAGTAGTTTTGGGTTTGGGAGAAAATATATGAAGACGAAAAAGAAGGAGAAGGAAAAAATCAAGAAAAGAAAGGAAAGGAAATAGAGACAAAAGAAGGGAGGTTATAAAAATGAAAGGTTTCAAGAGATGAAATGTCATGGTAAACAGGTATAGGGCAGGGGCACCTGGGGGACTCAGTGTCCAACTTCAGCTCAGGTCATGATCTCATGGTTCGTGGGTTTGAGCCCCCCGTCGGGCTCTGTGCTGACAGTTCAGAACCTGGAGCCTGTGTCTGTGTCTCCCTCTCTCTCTGTCCCTCCTCTGCTTGCACTCTGTTTCTCTCAAAATTAAACATTAAAAAAAAAAAAAAAAGGAATATGGCAAATAGGGGAAGTAAAAAGACAGAGGGCAAAGAAAGTCGATGGAAGTCAGCTAGGAAAAAAAAGACACTGAACTTGAGGACAAGCTCTCGAATTCCATCATTTTACTTACCTGTCTGTTAAGGAAATGCTTTCATAAATGAACTTTTAACTTGGGAGCCTCGGCTTTACTGATGTTACAATTGCTAGTGTGTTGACTACTTTGGAAAGTAAATAGAAGCTAGAATTACTTGCATTTAAGCTCAGTTTATTCTAACCTACTCTGGACACACTAACATACACAAACATACATGTTCACATGCATGGCCATGTAATTCCTGGATGCATATTTTGGACCTGGAAGATCTTTTAAAAATATTTAAATGTTTTATTTATTTCTGAGAGAGAGAGAGAGAGAGAGAGAGACAGAGTGAGCAGGAGAGGGTCAGAGGAAGAGGGAGACACAGAATCTGAAGCAGGCTCCAGGCTCTGAGCTGTCAGCACAGAGCCTGATGCGGGGCTCGAACCCATGAACTGTGAGATCATGACTTGAGCCAAAGTCAGATGCTTAACCGACTGAGCCACCCAGGTGCCCAGACCTGGCAGATCTTTTGTTTGCTTTTAATTTTGTGGGCAGAGAAATTTGTAACTCACAAAAGGCAGCATTTTGTATGATTCAATAGTAACCCTTCTGGGTCATTGCCTGTGTGTATTGATGGGATTTCCAAGTCTAGGGCCCTGACAAATGATGCCACATGGACAGGAAAATAGATGGCTTTTCTGTAACAACCAGAGTGCTCAGAGAATCCAGTCAGAGGCACTGATATTTTTCTCTGAGTTATTTCTCAGTTTATTCTCACTACTCACATTCTTGAGGGCATCGATCCATCTTAAGCCAAAGTGAGTAGATAAAATTAAGGACAAATTCTTATAAAATAAACTAAAACTATACCCAAAAAATATAGACTCTCCAAGGAATGGGAGGGTGGGAAGGGCAGCTGGATGACTGAGAAGAGCCATTCTTTGTTCCTTCTATGGATGGTGCAGAGGAAGGCAAAAATGGAGACACTAGAGGTAAAGGGACTGGGTAAAGGGAAGAATGTGAGCTCAAAAGCTCTTACCAAAAATACCCAACCCGGGGCGCCTGGGTGGTTCAGTCAGTTAAGCGTCTGACTTTGGCTCAGGTCATGATCTCACGATTTGTGGATTCAAGCCCTGAGTTGGGCTCTGTGCTGGCAGCTCAGAGCCTGGACCCTGCTTCTGATTCTGCGTCTCCCTCTCTCTCTGCCCCTCCCCTGCTTGTGCTCTTTTTCTCTCTCAAAAAATGAAAGAAAAAAAAAACAACCCAACCCAACCCAACCCAACCGAACAAAAACCTTCAAGATAAACTGCTCCTGGTTGCTAGCCATGGAGTAAATATAAGAGCTCGATCTCTGCTAGAGAAACAGGCTAACGGCAGTTTTCTTCCATCATCTAAAACCAGAAGACATACTAGCACTTCAAGTGAGCTGATCACAGGTTGACAATATGGGCAGCACGAACCTCCAGATTGTTTCACATATGGGTCAACCTCAAGGACTGGCTTATTTACTCTGTGAAACACTTTCCCACCTATGCGTATTTCCATATTTCTCCTTTGTGTGAAATGGGCTGTTGGATTTTAACAAGTGCCCTATGGAGGTGGAGAACATAGAGTTTAGGACTTCTCTTTACCCTCACTACAACTAGGCACAGCTGTAGAAAGCTTCTGTTTCTATTTTTTTAGTTGGCTCTGTTTATTCCCGTAAAGTCACCCAACTCCCTAACTCCTGGCTTGTTCTTGTAGAAGCATTGGTTGCAATAATGGCTTTTCACAGGTGGGCTTGCTGTGTGCTCTGTTCCCTGTCCTGTAGCTACATGCCCCACATCTAGCACTGAAGTGCCAGAGGAGAGAGTTTGTGTAGCAGAAAGAAGGGTTTTGTTCTCAGAGGACCTGGATGTATAATTTGCACGTGAATGCAGCATCACTATTGATTAACTGTGTAGTTTAGTCATTTAACTTCTCTAAGCCTAAATTCCCTTTGTGAAAGGAAAATCGTAGAATTTATTTTCAGAGTGATTATGAGAGTGGACTGAAGGTAACCTATAGAAGTCCCCTGCTACAGAAATAAAGACTTCAGGTAGCAGTATTAATATTTGCTGCTTTTATTATAGGAGAAAGTAATTCTTGACCTAAATGCTGAAGAGAGGGTTTTTGTTTTGTTTTGTTTTTAATCACATCATGACACTTAGACTTCTGATTCTCTGACCAGGGAACTGGTTCCCATGTGCATAAATTACTATTTTAAGAAAATCAATAAAATGATTTGAGGACTGTGTTCATAAATGTAATTACTTGGGGGAAGCTTCATCATTTTTGGCTTCAGCATTCCCATTTGGAAAATGGATAATGACATCTTTTCCCTATTTACTTCAAATTAAGTTCTCAACAAAAGTAATTTGTTAGATAACTAATCTGCAGCAAAGAAAACTTTTTTTAAAATAATAAACACAAACTTTTAAAAAGATGGTTGTTTTCTTATAAGGAGAGGGCTCCACGGAGGCACAGATGAATAGGCTACATTCTTTTTTTATTTAATTTTTATTTACTTTTATTAAATTATGTTTTTATTTGACTGTTTTTATTATCAAATGTTTTTATTTGATTTTTGAGAGAGAGACAGAGACAGAGAGACAGGACAGAGTGTGAGCAGGGGAGGGGCAGAGAGAGAGGGAGACACAGAATCGGAAGCAGGCTCCAGGCCCTGAGCTGTCAGCATGGAGCCCGATGTGGTGCTCAAACTCATGAACTGTGAGATCATGACCTGAGCTGAAGTCCGACACTTAATCCACTGAGCCACCCAGGTGCCCCTAGACTACATTCTTTTTTTTTTTTTTTTTCTCACAAATAGTTTATTGTCAAATTAGTTTCCACATAACACTTAGTGCTCATCCCCACAAGTGTCCTCCTCCATGCCCACCCCTCCTCCCCCCCACATCCATCAGTCCTCAGTTTTTGTCAGCATTCAAGAGTCTCTCATGGTTTTCCTCTCTCCCTTTCCCCCACCATTTCCGCCCTTCTTCTCCCCTTGGTCCTCTGTTAAGTTCCTCCTAATCCTCCTATACGTGCACACATATGATATTTGTCCTTCTCTGCCTGACTTATTTCGCTCAGCATAACACCCTCAAGGTCCATCCATGTTGCTACACATGGCCAGATGTCACTGTTTCTCATTGCCATGTAGTATTCCATGGTATAGATAAACCACATCTTCTTGATCCATTCATCTGTTGATGGACACTTAGGCTCTTTCCATGTTTTAGCTATTGTGGGGAGTGCTGCTATGAACATTGGGGTACATGTGCTCCTATGCCTCAGGGGGGAGGGAGAGAAGAAGTTAAGGTAGTTGATTCAAGCTTTGATTTCTTACTTGAGAGCTGAACGATTTAGAAAATGTCAGTTAAACAAAATTATTTGTGCAGCGAAAGAATCTGGTTCCAAAGACCTCAGAGTACTCAGCCTAGAAGCAATAAAGGTGTCTTTCCTGTGAACAGAAGGGCTAAACTCAGCCCCGTCAACATTTTTCTGTGCTTGGTTTCTAATTCTCAACTTGTTTCATGAACTTTAGCCACATAATTTTATTTATTTATTTATTTATTTATTTATTTATTTATTTATAAAGTGAAATCAGTCATACCAGTTGTCTTTCTAGGTAGACACATTTGTATCTCAGTTGGAGTTAAAGTTAATTCCAACTTGCTTCTTAAGAAAGTCTGTGAAAGTCATTTTGCAGGACCATTTTCCTTTTGAAGTCATTTTGCAGGACCACTATCCTTTTGCCAGATATTTTTGACCCTGCGTGTTCATAGGTGAATGTCAACCAGCAGTAGTGCTTTTAGCCTTGCGCTAATCCACCATCACCCACTCTAAAGCCCACTGCATGGATCAGCAGTCAAAGCTGTACACTGATGGATTATAACTAGCCGGTGACTTCAATTTACAGTGCACTCCTGAAACACTCACTTAAACTGAGCCAGCCTCGCTTTCTTCATCTGGAGAAGTGTGCTGTAACCGCTATGATTATACATGCCTTGATGATAATTGCCTAATAGAAACTTAGCTAAAAAGTTTAAATCGTTTATTTAAATATGCCCCAAATGTAAAGTATAGCTTTGATGATTAAAACTCTTTGTTAAAATTATTTTATGCTTAAAAACAAAAGGCAAATTATATATACAAATACATATATGTACACATATCTAGGATCATATTCTAGGTATATACCTATATTCTTTTATCTCTGTGTGTGTGTGTGTGCGCGTCAAGAAATATATGTAATTTTTTTGTGGGTCTCAAATTTATCATAAAAGTAGAAATTTATTCTTATCTAAGGATTTCATCAAAAGTGTTTATAAATTGTAAAGATTTCACGGTGAAAATAATTTGTATCTTTGGAAGTATTTTCTTTTTTGGTTACAAGAAAAAAAAAAGACTTCTCAGTTCCATTCAGATATAAGCCACTGAATTATTGGGTCAATTTGGCAGCAAATCATCTGACCTTCAGTGCCTTCCTTGATCTGTCTTTAAAACACCACTTCTCTGAGCTACGGCTTGCTCTAAAGGTTAATGAATTCACACTCCCAAAGTACCTTGAGGTCTCCACATAATGGTACTATGTAAGTATCACAGTTTCTAAAAGCCATTTAAAATTTTTCTTTGTTCAAGGACACTAGAGCATTTCTTTGGAGGCAGCACTTAAAAAGACTTCTTCGCAATAGTGACATGCTAATAAGTTAATGCATAACTAGGAAGAAAATGATCACACACAATTAACACTAACATGTTCAAAACCATGGCATGGCATAATAGTTTGGTTTTCTCAATGCTCTAGAATTGACCTGTGGATAAAATGTGTTTGTTCATTTCTTTAAAAAAGTCAAAAGTGGTTATCAATCAACATAATTGTTGTAAAAGGCATGATAAATAAAAAAGAAATAGATTCTTACCTATAAGCAATGTTGAGCACAGGGCTACTTGAAGCATTTTATAGGCCATAATCCTGTTTTGGAAAGAGAAGATTTATTTATTTTAATTTAGACCAAGCAAAGCTGTAGGGCACACTGTCTACTTTCCGGGAGAGAGAAGTATTTGCTGCGTGCCTGACAGTCCCGTGGAACTGACAGTAGCCAGAGAGGTCGTTGCCTAAGATGGCTTATTTATATGACTCCTGCCTTTTTACCCTTTGGACTTTTTGGACTGACTTTTTACAAGCTGTTCTTATATGGGCCACGTATTTATTTACTAATTTTATCATCCATACAGACTAACGTAATATGATGTTAAAAAAAAAAAAAAAAAAAGGATGGGGCACCTGGGTGGCTTAGTCGGTTATGCGTCCAACTTTCGTTTAGGTCATGATCTCACGGTTTGTGGGTTCGAGCCCCGCGTCGGGCTCTGTGCTGACTGCCAGCTCGGAGCTTGGAGCCTGTTTCAGTCTGTGACTCCCTCTCTCTCTGATCCTCCCTTGCTCATGCTGTCTCCCTCTCTCCTAGAAATAAATAAAACATTAAAAAAAATTAAAAAAAAAAAGGATGGAAAAGCTGAATCACTCACACATTGCTGGTAGGAACATAAAAGGGTACAGTCACTTTGGGAAACAATTTGGCAGTTGCTTATAAATCTGAGCATGCAATTACCATACCACTCGGCGATTGTACTGGTGAGCATTTGTCTCCGAGAAATGAAAACTTATGCTCATACAAAAACCTGTATGAGAATGTTCCATAGCAGCTTTACTAGTAATAGGCAAGAACTGGAAACAGCCCAGATGCCCTTCAACAGCTGAACATTAAACATATTGAAGTACATTTATACCATGAGTTACTACTTAGCAATAGTGGTACTTTAAAAGTTATGGCTAGACACAACAACTTAAAGGAATCTCAGGGAATTATGATGAGTGGCCAGTCCCAAATGGTCAAATACTTGCATGATTCCTTTCATGTAACCTTGAAATGATGAAATTGTAGAAATAAACACACTAGTAGTTGTGAGGGGTTAGCTATGGAAGGGGGAAGTGGGTGTGGTTATAAAAGGGCAATGTGAGAAACCCTTATAGTGATAGAACTGGTTTGTATTTTGACTATGGTGGTGGCAGATATGTAAATATAAACACGTGCTAAAACTGCACAGAACTAAACGCAGGTATCTCACACACAGACACACAAATGACAACACGTAAAACTGGGAAAATCTCAATAGGACCCATATATTACATCAACATTACTATCTGGGCTGTGATATTGCACTGTAGTTTTGCAAGATGTTACCATTGAGGGGAAACTGGGTGAAGGACACACAAGATCTTCTTACGAGTCCATGTGGTTCTTTTTTTTAAAAAAATTGTTTAATGTTTTATTTGTTTCTGAGAGAGAGAGAGAGAGAGGCAGCCTGAGCAGGGGAGGGTCAGAGAGAGAAGGAGATACAGAATCTGAAGCAGGCTCCAGGCTCTGAGCTAGCAGTCAGCACAGAGCCCGACGCAGGGCTTGAACTCACAAACTGTGAGATCATGACCTGAGCCGAAGTTGGATGCTTAACCGACTGAGCCACCCAAGTGCCCCAAGTGCATGTGGTTCTACATATCTCAAAACAGAATGTTTGAAGACAGAGGAATGTTTAACTGCATTATAAACTGTGTTTGTTTCCAACAAATGTACACAATGAATGAAACCAGGACACTTCATTAATTTTTATGTTTTTAAGCAATTACCCTTTTCTGTGGCATGATTAATGACTAATTAAATCAACTCATCATTATACAATTTATTCTGTTTTAATACAATTTATTCTTAAGAGCAAATCATGCATCTGTTAGCCAGTTTCATCAAAATTATGCAAGGTGACACGAGCAGATATAGAGATACAACAGTGGTAGAAAAATAACATTCTTGTCTATCTTTGAACAGTAGGAAGTGTTTAGAAACATGGATCTACCTAGTTCAGTGATGCCTCTAATTACTGATGGAATTCTTGCAAAGACAGATATTTGGGAATAGGCACAGTAAATCCTTGGCAGCGTATGTCATGTGTCCATCTACGTGTTCAGCTGTTGCTGCATTTCTGTGATTCTTCCTTTTCTTTTATTTGATGGAGAAGTATAAATATGTAATTATGGGAGAGACTAGAAAAATCTCAAGAAAATCAAAAGAAAAATACTTTTGTTATGAGAAGCACACATAATCAAAAGAGAAGTTAATCTTCCTCTCCTCTTTTTTCCTCCATCATTTTTCAACTTTTGGACCTAAAGTCAGGCTTGCCTGGCATGGGGATGTGGGCTGGGCTGTCTCCCATCTCTTTCACTCTTTCATTCTCTTCTCACAACATGGCTCATTTGTTGGTGATTTGAGTTGCAACATAGAATTCAAATATGAAATAATAATAGTCATTCTGTGAATTAAAAAAACGTTTAGTGTTTGTTTATTTTTGAGAGAGAGAGAGAGAGACAGAGTGTGAGCAGAGGAGGGGCAGAAAGAAAGAAAGACACAGATTCTGAAGCAGGCTCCACGCCCTGAGCTGTCAGCACAGAGCCCAAAGTGGGGCTTGAACCCACAGTCCATGAGATCATGACCTGAGCTGAAGCTGAACGCTTAACTGACTGAGCCACCCAGGCGCTCCTCTGTTAAATTTATGTATGTTGTCTCATGTAATTCTCATGGCAACTTAGCAGTGAAGATATTATTATCATTTTACAGATGAGTATGCTGAGGCTCAAAGAGATTTCATAATTTGTCCAAGGAGCGTTCAGAAATTTCAAGGTGAAACTTTGCAGTAGAAGTAGAGTGATCGCTGTGCTGAGAGACACAAGCCAGTGAGATGAAACAGATTAGGTGAGTGTGACCCCAATTTGGTCCACAGGTGAAGGTGGCCTGGGCAACTCAATTTCGCAGGGGTGGTGTATGTATAATACAAGATCCTTTATGGGCCAGAAATTGTTGTCCTTCCTGGTGAATGAAGCCTTCTCTGATCCCCCAAAACAAATCTGGCTTTTCTTTCTCACATGTGCATACCTTTGACACTTAGACCATGTCTCCCTGTATTATGTATGGTTTCATATGTACATTTCAGAGTTCCCAAGTGTATCACAAGCTTTCTGAAGGCTGGTTTTGCATCTTACTCCTATTTTTTGCCTCCAATGCCTAGCACCATGTTTACCATGTAACAGCCCTCAATAAACATGATTGAACTCATAGAATCAGCTGATTCAGATTAAACTGAACTACATAAAATTGAATCAGTACTTTCCTGTGCTGGTCTATCAGCCTTATCCTACTGACTACAAAATGCAAGTATAATGTAGCAGTTTTGTTTTTATGTTAGGGCTTGTGTTTTAAACAGTGTTTCCCAGAGCTTTTTTCCTCTTATGATCTATAAGAGAAACAAAGTTGGATACATGAAAATTGGCAATTTTTAATTATAAAGACATAGAAATGCTCTTTGAAATGAAATTGGAGTATCTATCTTTGAAAAATACAAAGATCAAGTGGCATGAGTTAATGAAGCTCATCAGTGGAATCTGTTTACAACTTTGATTTTACTTAGAAATTATTACTTTAATATGATATGATGGACCTTGGTAACTCCCATGGTCTCTCTCATAGCAATGAAATATAAATGTTAAAAAATGAGCAATCAGATCTAATATTATAAAAAATTACAGAAGAAAAAAGAAAAGAAGGAAAACTTTATACTACCAAGCAGCAAGCTGAACTTAGTTTCTGCTCTGTCATCCCAGTAATGCAATCAGACCCAATAAACTGCAAAGGTCTGGAAAATGCAATGTTCATTTAGAAAATTCTGATAAGATGTGATGAAGGGCATGGGGCAGCTGGGCATGATTTAATGACATCATCAGCATCAGGAAAAGATGAAGAGTCAGCCAATGTGTTGGAGGAGAGAATACTAACCCTTATAAACATTGTACTAAACTTTCAACTGCATTCAGCCTATTGAAAATAAGCTGGTGATAGCATTTATGTATGTATGTATGCATGTATGTATGTATGTATGTATGTATGTATGTATAGGGTGTGTATACGCACACACGCAAGCAGGGGAGGAGCAGAGGAGGAGGAAGAGAAAGAACCTGAAGTGGACTCCATGCCCAGTATGAGTCTCGCAACCATGAGGTCATTACCTAAGTCAAAATCAAGAGTTGAATGCTTAACTGAGCCTCCCACGTGCTTCAATATAGCACTTATTTTTATGCAGTTACTTGATATTTTTACAGAACTGCTATGTGGGAACAAAATTTGACCATAACACATGGTAAAGGAGTCAGTTTTCTACTGATTTGATTGCAGATGGGTTTGTTGTCATTGATAGCTTAAGATAGAGTATAACATGCCATCATGATCAGGCCAAACCTCAGTTTATGAGTGCACTTTCCCTCCTTGGACTGATGGAATTTCCCATCACCCCTGGGGTTAGTAGTCACTTGGCAGAGAATGCCACAGCAACTATATTCCAAGGAGTAAGGATTTCTGTAAAGTTGTGTGCTACATGCAGAAAGTAGCTCTTTAATGAGGCTCAATGTTGTAGATCATGACTCAGTTGCTATAAAGCAGAAACTACCTTTAAAGCACTTTGTAGAATATTGTTTTGCTTTGGTAGATAGAGTTTTTGGTTTTATTATTTCCTCAATTTGTGAATAAAATAAAGCCTTGCTGAGAGCACACAGAATACAGTTGAATCTCTCTTTATCCTGACCTCCTTATCTTCTTCCCTCTTACCGTCATGACAGGGCTTCTGTCACCAGGTCGTGGGGCATGTTCCCATCACATATTAACAATAGAAGCTGGATTAACTTGGGGGAAATTAGCTACAATGTTGGAGAAACCTATTCTGTTTCTGTATTCATTTTTAGTGTGACCGTTGCAGATTTAAAAACTTGCTACTGCTTGAGGTGCCTTAGGCATAATGTGATTTGGAAATTTAGTTTAAAGACTTATGTAATAGACTTCTCTTTTACTAGAGGTAGTAAAACTGATCCTATCTAGTTTAAGGTGAAGGGGTCTTCCCATTTTATGGGGGCTTATTGTCATCTTGAGATCTAGGCCACTCATATTGCCCAGGCTTCCCTTCTGCTCCCTCTTTCTCATTTATTTGCTAATTGCAGCATCCACCAAGGAACAGTATTTAAAGACAGACCATGAGGAGTTTATAGACTTATCTTTCAGGTATCATTCATTCATTCAACAACTGTTTTAGTGGGTACTTCCTATGTCCTAAGCACTTTTCGAGCACATTTGGTAAACACTGTTCCTAGTACTAGAGTTACAAAGCTATATCAACCAGTGTTTTTTAATGTTCTTTATTTTTGAGAGAAAGAGAGACAAAGTGTGAGTGGGGGAGGTGCAGAGAGAGAAAGGGAGACATAGAATCTGAAGCAGGCTCCACGCTCTGAGCTGTCAGCACAGAGCCTGATGTGGGGCTCGAGCTCATGAACTGCGAGATCATGACTTGAGCTGAAGTCGGACCTTTAACTGACTGTTCCACTCAAGCACCCCTCAACCATTGTTTCTTGTGTGGGAGAAGAAGACAACTTCAGGGGAAGTTTCCACTGAGATGAGTTGCAGTTTTCCATGAAGACAAATTTAATTGGGGGAGCAGGAAAATTCCAGGAAGGAGTATGGCTAAAGATCATGAGGATTGAATGGAGAGGATGCATTAATCAGCCATCATTTGAGGCTAGCGCAATAACATTTGTGCATACTGCCCTTCTCTAAAAATTCTCTATGTTATTGACGTTTAACAGTTTCAGTGATTTCTATTGGTTATCACTATAAGTAGATCAGAGTAATTTAAAGATATGCCATTAATAGAGATGTATACAGTCTAGCAGTTTAAGTAAAGATGTCAATCTGTTTTATGATTTGGTATTGGAAATCACAGGCTTCTTGATGAAGCATTGAGGTAATGCATGCCACGGCATTTTCCTCATTATACACTGAATAATTGATAGTTGACAACATGTGACATTTATTGAGCATCTGCAATTCACTAGCTGGTTTACAGAGCAGAGAATCATCAAGGGACCCTGCCCAATCAGCTCACTATCAAAACTCAGTCTGTCATTTGCCAAGTCTTCCATGCTTCACTAAACTAAAAGCAAAGAAAGCAATTCTAGAGACTCACCGCAGAAGTGAATGGGGCCATATTTTCTCTACAGGTAGCTCTCTGGGCATTAGTATTAGTTCCATAGGGAAGCAATCTTTTCCCGTGGTTCTGGTAATCTCAAAAGATAAATTTGATGATCTAGTATAGGCTTGAAGTAATGGCTGTTCTATCATTTCATGATGCTTTTTCTGCTATAACCTACAGTTGAGCTCTCAGCAGTGTGACTTTCTCAGGCTCAAAATCTAAGTGCATGTGTTTTAGTCTGGTACATATAAAAACAATAATTGGTGTAGCTTTAAGAGATTTAAAGTGTTGCCTGAAATTCCTGCTTCCTTGGGGAAAAGGAGGGGACTTCAAGTAAAGGAGAGGAATATGGAAGAGGGCTTATAAAAATGAAATGCCATGGGCAGGTAGGGAAACTGGGGAGGGTAAACTGAGAATTTTGTGTTCTGGGTTGGACATGGCAAGAGAGGAAAAAGAGGCCAGATAAGAATAGCAGAAATGGCAACCCATTAATTGTTCTTAGGTTGTCGTGTTAGTTTGCTGGGGCTGCCAGAGCAAGTATCACAGATTGGGTGATTTAACCAGTGGAAATCTCCCACTGTCCTAGAGACGAGAAATCCAAGATGAGGGTGTTGGCAGTTTTGGTTTCCTGAGGTCTCTCTTTTGGGCCATTTATTCTGCCCTTCTGCTGCCTCTTCACAAGGACACACTCCTGTGCATGCATACATCCCTGGTGTCTCTGTATGCCCTAATCCTCTTCTTACAAATACCTCAGTCAGCTCGATTAGAGCATTACCAGCCTCATTTGAACTTAATTATCCCTTCAAAAGTTCTATCTTCAAATTCAGTCACATTCCGAAGTGTGGTTGTGTGTGTGGGGTGGTAAAGATTCAACATATGAATCTGGGAGGGTCACAATTCAGCTGCTAACAAGTAACAAAGAGAAAATCCTTCAGATGTGGGTAGTTGTGCTTCTACTAATCTTTGTTTCTGCTTAAGGAATAGGAGTGTTTGGAAGGTCAGTAGAAGATACCTGAGGGAGGAAAAGAGCCTCCATGAGGATTTGTCAGTTGGTGATGTCTTTCCTTGGCGAGTCTGCCCTTCTCTCTTGGATGGAGGAAAGTTCTGAGCAAGATGAGGGCTGCTCCTCTATACTCGCTCTCTCCATCGCCACTGAACCAGTTTCCATCCTGGGAAATACCAATATTGTGAAGTGATTTGCATCTCTGTCTTGTGTTGAGGCTAATATAAAATTTTAGTTTCCCTTGCTACTGACATTGACTAACAAGTTGTTGGGGTCATTTATTTTCTCATGGAAGGAAGATCTATCGGGTGAGTATATATGGGCAAGAATGACTGGCAGAAGGGAGCTTGGCAGGTGGGGTTCTCAACCATGGCAGGACTGGTTTCATTTTTACGATGCTGTTTAGATAGAATTCACAAATTTCTCGCGAGCCTGAAAACTAGATTATTTGGTTTATTGCAGGTTATGTAGTGGACATTAAATGTAGTAGCGTGATCCTTTTTATTTGTTACCCATTTCTCAAGGAAACCTGAGACTATTATCCTTTGAAACTAGAAAATCAGGGTTCTTGTATGTTTTCAATTTCAAGGCTCTTGAAATTGTGATTATCTTCAGGCAGAGTGTTCCTATAAGGAACACACATTTAACTTTTAATAGAGGTATACTTGTTACTGAATCTCAGCCTCTTTTGATGCCCCTGTCCTCTTTGTATTAGAGAGATGCTATATTCTCCACTATCACCATCAGACTTTTCTGCTCAGGATGAATACTCTTTGGGTTATTCTAGATGAGAATTTAATTCTAGAAAGAAGAGAACTTTAGATGGGGGTGAGAATGGAGGGGTAGTTCTGAAAAGGAAGATGAGAAAAAGAAGAGACTACAAATCCAGAAACAATAAGCAACATTAGCATTCAGTCCAAGGTAATTAAACAAAGATATTTCATGTTTTTTTTAATTTCAATTTTTTAATTTATTTTTGTGAGAGAGATAGAGACAGCATGAACAGGGGAGGGTCAGAGAAAGAGGGAGACACAGAATCCGAAGCAGGCTCCAGGCTCTGAGCTAGCTGTCAGCACAGAGCCCGACACAGGGCTCGAACCCACGAACCGTGAGATCATGACCTGAGCTGAAGTCGAGGCTCAACTGACTGAGCCACCCAGGTGCCCCAAGATACTTCATGTTCTGATTGAGATACAGGTACAAAGATGAGACCATGATGGAGATTGGGGGTATGTTTGTGTACCAGGAGAAGGTGAAACACAAAAGAAGTGGTAGGTATATGGTCAACTATATAGTATTCTATCATGCGTGCACCCAGTTTTTTGAAAAAAGTTCTGAACTCCTAAGTTGATAAAATAACGGGAAGCAAAATCTAATAAATCCAGTCAGGTCTAATGAGCCTGGTGGTCTGAACTCCTTAGTATATGAGGGCATGCCCCTTTCTAGGGAAATGTCCTGCTAGTGGGAAGTTGATAATAATAATTAGAAATAATAATTATTCATCTTCTCTGGTATTTATGGGGATTTTTATTTAGAAGAATTAGATACAGGAGGAAAGGAGATATCACTATGGAGTGGTGATATCCACTCTAAACACGGGTGATAAGCTACCTAGTGATGGGGGTCCCTTAAAATATGAAGTGATTAGCTTCGGCAGAAAATGATATTCTGAAAAAGGCAACAACTAGATTTACCAATTCAGTGTCTGATGATCACAGGGTTGAGAGTGCTTCATCTAGGAATGTGGAGGGAAAAGAGGGAGAATGAAGGAGAAAGAGATAGCTCCCAAAAGAAAGAGAGATTGAGAGAAACGTGTTGCGAAGACTAACACAACGTCAGGAGGCTACTGTGGAAAAGACTTAGGTTCTCAACGAACAATTCACTTTCCACCTCGAACCCCCCTGTGCCACACCAAAACTGAGCGATTTGGTTGAAAAAGGTATGGAATTCAGAAGCCTGAGAGATGTGGATTCTCAATCCCCATATACACATTTTACATCAAAGCCTGTTGGCATTTTTTGTTCACTAGATGATTTCCATTAGCATTATACATTATCACTCACCAGACCCAGGAGGATACTCCACCATTTACCACACTGCCAGGATAAGGTCTAAGAGCAAGCCGTCTACTCTGGACATGGTTCAGTTCCCATCCAAGGTAGAAACATCCAGCAAATGCCTCTGAGCCAGAAGAGCAGGATAACATCAGTGTTTCAACATGGCGCTTTGCAACTAGCTACTTCCTTCTTCAGCTCACAGTAATTCTTCACCACACCCTACTCTTTCTTCCAGCAGGATTCATGAAATGAAAATCTTTATGCCTTGTTGAAGAAATTTCAGGCTATGAATCAAGGGGGAGCATTGAGTCAATGGTAGAAGATCCCTGACATCACATCACAGGTTCATTTCTTTTACATGTTGGATTTTTTTATTCCTTTATTGTTATATTACATTTATGGTGCAATGAAGATAATTCACACTTAACAATAAAATAAAACCAAAAACCATTTTAAAACAGTTGTGTAGCTTTGGTTATAGACAAAACTGTGCCTGCCCTAAGAAAATTTTTTACAAGACTTTTGGAGCTTACCTCAAATAATAGACTTCTGGCAATTTGATATAGGAGGGATATGATGATGGTAAAAAAAAAATGCATGTATATGTATTATATAGGGGAAACCTGGGTGGCTCAGTCCATTGAGTGTCCAACTTCCGTTCAGATCATGATCTCGTAGTTGGTTAGTTTGGCCCCACATTGGGCTTGCTGATGTCAGCCTGTCAGCGCGCAGAGCCCGCTTCAAATCCTCTGTCCCCCTCTTTCTGCCCCTCCCCTGCTTGCACTCTCCCCATAAATAAATATTAAATATGTATATCTATAGGTAGCAAATTTTACATTAGAAATAAAAGTTTATTGGGGCGCCTGGGTGGCTTAGTCGGTTAAGCGTCCGACTTTCGCTTAGGTCATGATCTCGCGGTTCGTGGGTTCGGGCCCCGCGTCGGGCTCTGTGCTGACTGCCAGCTCAGAGCCTGGAGCCTGTTTCAGAGTCTGTATCTCCCTCTCTCTCTGACCCTCCCCTGCTCATGCTGTCTCTCTCTCCTAGAAATAAATAAAAATATTAAAAAAAAAAAAAGAAATAAAAGTTTATTTGAGTGTTTAAAACATATCAGGCATCTTCCGAATGTCGTAGTGTTATGATAAGAGGGAAAGACAATGTAATTAGGGGCAAGAAAGATCCCCAGGCTGAAAATTGAAAATTGTCTGTTGGAGCACATCTAGGCAAATCTGTTTCAATTCAAAGGTCTGCAGTTTGAGTTAGTAATTTTAAGAGGCTGTTTTTTCTCCTAGAGGAGGAGAAATATGCTTACGTCTTTCTTTGAATTGCCAGTTATTCATTGCATGTCTGTAAGTACTATGAGCAAAGGTCAAGGTACGAGCCTTCCTTACATGTGTGAGGTTTTTTCCACCTTTGAACTTTTAAAAAGACTTTTATTACAGAGTGCCCCAAAGATCAAAGCGCCTTGTTTCATTACTTTGCATTCTAATAATGCACTAAATTGGGCCATTTGCGATGGTTTTTAAAGGGGTTTTGTTGAAAGAAAATGGAACCAGCGTGAGAGGAATCTGGATGCATTATTTTCCTCTCATTTTCTTTTTTTTTTTTTTTTTTTAAATTTTTTTAAAATCTTTTATTTATTTCCAGGAGAGAGAGACAGCGTGAGCAGGGGAGGGTCAGAGAGAGAGGGAGTCACAGACTGAAACAGGCTCCAGGCTCTGAGCTGGCAGTCAGCACAGAGCCAGACGCGGGGCCCGAACCCACGAACCGCGAGATCATGACCTAAGCGAAAGTCGGACGCTTAACCGACTAAGCCACCCAGGCGCCCCATTTCCTCTCATTTTCTATGAATGAATCCCAGAAAATACAAATACCAAAAACACGGTCTAGTCTTCTCAGGTCAAGGCTGGTGTATAATAAATTTTGGCAGCCTATTGAGTGGATACATAGCCTCAAATCAGAAATTAGATACTAGTATCTAAATGGCATTTCTGTACAGAAAATGTTCCTTGCAGATTTTTGTTCTTTGGTCAGTCTTGACAAATATTAACTTCTATCCACAAGATATATATTTCCCATTACGGTTACCTATGTGTGTGTCTTTCTTTCCTGGTGTCTCTAACTAGCTTCTGTTCCTGTGAGTTCCTCAGCCTCTGATTTCAGAGGCACACGAGACTCAGTAACTTCACCAATATTTTCCATAACACGAAACTATATTTTATTGAAAAATGACAACCTGTTGGTAGCTAACGACTCTGAAGACAGGAAAACGTTGTGTGTGTGTGTGTGTGTGTGTATGTGTGCGTGTGTGTGTGTGTGTATTTTATTTTTAGGGAGACCACATATTTATTTAAAGCATGTTAACAGTCCTGTGCTAGGATGTGCTGTTTAATGCAAAATCTTTTTATTTTATTTTATTTAACAATTTTTAATGTTTATTTATGTTTGAGAGAGGGACAGAGAGAGACAGAGAGCAAGCAGGGGAGGGGCAGAGAGAGAGTAGGAGAGAGAGGATCCCAAGCAGGTTCTGAGCTGTCAGCACAGAGCCTGATGACCAAGAGATCATGACCTGAGCCAAAATCAAGAGTTGGAGGCTTAACCCACCGAGCCACCTAGGCGCCCCTAATCCTAAATCTTAATGTGACAACCATGAACTCACTGTCTTCTGCTTTCTGAACTGGTCATTTTTTGTGACTTGCACATACTATTAATGGCAATGTCATTTCTCTAGGACTTCATGCTTAAAGGCATAGAGCAACTTTTGCTCTCTTTCTTTTCTACCTCCCTCAGACCCTTGAAGAACTACATGAAGCCACCCACACTTGTATTTGCCCCCCTGCTTTTGCTATGTTACCTGTTGATTCCATTTAGAGATACCTACTCCCAAGTTTTCCTAGTCAAGACTTTTAATGCCCACCACCTTCTCTCCATTGGCACCATTCCAGTCCTCATCTCCATTGTCTTCTCTCCACTTTACTGCAGATCTTCTGGAGATGACCTTTCCTGCCACATAAGCCAGCAGGGCATCCAGTGTATCTTTCCCCTTAACATCAAGACCCCCTTGCTCAAGAGTCTATTCCTCTCTTTCTATTGCAATGCTATTCTTTTTTTTTTTTTTTTAATTTTTTAATGCTTTATTTATTTCTAGGAGAGAGAGACAGCATGAGCAGGGGAGGGTCAGAGAGAGAGGGAGTCACGGACTGAAACAGGCTCCAGGCTCTGAGCTGGCAGTCAGCACAGAGCCCGGCGCGGGGCTCGAACCCACGAACCGCGAGATCATGACCTAAGTGAAGGTCGGACGCTTAACCGACTAAGCCACCCAGGCGCCCCTGCAATGCTATTCTAACTGCACTTCCTGCTTCTGGTCTTGAACTCCCCTAGTCTAGTATTCACACGCACTCAGAGTGATCCCTATGAACATGAACTTATTGATGGCATTCCCACCACTTAAGACCTAGCCTTGGTGCTCTGCTCGCTATGGGATACATTCCAAATTCTTCAGCACAGCATTCAGGGCACACCAGGATCTGCCCTCCTAAACGTGCACCCTTACCCCTCTGCCCCACTCTGCTTGCCGCACTCCATACATGATGAGCTACTTACTGAATGTCCATGCGGGTTCATACTTTTCTTTTTTTTCACTTCAGCACTCCACCTAGAATGCCAGTCCTGATTCAGTCCACCTGGCAAACGTAACCTCATCTTTCAAGTGCCATCGCTTCTTTGGGAGTTTTCCTAACCCACCTCTCTCTTTGGAGGCTGACTTCTCTCAGAGCACTATAGCACTTTAATGTACTGATTGGTGTTTTAAAGTCCATTAATGTAGTAGAAACTGTATATTGTTTCTTGTCATCCCCATGTAGCTTCTCTCCTGTCTCCGTGGTTAGAAACGTTGGAAAACTAAAAACCGCTCTGAGACTCCATAACAGCCAAGGCTCTGGATGTGGAAAACATTGCTTTTCTTTGATTTGCTGCTGCTGTGTGGGCCACAGGGTGTGACTGTACATAGGCAGTGGCCAACTCAGCATTCCTGTACGTGGAACCTATCCTTGTGGGTGACTGGGGACAGCTGTAGTAGCAATGCGGTCACCAGACTCATGGCCCTCACCCACAGCTTCCTGGTGGGAGCCTGAGTTCAATTGTCAGTGGCGGGTCCCTGATTTTGGCCCTTCTGTCCAGAGGTTTTATCAATACTCATTTCCCCAGGTTATCTTGCTCTGGGTCTGACATACCTGGAATGGTTTCTGTTTCCTGCATTGAAACCTGATACTGTCTGCCTGTATTAAACTGTAACTCATTGGGGCGCCTGGGTGGCTTAGTCGGTTAAGCGTCCGACTTTCGCTTAGGTCATGATCTCGCGGTTCGTGGGTTCGAGCCCCGCGTCGGGCTCTGCGCTGACTGCTGGCTCAAAGCCTGGAGCCTGTTTCAGCCTGTGACTCCCTCTCTCTCTGACCCTCCCCTGCTCACGCTGTCTCTCTCTCTCTCTCTCCTAAAAAAATAAATAAAACGTAAAAAAAAAAAACTGTAACTCATTGAAGGCAAACTATTTTATATTCTTGGAACCTACCATAGAGCTGGCTCTCACCAAACAGATATCTGATTCACTGGATGAGCTAATAATGGCTCCAAATGGTATATCACACCAAACATAAACCTCACCTGACACTCTTCTTCAGTACTCTCCTTCCTTATCTGGCCAACCTTGTCCCTTCCTGCACGGTAGCCTGATGATTCTAGTTATTATATGTCTTGCTCCTGTCCCACCTCTGTGTTCCGATGGCTCTGTCTACACTTGATCTTAGCCAGAAGGCCGAGAAGTGATGATGGCTCTGTCTATATACAGTGTCTTCCTTCCTATCAACTCACACTTATCATCCCCAGCAGGAAAAGACCTATAAATCATAAAGCACTTATAAAGTGCATGATAAAGAATTCCCTGCTGATGCTCAATGATGGAAAGAAAGTATGTTTCTGGGGCTTTCTGGCATTTTTTGGGTCTCTATTGGTTACGAAAAACCAATTACAATTACTTAAATTAATAAAGATGAATGTTAAGTTTTGTTTCACCACAAAAATCTCAAGATGGGTGACTGGTGGCTTTGGGACAGCTTTATGTAGTCCCTTGACTTTTCCCTCAATGATGTAAATGACACTCCCAAATCCAGGCATTGTGCTTATATTTAAGACAGAGACATGAAAGGGGATGGAGCCAGCCCTGCCTCTGTCTTTTATCAGTAGAGCAAAAGCCTTCCTAGAACCACTAAGCAGACTTCTGATTCTGTCTTAGTTATGAGGACTTGGGCAAATGGCCACCCCTTGCTACGGGAGAATCTGGGAAAGCAAGTGTTCAGCTTTAAAAGTGGAAAGAGGTGGGGCCTGGGTGGTTCAGTCCATTAAACGTCTGACTTCAGCTTAAGTCATGATAGCATGGTTTGTGAGTTTGAGCCTGGAGTCAGGTTCTGTGCTGACAGCTCAGAGCCTGGAGCCTGCTTCGGATTCCATATCTCCCTCTCACTCTGCCCCTCTCACTTGTGCTCTGTCTCTCTCTGTCTCTCAAAAATGAATAAATGTTAAAAAATTTTAAAACAAAAAGTGGAAAGAGGAAAGTTGGGAAAATGGCTAATGGGTTAGCCAACCCAAGGTGACTACTATATTTTCTAACTCATATGTAACCATCATTATTTTGGGGGCAAGTTGTAGGCCTAATATCTTCCACAGTCTCCAGAGATGCTCACCACAGTGCTGCACACCTGGAGTATAAAGACTGTCAGTTATTTGGATAACTGAAAATTGATGTAATGAAAACCCTACCTTCGTCTAACATGGAGTAGACCGGAAGAGATGAAAATATACCAGCCAGGTTCAGAATTGCACAAAAGCAGAAAAATGCACAAGCAGGGTATGAGTTCCTTTCAGAGATATTTCACTATTATCCATGGAGGGTCACTGGCATCTTTCAACATTATTACCTCAATAGTATTTGCCTTCTATATTTATTATAATATGCCAATGTCACTTCTTAATTATAATTCTTAGGAGATTGCATATCATTGTTCATTGCATGGTTGGTAGGTATAAGCATCTTTTTAAAATGTTTACAAATAGGCACATTTGTGAAGAGTAATAAAATATTGATTTGTACGATGTTATTTAAATGAAAGGGGGACAGTGTAGTTGAAAAGATTTGAGCCATTTTTGTGACTAGCGCATGAATGTTGCAAAGCTAAAATATCTAGTTAGGAAGAGTCTCTTATCCCAAATTGACTCTTCTTAAATGAATTCCTTTTTAAAGCTTATTTTTTGAGAAAGAGAGAAAGAGAGAGAGAGAGAGCAAGCAAGCAGGGGAGGGACAGAGAGAGGGAGGGAGAATCCCAGGCTGGCTCCACACTGTCCGTGCAGAGCCCAATGCAGGGCTTGAACTCACGAACCGTGAGATCATGACCTGAGCCAAAACCAAGAGTCAGACACTTAACCAACTGAGCCATCCAGATGCCCTATTTTTTTTTAAAAATGTATTTTGACTTTCTTAAAATCAGGATCAATCATAAAATGAGTAGATGATGTTCTCATTTTTAAATTTCCCCTCCCTGTTCCTTCTCCAGTGTTTTTGTATCATAAACTACAGTAATGGTAAAATGGATCTTGAGGCAGGAGGGAGAGAGGTGGCTAAGACAAAGAATCCTGAAAGTTCACTTTGAAGAGGAACAAGATTTACCTTTATGACTGGAGTGTGGCTAAGTGGGGTTGACATGGTGAAGGGGAAAACTTTTGGGGCACTCTCAGGCCTCTGTTTTAGCATAGCTAATGGATCCCCCTGAGGGCCTGTTATCCAGGCCACCCAGAACCGTCTGGTGCTTTGAGGCCGGCCACTTACTGTAAGAGGGCTCCGCTCAGATTATTAGAAGCTCTGCTTCTATGATGATCACCCTCTTCCCTCTGTAGAAATTAGATATTACAGCCTTCACTAATTACAGGCGAGTGGCCCTGGTGCCCTCCCAATACTAAATTGCTTAGAGATAGCAGCCAGAAATTGAGGTAGTAAAATAAATCCAGAAGAGGCTTGTCAAGTTTTTCTTGCCCATAAAATGAAAATAAATATCATATTTCTGAAGTCCTATGGAAGAAAAAATTGGGAAGATAGCTCAAGTTGCTTAGTAAAGAGAATTCTGCTATCAAAACACCACCACATCAGCCACTGTTAAAACAAAAATGCAATCAGGAAAATTGCTTGAAATGTTTATGTTTACTTCCAGTTTTCAAATTAAAGTAGAGCATCATGTTCTTTTGGGTTGTCATTCAGATCTCTCTTCCTCTCCTGATTCCTATAAATGCAGCAGCTGATAAACGACTTTTTTTAGAAGTAAAATGACTATTCCAAAACTGACAATTTTTTTCTTTTCTGAGAGCCTCATTGCTTACGTGATGCCCAGAAATCACAAATACATCTAGTTCAAGTTCTTTATTCAATAGACACTCATTTTAGATTTAGAAATTTTTAAATTTATTTTGATAAGAACAGAGACAGCATGAGTGGGGGAGGGGCAGAGAGTTAGGAAAAGAGAGAGAGAATCCCAAGCTGCGTCCATACTGTCAGTGCAGAGCCTGTTGTGGGGCTCTCACTCATGAGCTGTGAGATCATGACCTGAGCTGAAACCCAGAGTCGGACACTTAACTGATTGAGCCGCCCAGGCACCCTTCATTTCTTTGTTTCTTTTACTTAAAAAAATGTTTTTTTAATGTTTTTATTTTTATTTTTGAGAGATAGAGTGTGAGCAGGGCAGGGGCAGAGAAAGAGGGAGAACACAATCCAAAACAGGCTCCAGGCTCCAAGCTATCAGCACAGACCCCGACACAGGCTTTGAACCCATGAACCATGAGATAATGACCTGAGCCAAAGTTGGACGCTTAACTGACTGAGCCACCCAGGTGCCCTTGGGTGTCTTCATTTTTAAAAAGGGTTTATTTTTCAGAGAGAGAGAGAGAGAGAGAGAGAGAGAGAAAGAGAGAGAGCATGAACAGAGGAGGGGCAGAGAAAGAGGGAAACAGAATCTGAAGCAGGCTCCAGGTTCCAAGCTGTCAGCATAGAGCCCAATGTGGGGCTTGAACTCACCAACTGTGAGATCATGACCTGAACCGAAGTCAGATGCTTAAACAACTGAGCCTGGGTGTCCTCATTTCTGATTTAATTTAATAATTTAATTTAATTTAATTTTTTAACATTTATTTAGTTTTGAGAGACAGAGAGACACAACGTGACCAGGGGAGGGGCAGAGAGAGAGGGAGACACAGAATTTGAAGAAAACTCTAGGCTCTGAGCTGTCAGCACAGAGCCTGATGCAGGGCTCAAACTCACGAGCCACGAGATCATGACCTGAGCCCAAGTCGGCCACTTAACTGACTGAGCCATGTAGGTGCCCCTCTGATTTTAAAGCTATCATGTAAAATTTTTGCTGAGTGTTATTGAACTACCTTAGTTTGCAAGTCCTATAGCCCTAGGTTGAATGAGTCTGAATACTTTTTAGAGGTAACTAGGTCAACTAATTTCTCATCACCACCAGGACCTTTCCATACAGCCTCTTGGACACCTCCTGTTTCACCTTGGGTTTTGCTGACTTTGCACTTAGTGCTTTGCGAGTAGCTGTGCACAGCTTTGTACAGCTGGTGTTCATGGTCCTTCCTTACATTTATCCTCAACCCCCCTTTCCCCTGAACCTGTACCTGTCCAGTTCTATCTTTTGGAACAGGACAGAATGTGTATTCCTTGAGCTGGGCCAGGACATCAAATAGCTGACTCTCGGCTGACAGGTGAAAAAGTTTCTCCTGGAACACAAGCCTCACATTATGGTAAAGTCCAAAGTCTGTTCTGACTGCCTTTAGCTCCTCCTTCCTTTTTCTTTCTGGCTGATTTCTTCTTTCTTCTCTTCAATCGGAGAAAACATTATTAACCCAAGAAACATAGGATGTAAGTGCTGGGGTTAGAACACAGAATGCCTTCACCTCTGGTGCAATGCAAGTGAAGGAAAACTCCCTACTTTCCTTCCCTATGCACTCAACCTCCTGACCCAGATTCTTCGTGTTCTTTGTGTGTGTGTGTGTGTGTGTGTGTGTGCGCGTGCAATCATTTTTGATCAAATTCTGATCCCAGCTTTGGGCTCCATTTTCCATCTGGGGAATGACAGGATCAACTGTGCAGGAAGGTTAAGTAAACCTCAGTGTGGAAAGAGGAGCGGAGCAAAGTTGCCTCAGGCTTAAACTGTGGATCCAAGACCAGAACAAAGACTTTTCTTGCTTTGCACTCCGACCAGTAGGGGGAGCGCGTGTTTGCAGAACCTGTGCGTGGGCGTGGGCGTGGGCGTGGGCGAGGACGTGGGCCAACAGCTGAAGGTCGGGGGTCCCTGTGTTCAAGGGCCGCGCGGGACGCGTTCGAGGACATGGGTGACAAGTATGCTACTCTACAGCGGGCCCAGCTGCATCTGGATTTCATCCACGCCAACTCGTGAGTGCGCAGGGAAGCCCGAACGGGGGCGGGTCCCCATGTAGGGAGGAAGAATTTGGTCCAATAGCGAAATTCCCAACTTGAAAAAAGTGAACTTGGTTATCTTTGACTTACGGAGATATTATTTATTTAAACGTTTTTGTATTTAAAAAAAAAAAAACAAGGAAAAGGTAGTAAAGGTATGTATTCTGGGCTAGACTATAAATTTTCTTTTAAGTTTATTTATTTTGAGAGAGAGAGCTAGTGCGTGCATGCACAGGGGAGGGGCGAGGAGAGAATGAATACCAAGCAAGCTCCGTGCTATCAGCACAGAAAGTTGGGGCCCTGTCTCCCCAGCTGTGAGATCATCACCTGGGCAGAAATCACGAGTCTGCGACTTAACCCACTGAGCCACCCAGGAGCCTTTAGATTATAAATCTTTTTGTTGTTCTAAAATTAACACCAAGTGGTAAGAAGGCCCCACGTTTAACCAAGTATTTAATCGTGGGTTGGCAGAATCACGGGTCGGCCAACCTGACCTATCCCTTGTGAATTCTCTGCCCAGCACACTGGCATTTTAAAGATTAAAGTTGCCCTCCAGAGAGTAATGTGTATTTATTGATTCCAGCCTCTAGTGGCACCAGTCCTTACAACAATGTAACCTCTCCCAGGATGGAATCCTCACTTTCTGGTTATTGCTAGAGCATTCTGCTTCTCCGTCAAGCCCGGATGCCTTTCGGGTTCTCATCAGGTGTTATTTCACATACTCAAATTGCAGAGACAAATGACACAGGTTTTCGGTTCCATCTGTCGTTTCTAACCCAGCGGTGACTGCCGTGTAATTCATAGTGGTAGGTCACTTTTGGGGACTCTTACAGTAATTTGGATTTACTAAAAGTACCAACTGATATAAGGATGTACCAGGTTTGAAACCACAGAATGGAAGTGTAAGGAAAGCCAGGCAAGGCCAGCCTCTCCGCTTGGGACAAACATGTAAGTTTTAAAACAAAGTCAAACAGGCAAATTTTCCGCAGGTCTTTAGGTTTTGTTTGTTTGTTTTTAATCTCTCGAGAGAAGAATTGGAAGCTGGAAAGGATGAAACAACTGATTACAAGTTAACTGAGGCAGAAGACAAATGACAAAACAGCAATTTTTAGTTTAAGAAAAATTGCGGGTGGAATGCTGGAGGGACTGTGAATTTTCTCTTGGGAAATTTCCTCGGGGCGCCTGGGTGGCCTAGTCGGTTAAGGGTCCGACTTTCGCTTAGGTCATGATCTCGCGGTTCGTGGGTTCGAGCCCCGCGTCGGGCTCTGTGCTGACTGCCAGCTCAGAGCCTGGAGCCTGTTTCAGTCTGTGACTCCCTCTCTCTCTGACCCTCCCCTGCTCACGCTGTCTCTCTCCTAGAAATAAATTAAAAAAAATGTATATATAAAAAAGAAATTTCCTCAGCTTCAGTTTTGCATAGTTACCCCAGCTGCTGTTCCCCAGCCTGGTTCCCCTCCCCCCATCCCATTATCAGCTGGTGGTCAGGTAACTTAATAACAAAAGTAACAGCAGCAGGAAACAACAATAACAAAATTAGATACAAATTGGCATCTCCTGAGCTTCACCAGGTAGATTTTTATTTGAGAATTCCCTCAGTAAAAAGAGGAGTGATTTAAAAAAAAAAATTCTCTCTTCTCTCCCACGTCCCATTCAATGTCAAATCCTCTTCACACTATCTCTGATTATGTCTTAGATTTCTCCCTTCCTCTGGACTGCCATTGCCTTAGTTCAGAACAGCTGCCGTCTGCCCTGAGTCACTCTATACAACTTCTAAACTGGGTTCTCAGCTCCCCATTCTTGCTCCCTGCTGGCGCATTTACCTCAGAGCTCCCAGAGTGAGATTTTTTTTTTTAATTCTATTTATTTACTTTAGAGAGAGAGAGAGAGAGAGAGAGGGAGAGAGAGAATCCCAAGCAGGCTCCATGCTCAGTGGGGAGCCCAGAACGAGACTTGAACACATGAACTGCAAGATCACGACCTGAGCTGAAACCCAGAGTCGGATGCTTAACCAACGAGCCACCCAGGCACCACCACTCTCAAGAGCGATGTTTTTAAAAAGTAAACCGGATATGTCATGTCATTCTTCTTAAAATATGACAGTGGTTTCCAGTTACTTGTAGGCTAAGTGCAAGCTCCTGCCCATGGAGTAGGAAGCACTGAATGACCCAGGCATCCTGCATCTCCGCGTGCTCTCCCTTTTTACCGTAGCCAGAGCATACTGGCCTCCTTGGCTCCTTTCTGCCCAGTGTCTTTTTGCAGCTGCTTTTCTTGCTGGTGTATTTCCACTCTGTCTCTGTGAGGGACTGGGTTCTCCTCATCCTTTTTTTTTTTTTTAATATTTTTATTTATTTCTAGAGAGAGAGAGAGAGAGAGAGAGAGAGAGCGAGAGCGTGAGCAGGGGAGGGTCAGAGAGAGAGGGAGATACAGACTCTGAAACAGGCTCCAGGCTCTGAGCTAGCTGTCCGCACAGAGCCTGATGTGGGGCTAGAACCCACAAACCATGGGATCATGGCCTGAGCCGAAGTCAGATGCTTAACTGACTGAGCCACCGAGGCACCCCTTGAGCCTTGTGTTTTAAATTCACTAGAAAGGTTTGTGGTTTCAAATGATGATTTTGGAAAGCATATAGTCTATACTTCTTATTTGCTCTGTTTTAGATTTTTGTACACTGGATTTCTTTTGAGTGAAGGACATCTTTTTGCAGCAATAGTATTTAATAGTTATTTATTTTAATTATAAATTTGAAAGCTGACTCAAGTCAAGAGACCCCACATCAGCATGTATTTGAAGTTTATAATTTCCAAAAAAGGGATGTGTGTGTGTGTGCGCGTGTGTGTGTGTATTTATTTATTTTGAGAGGGAGAGAAATGAGAGAAGAGAGAGAATCCTAAGCAGGCCTCGCACTGTTCGTACAGAGCGCAACTTGGGGCTTGAAATCATGAACCTGGGAACATGACCTGAACCGAAGTCAAGAGTTTGTTGCTTGGGGCACCTGGGTGGCTCAGGCGGTTAAGCATCTCACTTCCCCTCAGGTCATGATCTCACGGTTTGTGGGTTCAAGCCCTGCGTCCAGCTCTGTGCTGACAGCTCAGAGCTTGAAGCCTGCTTTGGATTCTGTATCTCCCTCTCTCTCTGACCCTCCCCTGCTCTCTCTCTCTCAGAAATAAATTAAAAAAAAAAAGTTGGTTGCTTAACTGACTGAGCCACCCAGGCCCCCCATAGATATATTTTAAAATAAATTTTGAGCTAATGTCTTGTGGCCTGAGGTATTTGGGATTGCTGAGACATTGCAGATGATCTTTCTTCCTGTACAAATGAGCAGATGTTTTTGATAAGTGGGTCTCTCTTACTTCTGCTACCTGTTTACTAAATATAAAAAGAAAATTGCAGACTGGATCTTCCCTTAATGCTGTGATAAAGTTGCTGGTTGAAATATCCACATCAGGAAATGAAAAACAAGTGTGGGACCCTGAAGGCAGCCTGATTTCACCCACAGATGAATATTCAGCCTTCAGAGCATAAATACAGACACCTGTCTAGTGTGTTCTATTACCCAGGACTTGGCAGGAGGGGATATAGCAGAGAGTGACCACAGAATTCAGAGAAGAATAGGTCCTATAGAAAAAATATACAAAGATTATATAGATATATATGTATATATAGATTAATGGGGCAATCAGGGTCCCTTGCCAGTCTCTGTACATGCTGATAGGCTCTTAAGGCCTTTAAGTGTGCCAGGATTTTGATCAAGATTTTTCAGAAATAATTTGACCTTAAATAATACAATTTTAATGACAAGTTCTCAAAAAAAAAAAAAACCCACACTTGAATAATTGCTTGTAAAGCAATTTTAAAACATCCAAATTTGCCATAAGTACAGAAATCTGCTTGAAGTCTGTGTTTTATTAGGAACAGATGGGCTAATTTGGCAATCGTGTTCTTCGCCTTGGCTTTGTAATGGACCACATCTACTTCAGAATCTTGACCATGCTAAGAAAGTTGTTTCTGGAATAACTCCTTAATAGATTATCTGTCCTGAACTGGAGAGCGTCTGTCTGCAAGTATCCTGAAGCTTTTAACACTGATTACAGAGTTGGTTTACCTTTGGCTTTCCCTCTTTCTTCTTCAGCACCACGCACAGTTTCCTTTTTGGAGCGCTGGCTGAGTTGCTGGACAATGCAAGGTAAGGCTCCTCTGTGAGCTGCTCCTATGTAGTAGGAGGTGATTGGCAAGGAAAAATTGACTTCAGGCCCACTGGAGGGAGAGAAATGTGATTGATCAATAAGGCAGTTCTCAGAGCAGCGTCTATTAACTGGCGGGCGGCTAGCAAGTCTAGCCTGTCCTGTGTTTCTGTGCCTCATAGTGAGAGCTCACACAGTAGTTCTAAAGAAAAGGAAGAAAAGAAGGGATTGTAAAGTTTAAGAAACAAGAGGCACCACATAAAAAATCTGGATCCCCTGCCTACCCACCCCCCGAAAACTTTATTCTTTTTTTTAAAAGTAGCAGCCTCGAGGTTGCTCAGGGGTCTAAGGTGCATAGCATGTGCTCTCTCTCTTTTTTTTTTTAATGTTTTATTTATTTCTAGGAGAGAGAGAGACAGCGTGAGCAGGGGAGGGTCAGAGAGAGAGGGAGTCACAGACTGAAACAGGCTCCAGGCTCTGAGCTGGCAGTCAGCACAGAGCCCGACGCGGGGCTCGAACCCACGAACCGCGAGATCATGACCTAAGCGAAAGTTGGATGCTTAACCCACCAAGCCACCCAGGCGCCTCAGCATGTGCTCTCTTGAGAGCAGCCTGTGGCTTCAGCCTTGCTCTTCTCAGCGGTCCCACAGCCAGCCCGAAGGCCTCGGTTCCTCTGTCTGCGGCAGACACTGGGTTTGCCAGGGCTGCTTGGAGGCTAGTAATTGATAGCAAATGAAGCTGCTTAATGGGCTTCGTCAGGACCTTTAGTTGTTCTCATGAAGAGGGTCTTTATAAAGTCCCTGTGTTATTCTAAGAAACTATTCTACATTGAAGAGTTTGGTGGTTCCTGTGGTTGTCAAAATTAAAACTAGGGGATACTGGGGCGCCTGGGTGGCTTAGTCGGTTGAGCGTCCGACTTTCACTTAGGTCATGATCTCGCGGTTCGTGGGTTCGAGCCCCACGTCGGGTTCTGTGCTGACTGCCAGCTCGGAGCCTGGAGCCTGTTTCAGTCTGTGACTCCCTCTCTCTCTCTGACCCTCCCCTGCTCACGCTGTCTCTCTCTCTCCTAGAAATAAATAAAAATATTAAAAAAAAAAACTAGAGGATAGTAAACAATGTTGTAGACAGCAAGAAAAAATGTGGTAGTATAGGAAGAGATGGTTCAGGGCCGCTTTTTTTTCCCCCAGCAGTAAAAAATGGATCAAATATGTATGAATGTAGATACACATGTACACCTGTGTCGAGACATATGCGTAGCATTGGCACAAATAATTCTTTTTTGTTTGTTTAATTTTTAAATTTTATTTAAATCTAAGTTAGACAAGATCTCTTCCTGATACAACAGCTGATCAGAGAGAAAGTACTTGGGCTGAAGTACAAAGCTTATTATAAAATGTCTAAATATGCTGTAGAGGTGAGTGATTTTTCTATGCCTTATCCCATGGCATATCCCTGTGAAGAAACTGTTTCCTGGGGCACCTGGGTGGCTCAGTTGGTGAGCATCTGGCTCTTGATTTTGGTTCGGGTCATGATCCCAGGGTTGTGGGATCTAGCCCCACACAGGGCAGAGCCCTACTGTCTGCCATGAGTGTGGAGCCTGCTTGAGACTCTGTCTCCCTCTGCCCCTCCCCACCCTTTCAAGTGAAAAAAAAAAAAAAGAAAAAAAAAGTATTTCTTTGCAAACTTCCATTTCGGTGCAGTGGCATTTATGGAGCACCTATTGTGTCTATGGTATTTTGTATAATGTATAATTATAGAATAGAGATGATAATACTTTTGTGTAATGGGGCCATGGTAAGGATTAGGTGAGAAGGCTTAAAAGTACTACATTCAGTGCTTATTTGACACACAGAAAATGCTCAAGAAATGGCAGTGATACTTCCAGAATTTCTATAAGGGAGGAGCTTAACAGCAGCAGTTGGCTAGAGGAAGGAGCTACGGATCCAACTTTGAAGGCTTTGAATGAGTCAGCATACCTATTGAGATTTATTTGGTGTAGTTTTGGGTTGGGACTTATGGAAGTTTTGGGAGAGACTCACATTTTCTGATTAGAAACCCAGCGGCTGTAATTATTCTGAGCTCCCCTTCCCTCAACACATCCACTTTTGCATCAGCTAAGGCCCCTTCCCTCATTGTCTTCCTCCTGTCTCTCATGCCCCTCACATTAAAACCAAGATCTTTTGGCTCTCGCTCTTTTTCTTTTACAATTTCTACCTAAAAAAAATAATTAAAGAAATACACAAATAGTGTCTGTGAGTTGTAGAAAACTGGGAAAACAAGAAAAAAAAGGAAGTCATTAGTAATTTTGTCACATGGTTGGGGCGTGGCATCAGCATACTTTTTCAGATAGTAAATATTTTCTTTTGCAGGCCGTATGTTCTCTTTTGAAACTACTCAACTCTGCCATTGTGATGTGAAGGCAGCTGTAGGCAGTATGTAATGAATGGGCATGACAGTCTTCCAGTAAAACTTTATAAAACAGTTGGTGGGCCACATTTGGCTGTTGGACCATAATTTGCCAACCTCTGATCTAAAGAAAACCAGTTTTGATTTTTTCCTTACAGATACGGACATGTGTATCATCTATGTTCTTTAAAAACGTATATGATCATCAATTTAGGTCTTGATCTCTGAGTTCAAGCCCTACATTGGGCTCCGTGCTGAGCATGAAGCCTATGTAAAATAACAAAAACAAAAACATATGATTATAAAGTACGTATTACTTAATAATTTGCTTTTTATTTTCAGTTTTGGGCACTAAAATACATCATGAAAATATTTCTGCAATTTATGGATTATTTTCCAACTATTTTTTAAAAATATTAATATCCATTTTTGGTGAGCTTTTTGTGTAGTTATACCAGTAAATTCCATCTCTTCTTTTAAAATTTCTGAGTTTCTGGTTTTGTAACATTCTCAAATTATGAGTGATCATAGGTCTTGGTATATAAATGTAGAGCGAAACATTTTAGTAATTGTTTTGAAGCAATTTAACTGGATTTCTCTATTGTTTGCTATCTGGCAATAGGTTACACCTCACATGAGCAATTCAGATTAGTGTAATTTTTTTAAAACGTAATTTCATATTGAGGCAATGATATTTTTATATTGTTTCCAGAGATGCAGGGGCTGCAAGACTTGATGTATTTTCAGGTGAGCATATTTGTTTTCTTCCATTTTTTTTAATGCTGATGGAAAAGCCTATAGTTATTTTGCTTTTATTTCATGAAATCAAAGCACACTGTATAGATTTTTAATGTAACTTAAGTGCTTTCTGAGTGCAGTGACCCTACGGGGAGCCAGCTTGAGAGAAGTACACTCCATGAGTAGAGCTGTTCACTTGTTAGGGGACCCATTTACACAATTAGATCTTCCAGAGTTTTGTGAAAGCATCAGAGTGATTTGGAGCCGTCAGTTTGTCTATCACAAGAAAACAGTCTTATTTTTAAAAGCACATTAACTTAATAGTTATTCAAATTAAGAGTATCTCATTCTCGACTTATCACAGTTTTAAAATGTGTAAGTGAATGTGAAGTATGAATGTTTGAGGGCTGTGAAATCCAAACTAGGTATGTTTTCTTCACTGACTTCATTTTTAGTCACCAAATATTAATTGTCCTTCCTAGTTCATTTTATTAGGACACGATGCAAATGAGATCCAGTTCTGTAGTTGATACTACCGAGATAAATGTCTGCAGTGTTAAAACTGGTCTCTGACCCCCATTCTGCCAGCTCTCCTGTAAATGTGGGCTCTTGGTCACAGGCACAAGGATATGATCTGTGATGTAAATCTGTATCCATACTTAAAAAGCAACTCCACGTGCCTGGGTGGCTGTTGTTAAGCATCTGACCTTGGCTCAGGTCATGATTTCATAGTTGGTGAGTTCAAGCCCCACCTTGGGTGAGTACAAGCCCCGCTTCGGGTAAAACACAAGCCATGCTTCTGGTGAGTCCCACTTCTCTAACTCTCTGCCCCTTGCTCACTTGTACTCTCTCTCTCTCTCCCTCAAACAAACAAAACAAAACAAATAAACAAAAAACCAAGTCAGTTCATTTCAATTTTCTAAGTGTTTAAGATCCCGTGCTAGATGGGTGCTCCTGGTTCATGAAGGAGAGAGACACGGACATCTTGAAAGATCTGAGAAAACATTATAAGTGACTTTCTTCTTCCCTTTTACTCTCTAGGTTCTGAAAAGTTTGAGAAAGAAAACAAGAAAGTCAGTATATATTATTGATAAATGTTAGGTTGGTATATGGAGCTTAGTATGAGAAATCCAGCAGATTGGCTGATCAAACCCCAGAAACAGACACTTGACCAACCTGTGGCGTCAGGCTTCCCCTCAAAACTGGTCTGCCTGGGCAAGCGGAACAGAACTCATGCACTCTGCCAGCAGCTCACTCCCAAGAGGGAACAGGAGAGAGCTGAGCCTCCTGAGGTGGTTCTTCCCTAGATCAGCAGTCAGACAGTAAGCTCACTGCCCCAGGGAAGAAGTGAGTGGAGGAACAGAGAAGGGCCCCTTTACTAATATTAATGGCACTCCATTCCACATAGAAGGAAACACCAGTAGTAGAGAAAAATTCTATTGTGTGTAATAGAGTAAGTGTTTGTTGCCCAGGAAAGACTCAAAACAGGGTGGGAATGCAGAGAAAGAATACCTCATATTTAAGAGCTAGGACCTAAAATATGCATGTAGTTTTTGTCAAGTAGTGTAAAAGGAAAAGAATATTCTTGTCTGAGGAATTATTGTGAGAAAAAGAGTGGAGATAGATCAGTTTAGAAATTCATTCATCTATTCAGTAATAGTTTATCGAGTGTTATGAGTGAACCACACAGTATTCTCAGGTGCTAGGGATAGAGCATTGAGCAAAATGTTTGATTATGTATGTGTTCTCAGGAACATGCCTTCTAAAGGTGGAGAGGTAGACAAGAAATGAACAAATAACATACCACACAATGAAAAGTGCTAAAAGAAAAAAAAAAGGTGGGATAAAAGAACACAGAGCGATTGGCAGGATGTACTATTTTTCATGAGGCAAACAGGGCAAGTTTCTCTAACCATCAAAGATCTGAATGAGGTGAGGGGCCGACTGTGTAGACATTTGGAGAAAAAGCATCCAGGGGGTAATGAGTAGGCTACATTGACTGAAGCTAATTGTTAAAACCAGATAGATGAGCACCTTCAGTACCACCACCTTTTTCTGTAGGCAGTGACTATTGAAGAATTTTGAGCAATAGCATTTGGCAGATTAGAAATGTGTTCTTTTCTCTTCAAAGAGAGTTACTACGGGGTGCCTGGGTGGCTCAGTCAGTTAAGTGTCTGACTTTGGCTCAGGTCATGATCTCACAGTTTGTGGGTTCGAGCCCCACGCCGGGCTCCGTGCTGAGAGTGTGCTTTAGATTCTGTGTCTCCTTCTCTCTCTGCCCTTCACCCGCTCATGCTCTCTGTCTGTCTGTCTCTCTCAAAAATGAATAAACATTAAAAGAAAAAAAGTTAAAGACAGCTAGTTCAACCCTAGCATACTGGATGGTCTATAGAGGTGTGAAAGAAGGGGTAGCAGGGGTGCAGGGCTATGGAAAGGACCTGCACAAGATTTCACGAGGATTTGAACAGGACAGAGGTCCTAGAAATGGGGAAGAGGACAAGACTGAAGCTGCATTTCACTCAAAGCACAGATAGTATTGATGATGAGTTGAAGGATTAGGAAGAATTATCCAGAATCACAAAATACAACTGATGGAATTCACACATTATGTTCTTTTGGGTTTATGGCAGGGCACCAGTGGGGCACGGCAGTTCTCATTTCTCCTACCCTCCCCAGTACTTGGCATATACACGTGTGCGCACGCACACACACACACACACACACACGCACCCCTTTGCCATTTGTGTTGAAAATGCCACTTCTTTATTTATGTTGTATGTTTTGTTTGAAGAACTGAACTTACGATTTTTGGTTTTACATTACGTGTTCATAAGAAAAAGCACCTATTCATGTTATAAAATTTTTTATTGCAACAAGTCACAATATGGTTATCAACTTACCAAACTTAATTTTTCTTCAAAAATAATAAACCAGCGTCAAGGCTCATGCAGCAATAGACAGAACTGATACGGGATAAAGAATTCATTTAAGCCTTGGGCTAGTTTTCAAAAAGTATTTACTGAGGCCCCAAATTACTTTTCAATCTTAAGTCTTCATCAGGTAACTTGAGGGAGGGCTATAAAATTCAAACTAACATGTTTAGCCATTGGTATTTTATCTGTTCATATGTATTGGTTCTAATAAACTTAGCCTTACATTCAATATGTATATATTTTTATGCATATTTATATATATTTTATATTCATATACACTTACATGTATTTATGTATGTGTATTTACATACTTATATATATTTACATCTATTCTTACATATATATTTATATATATATTTTTTCTTTTTTACAAATCGTTTATTGTCAAGTTGGTTTCCATATAACACCCAATGCTCATCCCCACAAGTACCCTCCTCCATGCCCATCTTCCCCCTCCCCCCCACACCCATGAGTCCTCAGTTTGTTCTCAGCCTTCAAGAGTCTCTCATGGTTTGCCTCTCTCCTTCTCCCCCACCATTTCCCCCCTTCTTCTCCCCCATGGTCCTCTCTATATATTTTTTGTATTTATATATTTAGTGCTGACCAAGTGTCAGGCACTGGATTAAGTGCTGAGTGCATACAGGACCTGCTTTTAAGGAATTGGCATCCTAATGTGGCGGTCTGTGGAAAATATGGTGTATACACTCACTTTTATGGGTGGAGGGCCCTTAACTTTCACCATATCTCTGAGGCAATTGTGTTCCAAAAAGAGCCACTAGTCTGAAAGAGAAAGAGACACATGAGAACGTATTTGTCTATCCTTTGAATGGTAGGAAACACAAATTACAAAGAAAATGTTCCTTATGGACACCTGATGATGTGGGAGAATTAGGAAGGTGCCCTAGAAGGAACCTTATGTGAACAAAGGACCTAAAGGGGAAATAGGCCTGGTGAATCGGGGATTGAAAGGGAAAAGAGGGCAGTATGAGCAGAGGTTTGAGTCTGGAGAGAACATAGAACACTGATGCAGTTGCAAAAATATGAGATGCTCAAGATTAGTTAAAGAGAATATTTGTGTGGAAGTGGAAGGTTGCAGTATGGGTGAGGGGAACAAGTGACGAGATGAACTTGGAGAGTGTGTTAGTCAGGGTTCTTCAGAGAAACAGGGCCAGTAGGAGAGAGCTAAATAGACGGACACTATAAACAGACAGATGGGCAGATACGGTCTGCCTCCCTCCCCTGCTCTAGATATGTATGTGTGTGTGTGTGTATATATCTATCTATCTGTATCTATCTACATCTATAGATGGAGATTTTGCAGGGGGAGGGTGAGAGGATGGGATTTTAAGGAATTGGCTCACAGGATTGTGGGGGCCAGCACATCTGAAATCTGCAACTGGCTGGTTGGAAAGTCAGGTAAGAGCTGATGTTGCAGTGTCAAGTTCCAGATCTTCAGGCAGGCCAACAGCCCAGAATTCAAGTGCAATTTCTATGTTGCAGTCTTGATGCAGACAGTTGCTTCTTTGGGAAACCTCAGTCTTTGCCTTAAGGCCTTCAGCTGATTGGATTGGGCTCACTCATATTGTGGAAGTTATTTGCTTTACTTGGAGTCAACTGATTGTAAATGTTAAGTATACCCACAAGTGTTTTCATGGCAACATCTAGCCTAATGTTTGACCAAACAGCCCGGTACCAGAGCTTAAACAAGTTGACACATAAAATTAAGTGGAAATGCATGCTGGTTTACATTTTGCTTCAGTGGGAGCAAGGAATTAGGCAGCTGTTGTTATAATCCAGAAGAGAGAGGATGGTTTTCTGAGCTAAGGAACTGTTGTGGGGATAAAGTGGTCAAACTTGAGAGCTTGAGAGATGTTGAGAGGAGATGGAATTGAGAAGACATACAGAGATGCTGAGGTTTTGACTTGGGCAGCTGAAGTCTAATGGCAGAGTGATGCCATTTATTGAACAGAAAACCCCAGAAGTAAATCTGATGGAGAAGGTGTTGTGGTTTGTTTTGGAGATGCATATTTGACAGATAATAGAAATTAACCTGGAATCCTTAGTTTTAAGGATTGGAAATAAATGAAGCCAAGCTTCAGGATGGACAGTGGGGGAACATTAAATTTGGAGGCTATGATGGTCTGCAGCCACTCATTGGGCTTTATAGAAAAAGTAAGCACTGTATATGTCTCTTGGGAATTTTGAGTCTTTTCTGCCTCTTCATCAGAGAAATGCGCTTTCTGCAAGCTCCTCACGTGAGAACTTCAAGAGCTCCTAAGAGCTGCAAAATCAATTCTTGCATCAATGCAGAGCCTCCTAAGACTTGGATCTGGGGTTCCCAATGCTGATAACCGCTAGGATAATCAGGAGGACTTTGATTCTTGTGCCTCATCCATCCCAAACCTGTAAATCCACAGTATCTCCATATGATAAAAATGTTCAGCCACAGTTGCGAACTGCTGCATTGTGCAAAGAATTGAACAAGAGTGGTTCCCCCTTGTTAAATAGTGGAGAATGTCATCCTTAGGAAGGGTTAAACAGACCAAATACCTAAAGAGGAGGAGGAATATTCTGATACAAAAGTTGAAGTCAGCATTCCAGTAGACCTGGCAGAGAGTGGAACTGGGAAAATGAGATGGTGGGGGAAGATCCAGAGGGGTTATAGGAGGTGAATTAGCAGGGGTGGGGGGCGGGGAGGAGATTGGAAGTGGGTATGTGACTTAAATTTATGAACCTGGAAAGCTTAGGTATGTGTTTTAGGTATTTATAGATTACCTTGAGCATTATATAATTTTGAAAATGTAGATGGGGGTCACCATTGAACACAGAGTTGACTTAACAGATGTGCTAAAACTGAATCATAGGTATAGAGTTAGCAAATCAGTGGCTGCGGAAGGTTGGAGTAGGCATAGTGGGCATGGAAGGAGCTGAAGGGAGAGACTGCAGAGTGACCTGAGGAAACGTTTGAGGTGATAGGTGTATTCGCTACCTTTATTGTGAAGATGGCTTCATGGGTATGTATGTGTGCCAAAATACATCAATTGTACACTTTAAACATATGCAGTTTTTTTGTGTGTGTAAGCTATTAGAGAGAGAGATGTGGTAGAACTTATATATCCAAATGTTAATTCTTTTCAGAGCCAGGTTATAAATTCAGCATTAAAATTAGTCTCATTAGTTTTAGTTACACCTTTACATTTTTTAAGCGAGAGATTATTTTGTTATCTTAATGATATCTCTTAATCATTGAAATTGATTCCAAATAATTTAGGTATTTTCAAAAATGAAATGCATTTTCAAGAGGCAAATATTTGCTGCCACTAAGAAGCCCACATAAATGGTTCTTATGAGAATTAACTACTTAGAAGAGAGCCTGAGGAATTTAATAAAAGGGGCGTAAGTTGACTTTAGAATTAGTGCTTTGGTGGAAGGACAAAAAGGTTGATCCATTTGATAGAGGGATCCTGGCATCAAGTCACCATCTACTTTTATTCCCTCCCGCAGGGAGGAAGTACCTGAAGTCTGTTTGTTTGTTTATTTAAATGCTTATTTATTTTTGAAAGAGAGACAGACAGACTGTGAGTGAGGGAGGGGCAGAGAGCCAGGGAGACACAGAATCTGAAGCCGACTCTAGGCTCTGAGCTGTCAGCACAGAGCCTGACTCCGAGCTTAAACGCTGAAACTCACGAACCATGAGATCATGACCTGAGCCAAAGTCAGACGCTTAGCCAACAGAGCCACCCAGGTGCCCCTAGGAAGTACCTGAAGTTTAAAGCGCCAGATTCCAGAGCAAGGCACGCCATGCTGTATACATAATTTATTAATATGTAGGTGTTTTATGTCAATTTAAAACCTTTTTGTTGCATGATTATTTTTCTCTGCAGTTTCTTGTGAAACTGTAGCCAAGACGTCTTTCCGAGTGCCATCACTATGCCATAACTCTGTCACTCAGTGGCTGCGTTTGAGGAGGGCAAACAATTATGTAAGCAGCATGACTTTCTTATGAACAAATTAAGGCCAATAGTTACTAGTAATAACTGCTTTCTCTTACAGTGGATAATGAAAAACTACAGGGTGGATTCATGTTGTGCTTCCTGGATGATGGATGTGGTATGAGCCCTGGTAAGTTAATTATCTAGATACCTAACTGGCTGTTAGAGAAACCATCTGAGATCCCATAAAATAAATAAAAATAAATTGAGCTGTCTATGCAAAAACAGGTATGGTGCTATTAGGAAAATCAACCTCAGACTTAACATATTGTTGAACTTTTTAGATGTAAATATTCCAGCTGACAGAGTAAATTCATTGCAGTCATCTAAACCAAGACAAAAAGTGAATGTGGATAAATATTGCAAGAAAAAGGAAAAACAAAAATACCTATTACTTAGAAGAAAAAAAAAACCACCTAGGCACTAATGGAAAAGAAAGGGAACTGGATGGATTCTGAGATTGCTTTAGCCTGCCCTTCAGGTATTGCTTGCAAGAGGCCTGAGGCAGTTTCCAGTGCCTTTAGGCTATTTTTAATTTTCTGCTTAACCTTGAGGTAGAGGTTCCCCTGTTTTTCATGGTTTGTTTTTTATCTGCGTGTTCAGGGATTTAATAGCTTCAGTCTATTCTTACCATAATGAATACAACTACAATACAGTGCATAATCTTTTACTTTTTTTTTTTTTTTTTGTATCTTCAAGGCAGTCAAAATGCAACACATAGTAGGTACACAATACCAACTTCCTGTGGAATTGATACCCTCTGATAAAGGCTTTAAGTCCTTTGGGATAGTTTATCTGGGGGGTTCTTGTTTAACACTTTTCTGTGTCCTATAACACTTTTCTTTTTGACCACTACGTTAAAAAAACAGGGAGTTCAAATACTACAGAACAGTTCTGGTCAGTTCTACACCAGAGGAGAGGATGCTCATCATTGCTGCTAATAGGAAGTTAATAATACAAAGTTATTTTCTTGGGGCATCAGGATGGCTCATTTGGTTAAGCATCTGACTTCTGCTCAGGTCATGATCTCATGGTTTGTGAATTTGAGCCCCGTGTCAGGCTCTGTGCTGACAACTCAAAGCCTGGAGCCTGCTTCAGATTCTGTGTCTCCCTCTCTCTCTGCTCTCCCTTGCATAGCAATCCCAACGGTGTTTGTTGTCTTTTAATATAAATTTAAAAAAGATTAAAATCATATCATTTCCATGCTTAAAACCCCTAGTGCTTTTTCATTACTTTGGGGTAAAATTTATCCTCCCCAGTAATGCTTCCAGTTTCTTGAATTATTTGACCTCTGTCCACCTCTTTGACCAATTCTCATGCCTCTCACTCCCTTGCTTATAGCCCTCCAGCTACCCCTGCTGGCCCTTCATTTGAATTTCATCTAGGATGTCACCTTAGAAAGAGGCCTTCCTTGATCATTCTGAGGGCCATACTTCTATTAATTCTCTATCACATTAACTTGGTTTTATTTTCTTCACTTAAAACTCTCAGAAATAGTCTTATTTATATGCTTCTTTTAGTATGTTTCTCCTACTATGACATAAAGTTGTTGTCGGCAGCAGTCACGTCAGTGTTCTGTACCTGTGCCCGGAACTCTGGCCACCAACATGGGAATCTGTGAAGTGTGCTTTGGAAACCACAGAATATGGCATCTGACAACTCTGTACTGTTATCCTTATAGTAGCATTTAGCAGCTTTTTAACCTCGGGCAGATTACATAAACTCCTTGAAGTTCAGAGGATTCTTCTCTAGAATTCCAGAATGCCCTGGAGAGATCTGGAGAATAACTCTGAGAGTCTGAAGCAAGTAGCCCTTTTTCCTCAGGTAGTATCAGACCAGAAACCATTGTGCCCTTCTCAGTTTTACCTAGGGCCAGATAAGAAAGAAATTCATGGAAAATTAGTAGTGGTACAAATAATTATAACACTTCTGTTGGCACTTATCAAGTGGCATGCATTGTGTTCAGGGCTTCATAAATAGATAATCTCATTTAATATATTTGTCTTCATCAACAACTCTGTAACATAGGTATTAACAGTTCCCTTTTAGAGACCAGGAAATTAAGACTCAGGGTTTAAGCTCTGTGTACCCAAAGTCATATGGCTAGGTCTGTCTGACCCTCAATATATTGTACTTGAGATCCTGGTCGGGGATCATGGAGCCTGACAAGGATCCTTGTCTCTGGGCTGACCCAAGAGATAAGGATTTGCCCTAATATCCTGAGATATGTGTGACATCCTGACAATTGGACCTCTGGCCAGGGTCAGTGATTCGTAATTCCTAACCACTTAAATGTCTTTCTCAATTACAGAGGAAGCTTCAGATATCATTTACTTTGGAACATCTAAGAAGCGGTCATCAACCTTGAAGTTTATTGGGCAATATGGTAATGGTCTTAAAAGGTGAGAAATTGTTTTCCTTGTTAAAAAAATATTTATTTACTTATTTATTTGAGAGAGAGAGAGAGAGAGACAGAGAGAGAGAGAGAGAGACAGAGACAGCAAGCAGGGAGGGGCAGAGAGAGGGAGACAGAGGATCCAAAGCAGGCTCTGTGCTGACAGCAGAGATCCCAATGTGGGGCTTGAATTTACTAACTATGAGATCATGACCTAAGCTGAAGTCAGATGCTTAACTGACTGAGCCAGCCAGGTGTCCCAGAAATTGTTTTCTTTTAAAGCATGTATTATTGATACTGGGAATAATCTTTCCTTAAAGTCAGTTTTATTCAGAATAATCTAAGTTCGAAAGCTTAAAAAATGTGTATATACATACACATATGTGTGTATAAATATATATATAAAATATATCAATATAAATATATATATATATATATAAACTTGAGAGTGAGTCCTACCTTGTTTTGGGATTTCCATATGTATAACTGACTTGGATCTTTACAACATTTTTATTTTTATTTTTAAAGTTTATTTATTTTGAGAGAGAGGTGGGTAGCAGAGAGAGGGAGAGACAGAATCTCAGGCAGGCTCCATACTGTCAGTGCAGAGCCTGACGCAGGGCTCGAACTATGAGATCATGACCTGAGCTGAGATTAAGAGTTGGACCCTAAACTGACTCAGCCTCCCAGGCACCCCTACAACATTTTAAAATTTAATTCTCAAATAGGTGATGAATTGTCTTTCAGGTATGATTGAAAGGCCAGCCCTGTATTTCACAGCTTCACTTAATCTGTGTTCTCGTTTCTCAGAGCATTTCTTAGTGTACGTGTAATGTGTCCACAGCTTATTTTATTAGCCTGCCTCAATATAAGATGATGACAAGAGACTATGAAGACAAGAAAATATGCCACCTGTGTGGTGCCTGCCAGGGACAGATGATTATTCTTTTCTTGAGTGCTGGACAGTACCATATTTCTAGCAGTTTTGTTTCAACCAAGGATGTAGAGCTAGATTAGTTTAAATTCATCTGCTCTACTTTAAGAAAAAAGTATTTGTTCCCATTTGGCGATGGGTCAACAAAGCAGTAGAGTTACTTCTATGAAAAGACAACTCATTACAATACACCGTGTCATGCCCACCTATTTCTTCTTTTTTGCATTTGAGATGTAAACCAGTATATTCTTGATTTTTAATATAGTGGATCCATGAGGATTGGAAAAGACTTTATTCTTTTTACAAAGAAGGAAGAAACGATGACCTGTGTATTTTTTTCTCAGACATTTTGCGAAACAGAAGGTCTTAGTGAGGTAAGAATTTAGATTTTCTTTGGTTCCCATGGTAACGGTGTTGTTTTCATTTGCCATATCAGGAGGTGAAGGCTACAGGGGTTCTTTTCTGATTATGATTTAGAAATTTAGGAACGTATTTGGGAAATGGATAGAGAGTGGCTCCACAATCTGGGGTCATCGGAAGCCTGTCCTATTGACCTTTCTTGAGTGGGTTTTTAACTCCCAGTCAGTTTCGGAACTTTATTTTCATTGTCCGTGTACCTGAATCTCCCAGAGTAAGAGGCTCCCTTTGGCACAGTGAGCTTTTTGGGAGGAGCCTGGAAAACATTTCCACCACTTGTGCCCTAAATGATCATTTTAAAATAAATATTGGATTAAAAGAATTGGAATACAAAGTCTAAGAAATTGGGTGCAACATAGAATTAAAACTGCAACTCCAGTGACTATAATTTCAACTCCATTTGATGACCTAGCTATGCCTTATTAATTTGCAGTGTCTGGGTTTTACTGTTCAGAACATCAGTTGTAATTCCATATAGCAAATATAGGTTAAGGAACTGCCTGGCACAGATAAGCCCTGTAGAAGGTAGAACAGGAGCAGATTATCTGATCATTAAAGTGGTCACAAAATAAGATAGCCTTGCCACAGAATATAGGCAGACACATGTGAATTGGATACATGACAAAATGAGAGTGTTTAAAAAGAAAGCTGTTCAGTGAGTATGTATTTCTACCATTAACAAATTTGTCAAAAGCAATGGTATAAATGGAGAGATTAGAGAGCCTTGATTGGTCAGTGAGGATTTTGTGGAGAGAATACAGCTTCAGCTGGAAAGGCTGATACATGGAAAGAAATGGTCTGCAGCCACTCTCAGACCTGGAGAGGCATATGGGGATTGGAAGGGCAGTGTGGAGATATGAGGTTGTCCCCCAGAGGCCCAGCATGCCCTCTGGTAGCAGTGGAGTGGGGCTGGATAAAGAACAGTCTATAGGCAATAGGGAGTAGTTGAGTGAGAGACTGGTAATGAGGAAAAGCAATGCTTTAAGCATTTATGTTGTACTTTATGTATGTAAAGGCATGGAAAATTGGACCAAAGCTGAGGTTACAGCTCTCCTAAAATGGGTCATTTTCCTTTTTTATAAACTAAAATCAGCAACCCTTTCCTATTTCCAGTCCTACAGAGGCACTCTCTTTCAATAGTATGAGCTTAGTTTTTCAATATTTTCCGGCATATCTCTATGTAACATACTTGTATTACTACTTCTTGATTTGCTGCAGGTATTATCTATTAACTGCTCATTATAAAAAGATTTATATATATTTTTATCTAATATATAGATATTTTTTTATATCACCCATATATACCTTTCCAGTTCTCCACCCACAACATAGCTCCCTTGTAATTTTACTTACACTAATGCTCAGTATTTACGTTTTAGACTATAGACACTTTACACAACTATACCATTTCATAAACTATTTTTTCCTTTTCCTGCACAATTTTTTATTTTCCCTGGAATTAATAATTGTCTTCTTCGTGTTCTAACAGTTCTTAACACTGTTACCGAATATTTGCTTCGTTTTCTGTCTTTATGGCTGTCTTAACCCCAGTCTCCTGCACTCTTCTTATTCCCACCTACTTACTGAAGACTGTTCTGGAGTCTTCTGATGCACTATCCCTCACTCCTGCTCTCCACGGCTGGTGCTCTGCTTGCTCCCATCATCTACCCTTGACACCATATCCTCTGTGAGTTTCCTTAACAAGGCTGCATGAGAGGTCAAGTGTTTTGAGACCTCACATGCATGAAAATATTTTTATTCTATCTGAACATTGAATGGTAATTTGGCTTGGTGTTATTTGTAGGTTGGAGTGAATTTTCCCTCAGGAATTTGAAAGCATTGCCTCCATATCTTCTTATTTCCAGTGTTATTATTGAGAAGTCTGAAGCTATTTAAATTTCTGAGTCTTGTGTGTGACTCTTTTCCCCCTTGTACATTTTGAAGTTGGTAGAATTTTCTTTGTCTCCAATGTTCAGAGTTAAGTATTTTGCTTTTGGGTGGGTCTCTTTGCATCCATTGTGCTGGTTGCTTGTTGGACATTTTCAGTCTGGAAGTATGTGTCCTTCAATTTGGGGATATTTTTCTGTAAAGTTAATGATTTTCTTCCATTCATATTCTCTTTTCTCTCCTTTTGCAACTTCTGTTGCATCTGGAGCTGGTTCTTGAATTTTCTCATCTTTTCTCTCTCTTTTCCATTGTTTACATTTTTGTTTTGTTTCCTGGGAGATTTTCTAACATTTTCTTCTAACCTTGTCATAGAAATTTTTCTCTGTAATCATATTTTTCATTTCCAAGAAGTGTTTTAAATTATCTCAATATTCCTTTTTAAAGATCTATAGTTTTGTTTCATGGATACGGTATTTTTCCTTTTAGCACTCTGAAGATTTTAATAGCGATTTCTTTTTCCCCTTTTAAATGTTCATCTTCCTCATACGGTTTTTGTTTCCCTTGAATTGCTTTGTTGGTGCTTGTTTATTTGGTCTGTATTTATCATATTGGAGTAGTACTCCATACTGAAGTACTACTTTAAAGAGTAGTCCAATAAAACGTTGGTTGAAAGCTTTGTGAGTGTGGGGTTGGGCGTGGAGGGCTTAGCAGTTTTGAGTGTTACAATAATGTAATCTAGCTGAGCTGTCTGATTGGGAAGCCCTCAAGATCATTTTCTAGATGTCTTTCCTTCTGGGTTCATCCAATTTCTCAGAAAAGTCTCCTACAGTCTCCTGCCTGAAGGCTTACCTGACAGCTTTGGGGGACCCAAATGAGGGAAAAGAGGCCTGGGTTCTCAGTATCCAGTATGTGTACTTTAATCCCTCTGATCTCAGTTGTGCCTGACAGATCCTCTAATCCAGAAATGCCCTGTTCTACTCTTTCCAGAGAATAAGCATCCATCTCTGTGGAGGTGGGGGAGCTGGTGCCTGATAGGAATCCAGAGGCTACTTCTAGTTCTCTTTCCTCTTTATCTCACCTCCAGAGTTAACTCATGCCATCAGTCTCTGTGTCTTATAGGATATTTTGAATTGTAAACAGGCTGGTTTTCGCTTCCAGCATGGGCCTCGGATAGCCCTTCCTGAACATGCTGTCATGTGCTTTTCAACTTCTGAAGTGCCAGCACTGTGCCTTCCCTGCCATCCTGCCCATATTTCATTAGTAGGGCTGAAGTAGACTCCTCTGTCCCCACATTCTACAGTGGAACATTTTAAAATAAAATTCTAAGTATACATAATTGCTACGTGTCTCTTCCTTATAAAACTAGAATCCAAGGGGGAAATAAACTTAATTTCCTATTTTCCAATTTGGCTAGATGAAGAATGGACTGAATTAGGAACAGATGAAAGGATGATGGTTTGTATCTGTGTATTTCATAGTAAACTGATGTGTATGTGTGTGTGTGTGCTTTTTTTTTTTTTTTTTTTTGTAGGTTGTGGTTCCATTACCTTCATGGTTAACAAGAACCAGAGAATCTGTTACAGATGATCCTCAAAAATTCTCAACGGAATTGTCTGTAATTTTTAAGTACTCTCCATTTAGAAATGAAGCTGAATTGATGCAGCAGTTTGATGTGATCTATGGGAAATGTGGTAAGATCACCAAAATGCTGAAATCTTGATAAAATTATTTGTTTTCACTGCCTTTGGAAAGATACTTTACGTATTCTTTTGTATTTTTTCTATTTATAATACCATGTAGGATCTCACATGGGCACAGTCATTCATTTTATCCATATGAATTTTTCTTATAAGTACCGCGCGCTAACCGATTGCGCCACTGGAGCCGCGCTATCCATATGAATTTTTCTTAAGTGAATCCAAACATGAATAGCTCTAAATGCCTGACACTGGAAGGAAGGTTTGTACTTGCCTGGGCTTGAGAACTCTGGATGTGGAGGATGACATAGTCCATGACCACAGGGAATATATAGCCCCAGATAGCCAAATTAGGAGATGCTTACTGCAGTGTCTAAGAGTAGAGGATACCAGGTTTTTAAGAGAGTTAGCAACTTAGAAGCCAATGAATCCAGATTTCTGTGGCTGAGAGTTGGTAAAGGCTTCATGTTCCAGATGAACAGATCTTTCTGTATTCTGTATTTCTGTATTCTTTCAACCAGCACCAACTTTCTACTCAACATGTAGAATGCACTGTGTCTACTGACATTTTCCAGTGCCAGTCATTCTCTAACCTTGCACCTTTCCTATCTAGAAACAAGAAGAGTCTACTCTAGAGAAAGCTATGTGCATTTTCCTTTCTGCAATTCCTTGATTTGCATAATGTATATAGTGAAATTCTGAGAAATTTGTTTCTGAATTGGCTTGTATTACCCTCAAATTTTCTTCTCTGATTTGTGGCATTTTGTTTAAAAATGATATTTTTTGTCACCCTCTCCCTTTTCTCTTAGAGGAAACCTAGTGGCAACTTAATAAATATTAATTTTATTAATGTATATGTGGTATACTTTTAATGGGAGCTAATGTGATTTGTTGGTTGACTTTTAAAAAATTTATTTAAATTAAGTTCATTAACATACAGTGTAGTATTGGTTTCAGGAATAGAACCCAGTGTTGGTTGGCTTTTAATTGTGAAATACTCATGTAAATACTAATGAGAGGTATGCTATTTCCTGATATTTTTCTAAATGCCTTATAAAAATTAATGCATTTAATTCTCAAAAAAAAAACCTCTATGCTTTAGGTGCCCCATGAACTCCATTGGAAACATCAGATTCAAAGAGGTTACGAAATTTATCTGAGGTCATTGCATTGGTAAATAAATGATTGATCCAGGATTTAGACATAGGCATTCTTAGTCACTGTGCTGTTTGTTCTCTCTGTGTCCTAGTACGACCAAGAAAAGTGTAATTGGCTGTTCTTGTAATTTCTCTGACAGTCTTATTTGTCTTTACATCATAATCAACTTTGTAAAGAATTTGGATTTTTTTTTGTTAACTATGCTTTAAAGGAGGGGTCAGCAAACTGTGGCTTGAAGGTCAAATCCAACTCCACACTTGTTTTTATAAATAAAGTTTTATTGGAACACAGCTGCATTCATTCAATTATGTATTCTGTATGGCAGTTTTAATGCCACAGTGGTGGACTTGAATTGTGAGTATACAGCCTGCAAAGCCTGAAATGTTTAGTATCTGGCTCTTCACAGAAAAAGTTTACCAACACCTACTAAAGGGTCTAAAAGCAATTTCTCATATCTGTACAAAATTTAAAAGCTCATCTTTGTTTTTATGTGCGTTGATTTCAGTTCCACCAATGAGAGATTTACCTATAATACAAATGTAGCTCAGATTTCTCTATTTTCATAATGCAAATTATAATGCAAATTATGAAAATTGTGCCAAAGCTTAAGAATCCACATTGAGAGACTTATAATGAATTGAATAGGAATAAACACTTTTCCTGTAGAAATGCAACACTTTTTGGAAGAAAGTGGAATGTGCTGTAAGACATACATCTTGGAAGTTATCCAAGCATATTATTTACTGAAGTGCGGAAGGAAATTTGGTCTAGAGTAGGCTTAACTCTACAGATGAGATAATAGCACCACAACTAGTATTTGGTGTAGTTAAAATACTGATAAGACAAACATCCTTTTTTCTACTAGGTACTTTGCTGGTTGTTTATAACTTGAAGCTTTTGCTTAGCGGAGAGCCAGAGTTGGATATTAAGACTGACAAGGAAGATATACTGATGGCTGGAGCTCTTGAGGAGTGAGTAGTATGTGTGTTTGACAGAATGTCTCTCAATACTGGCAATGAGGTGGCTTTGGAGCCCTGCATCCTGATTCTGTGTCTGAAGCCACTGGGTCTTAGTACTAAGATATTTCATTTTACCCTGGTTACAGATGAAGTGAGTTAGGCTGGACCGTTGATTCCCAAACCCGGCTGACCCTCTGAGTGACTAAGACAGCTTCTTAAGTATAGGATCTTGTCTTATCCCAGACTTTGCTGAGTCAGCATCTCCAGATATCAGGTCTAGGAGTTAATATTTTTCACACGTTGCCCAGGTGATTTTGAGGTGGCAACGCTCCTGAGCCACCCAGGGACCCCTAATCTAATTCATTTTAAATACCAGTGTTCAGTGAAAATATAATGAGAGCAGCAAATATGAAGCATATATGAAATCTTAAATTTTCTAGTAGCCACATTAGGAAAAGTAAAAAAGAGGTCAAATTAATTTTAATGTTTTATTTAACCTGGTATATATAAATTATAATTTTAATATGAAAAATATTAATGAGACATTTTATACTCTTTTTTCCCTACTAAATCCTTGAAATCTGGTGTGTGTTTTATACATACAGCATGCATCAATTTGGACTCGTGCTCGATGGCCACATGTACCAGTAGCTACCATATTAGTGTGATTTTAGACTAAGATATTGAAACCTAAGTCAATATGTAAACTTAACAGAGAACTTATTTTTGTTTTGTCTTTAAGGTGAAACCTGAAAATCCCTTCCCCAATTAGAAAACTTAATGTTTGATAATGCTTTTAGATGATCTTTTCTACTTGAAAAATTGTCTTTTTCTGATTTATATTTTTCTTTTATTCTAAAATGTGTAATTCTTAATTTACATAGAAATGAAGGGTTTTTCCTCTTAACAAAATCTAGCCTCTTTACTGTTGTACAAATGCTGGGAACCCTTTTGGCAGTATTAATATGCCAATACGAGAAAGGAGGCCCAGAAAGGTTACTGGCACCTCCATTACCATCTCCCCCTTTCCCGCTGACCCTGCCTTTCTGCTTAATAGCTCCTTCCAGAACCAATATCTCATGCTACTTAAAAGCTTTGAGCCCAAATTTTCAAACAGTTATCTGTCAGAATGCCTTGGCCTTTCAGCACAAGCATCAGGAAACAAATACATTATTAGAGGAATAATTTGACAGCTAATTCTTTGGGAAAAAAGTTATTGCTGTTTCCAGATTGTTTAATGAAGTCAGAAGCTTCTTAAGCCATTTAAGCAACTAATCACAAAATGAAGACCGTGCATCAGACCCAGGGTATGTACAGTTTAATTTGGAAAAATTGACCACAGTGGATTTGTTTGTTGGTTTGGTTTTTCAACAACATTTTTCATAGTTTAACCATAAGAAAAGCTTTTTAAAGATGAGTTGGGGGGATTTTGATGAGGCTGGATCGTTGTAAAGAGGAGGCGTCATTTCTGTACCAAGGGTGCTATACATTTCGTGGCTTCTGACGTGAGGCTCGTGATAGTGCCAAGGAGGGATAGTAGTACCACCTCCTGGGGTGGGGGGCATGGTAATGATGTGTAGTTTTCCCCTCTGAAAAGTCAGTGGGCTCTGACATTAACGCCCAGATCCTCTTTTACTAACAGACTAGGAAAACATGAACTCTTGCGGCTGAAGCAATACTCTGGTCAAAGATGAGTCTTTTTCTGACGCTTTTTGCATTTATGATGTCTGATATTTGAACTTCTAAACAAGTATAGTTTACATAATCTTGGTTTTGAGAACAAGCAGTTTGTAATATAACAACTCCTTTGCTATTTTTCTTGTGGTTATTGTGTCCCCTTAAAGCCATTGAGAAGATTCTTCCTCTGTTCAAAACAAGCCTCAAACCTTGGAATTATGCAGTTTCTACCTTTGGTCTTAGATGATTGGTCCTGCTGATTCTGAAAAGAATTTAATTTTCTACATAGAAATAGGAAAATTCAAACTTTTAGGCTTTTTATTTTTTGGTCTCAGAAGAGGTTTTTCTGGCACTCTTTTTTTCTTCCAGTTTTGTTTAGTGTAAATATACATATATAGTGAAACAATACACACACACACACACACACACACACACACACACACACGAGGTGGGGAGGGGCTGAGAGGGAGACAGAGGGTCCAGAGCAGGCTGTGTGCTGATAGCAGAGAGTTGTGAGATCATGACCTGAGCCAAAGTTGGAGGCTTACCCAACTGAACCACTTAGGTGCTGTTAGATGTCCTCATTTCTTTTTTTCTTTTTAATGTTTATTTATTTTTGAGAGAGTGAGACAGAATGGGAGCAGGGAAGGGGCAGAGAGAGAGAGAGGGGGAGACACAGAATCCAAGGCAAGCTCCAGGGTCCGAGCTGTCAGCACAGAGCCTGATGTGGGGCTCAAATTCATGAATTGTGGGATCATGACCGGAGCCAAAGTTGGAGGCTTACCCGACTGAGCCACCCCGGTGGCTTAAAAGTGAAACAGTATTTTATTTTATTTTTTTTATTTTTTATTTTTATTTTTTTTACAAATAGTTTATTGTCAAATTAGTTTCCACATAATCAGTCCTCAGTTTTTGTCAGCATTCAGGAGTCTCTCATGGTTTGCCTCTCTCCCTTTCCCCCACCATTTCCGCCCTTCTTCTCCCCCTTGGTCCTCCGTCAAGTTCCTCCTAATCCTCCTATACGTGCAAACATATGATATTTGTCCTTCTCTGCCTGACTTATTTCGCTCAGCATAACACCCTCAAGGTCCATCCATGTTGCTACACATGGCCAGATGTGAAACAGTATTTTAAAACACTTTAAAGAAAATAATTTGTGTATCATGATTGATTATTTTTATTCAATTCTAGTATTTTTAGGTGTAATTTTTCCTTTCTGTTTTTCATTTATGATTTGCTTCTGAACTTATGTTATTATGTAGTCTTGGTAAGTCTCATTTCATAATAATTTCTTGATAAGTGGTTTTATAACGGTCCATTAAATTGATTCATCATAATTTACATAGCAATTTCTGTATTTTTGGATAGTAGCATTGGTCTCATTTTCCATTGAAGTATTGAAGTAAACATTTTCATGCAGATGGATTTTTTTTTCATTCTTTTGGATTGTTTTTTTTTTAAGACAAATTCCCAGGAATGGAATTACCGAGTCGATGTGTCTTAACTTTTATATAGTTATTGTAAGTATTTGATACCAGTTTTAAACTTTGCCATCAATACCCTTTATCTGCTTTGGGCTGAGGCTGTGCACTGAGGCTCCACAACGGGATATCTGACCACCAGCAGGGTCTTGTTTTAAGATGACGGTAACCTCATGAAAATTTCATTAGGGGTGATATTCAAACACATGAACAGTGGCATGTGTTTTGGCAATAGGAGTCTAAAGACAGCCTGTTTTCACTTAAATTAAAAAAATATGTAGATAAGTCATCTCAGAATTTCAGAATCAGCTGAGGCAGAAGTTTGCATTTAATGTGTGATATATTAAATCAGAATTTGAATCTGTGAATGTGACATGTGGGGAGTGCCAGGGACTCATACAGAGCTCCATACATAATGATAGACAGAAAGTGGGTTAGATCTACAGGGAAAGAATCTGCCTTGTTAAACTTGGGCAAAGTGCCCTCAAAGGGTAGAAGACAATACGAAAAATCACTTTGTAAGAAATCAACAGAAAGTTAAGAGTTTGCAACAAGGTGGCAGAGGAAGGGCTGAGAATACTGAATATGGATGAAAGGAATGGTGAACTAATAACAGAAAACAAGATGTTTTTCCAGAGCCAGCTTAGACAGTGTTTGTTAATTTATGTTTCATGGTGTGGTGATTTTTGGAACTCTGGACCCAGTTCCACATCTCAAACTCTTGCAAATTTTGTCCCACCAAAAATTTTTTTTACCCCCCTTTGAAGTAGTCAAAACAAAATCAAGTCAATTTGTTCTCTCCTTCTGACTGGTGGCTGTTAGTAACCTTTAGCCACAGTCACACAAATGATTAAAATCAGAGTGATTTCCAGAGGTCCTCTATTAAATGTTTATTTATTTTTTTTGAGAGAGAGAGACAGCTTGTGCAAATGGGAGGGGCAGAGAGAGAGAGAGAGTGAGAGTGAGAGTGAGAGTGAGAGAGAGAGAGAGAGAGAGAGAGAGAGAGAGAGAGAGAGAGAGTCCCAAGCAGTCTCCACGCTATCAGTGTAGAGTCTGATGCAGGGCTCAGTCTCATGAACTGTGAGATCATGACCTGAGCCAAAATCAAGAGTCGAATGTTTAACTGACTGAGCCACCCAGGCTCCAGAGGTCCTCTGTTGACTTGAATGCAGTAGGACTGAGCAAATGGAAGGTGACAGGTGGTAGATGGCTCTGCGATGTCAGCGCCTATATTGCCTCACATGTTAAGGTTAGTGTGAACTTGCACCTGTAAGATCGCCAGGGCTGGGAATCCCCTTCGGCATTCCTTATCCAGAGAGTCTGTATGGTTGGCAGGCATGGAATTACTCTATATTCAGATGTTTTAAGTTTCATTCATAGGACATAGAATTCTTTATGTGGACACCTGTATGGAATTATAATTTCAGAATTGAGGTTTTGATATTTCATATAAGAGATGCCACCAAAAAGTCCTGGATCCAAGTGCTGGTTTTCTTTACTCTCTCCTGCATCTGACTCTTCTACCTGGTGGTCCATTACCTGGTCCAGGAACAGCGATCTTTGGGGCCGAGGTTGGGGTGGGCCTCTGGTGGTACACAAATATGAGCTTATTGAAAACTACTCAAACGTGAATAGATACCTAAATCAGTGTAACAGTGCTTTCTCATTCTCTATCCCAGCCCTTCCAATCTCTCTCCTACTATAGAAATAACTCTGCAACTTGGGTTTATTGAAGTATGTCATCTAGATTTTTCAGTACTTGTCAGTTTATATTAAAGTCATACCTTTTTTCTTCTTAGCTTTTTCTTTTGAAATAATTTAGGCTTTTCAACAGGGTTGCAAAGATAATACAAAAAATTGCAGTACACCTTTCCCTCAGACTCCCCGGATGTTAACTTTCTACCATACTTGCTTTATCTTTCATCTTCTCCCTCTTCCTCTTTTTACACACAGTAGGGACCCATGCATTCCTTTTAAGGGTAATAATCTGTCACTATTAGTATTAATTTTGTGGCTAACCTTGTCCTAGATTTGGCTAGTGGGAGCCTGTTCAGGCTGACCTTTGTGTTCTTTTGATGTATCACCATCATTTTTTGGACATTTTTGTACTTTCTGGCAGAAGACATTCTCGACTTATATTTATACTTCTGCTGCTGTAATGCTACAGTGAGCCATTTCTCCAAGGAATCCTTGTTTCTTTTACTGGATAATCCTAAACCTCATTTTAAGCAACTTTTAAAAAGTAACTGTAAAGTAATAAATTACTGTACATTGGTATATAATGATTTTTGCATGATATTCAGTTAGATTGTTATACATCATATTATCAATTGGTATACACCATACTTGGGTTGACTTCACCTTTTCACTATTTTAATAATGCTGATCTTTATATTTTTGGGCACTTGCACAATTATTTCTTTAGTATTGTCTCAGAGATGATATTGCTAGATTAAGTGATAATAATTTTAAATTTAAATAGATAGTGCTAAATTACTGTGCAAAAAAGCTTGGGCTGTCTATGCACCCAGCCAATTATCTGAATTTTGTCTTTGGCCCCATTTTCATCAAGATTTGATATAATCAAATTTTTAAAATTTTGCCAGGTAGATTAAATATTTCTCTGCACTTTGTTTTCTCCTGAGTATTGACAGTATGGAGTATATTTTAATGTTCTTTGAATGCTTACTTTGCTTCCATAATTTGCTTGTGTCTTTTGTTTGTATTTGTTTATTCCTATTATGTAGTTTCATTGATTTTTAGAAATTTTTATTTAGTTATTATTACTTTGGATGTTAAATATGAGGAAAATATTTTCTTCAGTCCAGAATTTGTCTTTTTTTAAATTAATATTTGTGTTTAGGTAATTGTCGACTCATAAGCAGATATAAGATATAATACAGAGAAAGCTTGTGTGCCCTTCACTCAGCTTCTCCATTGCGGGCATTTTGCTAAACAGTAGGACAATATCACAACCAGAATACTAACATTGATGCAGTCCATCTGGTGCAAATGCACCAGTGCATCAGCACAAGGTCCCTTCTTATTGCCTTTTATAACCACACAGAACTCCTTTCCTCTCTCCCCACTTGACTTTTAACATTGTTAGTATTATCCTTTGTCTTATAGAAATGTTTGATATTTTGGGGTCAAATCTGTCAATATTTTTCTTTGAGTTTCCTTTGTATTTCTAACCTCAGATAGGCTTTCCTTAACCAAATATATTTTATCATTTTTTAAAATACTTGTAGTTTATTTCTGTAGCTTTTTAATCTATCTGGAATTTGTTTTTGCACATGATGTGAAGTGTGCATACAGGGGGGAGGACAGATTAATATTCTCTAATGTATATAGCATTTTAAAATTGTTCAGACTTTCCTACTAATTTGAAATGCATCACTAATATAAACTAAATTCTCATCATATATGGATTCCTTTCAAGATGACCTATTTCTTCGGATACATTTTTTCCTGTTCTTGCTTCATTAGAACTTTTTGATTGCTATAGCCTTTATAATGCGTTTTGATATTTGGTAGGGCAAGTACTCTTTCACTGTCCTTTTTGAAAATGTTAGGATTGGTCTTGCAGATGTTCTCCTCCATGTGAATTTCAAAATCAGCTTTTCAAGTTTTATTATAAAATATATAAATTTTATTATATAAAAATTTTTCTTGGGACTTTGATGAGCAATCCATTAAATTTATAGTTTAACTGAGGGAGAACTGCAATATTTATGTTTTGGTTCTTATTTTAGTCTTCTTTTATATAGTTAAGTGTAATTTTACATCATCATATTTACCGTAGTAGTTAAGAACAAGGCTTTGGGGGTTAGATTATATGATTGTAGTTACATTTTTAAGTTTTTGAGGAACCTCCATACTGTTTCCCAGAGTGACTGCACCAGTTTGCTTTCCCACCAACACTGAAAAGTGTTCCTCTTTCTCCATATCCTTATCAACATCTGTCATTTCGTGAGGTGTTCATTATAGTCATTCTGACAGGTGTGAGGTGGTATCATTGTGGTGTTGACTTGTATTTCCCTGATGATTGATGTTGAGCATCTTTTTATGTGTCTGTTAGCCATCTGAATTACTTTGGAAAAGTGTCTGTTCATGTCTTCTGCCCATTTCTTCACTAGATTATTTGTTTTTTGGGTGTTGAGTTTGATAAGTTCTTTATAGATTTTGGATATTAATCCTTTATCTGATATGTCATTTGCAAATATCTTCTCCCCACTCCATTGACTGCCTTTTAGTTTTGTTGATTATTTCTTTCTCTGTGCAGAAACTTTTTATCTTGGTGAGGTCCCAATAGTTCATTATTTTGTCTTAATGGAATTCTTTTATCTTTGATCATTAAGTGTGATAGTTTCTGTAATTATTTTTCCTTTCAATCAATGCCTTTTGTCAAACCTGAGAAGTCATTTTATTTCTAGTTTATTGAGTGACTTTTATTTTTCACAGTACAAAATTGATGTTAAATTTCAGTCAGTGGTTTTTTGACATCAGTTGAGGTGATTTAGTTTTTTTCCCCCTCTCTTCTAATCTCTTAAAGTAGTATATTATTAAAGTTTGTGATATTACCCAGGTAGTCCGTGATGCATTATTCCTGTATTAATTTCACTAGTATTTCGTTTAATATTTTTTGCTCTTATGTTTCTACATGAGACTGGGCTATAATTATGCTTTTATTATCCTTACCTTATTTAATATTGGTGTATAAATTATGGTACAATGAGTTGAGAAGCTTTTCACCTCTTGTTGGGATGGAAATGTTTATGTAAAATGAGTCTTTTGTTTGCCTATAGGTTTGGTAGAAATTCTCTGAAAAAATCTGTGGTCTTATCATTGTTTTTTTTATTGCTTTTGAATTGTGCTATAACTGTTAGTCTATTTAGATTTTTAAATTCTTGGGTCAAATTTGTCATTTATAATGTCTTATAAAAGTATTCATTTTATTTAGATTTTCACATTTGTTGATAAGGAATTTTACATAAAATATCCATATGAAACTTCTATTTCCCCCAATCCTATAGTTGTGTCCTCTTTTACTACTTTTATTGGTTGGCATGCCATCTCTTTTTCTTGTCCAGAGAGTCTTAGTTGTTTCAACTGTCTTTAAAAATAAAATAATTTCAGATTCTTTTTATTTATATTTCTCTATTTCTTCAAAGTTGTTTTATTTTACATGTTCTGCTTCCTTGTGGTGTATCTTTTATTTGTTTACTTTCAATCTCATTTGCTAATCTAAACAACTAAGGCTTTTATGCACCCTCCCAGCACCGCCCCTGCATTATGGCTTTATTCTACAAGGTTTCAAAAGGGGAACTATCAGTATTGCTTATTTCTAAATAGTTTACAGATTCCATTTTGATTTCCTCTTTAGCTCAAGAATTACTTTTAAAAAGTATTTAAAAAATCTTCAAGTACCTACATTTTTTGTGTGGGGCAGTGTCAAATATCCTTTTATTACTGTTCTAATTTTATTATACAGTGATTGGAGAATATAGTTTCCATCATATCTGCTCTTTGAAATTTGTTGAGCTTTCTTGTGGCCTCATTGTTTAAACATTGGAAAAATTGTGAATCTCTGAAAAAACAGATTCTGTAACATCAAGCTTTTATTTAAGTTATTCGAATCTTCCCCCCCACCACTCCGCTTGATCCCTCAATTTCTGAGAGTAGTATGAATCTTACAGTGCCTGTGGTTTCGTCCGTGTTTCTTATATTTCTTCCCATTTTTACTATGTATGTTTCTGAGTCATTAGATTTATGGTACACATACATTTTGTTTAAGTGAACCTTTATTAATATAAAGTATCCCTCTGTGTTCCAGTGATACTTCCTAACAACTTTGTTTCTGTCTTTGTCTAATATTAACCTATGTTTGTTTTATTTTGGTTAACTTTGGTTACCGTATAGTTTTCCACTGTTTTATTCTCAGCAATGCTGTTTAATTTTCAATATGTCTGTTGTAAATGGCATGTAACTAGATTTGTTAGCACTCAGTCTGAGTGCTTCTGTCTTTTAATAGGAAATTTATCTAGTTTACACTTATGACATCTGCTATGGCTGGACTTACTCTGCCTTCTTATTTTGTGTTTTGTATTTACTTTCTTGGTTGTCATTTGTTTGTGTTTGGGTTTGTTTAATTTTGTTGCCATTTGTTTGCTTGGTTTGTTTGTTTAATTTTGTTGCCATTTACTTGTGCTTGGGTTTGTTTAATTTTGGTCTGCCTTATATTTTTCCTCTCCTTCTTTGTGAAATTAGTTGAGATTTTTTTGTCAAGAAGGAAGGTTCATTTTTTTCCCATTTTCTAATAGTCTGAAAATTATTTGTTCCATGCTGTTCTTTCAGAGTGGAGTGCCTTTACATTATAAATATATCTAAATTTAGTTTTCCTATCAAAGTGTAGAGTTAATATCTATTTTACCTCACAAATAAGTCAAGGCTTTAGTATGCTTTATTTCTCTTTGTTTCCGGTTCCACCTTTTTCTGATTATTTTATTTGGCTTTATTTATAAAATTTTACAATATTATGTCACATCTTGCATAAATATTTAGACTAAATTATACGATTTATTATTTTTCTTTGCTTCCCACACCATTTTCCATCCTGAATCTTCTTCATTTACTCATTAGTTCATTTGGTGGGTTATACTCTAATTCAAAGTCCATGGGATGTAAAGTTTTGGAGGCTTTGAGTCCTTAAAAGTGTCTTTATTTTTCCTTTCTTCCTCAGTATTTAAGTGAATAAATAAGCATTGATTCAAAAGTAGTTTTCCTCAGAACTTATTGCTTATTTGACTTCTTGAATCCATGCTGTTAATGAGAAGCCTGATGCAGATGTGGTTACTGAAGTTCTGTAAATTAGTAATTTTCCCCATCTTGAATAGCTTTTGGGAATTCTTGTAGCTTTAAATAAAATTTCACAATGTGTCTGGCTATGGGTTTTGACTTTTTAAAAGTTCTTCATACTTTTAAAGTATGAGGATTCTGGGATGACATTTCTAACTTGCTTATTATTGACTCTGCCTTCAAGTAGATCCAGACCCAACCATTTATTACCTCCTGTACTGCTGTGATCCTGGTCCAAGCCACCATTGTGTCTCCCTATGGTTATTGCAGAGGGCCTCCCCCCAGGCCACAGGTCTCTCTTGCTTCCACCCTTTGCCCTGTAAAAACTGTGCCACCCTTGCTGTTTTGTAGCAGCCGGAGCAGTCTTTTGAAAACTCCGTGTACAAAATTCCCCAGTGACTTCCCATTCGTTACCCTCAGAAGAAAACAAAAGTCTTTGTCATGTTCCACAGCATCCTGCATTTTAAATTCTTCTGTTGCTCTCTGATTTCCTTTCCTCTCCCATCTCCTCTAGGCACACAGGCCTCTTCACTGTTCTTCCTTGGGTTAGATAGGTTAGTTTTACATCCTCTCATTCAGTGGATATTTGTTGAGTGTCAGGCCCTGTTTTAGGAGCTGGGTATATATCAGGGGGGAATAATTCACAAGTGTCTCTGCCCTCAAATGGTTTGACTTCTATTGAGAGAGCTTTCATTGTAGTGATAAGTTATCTATGGTTTCTGAACTTGAGTCTTGTCATCTATAAAATAATGCTGTATAGAACATGATCTGCTTACTATGAATACTGTAGAAATAGAATAGTCATGGTATCTGGCACATGGAGGTTCTGTGTACATCTTAGTTTCCTCCATTCTCCTTCCCTACAATACTTCTTTCTAATGCTTACTATTATAATGCTCTGGAAACTAACCTGGGGTCTGATAGATGTCTAGGTAATTTTCCAAGAATATGTATATACTTTCATTGGAAGGTACTAGCACTCTTAGTAGTGGGTTCCACTGTCCTCCATCCTTGAAGATCACTGTGAATCTTTATTAAGGAGAGAGGGAGTTTTGGGAAATTTTGTAAAGTGCTTCTGTTGAAATGTCTCTTGAGTTTCAAATTGTGACAACTTGATCACACCTATAACCCGCATAAGCATTGTACCTGTTACATTATGCATATAGTTTCCCAGTGCCTTGCTTCTGTGACTTGTCTTCTTAGCATTATAAATATTTTACACATTTAACTTTATGGGAACTTGCAAAAAGCACAGACTCTAGAAAAAAAAAAAAAAAAGCATGTCGTAGAATTGGCTGTCATCATAGGGTCCTGTCATACCTCTGGAATCCATCATGGCTTAGGATCTCAGGCGGTTAGGAGAATCCATATAAAAAAACACCTCTAAGAGTTATGATATAATATGGAATAATGGAGTTGAAATTTTGCACTAAGTAATGTTTTGAAATTAGATGCCACATTGTCAGTGTGTTCCTAAATTGGCAGCCATTGGGCAGCATTTCATAATGTCTCTAGTTTATGTCTTAACTGAGCTGGCTGGGAACACCTCAGAAGTCACAGCTTTACATTGTAATGTGTTACTTGCCATACTGTGGTTATGACAGAAGCACTTTCATTACTTTGCACAGCTTATAACTTTTCTTTTAAATTACCTTTTGGAGGTATAATCCACCCTAAGATTAAATTCAGTTAGCCACTCCATAGTACAGAATTCAAGCTAGTTAAAAATCTTTATGGACTTCTTTATTTTCAAGATAATATAGACCCTATTAATTTCAACTTTAGGAACTCTTCAGACATTATGTAAGGACTTTAGCAGTAAATTTAGAAAACCGTTTTGGTTATAATATGAAATATTTTCATGAATAAAAATATGACACTTCTGAGATATTCCAAAAGGAATCTAGTATAGAGTCATTTTTCTCAACTGTGGACCTTACAAGGGCAGTTCAATGGGAGTCTGTTGTCCGCATAGCTGATGTGAATTAATGTAGAGGGTGTCCTATATCCAAACACCTGTGAGAGATTGTTCTGCTCTTCTTTCAAGCAACCTTTCTTACATACTACCCTGTCCATTAGGTCTACCATGCAGTGGTTCTCAAAACTTGCAGGGGGTCACCTGGGTGGCTTAATTGGTTAAGCATCCAACTTCGGCTCAGGTCACAATCTCACGGTTCGTGGGTTTGAGCCCCGCATCTGGCTCTGTGCTGGCTCATGTGGCCCGTTTCAGATTCTGTGTCTCCCTCTCTCTCTGACCCTCCCCTCTCACACTGTCTCTCTCTCTCAGAAATAAATAAAAATATTAAAAATTTAAAAAAAACTTGCAGGGTTAAAGGAATCACCTGGGTAACTTTAAAAAAATTTACATTCTCAGACTCCAGCCACAGAGAATCTGAGTTGGTAGATAAAGGAGATATGATGCTGGCCATGGGAGGCCTCTTTCTGGCCCTTCTCCTGTCCTTAACAGTTTGGTGACCACACCAGTCCATTCATGATATGTTGTATATGGAACAACGTTTAAAGCAGAACAGTGTGGATAGATTGGGAGAAGAAAGAGGCCACACCGAGGCCATGGCCACAGCTGGAGGCCGAATTAGAGACTTTTTAAGAATCCCAAATGCTGAGCAGGGGACAAACACATAGACTACTCCATCTGCCATTATATTCCACAGACTTTCAAGCCAGTTTCTGCCTTAAAACGCTGCTTTCTTTCCCTGTATCTGTCATGTGGCACTGTGTGTGTGTGTGTGTGTGTGTGTGTGTGTGTGTGTGTGTGTGTGTGTGTGTGTGTGTGTGTGTTGGGGAGCACTCTCTTCCCTTCTTTAGTTTATTATAGCCAATGAAATAAAAAGTGAGAAACAGATACAAAGATAAAGATATGGCAACGTTTCAGATGGAAAACAAAGACATTTAGGAGTACACAAGAGAGGATCACCTCTTGGAAAAAAATATGTGAAGTAGTTCCTGATGGGATATAACACTATTTTTTTCTTAGATCTTTTGAAGATACCTTGATTACTTAGTACATTTGGATTTCAGTTTCCCAAGTGAATGGCCTTATTTATAAAGATTGATAGCATCATCATTGAAGATGATCAGTTATTGAAGAGTCTTTCTTATAAAGGGAACCCCCTGCTGTTGATTCTAAATTAAGCCAAGGAAGTCCTGAATAATTATTATTTATTCAACAAATATTTATGGATGAGGGTGCTAGCCTCATGGGGTTTGTAGCCTGATGGGGATATAGATAAAGACAGTGACACTACTAAGTGGCAAGTGCTGTGTTGGGGAGGCACAGAAGGAGGAGGGGAGCCCCAGAAGCACATGATTCACTGAATCTTGGGGATGAGCGGAAGCTTCAAGAAGCAATGAAATCTCAAATTGCATCCTGAAAGGGGAAAAGGAGCGAACCAAAAATGGCTGAGGAATTGAATATGCTAAGGTGTGGGGATAAAGCATGACCCATATCTGAGGAACAAAGAGAGTTCCTAAACGCCTAGACTAAAGCTGGCAGGAGATAGGGCTGGACAGTTAAGTGGCTATCAGATCATCAAGCACCTTATACAGTGTATAAAGTTCACAAGTTATACGGGGTAGCCCATTTCATATGTAGATTTTATAGTTAGCCTTCTTTGTCTTTTTTCTATCACAGACGTCACAATAGCATAAGAAGTATTGCCATTCTGTTTGTTACAAATAAATAAGAACTTTCAAAAGTGGCATGTGTGTACACAAGGGTTAACATAGAAGCTTTTGTCCAAAGAAAGTCTGGCTGTCAAGGTTGAGCCTTGGCTGGCTTCTGGGAACTTGGCTGGTAAAGGCTCCTACACTGATAGAAAACTTCTGGCTCCCTATATCTAGACTATGCAAATAATATGGTTATGCTGGAATCTTGATACGTGCTGGCAGAGGGTGCTTATGTGACCGACTCCCAATAAAGCCCTTCAGTGCTGTCTCTGATGGGCTTCCTTAGGCAGAAACATCACACATGTGTTGCTGTATTTTCTCATAGGTGGGGGAAGAGTGTGCACTGTTTGACTCTGAGAGGGAGAGAACACGAGAAAGCTGCAGTTGGATTCCTCCAGACCCTACCTATCTTTCCCCATTAGGATACGCTGTATAAGTCCCATGAGCCCTTCTAGTGAATTTCCTAACAGAAAGGAGGTCTTAAGCATCACCAACACACCTGCTATGACTGTTTACTTACAGATATTGATTGGATGAGTACCAAAAGTGACCTATCAAATGCCAGAAGTACTAGTTTCCTTATTTGTTATATGTATATATATACATACACACATATGTAATTTTTTAAAGATCCATAAATACTCATATATATTGTGTGTGTATATATATGTGTGTGTATATATATACAATATATATATATTTAACCCAAATTTGTCTAACCCAGTTTGATCTCTCATCGTTATTTCTCAAATTATCAAACTTGGCTTTGAATTATTTTTGACTTTTACTTTCAAATGACAGAAATGCATTAGCTTTTAGGAGAGTTAAAGAAAGCCACTGGCTTTAAGGGCAGTTTTTCATCAAGAGATCCAGAAAGGATTTGAATAAATGGCAGAAGTCCTTGGAAGATTTATAGTATGTCCAGGTGACTTATTTTCCTTTTTCTTTTAACGGGTGATGATTTACTTAATTGTACAGCTTTTGGTTCCTACAAGTCACCCCTATTTTTGTGCTGCACCATAATGCAGACAGACTCTCTGGTCATATTAAAGATACATTAGTATTTATGGAGTACTAGGCATGGACTACTTTTCATATAATTTATATTGGGAAATTTTACTCAAGTCTTACTTGAAAAGAATTTCTTTTTAAACAGTTAAAAGAAATCCTAAAAGAACTTGTAACCAACCAGGAAATCCTTGTCTTTATTGTGGGCTTCATCTTCATTTTGGTAAATTCCTTAGAGCTCTGTCCTTTTTTTTGTTTGTTTAATTTTTTTAACATTTATTTATTATTGAGAAGCAGAGAGACAGAACATTAGCATGGGAGGGGCAGAGAGAGGGGGAGACACAGAATCTGAAGCAGGCTCCAGGCTTTGAGCTGTCAGCACAGAGCCTGACGTGGGGCTTGAACTCACAAGCGGTGAGATCATGACCTGAGCCACCAACCACGCACCCAAAACTATGTCCTTTCTTACTGAGTAACTGGCAGGAGGCAGTGACTCTGTTAAGCAGTTCTCCTTAGACAGGATTTATGTTTCCTTTGCATCGTCTTTGTCTCCCTCTGGACACCATGGGCATAGGGCTCCCTGCTTTCTGCTTGACCTAGTAGCCTTTTCTGGGACCCAGTAGGTACAGAATGCTGTTTCCTAAGCATGGCTGGGTTTGGTTTTGATCTTTATTTCCTTATAGCTTTATAGATATTTATGTTTATATCTTTATTTCTTGTCTAATTGGAGAAGATTTACAGCTCATAAATGGACTTTAATATAGAAGGTCCCTGGAGTTAGTATACAGCAACAGAGTGATTTCCCAGCAACGTGCAGTTTTACAAGGGTAGCTTTCTTCACAAGGCTGTTTACACTGTGTCTGTTCCCATTTTACTGCCTTTCTGTCCTTTATTTTTCTTTCTCCTCTCTCACTTACCACATCATCAGACTTTTCCCCTCAGCTGGCCATAAATACTTAATACTGCACTTGCAGAATGAAGTTTTATATTTCTTGTTTATAATTTTCAATGCAAATGAAGCTTTTTTATTGTTTTTCTACGTTTCTACATTTCTTACTCCCATGGGCCTAGATTCTTTTTGTTACATTGAGCAGAGAGATTGTTTTGTTTGTTTGACTTGGTTTTGTCCTTCGGATCCAATGGCTTTAATAGAGAGTATATTTTCTATGCTGATGTAAGTCTGCTCAGAATCAGTTGCCAACAAAAGCCAGTTCTTTTTTTTTTTTTTTTTTTTTAAATATTTTTATTTATTTCTAGAGAGAGAGAGAGAGACAGCGTGAGCAGGGGAGGGTCAGAGAGAGAGGGAGACACAGACTGAAACAGGCTCCAGGCTCTGAGCTGGCAGTCAGCACAGAGCCCGACGCGGGGCTCGAACCCACGAACCGTGAGATCATGACCTAAGCGAAAGTCGGACGCTTAACCGACTAAGCCACCAGGTGCCCCAACAAAAGCCAGTTCTAATCAAAGTGTAGGTTATTTATGTAGCCCTCTATATTTAGAGGTCTGCTTAATGAGGTAGGTGAGTGTTGCAAGATTCGCGGGTGTGTGTTGTCATTAGGTTTAGAAGAAAACTTCCTGAAGCTGCTAGTAATAACTATTATAACCTGTTAGTCTGTTTTTTTTTTTCTTCTGAAAGACATGGCATTATTGCATCCTTTATAGTGTGGTCTTTGATATTTTCTATTCTAGTTTCCCAGAGAGATGGTCATTCAGAGCCTACACATCTGTTCTGTATTTTGAACCTCAGATGAGAATATTCATTCAGGCCAAAAGAGTTAAAACAAAACACCTATGTTATTGCCTCTACAGACCCAGGTAACTCACTTTCTTTATTTTCATAGCTTTTATTTTCTAAAGTCAATAGGCTCTTCCCCCCCTAATTGTTTAAGTGTTTTGATAGTAAGAATTTTATAATTTGATAGTAAGATTTTATAATTTTATGGTGAGATTTTTACTATGGCGAATAAAATTCAGACTGCTTCTGAAAGTTTTGCTGAGAAGTAATCACATGTAACAAATATTTGGCCATAATAGCCACACACTGCAGTGAACACTCTTAAGTTAGATAATCACTCCAGGTAAGCATTTGTTTTCCACTTATTGAATCTTAGGTGCTTTGATTGTGATAGTTTCCATTATAAAAATTGTGGTTCACTTATATTTCTGCTTACACAATTTGAAATATTAAATCATATGCATATGTGTATGTATATTTTATATATAGAATGAACATCTTTGTAAACACTATTTGGGTCAGTTATATTTTAGTTGTTCTTTACATTTTAGCATGAACTTTTTTATTATACCATAATAATTATAGTTAATGTACATAACCATATGTAGTTATAAATTTTTCTTAATGAGAACTTTTAAGACTTACTTTCTTAGTAACTTTCAACTATGCAATACAGTATCATTAACTGTGTTGTACATTACATCCCCATAACTTACTTAGTTTGTAACCAGAAGTCTGTACCAGCATAAACTTTTTTTAAGCTGACATTTGCATATTTTAAATTTATCTTACCCAGCTATGTATGCAATCAGAATAGTGTGTGTGTGTGTGTATGTGTGGTTTCTGGGTGGTCATTTATTTACTCACCAAACATTTATCAGAGTCTTCTGTGAGTCCTGACTTTGTGCTAAGGTACAAAATATAAAAAAGATAAGATTAGTTCTGATTTTGAGGAGCTTAATATTTACTGGGAGAAACATGTAATGTTTGAACATTGTCTCTCTCTATATATGCCTTTTTACATGCATTGCTTTGTTTGATTTTTGCAGTGACCCTGTGGGTCATGTTTAATTATCACCATTTGAGAGATAAGGAAACATCACAACTGAACAAGAGCTCAAATATTCTGGCTCCAAATTCTTTACCAGCTTAAAGTGCTCCTTTCCCCTATACTACACTAACTCTTTATAATAGACCTACACTTATTATGTTGTCTTATTTTCATGGAAAAGCAGTGGGTGTCTTGGAGCCTTGCAGTCACTCACATCAATATGCCCTAAGTCTAGTTACCATCTGTCACCATACAGACTTAATACAATGACCATATTCATTGTGGTATATACTACATGCTCATGATGTATTTTATAACTGGAAGTTTGTTCCTCTTAATTCCTTTCACCTGTTTTGCCTGCCCCCAACCTATCCCCTATCTGGTAATCAATATTTTTTTTCTTGTATCAGTGTCTGTTTCTGTTTCATTCTGTTTGTTCATTCGTTTTTTTAGATTTCACATATGAGTGAAATTTTATGGCATTTGTCTCCCTTTGGCTTATTTTACTCAGCATAATACCCTATAGGTCCATTCTCTCATCTTTACAAATGGCAAGATTTCATTCATTTTTATGACTGAGTAATACTCCATTTGTGTGTGTGCACATGTGGGTGTGTGTGCATAGGTTGCTTCCGTATTGTGGCTATTGTAAATATTGTTACAGTGAACATAATAATGAACACAGGATTGTGTGTGTCTCTTTGAATTGGTGTTTTTGTTTTTGAATAAATATCCAGAAGTAGAATTTCTGGGTACTATGATAGTTCTTCTTTTAATTTTTTGAGGAACCCCCATACTGTTTTCCACAGTGGCGGTACCAGTTTACATTCCCACCAAGAGTGTACAAGTGTTCCTTTTTCTCCACATCTTTGCCAACACTTACTATTTTTCGTCTTTTTGATGATAGCCAGTCTGACAGGTGTGAGGTGATATCTCATTGTGGGTTTTTTTGTTTTTTGATTTTTGCATTTCACTAGTGAGTAATGATATTGAGAATCTTTTCATGCTTCTTGAGCATCTGTATGTCTTCTTTGGAAAATTGTCTGTTGAAGTCCTTCACACATTTTTTAAATTAGGTGGTTTGTGTTTTTGGATAGTGTGTAGGTTCTTTATGTGTTTCTGATATTAACTCCTTAATGATTGTTTGATTTACAAATAGATTCCCCCATTCAGTAGGTTGCTTTTTCATTTTGTTCATGGTTTCCATAGCTGTGCAAAAGCTTTTTAGTTGGACAGAAACCCATTTATTCATTTTAACTTTTGTTGCCCTTGCTTGATGAGACTGTTCTCAAATAATATTTCTATGATCCATGACAAAGGATTTCTGTCTATGTTTTCTTCTAAAAGTTTTATGGTTTCAGGTCTTACAGTCAGATTTTTAATCATTTTGAGTTTATTTTTGTATATGGTATAAGATGTAGCTGTCGGTTTTCCCAATACCCCATTGTATATTCTTGTCTCGTTTATCATAAATTAATCGACCATATATGCATGGGTTTATTTTTGGGTTTTCTGTTCTTTTCCATTGCTCTATGTGTCTGTTTTCATACCGGGACCATACGACTTCAGCCTCAGGTCATGATCTCGCCATTCGTGGGCTTGAGCCTCATATCAGGCTCTGTGATGAATGCTAGCTCAGGGCCTGCAGCCTGCTTCAGATTCTGTATCTCCCTCTCTCTCTGACCCTCCCCTGCTCACGCTGTCTCTCTCTCTCTCTCTCAGAAAAAAAAAAAAAAAAAAAAAAGATTGCTTTGGCTATTTAGGGTCTTTTGTGGTTCCATACAAATTTTAGGATTTTTTGTTCTAGTTCTGTGAAAAATGCCATTGGTATTTTGATGAGGATTCCATTTAACGTATTGATTGCTTCGGGTAGTATGAATATTTTAATGATATTAATTCTCCTAATCTATGACATTGAGATATCTTTACGCTTATTTCTGTCATCCCCAGTTTCTTTCATTAGTGTCTTTCATTAGTAAAAGACATACTTGTGGGGATGAGCACTGGGTGTTATGTGGAAACTAATTTGACAATAAACTATTTGTAAAAAAAAAAAAAAAAGACATGCTTGGTTTTATTTTACCTCCTTGGTTAAATTTACCCCTTGGGTATTTTATTCTTTTTGATGCAGTAGTAAGTAGGATTGTTTTCTCAGTTTCTCTTTCTGATAGTTCATTATTAGTGCATAGAAATGCAGCCATTTTCTTTTTTCTTTTTTTTTTCTTTTCTTTCTTTTGAGTGTTATATCTGTTTCAAGTGTATAGTATAGCAATTCAGCACTTTCAGACATCACCTAGTGATCATCACAAGTGCACTCCTTAATGTCCATCACCTATTTATCCCAACGCCCCACCTCCCTTTCCTCTGGTAACCCTCAGTCCGTTTCTTGGTTTGTCTCTCTGTCTCTCTTTTTTCCCTTTGAAATGTAGCCAATTTCTGTATGTTAATTTTGTACCTTGTGACTTTGCTAAATTTATTTATACTAATAGTTTTTTGTGATCTCTTTAGGTTTTTTATATGTAGTATTATGTTATCTACACATCCAGTTTAACTTTGTCCTTTCTCATATGGATGCTTTTTATTTCTTTTCGTTGCCTAATTGCTGTGGCTAGGACTTCCACTACTATGTGAAACAAAAGTGGTATTGAGAGTGGGCATCTTTGTCTTGTTCCTGATCTTACAGGGAAAGCTTTCATCTTTTCACCATTGGCTATGATGATGCTACCTGTGGTTTGCCCTATTTTTATGTTGAGGTGTGTTTCTTTTATATCCACTTTGTTGCGAATTTTTATCATAAATGGATGTTGAATTTTGTCAGATGCTTTTTTCTGCATCTATTGAGGTGATCATATGACTTTTATCCTTTGTTTTATTAATGTGGTCTATCACGTTGATTGAATTGCACATGTTGAACTGTCCTTGCATCCCTGGAATAAATCCCACTTGATCATATTATGATCCTTTTAATGTATTTTTGAATTTGATTTGCTGATATTTTGTTAAGGACTTTTACATCTATGTTCAACAGGGATATTGGCCTGTAATTTTCATTTTTGGTGGTGTCTTTGGTTCTGGTATCAGAGTAATGCTGGCCTCACAAAATGGGTTTGGAAGCATTCCTTGCTTTCCAATATTTGGAGTAATTTGAGAAGGATAGGCTCTAACTCTGAATGTTTGGTAGAATTCACCCATGAAGTCATCTGGCCCTAGACTTTTTTTAGAGTTTTGAAATTATTGATTTAATTTCATTACTTGTACTCTGTTCACATTTTCTGTTCTTCAAGATTCAGTCAGGAAGGTTGTGGGTTTCTGAGAATTTACTTTTCCTAGGTTTTCCAATTTATTAGTGTATAATTATTTGTTGTAGTCTCTTCAACTCCTTTGTATTTCTGTGATGTCAATTATAACTTTAAAACCTTCATTTCTGATTTTATTTACTTGGGTTGTCCCCCTTTTTTTGATGTTTGGCTAGAGATTTATTGATTTTGTTTATCTTTTGAAAGAGACTTTTTAGTTTAATCTTTTCTATTTTTTTTTAAATCTCTATTTCAATCATTTCTTCTTTGTTCTTCATTATTTCCTTCCTTCTACTAACATGGGTTTCATTTGTTCTTCATTTTCTAGTTACTTTAAATGTGTTGTTGGATTATCCATTTGGGATACTTTTCTTTCTAGAGGGAGGCCTGTAATGCTGTGAAATTCCCTCTTAGATCTGCTTATGCTACATTCCATAGATTTTGTTGTCTTTTCATTTGTATTTGTCCTAAGATATTAAAAATTTTTTTGATGTTTTATTTATTTCTGAGAGAGAGAGAGAGAGAGAGCGAGAGAGCGAGCAGGAGAGGGTCAGAGAGAGAGGAAGACAAAAAATCTGAAGCAGACTCCAGGCTCTGAGCTAGCTGAGAGCACAGAACCTGACGCGGGGCTCGAACCACGAGATCATGACCTGAGCCGAAGTCAGATGCTTAACCGACTGAACCACTCAGATGCCCCTGTCCTAAGGTATCTTAAAATTTCTCTTTGAGGGGTGTCTGGGTGACTCAGTCAGTTAAGCATCCAGTTTCAGCTCAGGTCATGATCTCGTGGTTCATGGGTTTGAGCCCCATGTTAGGCTCTCTGCAGACAGCTCAGAGCCTGGAGCCTGCTTTGGATTCTGTGTCTCTCTCTCTCTCTGCCCCTCCCCTGCTCATGGTTTGCCCCTCTCTTGCAAAAATAAACAAACATTAAAAAAAATTGTCTTTATTTCTTCATTGACCCATGTTGTTAGTCTCCATGTGTTTGTGTTTTTCCAGCTTTCTTTTTGTAATTTCTGGTTTTATACCATTGTGATCATAAAAGGTGCTTGATATAATTTAAGTCTTCTTGAATTTATCGAGACCTATTTTGTGGCCTAACATATGATGGAGCATGTTCTATGTGCAGTTGCAAAGAATGTGTATTCTCCTGTTTGGGGATGAAATATTATATTTATATTATTAAGTCTGTCTGATCTAGTATGTCATTTAAGGCCAGTGTTTACTTACTGATTTTCTGTATGAATGATCTATCCATTGATGTAAGTAGTATATTAAAGTCCTGTACTGTTACCAGTTTCTCCTTTGATCTCTTAATATTTGGTTTTGTGTGTTTAGGTACAGGTACACTGAATGCATAAATATTTGTGAATGTTATATCCTCTTCTTAGATTGACCCCTTTATTACTACATAATGCCCTTTCTTGTTTTATGTTACAGTCTTTGTTTTAAAGTCTTTTTTTCTGACATGAGTATTGCTAGTCCAACTTTCTTTTTGTTTCTGTTTGCATGGCCTATCTTTTACCATCCCTTCACTTTCAGTCTGTTTCTGTCTTTTGGTCTGAAGTGAGTCTCTTATAGGCAGCATTTAGAGAGTGTTTTGTCTGTTGTTTCCTGAGTTGTTAATTTTAGCCATTTCGACAGGTGTGAGGTGGTATCACATTGTAGTTACGATTTGTATTTCCTTGATGATGAATGATGTTGAGCATCTTTTCATGTATCTGTTAGTCATCAGGATGTCGTCTTTGGAAAAATGTCTGTTCATGTCTTCTGCCATTTCTTTTGGGTGTTGAGTTTGATAAGTTCTTTATAGATTTTGGATATTAACCCTTTATCTGATATGTCATTTGCAAATATCTTCCCCCACTCCATTGGTTGCCTTTTAGTCATGTTGATTATTTCCTTCCACTGTGCAGAAGCCTTTTATCTTGATGAAGTCTCAATAGTTCATTTTTGCTCTTGTTTCCTTTGCTTCTGGAGACATGTTTAGTAAGAAGTTGCTGTGGTTCTGGTTGCTTTTGTAATTCTTCTGTGTTTTTTCCTTCTTCTCTCATTCTTTTCCCATGTGGTTTGATGGTGCTATGTTTAGTACTATGTGCTATGTTTGGGTTCCATTCTCTTTCTTCTCTTTGTATCTATTGTAGGTTTTGTTTTATGGTTACCATAAGGCTCATATATCTCAGTTTATGTATGTGGCAGTCTATTTCAAGCTGATGGTCACTTAAGTTTGGATGTATTCTAAAAGCAGTACATTTCTACACCCTTCTTCATGTTTTGTTTAAGTGGTTGATACACTGCTTTTACTATATATTTGCCTTTACCAATGAGATTTTTCTTTTTTGTCCTTTTTATCCAATGAGATTTTTTCTTCTTATATTTTCTTATTTCAAATTATGGTCTTTACTTTTTTCACTTAATATTTCTTATAGGCCAGTTTAGTGGTGATGAGCTTTTTAAATTTTGCTTGCTTAAGAAACTGTCTCTCCTTCAAGTCTGAATTATAATCTTGCCAGGTATAGTATTCTTGGTGGTAAGTTTTTTTTTTATCCTTTCAGCATTTTAATATGTCCTGCCACTCCCTTCTGGCACACAAAGTTTCTGCTGATAGTCTTACGGGGTGTCCCTTGTAAGTGAATATTTGTTTTTCTCTTGTGGCCTTTAATACTCTCTCTTTATCTTTAAAATTTTCCACTTTATATGTGTTGTGAATCTCTTTGGGTTCATCTTGTTTGGGACTCTGTGATTTCTGGACCCTGGATATATATATGCTTTCTTCCCCTGATTAGGGATATTTTCAGCTATTATTTCCTCAAATAATATTCTGGCCCTTTCTCTTTTCCTTCTAGGACTCCAGTAGTGTCACTGTTTTTACACTTGGTATTGTCCCAGATGTTTCTTAAATTGTCCTCATTTTTTAAAACTCTGCGGTTTGTTTGCTCCAATTGAGAAACTTCCACTATTTTTTCTTTCAGTTTGTTGATCCATTCTTCTGTATCACCTAATCAACTGTTGACTTCCTTTAAGTATATTTTTTCATTTCGGTTATATTCTTCAGCTCTGATTGGTTCTTTGTTATATTTTCTAACTTTCTGTTGAAATTCTCACTGGGTTCCTCTAGTCTTCTAAGTTCAGTGAGCATCTTTATGACCATTACTGTGAACTCTTATTAGGTAAATTACTTATCTCTGTTTCATTACATCCTCCCGGGGTTTTATTTTGTTCGTTCATTTGGAATGTATTTCTTTGTCTCCTCATTGTGTTTGACTTTCTGTGTTCATTCCTATGAATTACGTGGAACAGCTACCTCTCTAGGTCTTGAAGTAGTGGCCTTGTGTAGGGGTGTATCCTTTGAGTAGACTGCATATGTCTGGCAGCTTTGGAAGGCCAGATGGATGGAGTATGGCCTGGGGTGTGCCATACCAGGGCTGTTTTGATAGTGTGGTTGGATTAGGCACAGACTGGGATGGTCCCAGAGTATGCTATGTGGGGGCCACCTTCTAAAGCTGATGTGGGCCAGGGGCCAGGGCACACTGGTGAGGCTCTAGCAGGCTGACTGGAGTGCCTGGACTCTGCTCTCATTTGTGCTATCAAGGTGGTGGGGGAACATAAAAAATGGTGCTCACTTGGTATTTTCGACCCTGGAGAGAGTTCTGGCAGTTTCCTACCCATTTAGCAGATTCTCTAGGGTTAGTGAATGTATTTCCTTAACTTCAAATCTTGTTGCCCTTTAAACTGTTCTTTTTTCACTGTGCCCCACAGTGGGTGAGTCTGTGAACAGGTTCCACAGTGACCTCCCTTTCTACTGCAGGTTACGATTCCCATTGTTACTGTTTCTCCCTTTCTCCTACCCTTCTCTATGGTCCCTCTATCATTTGTTGTGCAGAAGCTGTTCAGTCAGCTGCCTGTTCTTCAAGGGGAATTGCCTTATATGTAGGTATAGATTTCAATGTATCATGGGAGACGGTGGTCAGGGTCTTCTTACGCTGCCATCTTAGACCATCTCCCTGATTTACTTTTGATTTCTGATCCTACTGAAGGTTATATTTGAAAAGTGAAATATAACATGCCTGAGGCTTTCTTTATAAATCTTCTATTCATTTCCCAATTCATATCAAAGTGATGCTTCCTTTTCATCAGTCTTATTCTTCTGGAAAGTACCAAGGGTCTCCTGGATCAATCAATATAGCTGATCTTTTCAAATTAAATTGTTTCCTTCTTAGTGAGTAAAAAATGGTTTAAGCCAAAGGAAGATGTGGATTTGTCTTTATTTTCTCAGAGAATTGTAGTAAATGGAATTTCATCTACCTAAATTACTAGTATTAAGTGATGGCTGTTTCCCATTCTAGCATATTTTTTATTCACCTTTCAAAGTGATATTCTTAGATATATGTTACCAGGAAGTAGATATAATATAAATACTTATTTTGTTTCCTAAAAGATATTTTAGGAGGCTTGCATCTTTGCCAAGTTTCATATGGGCTTCTGATAAAATCTGATACTTGGTATGGACTGAAATAATCTTTCATGACTTTCTCCTTTAAGCTTAACCCTTTCTCTGTTTGACATATTTACTTGCATATAACTTCCCTTACAGGTTCTTTGGAGACAAAATTTTTGTGTAAGAAATTGTAGAGTTTCTTCTGTGTTATCTAATCCCTAGTGGGTTAGCCCTTATTTTCTTTCTTTCTGAAAAGGCATTGTAGCTCTCATGGCTGCATCAGAATAAATTAAAAGCTTGGAATGTCCCTATTTGACAAAAGTAAGGATATGTAAAAAGTATTAAACAATGATTAAATGCTTTGGCTACTTGGTCACCCAGGCTCTAATAAACTTCTAGAAATGTACCCTGAAGTATTATTTATAAGAATACATGACTATACTTTGTGGGTAGTCATCTTCTATATTTTTATAGCAAACAGAAAAAAGAATACTGTGAGTAAAATTACAGTTGCTTTAGCTATTTTTATCCTAAAGTCTCTAATGGGTTCAGAAAAGGACTAGATAGCAATTTTTGGTGTCATGTCATTAGTTTCCTTCCTTGATCATATTCTGTTCATTAGTTTTTATCAGTAACTTGGATAAAAAACAAACACATTTGAGTTCATGTTTGACCCTGAATTAGGAAGAATCTCTTCCATTAGGCATAACAGAAAGAAGATATGGAAGAGTTGAAGTCCAAAAGATAACCAATGTACAGACCTGAGTTTAGATCTTAAAAATCTATCATGTAAGTATAGACTTGAAACTGATTTACATTAAAGAAAGCAAAGATGTTTTAATTGATCACAAGCTTAGTATAAGCTGAGAGTGTTACAGAGTTGCTAAAATGTTTATGGAACTTAGTGAGCAGAACAAGATGATGATGGTAATGATAAACCATATCCTGCTTACACTGTGTCTGGAGAGTGATGTTTGGATGGGGAGGACTTAAGAGGGCCATGGATTTACTAGATCTATCTGGTAGGGGATCATTGGTGGAATTGAACATCATTTTATGTAGGAGAGAAAGGCCATAATGAAAATATGATAGCCTTGTCATGTGAGAGCTGGAATTCCAGAGGGCAGAATGTGGATGGCTGGTTAGAAGTGGAAGACAGAGTTAGCTCAGCATGGGAGTGTTAGGCTGTTTTTGCAAGGAAGAGACACACAGATTAACTTTTTCCATTGGTGTTTAGTATAAGAATATTCAGAGAAGTCATGTAACTCGTGTTTCCATGAGGAGTGTTTGGAGTAATGAAACAACAGCCCGGTGTTGCTCTGGATATACTTGGGCTCTACTGAGCTGTACTTGTTGGATACACTTAGTACTTTGATCATTTAAAAGTAGGTTTTCCACTATCAAAGTCAAAACTTCCCTGTCGGACAGAGGTCAAGGACAAGACACACCAGAGGGGTTGGATTGCTCATGTAGCTTCCTGTGGTCAAACACCAATCAGTCTCCAGTCCAGCTAGGAGATTTAATATCCAGAATATTAATCTAGTGTGTCCAGGAGAACAAATTTAGTTTCTCCAGACACACATAGCATGAGGTATAGCAACTCAGAAAAGGCCATGAGCATGGCATGAGATTAATGAAGTTCATGCTCTTTAACAGTGGAAGGCAGTCCCTCCCAAGATGAGGACAAATTTGTTTCTGAAAAGTCTAGATTGTAGAAGAAATTACTTTAGGAAGAATTTTAGCTAGGTGATTTCTAAGGTCTTTTTCAATGTAAAGGTTTTATAAGTTTGTATTTCTTGAAGTCTTAAATATTATTTATTTGTATCATACAGACAAGTTAATGTATGGCCATATTTCTTTTTTTTTCCCCAAATAGTTTATTGTCACGTTGGTTTCATATAACACCCGGTGCTCATCCCCACAAGTGCCCTCCTCCATCCCCATCCCCCCTCCCCCCCACATCTATCAGTCCTCAGTTTTTGTCAGCATTCAAGAGTCTCTCATGGTTTGCCTGTCTCCCTTTCCCCCACCATTTGTCCCCTTATTCTCCCCCTTGTTCCTTAGTTCCTCCTAATCCTCCTATACGTGCAAACATATGATATTTGTCCTTCTCTGCCTGACTTATTTTGCTAAGCATAACACCCTCAAGGTCCATCCATGTTGCTACACATGGCCAGGTTTCATTCTTTCTCATTGCCATGTAGTATTCCATCGTATAGATAAACCACATCTTCTTGATCCATTCGTCCGTTGATGGACACTTAGGCTCTTTCCATGTTTTGGCTATTGTTGAGAGTGCTGCTATGAACATTGGGGTTCATGTGCCCCTATGCATCAGCACTCCTGTATCCCTTGGGTAAATTCCTAGCAGTGCTATTGCTGGGTCATAGGGGAGTTCTATTGTTAATTTTTTGAGGAACCTCCACACTGTTTTCCAGAGGACCTTTACCAGTTTGCATTCCCACCAACAGTGTAGGAGGGTTATATGGCCATATTTCTTGATTTTAGGCAGCAGACATTACTGATTTTCTTTGGTTTGGATTCTTTAGCTTAAGAAGAGAAGTATCTGTCAGATTTATACAGACATTAAATATTTGCACCTTAGGTCTAAGGACAGATGTAAAATGGTCACTTTTGCAAGCTTTAAGGGAGACAGAGTTAAAGTGTCTACAGACCTTCATTTGTCATTAAAACTGCTTTGCCATAGGCTCTTAATACTAAAAGTGGAATCCAAATGACATAGAATTGGAGTCAACCTGCTTTCATTGGAGCAGCAAGGTTCTTTGTAAGTTATTCAGGGACACTGAGTTTATGGTTTGCTATTGAATACTTTGCAATATTATGCAAGTGGGACAGTCTTTTAATTTTTTAGAGATGTTTCCTACCCTCTCACATCCCACCCACTTAAACAGACTAATAATATTTTAAGAGTATTTCTTTTGTAAACTTTGTATATCTTCTGTGTCCCTTCATGAATTTGTATAATTGTATAATCTTAATTACTTAACCTTTTGTTATACAGTAGTAGTTGAAAACAAAATTTGGATCTGCCAAACCTGGATCTGAGCTTTGATTTTGTCATTTACAAGCTATGGACCTTTGGCAGTACCTTAAGCCTGACACTTCTCCACTGTGCATTGAGAATTCCTCTGCCATTTAGGATTGTTGTGAAGATTCAGATAAGAATATGTTTTTTTAATATTGGTTTTTTAGATGTTTTTATTTTATTTTTGATAAAGAGAACAAGCAGGGGAGGGGCAGAGAGAGAGAGAAGGAAACAGAGGATCTGAAGCAGGCCCTATGCTAATAGCAGAGAGCCCATTATGGGACTCGAACTCACAAACTGTAAGATCATGACCCAAGCCAAAGGCAGACACTTAATGAATGAGCCACCCAGGTGCTCCCAAAATATGTTTTGTTTTAAACATGAAAATACTCAGCACACTTCTCGAAGTATTTGCAAATAAACATTAGTTATTACTGTACAACTGAATCATGACAAGTGGACGGAATGACCATTCTACTCAAGGCAGTCTTTTGGGCATTTGGGATTCAGTGCAAGCAACAACAGAAGGCTCCTGCCCTCATAAAGCTTATGTTCTAGTGGAGGAACAAAAACAATAAGCAAACAATAAATAAAAAACTAAAATAATGGGTAACTCTAAGTGCTAAGTAAAGAAAAGGGAAGGAAATAAAGACTTATAGAGGGGAGTCAGATAACTGTTCTGGATAGGAAATCAAGGAAGGAAGTTAGTTCTAAGTAAATAACTTCTGAGCAGAGAGCTGAATACACTGAAAGAGTAAATGTGTTGTCTACCCTTGCATAACACATCACTCCAGAGTTTAGTGGCTTCCTGATAAAAGTAACCATCCATTATTTCTCAGTTTCTATAGGTCAAAAATTGGAGAGTGGTTCTGTGGGGTGCTTTTATCTTGGTATTCCTCATGAAGTTGCCAAGAGATTTTGGCGGGGGCTGCAAGAGGCTTGGTGGGAGCTAGAGGCTACACTTCCAAAGTGGCTGACTCACATGGCTGGCAGGTTGGTTCCTCTTTATGGGGGCCACCGCGCTGGGCTTCTTGAACGCTTTCATGGTACAGGAAAAGGGCTCTACTGGAGGGAGCAATTCAGGAAAAGAAAGTAGAAACTGCAGTCTTTTAGAACCTAGTCTCAAAAGTCAAATACCATCATTTCGACCATACTTTTTTGGTCACACAGGTCAGCCTGGATTCAGTGTGGGATGGCACTGCACAAAGGTACAGATACCAGGGGGGACTAACTGTGTTAGAGGACATCTTGGAGGGTGGGCATCACAGTAAGTCATGAAAGAATTTTATGACAAGATGTTTCCAGGAAGAGGGGAGAGTAAGTGCAAAGACATGGTAAAAGGGTGAGCATGGCTGGAGCACAGTGTTCGGGAAGAGATGAGGTAGATGTGGGCAGATGCTGTAGGGTCTTGAACAACATGACAAGAAGTGGTTGCATTGAGAATGTAAAGAGTTTTGAGGAAAGCAGCATTATTTGACTTATGTTTTTAAAAGATCATTCTGGCTGCTGAGTGGAGAATTGATTTTATGGGGCCAGAAAGGACGAAGCTAGATGAATCAGGATATCATTACTATATTCCAGGTGAGAAATTACTGTGGCCTGGTCTGGAATGGAGAGTACCATTCAGTTTATAGATATGCTGTAAACACAGAGCCACCAAGACTTGCTCATGGTTTGGATGTGGAGTGGAGAGGAACTGAGGAACCATGAATGCCTTATAAGTTTTTTATCTGAGCAAAATCTTAAGAATGATAGCGAAGATGCAGGGTAGAGGTTAGGAGTGATGGTCAGTGGCGTTATTTCTACTCATTCTGGATGTACCAAGTTTGAGTAGTCTACCTGACATCCAGGCCTAGCTATCAACATTACAGTGGCCAGAAAAGTTTTGATCATGCCTCATTACATGTTTTGATGAATAGTTGAGGACTATAACTATTTTATAGTGTGAATAACCCAAGTAAACTCTCATAATTTAAAAAGAATAGTTATGTTTGTGGATACTGTGGCATGGCAATAGTTCATATTTGTGGGCTAACTTTTTCTGCATAAGTAAAAGTTTGGAACTGTAGTTTTCTTGTAGTCTGTTTTTTTGCTAAATTTTAAATTTAAAATACTGTATATTAGCCAAAGTGTTTTGCACAAATTGTACGTGTCAGTATCAAATGCCAATGAAAGCTTAAATTTCTGCAGGTGGTTTTTAATGATCAAAATAGTCACTCAAAATGCTTTATTAGGCTGTGCTCTATGCTTCTGTAATTTACTTAAAAACCTTAAAATTTACTCTTTTTTTCATATTCTCATTTCTGTTGAGGGTGAAGAGCTCTATTTTGCTCTTTAAGTGTAAAACAAATAAAAATTCAAATCATATGGAGTTGGATATTGGAAAAAATCAAGTGACTAAAATCCCCCTTTACCACTTGTCATTCACTCTGTGCTCCAGCAATCTGTAATCTCCCAAATGGGAACCTCTGCTAGTTCAATAAATATTCTTCCAGATTGTTTTATGCACAGTGCATTTACATACATACCTGTGTGTGTGGACACACATTTATACACCGAATTCTTTTTTAAAACATAAAATTTAGGGGTGCCTGGGTGGCTCAGTCGGTTAAATGTCCAACTCTTGATTTCTGCTCAGGTCATGACCTCACAGTCGGTGAGTTTGAGCCCTGGGTCTGGCTCTGTGCGGACAGCATGGAGCTTGTTTGGGATTCTGTCTTCCTCTCTATCTGCCCCTTCCCCACTTGCACTGTCTCTGTCTCTCTCAAAATATATAAATAAACTTTAAAGAAAACACATAAAATTTATATGCAACTTGTTCTTTTCACTTAAAAATCATCTTTTGGAGATCTTTCTCTGTCTCTGTTAAATATTTTATACAGTATTTTATGGTTTATTTAACTGTTTATTGATATATATGATTTTTAGAGTTTTTTTGGTGACAGTGCTAAATGGGACAAACTTGGTCATCATTGGACAGATTGCTAATATGCCATTATTTCTATAGAACAGACTACAGAAGTAAATTTCTGAGGCACAGGTTAGGTACACCATTAATTTTGGTGGGCACACCATTAATTATTTACCCTCCCAAGAAGTAGACCCAATTTATTTTCACACCAAGTACCCTTTTGTCTGGTTCCAAATCCACGCTTATTATCAATAGTATTTTCTTTTTTTCATTTTTACCATTCTACAGAGCAAAACTTGTATACTTAGTTTTCATTTTCCTCAATACTTTTCTTTTTTCTTTTAGAAAGATTTTATTTTTAGGTAGTTTCTGTACCCAGTGTGGGGCTCGAACATTCAACCCCAAGATCAAGAGTTGCGTGTTCTACCGACTGAGCCAGCCAGGTGCCTGTCAATACTTTTCATTGACCTATGTTTTTCAGCTCCTTTAGATGAAAGTATTCAATAAATTGTCTTATGTAGAAAGTGAATATAAAATATTTTAATGTGGTTTCATTGATGGAGTAAAACACAGAGGCAGAAAGTGAAATGTGTGAGGAAGAGTGAAGGCCTAAAACGTGGCAGAAAAGTGTGCTTTAGAGAGAAGGCAGAAACAGTGTGGAGGTGAAGGCTGTGGGATAGGGTTTGGGCAGAAGTGTAAAATAAAAGTAGAGTTTGGGATATGTGTTTGGAAACAATTCTAACCACTGTGAAACTGAAGGCCCCGTGCTAGAGGGAACACCATGTCCCCTCTGTCAGTTGCAAGGAGGGAAGAGCTGACAGCTGGATGGATTCTCTTCCTGGTCCTCCAAGGGACACGTTTTACAATTGTAAAATTTAACTTATGAAAGCATGCAGATCATCAGAGATGTTTCAGATCATCTGGGGCCAGGTTGTCTCAGTGGCGCAGACTGCGAACAGAGCACCTGTTGCTTTTGTCTTTGTTGTTTAAAGTTGAGCACCTAATGCATAGCTGGTATCTTTTGTGCCACTTTTGCTTTTTGGGCGTAAGCACAGAGTCTGTAAAATGCTATAAAATATGAACTGTAAAATAGTTTCATTCATATCATCCTTAAAGGATCACTTCATTGTTCAGCCTCTCCTTAATTTCACTTTAGTTTGAAAAAATGACTTAAAATGAATGATTCAGACCAGATTAATTATGTGATTAATATGTGACTTTAAAAAACAAATGGTAATTCTAGTGTATAGAGACCCAATAATTTTTTTGCTTTAAAACTTAGGTTTTGCTGTTGTCTAAATGTCATAGATGCTGATTTGAAATACGCCTTGGTATGACTTAAATGAATAATATTCATTGTGAAAGAAAAGGGAGGAAACTGATAATTACCTTACTTTAGATTTTATAGGTGTTCCTTTCTTATGGTTAATTATACTCTCATTGGAAAATGAACATTAAAATTCACAATAAAGAGACAAAGTTAGTTATTATAACTCGAACTGTTTGTGAAACCATAGAAGCAGATGAATATAGAATGACATTAGGTATTTTAAAATTATTTTTTAAAGTTTATTTTAAGAGAGAGCACGAGCAAAGAAGGGGCAGACAGGGAGAGAGAATCCCAAACAGGCTCTGTACTGTCTGCATGGAGCCCAGTGGGGCGACTCCATCTCACAACCATGAGATCTTGACCTGAGCTGAAATCAAGAGTCAGGCGCTCAAGTAACTGAGCCACCAAGATGCCCCCAATTATTTTTTAACAGTAAGTCTTTTCATGTAGATAACTGGGCAAACTTCTGCAAATCCTTCAGAGTCTTAAAAGGAAAAAGAAATTTTTCTAGTTACTTATTTCTTCATTCCCAATGAATTTTCCCTCTGAAGCCCATATTGAGGGAGCAAGTACTTAATATAATATTAATAGATAATATTATTAGACAATACCAGTATAGTGAACATTTATCCCAAACCAGCATTATTCTAAGTTCTTTAGCTCTGTTGATACCTTTAATTCTCGTGACAACTGTACGAGATAGATACCACTGTTACCATCCCCACATAGATAGGAAGTGGAATCACAGAAAATGAAATAGCGTGCCCAGTCCTATACTACTGAGGGACACAAACAGGACTTTAACTCAGGAAGGATGGGATCAAGATAGTCCAATTCTTTTTTTTTCTTTTTCATGTTTATTTATTTATTTTGAGAGAGAGAGAGAGAGAGAGCGCAAGTAAGCTAGCAGGGGAGGGGCAGAGAGGCAGGAAGATAGAACCCCAAGGAGGCTCTGCACCGTCAGTATGGAGCCTGATGTGGGGCTTGAACCCATGAACTGAGAGATCATGACCTGAGCCTAAATCAAGAGTCAGATGCTTAACTGGCTGAGCCACCCAGATGCCCCCAGGTAGTCTAATTCTTAATGCTTAATCATGAAGGTGTTCTGTCTTGAGTATATCTGTACTGCGTCTGTTGAGATAACGGAAGAGAGTCTTAAATTATAAACGGACTTTGGCTAACAGACATTTAACTATGTGTGACCTGTTTGTATAGTGATGGATTTGCATTACTACACACGTTATTTAAAAGTCAGAACATATAAATGCAATTCTAGATCAAGCAATCATTCACCATTGCTTTTTAGCATAGATTCTAGGGATTGGTATACATTTTCTATAAAGGGCCTGATAGTAAATGTGATCACATTCTGTCTCTTTCATATATTCTTATTTTTTCTTTAAAAATGGAAAAATCATTCTTAGGTCTCAGGCTGTGCCAAAAACAAGCTGCTAGCCCAGTTTGGCCTCTGGGCCCTATTTCGCTTATTGCGGATATAGACTCAGGGACATATAGATTTAGACTTCCCCCCCTCCTGTTTTTATGTCTGAGGATATTTTAGCTTCCAGGGATGAAAGAGTTCTCTACCCAACTCTTGCTGAACACCTGATGCCTTTCTAAACATGGAAGGTATCAGAGAATGGTGAGCTCCTGAGTCTATATGAGTATAGAGCAAAAGTTACAGAATCAGAAATATAGAACTTTGAGCATTCTGAAATGCAATATTCTGGAATTTTTTCCTGGGGTGATGATTTAAACCAACATTAAAAATCCTGACTTTTGGGAATCCTCTGTAAGAGATGTACATAGTTTCATCTGCATTCAGGGAACCTCTGTGCCAGAGGGCTTTCTTCACCTTTACTTTGCTCTGACTTTGGGTTTATGGAGATAGATATCTATCTATTTATTTGTTATTCCTTTTCCTTGATTGTTCTAGAGCACCTTTGCTGTCACTAAAACAACAGATTTTGAAAACAAGCTTCTTGAAGAATAAAATGGAAAATATGTTTTGGTAGTTTAAAATGATGACATATGTTTCCAAGCATTTTAGTCAGTCATTTGGGACTAGGAGAACTGCTTTATCCAGTGTCAGTGACCTGAGTAGGAAGGAAGGTTATATATTTTAGTTCGAAATTATGATAATGGGGCAGGTGCATAGAAATTTTTCTCTTTAAGAAAATTATCCTATTTTATATGTATAAATGAACATTTGCATGGGCAGAAGTTTTGTTATCTCTCTCCTGAAGTTCTCTTCCAAAAGCAAAATTACCAGGCATTGAAAGGCAAGGAATTTCTTCCTAGATATAAAGCTTGCTGATTTGCCAGTTGGATGCAACTTACTCTGAATATTTCTTCATAATGATATATTTCTGGAGCATATATTCTTCCTAAAGTATATTCTCTAAGTATTAGGTACCTTAAAATGATAATCTGACTTGATCGGTTCTTTCTTTTTTCTTTTCAGAAAGTATCTATATGTCACGACTTCTTTTAAAGGAGCATTTAAAAATGAAGTTAAAAAGGCACAGGAAGCAGTAAAGTTTGGTATGTAATTATCTATGGCCTACATCATTGCTGTTCATTCATTCAGCCAACATTAATTGTACCCTTATTCTGAGATATATACTGTTATAGCATTGTAGGAATGACCACAATTAATTGAATTCCTGGCTCTAAGGAGCTTCATAACATATTTTTGTATCTCTGGCTTTGTTGAATTATGATGTATGAATTAAGGGTATATTATTATAATATATTTTATTTATCATTATTATTTACTTTCTATTATTCCAAATTCACACTTGGAGCTAGGTTGATATATATTAGAAACCCATATTGGCGTGATGCTGAATTAGATTATTTTAGAGACTAGCTTTATACCCACTTTAAGAAGGAATGTTCTACATGTTCATTCCCCTCACAACGAAGACAAAGCCATCCTTTCCCGGTGATCCAGGAGCAAGGAGTAACTTTAATCTATATTCCACAGATGGTAGAGAGTTTTCAGTCAGCCAAATATTGAGTCGTGACCCTTTAATTTGTAGGTATAGTGTTGTGCCATGTCGATTGTGATGTCTAAGAGGAAACCCAGTGTGGCTGCCTGCACCCAGAATTGAGAGCTATGGGAAAGAACATTCTAAGATTATTATTATTTTTTTTAAATGTTTTATTTATTTCTAGGAGAGAGAGAGAGAGACAGCATGAGCAGGGGAGGGTCAGAGAGAGAGGGAGTCACAGACTGAAACAGGCTCCAGGCTCCGAGCTGGCAGTCAGCACAGAGCCCGACGCGGGGCTCGAACCCACGAACCGCGAGATCATGACCTAAGCGAAAGTCGGACGCTTAACCGACTAAGCCACCCAGGCGCCCCAGAACATTCTGAGATTATCATGTGGAAGCCATTCCCACTGGCCATGGCCATAATGTACGCACACACTGCTCACTGAAAGTTGCTTGAAAGAGCTTCTGATGTTGTACTGATCTTGCTTCTGCTTCCAGCTGAACGCGTATTGAAAGAAGCACAAGTCACAGTAAACCAGCCTGACAGAACTTCTTTGTCTTCTGCCAAGGTATGACACGTGGGCTTCCTAAATGGCCAAGCATCATTTGCTTTTTCCTGCACACAGTTGTCTCTTATCATTTACTTTGTAAACTGATAAACACAGATAAGCTCCAAATTTTAAGTTGATTTTACCCCCAGGTAAACAGAGCAGAGGCGTGCAGAGAAAGGAGAGGATACTCAGCAGGAGGAGGAGGCTGGGTCTGAGCAAAGATGAGCAACGTGGGGTGAATTTGGAACAGCGGGGAAGAGCACTACAGCGCATTTCTTTAAAATGAAAAGTAATATGAGGAAAAAAATAATGAAAAACTAGCAGAAAAAAAGCAGCCTATCAAATTTCCTTGAAAATATCTTTTCAATTTATTGCTCTCTATGGACCTGAATAAATGGGGAAAGCAAGAAGAAGACTAATAAGCCATCCTTTTTTCTGGTGCTAGGAATTATGTGCTGTAATTATGAATATTAATAACAGTACTTCCAGCTTACAAAGCTTTTTTCTTATGAGTTGCTCCACATAGTTCATAAACATTTTCTGTAATCCTTGTAATACGCCCATGAGTAAGATAGGTTATAACGTACTATTATTAATAATTATAATGCGTAGCAACCAAAAAAAAAAAAAAAGAATATTGCTGCAGGACATGTAAGTTTGTTAACTTTTACCCAAAATGCAGTACAGAGCTTTCTACCATGGTAAATTATGAAGCCGCATTTTATGTACTTGCAAACAAAAGGATAAATAGGTAAATGGAGAAAAAAAAATGCTGTACTTCCACTTTTCCTTCATCCTCTTCTGCGGATTCAGTGTATGAATCCTTCCCATTATTCATCCTTCAACTTTCAAGGACCAGGGCTGAGTTTGATACAAAGCTCTCTCATATCTAATGATCCTGAGTAGGGAATGAAATCAAAGAGTAGCACATGGTAATGCCCCAAAGCTACCTATGCCTTCTCAAAATTCTCCTACTTTTTTCTTTTCACCTATTATTTTAAGGAAAATGTAGACCTGTCTTACTGTCATTGATTTTTAAAGAAAGGTTTAAGCTTTTTTTATTTTGTCTCAAAGAAATCAATTTCCTTGGCTTTATGTATTTGAGAGACAAGAGAAGCAGGCTCTTTCTAATGGGTCAGGACCTTGCTTTCTTCTTGCCTTAGGCTTCCCTCTCATTGCCTCTTTGCTCTGTGCTGAGTGCTTTGACAGAAAGGGGGCACAGAGGTATCTTTGACCACCTTGCTTTGTTGCTGGGCAAAGAGAGCAAAGCGGAATGACCTTGGCTTTTGACCTCTTAAATTCCTCTAGGCAGTTGAGTGGTTGAAGTGAAATACTTACAGATCATTTATCGTTTGCTTTTACTTTAAAGTCAGTGAAAATAGTATTCAGTCAGTGGTATACTTGCCAAATGAGATGCCCATCCTTCACATCAGGTAGATGGAGCACATTAAAAATCCGTTGTTATTTGTGAAATTATAATAATGCATTATTTCTTTTCTGCCTGGTTAGAGGGAGTGTACTAGAGATAGGGCAGTGAATGAGCCAGTATATCAAATTAAAAGAGAAGACAAGAAAGACAGGTGGGCGTTGGTATTGAGGTACTCTGAAAAGAAGAAATCCTAGGGATGGGATAGCCTATAAAAGGAAAGCTTAGGGATTATTAAGGGGATCTGGAACTTGATATAAAGGAGATGTGTTCTTATGGTGACTGACAAAATTTTTTAATAACAACTTTATTTTTCTGAAAGAAGCGACCGTAATCGGTCATGTGATTTAACGTGTTGTTGTTCTCACAAACAGACATCGGAGTCTAGGCACGTTGAATGACTTTCCCAAGCTTTTGTGTAGTTTGTATGAAAGCCAGTGTGACATTACGAGGAGCAATAGCTCCTTAAAAGACAGAGAGAGGTCACTGGAATATGTGCAAAAAGAGAACCATGGGCGAGGAGTTGGTGTGTCCCCTTAGCTATTAGAATGGAATCATTTATCAAGTATTTATTGTCTACCATTATACAATTGCATTAGGCAATGTGACCTATCACTGTTACCCTTGTGAAACATTTGGATAATGGGATAATAAATATCAGCTTAGCTTTCATTAATTTAGTAGAATTATGTTCTCTCCTGACCAAATGTACTTCTCCAGGATGTATTACAGAAAGCCTTAGAAGATGTAGAAGCAAAGCGTAAGATTCTTAAAGTGAAACAGAGGTAAGATGTAAGATTTTCTGCTTGCCAGAATGCTCTGCACTTTGCTAAAGCAAATTCTGATTTCCGAGGAGGCAGATTTGGTGGTTAATGTGGTAACTTCTCTTTCTCAGCTTATGACATCATATTATATTAAGCATAATATGGTCAAAATCCCCCAACTGCAAAATCGCTGAAGGTATTTATAAAACATATATTTGCATGCATACATATGATTTACATAATATTAAAACTTCTGAATACAGGGTGAAAAATTAGCTCAATGTCCTGTTGAAGAAGTGAACGCTGCCCAGAGGATCGGCTGGCAGCTTTACTTTTTTTGTGTCCTTTAGCAGACACAACCCTCTGGAGGGTTGGTTCTGGCTTCTTCTCTCTTCTAGTGCCGCATTGAAATGTTTAGAAAATGTTTCAAATAAAATATATAGTTAGAATAAAAATAGCAACCTTAAATTACAAAACCATTATTTCCATTTGCAAGGTTGACTTGATCTTCAGCTCAGGTATTAAACAAGTTAAACTGAGAATAGTTATCTGAGTAAGATCAGTCTTTGAAAACTGGGTAACTTTGAGAAACCAACTTTTAGGGAAGTATTGCCCATTTCCAGAATTATTGTTGTGAGCAATGAAGTGCTGTATAACCGTAACTTTTCTCAAACCTAAATTTGGAGTGTTAACGATGCATTTATCAAAATAAGTACTTAATAAATCCATAGAAATCATCATTTAAAAGCAAACCTCTTTAATTTTTTAAAGTTTTTATTTAAATTCCAGTTAGGTAATGTTAGTGTAATGTTAGTTTCAGGCATTCAACATAGCGATTCAACAGTTTCAATCAGTACCCAGTGCTCATCACAACAGGTGCCCTCCTTAATCTCCATCACTTATTTTACCCCTTTCCTCAACCCTTTCCACTCTGGTAACCCTCAGTTTGTTCTCCATAGTTAAGAATCTGTTTCTTCTTCGATGGCCTCTGTCTCCTTTTTGTTTTTTTCATTTCCCATTTGTTTTGTTTCTTAAATGACACATATGAATGACAACATGTGACATTTGTCTTTCCATGAGTGACTTATTTGACTTAATATACTCTCTTGCTTCATCCATGTCATTGTAAATGACAAGATTTCATTCTTTTTTTTTTTATGGCTGAGTCGTATTCCACTATATAAATATTCCACTACATACACACACGCACGCACTCACGCACGCACGCACATACATAAACACTTCTTTATCCACTCATCAGTCAATTCGACTTAGGCTATTTCTATAGCAAAGCCCTCTTTAAAGTCTTGAGAAAGAAAAATCTGGTTGATGAATTGTCTTTAGTTACATTTGCATGTATGCAAGGTGACCAACTGTATTTTATGGATAATAATGCCAGTTAGTTGTTGTGAACTTGTTTTTATAGCAAAATGCTTTTGTTACAAATCTGAAGACAATCAGCATGTCACTTTACTGTTGCAGAGTGATTATGTCATATCCTGCAACATCCTGTTTTGGAGTCCATTACATAGTCAGTTTTCTTTTTTGTTGAAGGGTAAGGATTTAATACTGAGTACACGTTTTTGAGAAAAAATGTGATTCATATATATTTACCCCAACAAGTATGTGCTTTAAAAATGCTTAATATATTAGTCCAAGTCAATAATTTCTGCATAAAGTGTAACGTACTCTGAATATTCTATTCATGTAGAAGGACTAATTAGGACTTTTCTTTGTCCTTTAGTGATAGATGTATTTAGCTAGCCCAGTAAGCATATTATGTCCATTGTAGTGCATGTAGTTATAATTAGAAAAGTAAAAGCTGTTTTTGTGGAATGAGATCTACAAGTTGACTTGTAGGGGAAGAATATATATTCGGTACCATTCTTGGTGGGGAGAGGAAAATAACATTTGTGAGGCACCTAGTCTGTTCCAGGTTTATACTTGATATTACCTCTTCTAATCCTCCTGGCATCCCAAATGGCTAGGGGTATTCTTCCCAGTTTTCAGATGAGACAAGAAGTTGAAGCGACTCGTCCATATCACATGGTTATTACAGAGATGAGTTTGTTTTTGAAGCCAACTCTATCTTTCCAGTTCTTATATCTAGGTGTTTTTCATAGCTCCAAGCAGCTTCCTGTTTCTACGGTTGTTTCTATCTTATTCTGTTATGTCTCCATTTCCATTTTTACACTTTTAATGGAAAAGTCACATGAAACATAATATCGCAGGACAGAGTCAGAAAATCAGGAGCTCATGTCTGTTCCTCTTGTAAACTTGCTTAATTAACTTTGATTTAGCTTTGATTTTGGAGAAAGAGAAAGCTAAAGAATGTCTTTTGGCATATTCCAATCTCTATAGGATATTTAGAGGCTTGAGGACATGCTGAAAGTTAGAAATCATATCCGGGGTTAAAAATACCTAGATTTCATTTTTCAAAAATGCATTAGACCACTTAACATTTCACAAACCTTTTGGCATTTTCTAGCTCTTGTAAATTTAATTTGGCAAAGCTGTTTTTTAATCTAAGAATGCTTGTGTTTGACTGGTATGGCCATCATGTTTATGCAAAATACTTGGCTACATAAAGATACTGAGTATACCCACTAGGTTTTGCAAAATACCTGGGTATTTTACATTCAGTTTTTTTGATGTTTACCTTCTCAGTTTAATAATTAGCAGTTTGTAAACTGTATATTTCTATCCAATAAAAACTTTTTAAAAAAACTTTTCTAAATACAATGCTAGAGAATTAAAAAAAGCCAGGACTCTCTGCCTGTTCTTTGGAGTGAACATAGAAAATCGAAGCCAAGCTGGGATGTTCATTTACAGTAATAACCGCCTGATCAAAATGCATGAGAAAGTGGGCCCGCAGTTGAAACTGAAGTCCTTGTAAGTATATTTTTGTTTTCAGAGGCATAGGCAGGATGAGGGAGGTTTCAGTAAGATTCTGTCTTTGGACTTAGATGAGTGCTTAATCATAATGGGAGCAGGTGTCTGGTCCTCCGGTCACCCTTCCCATCAGTGCGCAGGCATTAATATGCCTAATTTATAATATCAGCACAACTGCATGCCTGCTTGAAGGAAAACCACACTTTGGGAAATTTCTTCAGTACATTTCCTGAGCAACTTGATGTTTTACCATCTCTTGCACCATCTCCTCAGGTTAGAATTTTAATATTTTACCGATGTAAAAAGAATAGAAGCATAATGGAGAAATTTTTGGAAAGGAAAATCCATAGTCTTGTAAAGCAACCCTGTTAACATTTTATGCAGCCCTTACATGTATGAGTTCTTGGCAGTTACCTGCGTGAGCATGTATTACAAACCCTCTTTAACCTATCTGGATTCCAGAGTAATACGTTCTGCTGCTTTCCTGATGGTCCAAAACTCCATGTGCTGCTTTCATGAATTATGTAGGCAGTCAGGGTAATTGTGACCAGTAGAATGACTCAGGGATCAAACAGAATTCTTGTGATTAATAGAATGGCTCAGGGGACCATTTTTCATGTTATTTCTCACTTTTGAGGAATTAGCAGTTCATTCATTTGTTCATTCAACAAACACTTAAACTGCAGTGTCATGCACCGGGTACTGTACTAAGCTCTGCACACAAGATGGTGAGGACCTACTACCCTCTGCCAAAAAACTTATAGTCCAGTAAAAGGAACAAATATATAAATATATGTTTTTCATATCATGTGGAAACAGTAAGAATGATGTTTTAAAAATTAGTGTATTTTCTTGCTTAAAACCCCAGTGGGTATAGAACTGGTTACCATGGTCTTCCAGTGATCTGGCCTCTGCCTGGCCCTGTTATGGCCCCACCTGTACCCACCCTCTCACTGTATTCTCACACCATCCAACTTCCAGTTTCTCACATATCCCAAGCTCATTCCTGCCTTATAGCTTTGCCACTTGAACCTTCTATCCTCAGACTCCTTACTGCTGGTCTGGGTACGTTACTTAGGCCCTAACTCTAAAGTCCCCTCCACAAGAAGGTCTTCCTGTGCTGTCTAACTAAATTCAGCCCCTGTGATTGGCTCTTATTACTCTTCACATGGTATAGCACCTGCTTTATTTTCCTTCTACTACTTATCACCATTGGAGATGATCTGGTCACCCTTACTGCCTGCTACCCTTCAATAGAAGAGAAACTTTATAGACAGGGGCTTTATTTTTTTGTTCAATACTGTATTCCCAGTTCCTGGAATAGGGCCAGGTGCTGACCATGGATGGATGGATGAATATGTGCTAGAGGCAAGCATCAGGTACAAAAAGAGCATTTGGGAAGAGTAGTAAACCAAACTCGGGGAAGTTGAGTCAGGCTTCCTGGAAGAAATGATGCCCAAATTTACACTTAGAGAATGAATAGTTAAGGAAGGGGAGGGCAGAAGGGGGAAGTAGTGAAACACATGATGGGGAGCAGCCCTACACTGGGAAGGCTTGATTTGTGTGCTTTGCCAAGGGCAGTTGGGAGCCTCGGAAGAACTAGACAATTGATGTTCTTTCCCAAAACAGGGAAATCAAGCAGAATATTCTGCCACTAGGCAGCAATATCCCTGTTATGTACATCATAAGCTGCTAAAAATCTGAAAAAATTCAATTTATCCATCAGACTAACAGGCAGATACCCGTCACTTTTGGGGATAATCCAGTCCTTGTGTTCCCTTAGTAGAATTCACTGAGCACCCCATGGACCTCTCCAGTGACAAGGAAGAACCCAACCTGATGGATGAAATGAGGATGGAGAAAGTGACTCTGGCCAGATCATTAAGAGGGTTATGTCAGTTTATCTCCGCAGAGCACTGTTAGTGGTGTCTAATGCTAAAAGACCTCCTCTTTCTACCTACCCTGACTCCCATGTAAGGTTTAGGTTTGGGAAAAAGTCATATATATTTAGTAACAGTGCATTAGGAGACTTTTTATTACGAGAGCAAACACACCTATGATTACTATAGACTTATGTAACAAAATACAATTATATCATAACTTGTTAAACTTTGACATCGTCCAGACCCAGTGAATAAATTTATTTGTAAATTTAAATGATTTCAAAAGACCATGGTGTATTTGCTTTTTCCTTAGCTAAATTTTTTAATGTATTTCTTCTTCCAGACTTGGTGCAGGCGTGGTTGGAATTGTTAATATACCCTTGGAGATCATGGAGCCATCCCATAATAAGCAGGAATTTCTCAATGTCCCAGAGTATAATCATCTGCTAAGAGTCATGGGGCAGTACTTGGTGCAGTATTGTAAGGACACCGGGATCAGTGAGTATTCAGTAGTCATATAGTAAGAGATAGTGGGGAATCCACTTGTGTGGTTTCTTTAATTTGGAGTGAGGGCGCTGACCTAGACAACGAGGAGCCCAAAGCCCTGTGAAAGCACTCCTTTTATTTATTAAAATAGTAATAATGAAATGGGGCTCCTGGGTGGCTCAGTCGGTTAAGCGTCTGACTCATGGTTTTGGCTCATGTCTTCATCTCACTTTGTGCGAGTTCAAACCCTTTATCAGGCTCTAGCTGACAGCACGGGGCCTGCCTGGGATTGTCTACTCCTCCCCTGCTTGTGTGTGTGCGCTCCCTCTCTCGCAAAATAAATAAGCTTTAAAAAATGTAGTAATAATATATTAATAAAATATAGGAAATGAGAAGGGAGCTTGTCGCAGAATCTTTCCAGAATATTATGTGAAAAAGATCAAAAACTGTAAGAGGTCAGTGAGCAGTATGAGAGCTGATCATGGAGGAAGGAAGCAGAAGTTTGCCTTGGTCGGCCTCGGACACCATTCCAAGACTCTACTGTGCAGGGGCACGTAGTTCCATACAGACCTGAGTGGCCCCCATAGCGCTGTTATGTCCTGCCATGGCATAATCACTGTTTACCCTGGATAATTGTAGATGTGTGTTAAACCTTGTTTTGTATAGCTAACAAGTCTTGAATATATTAATTCAATAAGAGTTTGAAAAGCATTCAAATAAATACAATCAGATACTTAAGATAAACTTCAGTTATCTGGGAAATTTGGCTCATTCAGACCATTTCAGCCTCCAGAGACACCTGAACAACGAGATGGTGTGCTGTGCATGAATGAAATAAACTTTCTTTAAGTTATACAGGCATAGGGCTTCATCTATGGAAAGAAGTAGACAGGCTACTGTGTATTTGTTCAATGATTTGCATGAAGTATGTATAATTCATGCATATCACAAATTATGTCTCTACCCTTGAGACAACTTAAAATCTTACTGCTCTACTTGAGGTTGTGATTTAGAATATTTTCTTTTCTTTTGTACTCACTTGGCTTCTCCCTAAAATTTTCTTACCGCAGTGAAACAGGAAAGACTAAAGGAACTCAGAGCAGAAACATGCGAGTGTGAATAAAGGTGTGGGCACAGATTTCTTGCCAAAGCTGGATTTTCCTGTCATGGTCTAAAACCTTCTCTGAAAGACAGATATCTTATGTTTTCTCTCATATGTGAATCTTGAAAAACTTAACAGAAGACCATGGAGGAAGCGAAGGGGGAAAAATAGTTACAAATAGGGAGGGAGGCAAACCATAAGAGGCTCTTAAATACTGAGAACAAACTGAGGGTTGATGGGGATAGGGGAGAGGGGAAACTGGGTGATGGGCATTGAGGAAGCACTTGTTGGGATGAGCGCTGGGTGTTGTATGGAAGCGATTTGACAGATATAATTTTATATTATAATTTAATTTAATACATTAAGTATATTATAATTTATATTAATATTGAATATATTATAACAACATATTAATATAATTTAATAATATAACTTTAAATTATATTAAAAAAAACCTTCCCTGAGTGCGCAGCATTAGTATCACCTGAGAGCTTGTTAGAAATGCAGCATCTCAGACCTACTGGATGAAAATCTGCGTGTGAGAGACATGGCCAGTGATTTGTATGCACGTTAGAGTTTGAGAGGCACTGCTCTGAAGAGAACAGGTACTCCGTGTTAGCACAGACGTACTTTGTCCATATGTCTTTTTTCTCAGAGCCGTGTCTGAAGTTCTACTAAATGTAGGAATGAGTACCTTACTTGGTGGGTTATGCTTAAAGCTGTAGAACACAAGGATATTCAGAGTGAGGTGTAAATCAAGCATCTACTCTCTGGTCCCTGAATGCTAGCCTGACCTAGAAAAATCATTAAGCATTTGAAAACTCCTCCACTCTCCTCATATTTTCTCTATCTTATTCGTCCTTGGACTAAGGAATGCAGCCCTCAGAAAGAAGCATGGAAATTCAAGGTGATAGGCATCGTCTCCATCCCAGCCCACACTTCCTCAGGACTGTCATACTGAGTCCTGTTTCAGGAAGGGCTCTCTTGAAGCCCCTTTTCCTGGTATGGGAGTGCCCTCCTAACCTCTGTAGTCTCAACTTCTGGGTGTCACTTGCCTGCTTCCCCTGACCCCTTGTATAACCCCCCATCTTCATCTCAACCTATTTTTTTTTCCAGAAATTTCTCAGGGGGTGCACTAAGAGTCTAAATAAGTTATGTTTGCATTTTAATTACTATTAGTTAATGCCAGGCATTTTCCCAATTCCATAGCTGTCTATGAATGGATTTAGGGGTACTTTTTCAAAAGATGTTCCTCTAGAAGGGAGTCAGGGAGTGGAGAAAGGTTAGTGAGCATGTGTATTTATTCACTTAGTGGACATCACAGCCTCATCCCTAAACTTCCTTATTGAACTGAATTAAGTAATCAAGGTCAGAGTTGGTAGTCTCAGGAACTGTGCTGAGGAGATCGATCTTGAAGGTCTTTGTGTGTTCATTCCCACAGGAATAACCAAAGTCATCTAATGCTTGACTAATACTCTAAAAGCCAGTATTACAGGGCACACAAATTTAATGAAAAGTATTTGGGTAGATTTTTGCCTTATAAATAAAAGATACAGTCTTTGTGTTTGCTATAAATCTGATCTGTTTCTATGGAAAATTGGGGCCTTGTAAAAATCAAATCAGCAGAAAGGAAAATGGAGGGGTAATGACTTTGTGTCATTTATGAAATCTGCATTTACATTTGGCACAGATGGTGCTGAGAACCTCGGAAATATTTTTCTGAGTCTGACCTCACCTCACTGTCTGCTACTGTGTTTCCTAAAGCTTTATGCATCCTTACAGTGAAAGGAAATATTAATCAGCAGCTGTTTGGAGTAGAGAAAGAGAAGGAAAGTTAGAAACATCAAATGAAATTGGGGTTTGAACAGAGCAATTGCATTGAAATTTGTTACAAAACTTTTCATAAATGGATGAGAACAGAGCAGATGTGTTAAGTGAAATCTGTGACATAATAAGTGTCACCTTTCCTAGAACTCAAACTGTAGGTCCTATAAACCAGTCACTCGCTGATGCTTTAATCCCCTCTACCCCACCCAGCCCTGCCCAGGCAAGTGGACTGCCATTTTAAGCCTGAGTCAGGGTTTCTTATGAAAGAAAAATTGCTACTTCTTGAGGCAGCCCGTGAATCTCTGCATAGCTCTATTAGAAGATACATTTTCTTATCGAAGCCGAATCTATTTCTCATGAGTTGTTTCATTCATTCACCTGTGGTAGACATGGAGGGTTCTAGGACTAACAAGTCAGACATGTTCCGCCCTCTCTGGGAATTTGCAGTCTAGTAAGGCTACCAGGATTTGATACTTAGAAGTAGGATTGGCGCCCAACAGGAAGAATGGGTGCTGCAGACACCACTGCTCAGGAGCCAGAGAAGGCCTGGAGGAAGCCTTTAGGGGTGTTTCCCCAAGGATGAGGCACAGTTAGGCCAACATCATTTTTCCCTCTTGGGGCCATGAAGATAGGCCTAAAACCTTACTAAATGGCAACCTCCCAGATATTTGATGACAAGCTTTCTGTCTCTCTTCAGTCTTGTATCCTAACATTTCCGAGTTCTGTTGCTGTTCTTCACTTGATATGGTGTAAATGGTGATAAATATATTCACCATTTTCATGTTATACTTCAGAAAGTGTGTTTGCCACCCAGACACAAAAATTTCAAATGAAACCCAGCCTTGAATAAAATGGGATCATCATCCCTTTTTTAATTATTTTAAGTCATAATTCTATTGATGAACCTAATATATTAACTCTCAGTAAGCACGTTTTTGACCTTCAGTGTCTTTATTGCCAACTAGAATTACCAGTAAAGTTTTTTTTTTTAATTTTTTTTAATGTTTTATTTATTTGTAGGAGAGAGAGAGACAGCGTGAGCAGGGAAGGGTCAGAGAGAGAGGGAATCACAGACTCTGAAACAGGCTCCAGGCTCTGAGCTGGCAGTCAGCACAGAGCCTGACGCGGGGCTCGAACCCACGAACTGCGAGATCATGACCCAAGCGAAAGTCGGATGCTTAACCGACTAAGCCACCCAGGCGCCCCCCCCCAGTAAAGTTTTTAATACGTATTCTTGTTAAGCCATCCATCTCATATATTTTTTCCCCAGTGTTTTTGGACTTCAGAGTAGAATCATACATTTAATTGTGTTACATGCTATCACCTTATTTAGCCCATCCTTTCAGGTTGCCACTACTTTTTTTTGAATCTAATGTTGACTTCTAATTAATAAATGGTATACTGGATAAAGGCAATTGGTCAATTAAAAATCTTTGTGATTAGGCTCTTTCCTAGTTCATACCAATTTCTTGGTTTGTGTATAATTTTGAAAAAGAGATAATATTTGTTAGATGAATAGTTTCTTTAAAAAGTAATGCTTATGCCTTAGCTTGGGTTGCTATAGCAAAATTCTATAAACTGGTGGCTTATGAACAACATAAATATATTTCTCACAGTTCAGGAGGCTGGAAGTCCAGTATCAGGGTCCCAGGATGGTCAGAATCTGGCAAGAACTCTCTTCCAATTTGCAGACTGCTGACTTCCCCTGATATTCTCACATGGTGGAAAGAGAGTGAGCTAGCTCTCTGGCCTTCCATAAGGGCACTAGTCTCATCACGAGGGATTCACTCATATGACCTAATCACCTCCCAAAGATCTCTCTGCCAAGTACTATCACACTGGTATTAAATTTCAGCATATGAATTTAGTGGGGATGCAAACATTCAGTCCATAACACTATAGTAGGTAGATCCAGCTAGCTGCTCACGACAAATATTGTTTCTCTTATTATGTACTTCAGTCTATGAAATCTCAGAAAAGCACTACAAAAAAAAAAATGAAATGCACCATTTCTGCTAGGATACGTGCTGAGTGAGGTCTATAAAAATATTGAAAGGTGAGACTGTGAGACCAGTTTATTTGGAGATACAGACCAAGAAATAATTCATATCTCTTTTTTTATTCAGTTTTTGAAGTCACTGATTTTATATATTCTATTTCATTTAAAAATACAATATTTTCAATAGCATATGTTTTATTTTTAAATTTCTCACTTTGGTGTTACAGACCGATTATTTCCTCAGAATTCATATGTTTTAGTTCTAACCCCCAGTATCTCAGAATGTGACTGTGGTTGGAGACAGAGCCTTTGAAGATGTGATTAAGTTAAAAAGGCCATTGGAGAGGACCCTAATCCAGTCTGACTGGTGTTCCTTTAAAAAATTTTTTTTTACATTTATTTATTATTGAGAGACAAAGAGAGACAGAGCACGAATAAGGTAGGGGCAGAAAGAGGAGGAGACACAGAATTTGAAACAGGCTCCGGGCTCTGAGCAAGCTGTCAGCACAGAGCCCGATGCAGGGCCCAAACCCGTGAACTGCGAGATCATGACCTGAGCTGAAGTTGGTCGCTCAACTGACTAAGCCACCCAGACCCCCCTGCTGTTCTTATAAGAAGAGGGAATGTGGACAGAGAAACTCCGGGGATGGGTGGGTGCAGAGAAAAGATGGTGTGAGGACACAGCTAGAAGGTGGCCATCTCCAAGCCAAGGAGAGAAGACTCACAAGAAACCAAACTTTCCCACATCTTGAAGTTGGACTTCTAGCTTTCACAGCTGTGAGAAAATAAGTTTCTGTTGTTGAAACCACCCAGTCTGTTTCTGTTGTAGTTGCTGTTGTTGTTATGGAATTCCAAGCAAACTAATATAGGAGATTGAGAAATTGGACAGAATTAAAGAGAATAGTATAAAGAAACCCATAAATCCATCATCCACCCTCAACAGTTATCAACTCTGGGCAGACTGGTTTCATTTACATTCCCACCTACTCTTCAACAATTAGATTATGAAGAAAATTCCAGACATTATATAATTATTTTAAATGGATCTATGATGTATTTTTGAAAGAACTCTATTTAGAAATATAACCGCAATACAAAAACACTTAAAATTATCAATACTTCCTTAATAGCATAAAATATCCAGTCTGTTGTTATATTACAAGTATCTCCTGTCATCATATAACTCCTAGCCCCTCCTACCCGTCCCCATATTTCTTTTTCTCTCCTGGTTTTCCTTGCAATTTATTTGTGGGAAAAACTGGGCTGGTTGTTTTGTAGTTTTCATATATAAATTTGGTTGCTGCATTACTAGGTGTGGTTTAACAGGTTTTTTTATTCTGTTAATTTTTTTGCAAATTGCAAATTGCACCTTGACCAAGTTTAGATGTGGTGGTTTTTTGTTCGGTTGGTTGGTTGGTTGGTTGGTTTTTGTCAAGACGCTTCATAGGTAGTAGTGTATTCTACCATCAGGTTGCCTGATTCTTTCTCTTTTAATGGTATTAGCAGTTAATAATCAATGCTTGGGTCCGTAAGAAGTTCCAAAATCTTCTGTTCTAATTCTATCATATTTTTATCATTTGTTAGCTCTAATACTTCTGATACTTCTAAAACATTTTTCATCTTCCACTTGGTCACCTAAGTTAGTTTGTAATTTTACTACTTGACAGAAACAACATAGAACTCCATACTGATAAAAAAAAATTGCATTGAATAAAAGCTTGATTAGAGATAAAATTAAAAAAATAAAAATGATACAGACATTTGCCTGGACTTATATGGCATAAATATGTACTCTATTTAAAATCATTACTTCCTGCCATCTCTCAGCAAATAGCAGGATGGTTCAGGAGTTCATTGGATTGATTTCTGGTTTAAAAAAAAAATCACATTCTTAGATTTAATCCATTTACACTGCTTTCACCTGGTAATTGAAATTATCACCATTGACAGCACTTATGCTTCCTTTTCTTTCTGACTGCACTTTTATTATTATCATGATAATGACATTTTTTACATCTACAATGAGTTTTCATGCTAAAGTATCTCAGAGGATCTCACTTATATTGCAAATAAAATCCTAAAAAGCCTTGTACCCTTCTTTTTCTGGAATGAAATACACTCTTATTCTTACAGTCTGATTACCCCGGCCATGCCAGAAGCAAGACTTCAGTCTGCTTATGTGTGCCCTAGTAAAGAGGAGTAGGCTGCATTTTAATGACTGAATTTAAAACAATGCAATGAGAATTAAACATAAGCTGTATTAAAAAAAAAAAAAGTAGATTGCATGGCCAGGGTCAGTGTGTGTGTGTGAAGGAAATTGAGTTCCTCATCCTGAAACAAAGTGGTCGGGCTATGGAGATTGACCAGGTCCAGCCTGTGGTCCATCCATAGCTTACTCCCTTCGGTATAGAGCTCCCAGGGACTATTTGAGCCATAGAGGGTGGTCAGCCCAGCCTGCAGCAAGTGATGGAGAATGTCGATGAGTGGATGGAGAAAGAAGGTCCAAACGTCAAGTCAGTTTTGTCACCTGTGGAGACTGGGACTTGAAAGTCACGCTCCTGGGCCGGTGCTAGTACTTGGGCTTGCCAATGGCAGATTACTTCCAGCAGTGTATTAATCCGAAAAAGGGTTGCACCTTTGCCATGGGCTGCTGGCCCAACAATGGACTTCTAGACATAAACAGGGGTCTTAGCCTGCAACACATAGGACAGCCCCACGGTGGCATTGATGACTGCAAGAACATTGCCAACATAATGGAGATACTTGCATATGAAGGTTTCCTTGTCAAGCAGACATAGAACCCATTCTGTTTGGCTAAGGACAGGATGGGGCAGGACAGCGTAGATGCTTGGCCCAGCCCCAAATCCTTCCTTCCCTCACCAGAGGGGCAAAGGGAGAGTGGCATAGCTGTATGTCCAGAGTGGCCCCAGCCTGCCCTGAGGGCTTGGGCCTTGGGTAAGGGCTTGGTCACTTGGCCCCTCTGGAGGGGCTACCTTGTGTCTCCCACCTTTTCCCCTCAACCTCAGCCAGTATTAGCCCCTCCCATTGTGGGCATGGGCTTGAGAGACCCAGGTACTCACTGCCTCCTCCCTAGTACACAGGCTTCTACTGGGGCCACCAAGGCCCCCTGCTGTGCCTCCTGCCCCTCTGTAGTCCATGGTGTGTGGTGCCTCTGGGCTCCAGGACAGATCAGGCTCTACCTTGTGTCTACCCCCATCCTCACTATGAACGTGCCCCTGAATAAAGTTGGGGCAACGAGGGGAAAAAAAGTAAATTTGAGTCTTTAGATGTTGAGAACATTAAGTCAGTGGGCTTTGTGTATGTCTGAGTAAAGTGAGTCCTGGTGGAAAGATAAACTTTGCTAACGCAGATACTGAGGAGAGTGAGCTGGCTAACAGAGCTATTGCCCATAATGACACAGAACTTCAGGAATATTCTTTAGGTTAGATTACTATGTCCAATTTTAATTGCCTTATCATATAGGGAATTTAAAAAGCTGAATGTATTCAAAGAAAAGCATTGAAAATAATTAAATAAAAATATAACTTAAAAAGAGAAAGTAAAAGTTATTTCTTCTTGAAGGAAGGCATAGAAGAAGCCTAACTTTCCTTGGTTTGTTGTCATAAGGCTTCTGACCCTCTTCCTTCTAGTACCCAGTGCACAGAATGATATGTTGCTGAACTAGGAGCCAGGGAGCCCTAGGAGATTTTAGAGTATTATTTGGAATCTTTTAATTCCTGTCTACCAATAATTGTCTAAAATACCATTATACCTCATACATACATAGGCTACAGTTTTAATTTGTTTAAATGTTTATTTTTAGAGAGAGGGAGACATGGAATCCAAAGCAGGCTCCAGGCTCTGAGCTGTCAGCACAGAGCCCGACATAGGGCTCGAACCCATGAACCATGAGATAATGACCTGAGCCAAAGTTTGGATGCTTAACTAACTGAGCCACCCAGGAACCCCTACAGTTTTTCAAATATGTGTGGATGTAGTTGTGTGTAGTAAAATACAGAATCACATAGAAGTGATATTGAATTCAATTTTTTTCATGTATTTTCTCAGTTTGGGGGGTAGTGTTCTGACATTATTTTACAGCTTGAGGCGATCCACATGGGAAAGCACTGATATAAAATGAGAGGAAATGATGCTGTGTTGCCAGGTGAAGGTAGTGAAGTTGACACTTCCAGGGAGTTGGATCACTTCCTCAGATTCCTGGAGCTTTGCCCTGGAGCCTCCTGTGCTCTCAGTAGAGTGAAGTAGAAACATTCTGCCACTTGCTTCTGCCAGTGACTATCCCCATAAAGTGAGACTTGCCCAACCCACTTCATCCCCGTAGGAGCTTTGAGAAAGAAGGGGCTGTGAGCACCTTCACCACCACTGAAGACATCTTGCTTTGCTGTCCTTCAGTTCAAATAGAGTACTTGGATAAGTGGTTATGTAGCAGCTCTCATACGTGCCTCACAGATTCTCTAAGCTGTAATGGCAGTTCTTCCTTATAAGTGGCCATTGGCTTCAAAAGTGTAGGTCATCACTTCCAGCTGATTGGAGTTGGTCTATTCGTTGAAACCAGTTTGCCATTCCTAACCAAGAGATTCCATCAAGAATATAGATGATCTGGGGTGCCTGGATGGCTTAGTCGGTTAAGCGTCTGACTTTCGCTTAGGTAATGATCTCGCAGTTCGTAGGTTCGGGCCCCGCATCGGGCTCTGTGCTCACTGCCAGCTCAAAGCCTGGAGCCTGTTTCAGTCTGTGACTCCCTCTCTCTCTGACCCTCCCCTGCGTGCTCGCGCTCTCTCTCTCTCTCTCTCTCTCCTAGAAATAAAAAAAAAACATTAAAAAAAACAGAATATAAATGATCCAACAGTTAAACATGGATCAGCTTACAAAAGGTCTGATATCTAGCTTAGCTAAGAATGAGGGGTAATGATAAACAGGACAGTTTCAACAGAGCAGGAGGCATGATTTACAATATCCAGAGAATAGAGATGTAATTTCTGTCTCAGGAGATCTTTAAAAATAGAATATAATCATCTGTTTAGTTGCAGAACAACCCGAAGTCAGGGACCTGATAAGCACCTTCATCTCATGATTTTCTTCTTGCTTTGATTTCATAACTGTTTTAGCCTTCCTTATTTTGATTGAAACCATCAAAGCTTTGCTTTGGTAGCTTATTACTGAATTTTATTACTTCTCCTCTTGGCTAATTGATTCACTGGATGTCTTTGTACAGTCTATGAATAGATACGAAACTGGCATCTAGGAGGGTGTTACATTTTTCCTCTTCTTAAGAGCCACAGTCTTTGTGAAACTGCTCTTTTAGTTACTGGTGTTTGGCAAATGTTTAGTAAGTTACTGCAGCAGTTCCCATTATTTTTCCTGAGTTTTAAAGGGCTCCTGAAAAATTAATCAGATCAATTTAAGCATTAGAAATACTCTGAATAAAGTACTCCATATATAGCTAGCAGTAAATTAAATCTTCACTTTTTCTCAGATACTTGTTCTAGGAATTAGGACTTTAAATCTGTGTGCATTAATTTCTGATTATTCCACCAATTTAAGCTTGTTGATTATTCAAACAAAAATTTCAAGATATGTATTGTTTCATAATTTTAAATATCACCTGTATGCTTGTAGCCATTTCCTGTTTACAAAATAAACTGAATTTTTAAAATCAGAGTACCTTTGAGGACATTCAAATAATATAATTTTGGAATCAATAAATTTTCAGTTTTCTTGATAGTGCTCGTTATAGGTGGGTGGAAATATTTAAGATATACTTTAAAAAATCAAGTACTTTTCAAATTTTGAGATTTCAGCTCTTTTAATTGTCTTCTGGATGAAAGGGTAATTAAAGAACCCTCATTAAGATACATTAACAATAACATCAGTTATTAAAACCACATATGTAACCAAATGTCCATAATTATATACCACACCATTAGTTAAGACCAACCCGATTTAATGAATTGCTATTATTATTATTAGTTTTATTATTTATTACCAGACTAGATAGAAAAGGATTTTTTTCCAGCTTTATTGGGGTATAATTGACAAAAATTGTGTATACTTAGAATGTACAAGATGATTTGATTTACCTATACATTATGAAATATTTACCATGATCATGTTAATCATCATTCACCTCACATAGTTGTCTTTTTTGTATGTGTGGAGTTAGATTGCTTAAGATCTATTCCCTTAGTGAATTTCAAGTATACCTTACAGTACTACTAACCACAGGCACCATCCCATACCTTAGATCCTCAGAACTTATTGATCTTACTAGTGAAAGCTTATACCGATTGACCGACATCTCCCTATTCCCCTAGTCTACAGCCACTGGCAACTACCATTCTACTTTCTGTTTCTATGAATTCAACTTTCTTTTTTTAGATTTCTACATATGAATGATACCATATAGTGTTTGTTTTTCTCTGTCTGGCTTATTTCACTTAGCATAATGGCCTTCAGTTTCATTTACATTGCAAATGACGGTATGTCAAACTATTTATGGCTGGATATCCTTTTTTTAAATGAGTTTTTTTCATGTTTATTTATTTTTGAGACAGAGAGAGACAGAGCATGAGCAGGGGAGGGGTAGAGAGAGAGACACAGAATCCAAAGCAGACTCCAGAGCTCTGAGCTATCAGCATAGAGCCTGATGTAGGGCTTGAACCCACAAACTTCAAGATCATGACCAGAACCGAAGTCTGACACTTAATTGACTGAGCCACCCAGGCACCCCACTATTCTATCTATCTAATCATATTTTTATCTATCAGTGGACATATAGGTTTCCATATTTCTCTATCTTGGCCATTCTGAATAATGCTGCAGTGAACATGATATTGAAGATCTCTGTAAGACATTTTATTTCCTTCAAATGTATGTCCATAAGTGGGATTTCTGGGTCAGATAGTAGGTCTGTGTTTAATATTTTGAGAAACCTCCATACTGTTTCCATAATGGTTGTACCGATTTACATTCCCACTAACAGTGCATGAGAGTTCCCTTTTTTCCACATTCTCATCAACACTTGTTATCTCTTCTCTTTGAGATTATATTGTGCTTTTGATTTGCATTTCCCTGATAATAAACACCTTTTCATGTACCTTTGGCCGTTTGTATATCTTTGTTGTAGGACTGTCTATTCAGGTCTTTTGCCTATTTTATTATCAGAGTGTGAGTGTGTATGTATTTTTGTATGTATGTATTTATTGCTATTGGATTGTATGAGTTCCTTGCATATTTTAGGTATTAAACCTTTATCAGATATATGGTTTACAAATATTTTCCTTTTTATGATGACTTTTCATTTTGATTGTTTTCTTTGCTGAATAGAGGCTTTTCAGTTTGATGTGATCCCATTTATTTTTTGTTTGAATTTTTTTGTTGTTTGCTTTTGTTATCTTTGCTTTCAGTGATGTATCCAAAACAGACCAATGTCAAGAAGCCTTTTCCCTATGTTTTCTTCTAGAAGTTTTATGGTTTCAGGACTTAAAATTTCTCTCATCAGTGTCTTATAGTTTTCAGCGTATAGGACTTTTAACCTCCTTGGTTAAATTTAATCTGAAGTATTTTATTGTTTTTTTAAAAAATGTAACTTGTTGTCAAGTTGGTTAATATACAGTGTATACAGTGTGTTCTTGGTTTTGGGGGTAGATTCCTGTGATTCATTGTTTACCTTCAACACCCAATGCTCATCCCAGCAAGTGCCCTTTTCAATGCCCATCACCCATTTTCCCCTCTCCCCTGCCCCCCCACCCCCCATCAACTCTCAGTTTGCTCTCTGTATTTAAGAGTGTCTTCTGGTTTGCTTCCCTCTCTGTTTGAAACTATTTTTCCCCTTTCTTTCCCGCATGATCTTCTGTTAAGTTTCTCAAGTTCTAGATATGAGTGAAAACATATGATACCTGTCTTTCTCTGGCTGACTTATTTCACTTAGCATAATACTCTCCAGTTCCATTCGGATTGTTGCAAATGGCAGAATTTCATTCTTTCTCATTACCAAGTAGTATTCCATTGTATATATAAACCACATCTTCTTTATCCATTCATCAGTTGATAGACATTTGGGCTCTTTCCATAAATTGGTTTTTGTTGAAAGGACTGCTTTAAACATTGTGGTACATGTACTCCTATGAATCAGCACTCCTGTATCCTTTGGATAAATTCCTAGCAGTGCTATTGCTGGGACATAGGGTTGTTTTAATTTTTTTTTTTTTTTTTTTGAGGAACTTTCACACTGCTTTCCAGAGCAGCTGCCCCAGGTTGCATTCCCACCAACAGTGCAAGAGGTTTTCCATATCCCCACATCCTTCCCAGCATCTGTTCTTATCTGAGTTGTTAATTTTACTTACTCCGACTGGTGTGAGGTGATATCTCAGTGTGGTTTTGATTTGTATTTCTCTGATGATGAGCAATGTTGAGCATCTTTTCACGTGTCTCATGGCCATCTGGATGACTTTTTTGGAAAAATATTCATGTCTTCCCATTTCTTCACTATATTGTTTGTTTTTTAGGTGTTGAGTTTGGTGAGTTCTTTAGAGATATTGGATACCAACTCTTTATCCGATATGTCATTTGCAAATATCTTTTCCCTTTCCGTTGGGCCTTTTAGTTTTGTTGATTGTTTCCTTTGCAGTGCAGGTGCTTTTTATCTTGATAAGGTCCCAATAGTTTACTTTTGCTTTTAGTTCCCTTGCCTTTGGAGACATGTCAAACAAGAAATTTCTGTGGCTGAGTTCAAAGATTGTTGTTGCCTATTTTCTCCTCTAAGGTTTTGATGTTTCCTGTCTCACATTTAGGTCTTTCATCCATTTTGACTTTATTTTTGTGTATGGTGTAATAAAGTGGTGCAGTTTCATTCTTCTGCATGTTGCTGTCCAGTTCTCCCAGCATCATTTGCTAAAGAGACTATCTTTTTTCCATTGGATACTCTTTCCTGCGTTGTCAAAGATTAGTTGGTCATACATCTGTGGGTCCAATTTCTGGGTTCTCTATTCTATTTAATTGGTCAATGTGTCTGTTTTTGTGCCAATACCATACTGTCTTAATGATTATAGCTTTGTAGTAGAGGCTAACATCCAGGACTGTGATGCTTCCCACTTTGGTTTTCTTTTACAACATTATTTTGCAAATGAAGAAGTTTTCTTAATTCCTCTTTGAGATCTCTTTGAGATCTCTTTCAGTTCATTGTTAGTGGCAGAAATGCAACTGATTTTAGTATTTGGTTTTGTATTCTTTGTCTTTACTGATTTTTTTTTTTTGATGAGTTCTAACAGATTTTGGGGGGCAGTCTTTAGGTTTTCCATTTATATTATCATGTCATCTGCCAACTAGAATTCTTTTTTTTTTTTATTTCTTCGCTTCTGATTTGGGTGCTTTTTATTTTTTTCATATTTAATTGCTGTGGCTAGGACTTCCAGTGCAATGTTGATTGGAAGTGGTGAGGGTAGGCATCATTGTCTTTTTCCTAATTGTGATGAAAAACTTTTAACTTTTGCCTTTGAGTATGATATTAGCTGTGGACTTGACATAATGGCCTACATTGTGTTGAAGTACAGTCCTTCTAAACCTAATTTGTTGAGAGTTTTTATCATGAAAGGATATTGAATTTACTACACTTGATCTTAGCCAAAAGGCCGAGAAGTGATGAGGATATTGAATCTTATCAATGTTCTTTTTTTGAATTGAAGTGTAGTACACAACTTAACTTTAATTGCATGCAAAAGCTCTACCTTGTTATTCCTTTTCCCCGCAAACATTATTTGTTTTTAATTTCACAGTTCACATGTTTCAATATTGTGCATCCACTAAAAAATTATCATAGCTATAGTTATCTTTAATACTTATGTCTTTTAATCCTTATACTAGAGTTAAATGGTTTATACATCACCATCATAGTATTAGAATATTCTGAATCTATATACTTAGCTTTACCAGTGAGTTTTATATTTTCATGCTTTCAAGTTACTAATTAGTGTCCTTTCATTTCAGCTTGAAGAATTCCTTGTAGCATTTCTTATACAGCAGGTCTAGTGGTAATGAAATTCCTCAACTTTTGTTTCGGAAGTTCTTAGTGTCTCTTTAATTTCTGAAGGACAGCTTTCCTGGGTAAATTATTCTTGGTTGGCAGGCAGTGGTGTTCTTGTCATTTTGTTCAGCACTTTGATTATATTATCCCACACTCTCTTGACTTAGAAAGTTCCTCCTGAAATATCCACTGATAGCCTGGTGGAAGTTCCCTTTTTTGGAAGGAACTTTTTTTTTTTCCAGAGGTATCTGCATAAATCTCTACAGACAGAGTAATACATAAAAGAAAGTAGAAATGGACATCATAGGTTTTCTCCTATGGCCAATCTCTGGCTTACTTATCCACTTGATGAATCGTTTGCCTAGTCTTCAGTATCCAGTCGTTGGAACTTGGTTTTAGTAACATGTTGTAAGTTGTACTGTTGAGTGGTTTCTATCTGGAGGAGAAAAGTTGAAGTTCTATTCAGAACTTCAGAAAAGTTCAGAAAAAGCCATTTCTGATCCTGAGTGAAGAACTCTGGTTGTTATATTTTGTCCTGATATCTACTCTGAATGGTATATATTCTATGAGACCTGGGTGTCATGATGTTTGGGTTACTGAATGCTCTGTTCTGCTTTGATGGCCAGTTACCCTTCAGTATTATTTAGTCTTGTAAGTAAACATTAATCTCTGTGTATCTGCCTCTGAAAACAAGATCCTAACATAGCCACTGTGTTTAAGTATTTCACTTTCTAGAAGGAAAAATAGGCATAAAGTAAACTAAAATATAACACATGTTAAAGAGTAGTATGATTACATAAATAAAGATGAAAAAAAATTTTTTTTAAAAAGGGGCACCTGGATGGCTCAGTGTCTTAAACATCTGACTCTTGATTTTGGCTCAGGTCAAGATCTCATGCTTCATGGGTTCAAGCTCCACATCGAGCTCCATGCTAATGGTGCAGAACCTGCTTGGGATTCTGTTTTCCTCTCTTTCTTTGGCCCTCCCCTGCTTGCTCACTCTCTCGAAATAAATAGTCACTTTTAAAAATTAGGAAAAAAAGTGATATGATCACAGAGTATCATCCTGCCCTTGAGAGGTATATACTGGTGTTTCTAATATTCTAGGAATTTCATGAACCTTTAGATATTTATGTTGGGGTTCATGGTTGATACTTGTAGAAGTGAGTTGGGTTGTGTTAACTGTGTTCAGTTAATGTTTCAGGGAGAGACATTATTTCACCTTCATTTTAACCCAAGTAGCACATTAATAACATATTTTGTCAAGATCAGCAGCAACATTTTTTTGAGGGCTTGTCCTGTTCAGGATGCTGAGCTCTATGTTGAAGGCATACAAAGTTATAAAGCACAGTTTCTCCTTTCAAAAGGGACAGACTCCTTGGAGAAGCAATACTGAAAGAGAGGACAAATATAATGCAGCAGCCACTAAAATTTCTGCAGAGTGCTGTAGTTTTTAACACACCTTCCCATTTATTCCTTACGAGAACCCTGTAAGGCAAGTTTGTAAACACTCACTTTATGAGCAGAAAATTCAGTAGCTTCCCACAATTATCAACTAATGTATGGCAGAGACAACACTAGAAGCCCCCTGACTTAAATCTACAGTGGCTCTTTCCTTGACTTAGTAAGAGCTGAGTAGTTCACGTGGAAATCAGAGAACACAGTCTTACAAGCCCTGTGCAGGCACCAAAGAACATTTCAGGCTGTGGTGTGCAATGAAGAAGTGGAGTCTGGGTAGAGGCAAGACTGCGTGCTGAGCAGTTAGCAGAAAGCCAAGTTTGAGTTGAGAAAATCCCAAGAACCACAGTCCAAAAGGAAACTTGATGTGAGAGCTGCTAGGGGTTCTGTGAAGCAACAAGGGAGGAGACCTGGGAATCTGTAAGGGTAGCTTCCAGCCAGGCCCAATTTCATAGTTCCTCTTGAAGTCTGCCTTCCTTCCTTGCTGCTCTTAATGGCACACCGCATTCTGGAACTAAATTTTAACAGGCAGAGCAAAGTGTAGGGATGTTTATTTGTATTTTGTATAGATTATGCAGTCATAGGTTCAGGTTGTTGCATATTTTTTATTTCCAAGGTGTGTATGTTAGATGTTCATTGTTTTGACCTGGTGCATTGATGAAATGTTTTATATCTGCCACTCTTCAAGTGCGTAGTAGCCACATGTGCCTACTGGTTACCATGTTGGACAGAATGGTAAACATGGGTTCTTTTTTTAGAAAGCAATTTTAAAGTAATATGTGCACATGTAAAAATATACAAAGTTTTCAGGGGGTGCTTGCATGGCTTAAGTCAGTTAAGTGTCCAAATCTTGGTTTTGACTCAGGTCATGATCTCACGGTTTCGGGGGCTTTAGCCTGGCATCAGGCTCTGAGCTGGTGGTAGAGAGCCTGTTTGGGATCTTCTCTCTCCCTCTGTCTCTCCTTGACCCTCCCCGACTCATGCTCTCTCTGTCTCTCTCAAGAAATAAGTAAGCTTTTAAAAAATTAAAAAAAAAAAAAAACCCTAAGTGTTCAGACAGTTAAAAATGGAGAGTGAAAGTGTCTTCCTTGGCCTTCTTCTCAACTTCTAGCTCTCTCTCCAGTGCTATTAAAACTTTCCGTTGTTTCCTTTCAGGAATAGAAAGGTGTACCCATCAGAATTGTGTATGTGGAAGCTTTGTATAAATGACAAAAATTGATTATATTAGGTATTCTATTTTAGATCTTTATTTAAAACATATTATTAACATTCTGTCAAAGAGGTCTTGAAGCAACTATGTATGCATTTAGCTCTCACTGCCTGTTTCAAAGGTTGCCTTGAGTCCCCTTGTTTGGAAATAGCATTTATCATTTTCCTCTTTAGGCTTTTATGTTGTTTCCATTTTTTGTTGTTGTTCTTGCTATTCAAACAGTGTTGTAATATATATTGTCTTTGTTTTACATGTTTGTAGGGAAAAGTCCTACCAGTGCAGTTGCTGGATCAAAGGATGAGAACACAGCCTCTTAAGAAGGGCTCCTAATGGTCCTTCATGACAGGTGTTGTGTCTAAGCAAGGAGGGAGGATAGAATCTGGGCCAAGGCTAAGACATAAAAGACTAGAAAGAGAGGAGCCAGAGCTAAAATAAAGATGAGAAAGCTGTGGCTATGAGGCCAGGTGATAAATATCTGTACCAATAATCTTTTTTTTTTTTAACCTTTATTCGTGTTTGAGAGAGTACAAGCAGGGGAGGGGCAGAGAGCAGGGGACAGAAGATCCAAAGCAGGTTCTATGCTGACATCAGAGAACCCAATGTAGGGCTTGGACTCATCAACCATGAGATTGTGACCTGAGCTGAAGTCGGACACTCAACCAGCTAAGTCACCCAAGTGCCACATTGAATCGATAATCTTCAGGCTGGCCTTTAACAACCACAATTGGTCCTGGGAGTATTTAAAAAAAAAGTCTTAAATATCAATGTCTCTTATTGCAATAGTAGAGATATGTATATGTTTTGTAACTGCTATTGTTTTTAATTTTGTTACAAACATATTATACCATCATAACAAATATAATAATGTATTTATTATGTTTAGTTTGGGAAATGTAAGAAACTATAAAGAAGAGGAAAATTTCACCCATACTCATATTCAGAGAAAACTAATATTAATAGTTTTATTTCTTATTTCTGTCTACGTATTAGTTTTTACATAGCCAAGATAATACTGTATATAAACATGCTTATATTCAACTTTGCTTGTCAATCCTGATCTTGTTGATTTAATTTTCTTTCATTATTTTTTCCATTTTTTTTTTAAGGTAATAGAAATCTAACATGGTTTTGGAATAAATTTGGATACCAGAATAACAAGGACATGGAGAAATCTTTAGATTCTATTCAGTATCAAAGAAGACAAGACATGGACATACCATTCATCATTCAGTGTGGTGAGTGTTGAATTCCATTCCAATCAGCAAACATTTAGTGAGTCAATATGCAAGTCATTGTTAAAAATGGGGTGTGAGAAAGACAAAGGTGGGTAAGATAGGGTACTTGCTTTCAATGTTAGGGTATCATGCTAAGTGAAATAAGTCAGGCAGAGAAAGACAGAAATCATAAGTTTTCACTCATATGTGGATCTTGAGAAACTTAACAGAAGACCATGGGGAGGGTAAGGGGAAAAAAGTTACAGAGAGGAAGGGAGGCAAACCATAAGAGACTCCTAAATGCTGAGAACAAACTGAGGGTTGATGGGGGTGGGAGAGGGGAACGTGGATGATGGGCATGGAAGAGGGCACTTGTTGGGATGAGCGCTGGGTGTTGTATGGAAACCAATTTGACAATAAATTGTATTTTAAAAAAAGAGGTTAGGGTCTAGGAGAGAGCTTAAGATACACATGAAACTAATTGCAATAAAGATGAGAATTAGGTAAATGATGCCAAAGAGGCATGAAGTTATTTGAGGATTCCAAAAGGGAAGTGGAGGGAGTTGAGGCCAGGCTTCATGACAGAGGTAGCTTGTGCTATGGTCTTTAAAGTAGAATTATTTTTTTTCCTTTTCTAATGTGGCTTCTTCTCTCCCTTTAGTTGTGGAGTTTGTTCTGCCAGTCTTCTGGTCTATTCTGGGACACTGAGGATGATTTGATAGTTATCTAGTTGTGTTCATGGAATGAGGTGAGCTTCGGCTCCTTCAGCTCCACCACCGTCTTCTTCTTCCTCTCCGTAACGTAGAACTTTGATAGGCAGAGACATAGTGGGATATGTGTGTTAATATCAGGTGTACACTTCCGCTAAAATTTTTGTGATAACAGAAACACTAATTTAAAAAATGTTAATATATAGCACTGTGTTAACTAGTACTTAGACATGGACTACTGAATGATGAATTAATAATAAAAACTAAGTTTATTTAGGTTTAGTAAATTTATTAGAGGGACTTGAATGCCAGAGTAAGGAGTTTTTACTCTGATAAGTAATGGCAAGGCTTTGGAAGTATTTCAGTAGAACAACATCACTAAAGCACTCAGCACTTAGTGTGCCCTTCTCATACATCCTCCAGCCACTCCACAGAGAGCTAAAGATTCTCTCTTATCTGCAAGGAGTCTGCCACCCAGTGGGGAAGGCACCTGGGCAAACAAAAGAAGCTCACAGCCGTGTGCACAATTTTGTAGTTATTTACAGTGTCAAAGGGACACCTCTCCCGCCTCATCTTTGGGGTGGTCCGCAGAGGTCCTGACTGTCATATGTAACTTGCAGCAAGCTTGATCTCACAGCTCAGTGCAGGTTGAATTGAGGGAGAGTCTAGAGCAAAGGCTGAGGTCAGCTTATGCCACGGGCATAGTCCAGGATCGAGGGAGAAATTGTCTGGATACAGGCATGGCTGTGGGGTTTGAGAGGGACATCCATGGTATGTATCTAGAAGGTATAATTGAGGAAATTGATAACTGTGTGCAACAACTTATTGGATGATAATAATAATGGCTAAAAATTTCTGTGTGTTTTTGATGTGTGCAGGGTACTGTCAGAATCCAGTCTCTTAGACCCAAGAGCTGTATGAAATCGGGCAAATTCCTTAACTTCTTTAAGCCTCAGCGTTCAGACTCATAAAATGGGGTTAGCATTTATAGTTACATCACACAGTTTTGTGAAAATAAAATGAATTGGGGCGCCTGGGTGGCTTAGTTGGTTAAACGTCCGACTTTCGCTTAGGTCATGATCTCGCGGTTCGTGGGTTTGAGCCCCGCATCGGGCTCTGTGCTGACTGCCAGCTCAGAGCCTGGAGCCTGTTTCAGTCTGTGACTCCCTCTCTCCCTGACCCTCCCCTGCTCACGCTGTCTCTCTCTCTCTAGAAATAAATAAAACATTTAAAAAAAAAAAAAAAGAAAAGAAAATGAATTAACACATGAAAAGTTTACTAAGCACTTAAGATGGCATATTAGGATCCTCCAGAGAACTGGAACCAAAAGAAGAGATGAATGGATGGATAGATATTAATTACAGGGAATTGGTTCACATGATTAAGGAGACTAAAGAGTCCCAAGACCTGCAGTCAGCTAGCTGGAGACCCGGGAGAGCCATTGATTTAATTCCAGCTTGAGTCTAAAGGTCTGAGGGCCAGGAGACCCAGTGATATAGTCCCAGTCTGAATGTTGACAGGCTTGATACCCAGGAAGAGCCAATGTTTTAGTTTGAGTGTGAAGGCAGGAAAAAACTGATGTCTCAGCTCAAGACAGTCAGGAAGAAAAAGTTTCTTCTTACTTACAAGACAGTAACTCTTTTTGAGTTCTGTTCAGGCCTTCAACTGATTGGATGAGGCCCACCCACGTTAGGAAGTGGTCTTTTTAACTCAGTCTCCAATGCGAGAGTTATCCTCATCCAAAACACCCTCACAGACACACTGAGAACAATGTATGACCAAATATTTGGGTACACCATGGCCCAGTCAAATTGACACATAAAATTTAGCATCATAAATAATACTTTTATAATTGTTATGCCATATAACACTTAATAATTCTTTTAGGTAAGTGCTAATATTAATATCCTTTTACAGATAATGATACTGAAGCATAGAGAAGTAATTTGTCCAAAATCATGGAGATAGCAAGTGGTAGAGCTATTCTAGTCCTTTAAAAATTTTTTTAGGGGCGCCTGGGTGGCTTAGTTGGTTAAGCGTCCGACTTTCGCTTAGGTCATGATCTCGCGGTTCGTGGGTTCGAGCCCCGCGTCGGGCTCTGTGCTGACTGCCAGCTCAGAGCCTGGAGCCTGTTTCAGTCTGTGACTCCTTCTCTCCCTGACCCTCCCCTGCTCACGCTGTCTCTCTCTCTCTAGAAATAAATAAAACATTTAAAAAAAAAAAAAAAGAAAAGAAAATGAATTAACACATGAAAAGTTTACTAAGCACTTAAGATGGCATATTAGGATCCTCCAGAGAACTGGAACCAAAAGAAGAGATGAATGGATGGATAGATATTAATTACAGGGAATTGGTTCACATGATTAAGGAGACTAAAGAGTCCCAAGACCTGCAGTCAGCTAGCTGGAGACCCGGGAGAGCCATTGATTTAATTCCAGCTTGAGTCTAAAGGTCTGAGGGCCAGGAGACCCAGTGATATAGTCCCAGTCTGAATGTTGACAGGCTTGATACCCAGGAAGAGCCAATGTTTTAGTTTGAGTGTGAAGGCAGGAAAAAACTGATGTCTCAGCTCAAGACAGTCAGGAAGAAAAAGTTTCTTCTTACTTACAAGACAGTAACTCTTTTTGAGTTCTGTTCAGGCCTTCAACTGATTGGATGAGGCCCACCCACGTTAGGAAGTGGTCTTTTTAACTCAGTCTCCAATGCGAGAGTTATCCTCATCCAAAACACCCTCACAGACACACTGAGAACAATGTATGACCAAATATTTGGGTACACCATGGCCCAGTCAAATTGACACATAAAATTTAGCATCATAAATAATACTTTTATAATTGTTATGCCATATAACACTTAATAATTCTTTTAGGTAAGTGCTAATATTAATATCCTTTTACAGATAATGATACTGAAGCATAGAGAAGTAATTTGTCCAAAATCATGGAGATAGCAAGTGGTAGAGCTATTCTAGTCCTTTAAAAATTTTTTTAGGGGCGCCTGGGTGGCTTAGTTGGTTAAGCGTCCGACTTTCGCTTAGGTCATGATCTCGCGGTTCGTGGGTTCGAGCCCCGCGTCGGGCTCTGTGCTGACTGCCAGCTCAGAGCCTGGAGCCTGTTTCAGAGTCTGTCACTCCTTCTCTCTCTGACCCTCCCCTGCTCATGCTCTCTCTCTCTCTCTCTCCTAGAAATAAATAAAACCATTAAAAAATTTTTTTAATGGTTTTATTTATTTTTGAGAGGACAGAGTATAAGCGGTGGAGGGGTAGAGATAGAGGGGCACAGAATCCAAAGCCGGGGCTCAAACCCATGAACCATGAGATCATGACCTGAGCCAAAGTTGGAAGCTTAACTGACTGAGCCACCCAGGCACCCGAGCTATTCCAGTTCTTAACCACTGTGACTGGAACACTGTGTATTCTTAACCAGTGTGCAAACTGCTTCCATCATAAGTGAACAGGGATAATGTTTACCTAAGAGCCATTAGCTGTGTATGTGGCTAGTATTCAGGATTAAAGTTAAGAATATCCTGGAAAGAGTGGAGTCCCTTGGTCCTAAAAAGAAGAAAGGGGTGAAGAGAAGAAATAGATGAAGTCAAAAACCAAACTGTAGGCTGGAGAGTGGAGTTATGAGCAGGAGACAAACACAGGAAAAGAAACTGTGTGAAGGGTTCAGAGAACTTGATCTTCGTTGTTATGTTAGTCATGTGGTTGGAGATGGAAAGTGATGTTGGCAGCAGAGAAATACTGGATCCGAGAAAATGGAAGAGTCTAGTCACTAGAAGTCTTCCTCTATTCAAGAAGACATGGAGAGGAACCTATTAAGATTCTTTTGGCCGAAAGTAGCAGAAACCAACTGGAAGGAACTTAAGCAATAACAAAAATGACAAAACAATAATAATAATTTATTGGTGGTGATGTCCCAGGGTAGCTCTTAGAATCCCGGACTCACTGTGCCATAAAATATAAAAGGTATGCGTTCATGGATTAACTTGCTTTGGTTCAAAAGATACCTCATACTTTTGGTATGTGTAATCGGACATGGTACTGTGCTAGGTTCACTTCTGACTTTTGTCTTTCTTGTGTGTGATTTTGTTTTCATTATCAGATCTTTGCCTTAAATGGAGAGTCTTGCCGTCTTCGATTAATTATCAGGAAAAAGAATTTTTTGACCTCTGGATTTGTGCAAATAATCCTAACCTCTTGGAAAACAGGTACTTTTTGATTGTTTTCTAAAATTCTTTATCCATTTTTAATTCCTAAAATAATTATGTATGAGACTGGAAAATGTCAGCTGTAGATAAATCTTAGCTTAATAGCTATCATCCCTGTGAACTGTTTCTAGCTCTTTGCCACCTATGGAGAAACACTTTGTTAGTGTACTTTTCCATCAAGAGAAGAGACCTGCATGTGACTATTTGCAAACTTTGGGATGTGCATTTGTAGGCACGTGTACAGCAGGAGACCGTGACCCAGTGTTTGAGTTTTGTCTTCCAGTTCATTTTCACACAACGTATGGCCTTATCATAAAGAGGTCTTATCCAGAGGGTGTCTTCAGGGGCACTAACCCGTTAGACCATGTGTTCTTTCTGTTTAAGTCACATATTGATTTCATTACTTTGTGTTCTTGGAGGAAGAAGTTCAGACTAAAACAGGAAAAAGGCTAATTAAGTATTGATGAATGTCACTATTATTACAGACCCATTAGACTTACATGACTTTCCTTGGGGAGAAAAGAGTGAGTACCCACTTTTAATGAAGGCCCCTAATTCAAACATTGCTTCTCCATAGAGTTTGTCCTAAGTTTTTGGTCTGCATAAATGGATCAATATTGCTAATGCAGACATGAGAGTAATAACTCCTGTTTGGTTATTTTTATCTAGCCCTAAAATAAACAAACAAAAGACCAAGAGAGAGAACAAAACCACAAAACATTTAGAAACTACTGTTGCTAAAACCCCTTCCACCAGGAGTCCTCAAGTTAGCCATGTATAGAGACTAAGGAAAATGCCAGAAGTGGTAAGGGCGCTTAGATTTCTCAGATTCTGGGGTTATTCAGTCTTATTTCTTGGTTTGCAGCAGAACCTGTTTTTTTTCTTTCCAAATAAAACTTATCTCAGCCTCTGAATCTATAAGATAAATGCAGAACTTTCCTGATTGAATGGGAAGCTGTGAATTTGGGGACCAAAGACATCCACTTATCATTTCTGTTTTATACTCTCTGCAAAAAGCTCCAGGGAGCTTCGAGCTTCGAGCTTCAGAGCCGCAACGAGCATGATTATACACTACTGATCTAGTCTCACTCCTTCATTTTACAGAAGTGAAAGCTGAAACCTAGATGGGGGCTGAGAAACCTGTTGATAAAAGCTACTGGCCAGAGTCTTCTGACTTCTAACTAGTTTCCAGCCCTAACTTGAAACCTAAACATCTCCCACATAGAAGCCACAAGTTGGCTCAGTTTCAGTATTTAGAATAGTTAATAGTATTGATCCCTTCTTGCGAGCTAAAAACTTTCCATGCAACATTAGGATAGTGTTTAGAGTTCCGACTCTGGGGCCAGACTGCCTGGGATTGACGCCTGGCTCCATTAGCTGTTAAACCTTGGACAGGTGACAGAACCTCTCTTTAACTTGGCTGTCTATCACTTAGGATGGGGTGTAACCTTAGTGCCTTCTGGATCTTCTCTGGGTCCAGCTGAGCCCCTTAGACCGTTTACTAAGTTTCTGGTTACTGGGGTCTTCTCGGTGTTAAGAATTCAGGTCCCTCCCCACAGGTCTAGCACATATCTATGACTTCGGAACCCCGTCCTGGGCATTCTTGGACTCACAGAACTGGAATCTGTCCTCTCCAGTTTTCTTTACCCCCAACTTACCACTGCCCCTGGGTTGGCACACTCTCATCCTCTTCATGAAATGTGGTGATGCCATCAGAGAACATAGCAAAATTAGTTTCAAAGCTGTATTATTGTGCCCCTTGTGATAAATTTAGCCACATTGACAGAAAACTGATGGTCTCCCAAAGCCTAAAATGCAGAGAGTCATCTCATATTTATAATTTATGTCCTTGAGTCTTCAAATATGCTGACATAATTTTGACCATGTGCATTTCATTTCCACTGAAAAGATTAGGACAAAAAATATGCTTCATGTGACAGGGAGAGATTTAGGGGATGTATAAAGAAAAACTCCTGATTATGAGGGCAGTTACTTGAGAGTTGATACTTTATTGAAAGTCATTAATAGCTCTAATTCAGTATGGTTGGATAGACCTGTGTACTTGGAGAATACACCATAAAATAGCAAAACCCTATGCCATTGATTTGGATAGAATCTCATGAAATTGCTGTATTAAAGTGATGAGAAATGCAATATAGTTTTTAAGCAACATTTGATGAATGGAGGGCCAGAGTGATGGGGTAAAAAGAGGCATTGTCTCTATTTACAGAAATATAGTGTTACGGTCAGCAGTTAATTGCCACTTGTCAGCAGGGTTAATACCAATGAACAGCATTTGAATGAACAATGTCTGTGTAACCAGAATTTAGGCAGGAAACATAATAACAGCTTTCTCTTACATAGCAATTACATATGTTATCTCATTTCCCATTTACAATATCTGTATGAACTTTCACTATTTCTCAGAGGAGAAAACAGACTAAAAGAGGCCCAGTGACTTGTCCGGGATTCCTCCCCAGAGTTAAAATTCGAGGCTAAGGCTGTTGATGTGAACCTGTACTCTTTCTGCCTTATCACATCCAATCTCTGAAGGCATCTTCTTTGTGTGTGTTTTACATTTTTTTATTTGAGTAACGTTACACACAATGTTACATTAGTTTCAAAGTGTACAACACAGTGATTCAACATCTATATGCCTCGCTCTATGTTCATGTTCACCGCAGGTGTGGCTGCCGTCCCTCACCATACCACACTGTTACCCTGTCATTGACTACGTTTCCCACGCTGCACCTTTTACTCCTGCGACTTACTCATCCCCTCGCTGGAGGCTTGTGTCTCCCACTCCCCTTCACCAATTTTCCCCGTGCCCCGCCCTTTCCCTCTGGCAACCGTTGATTTGTTCTCTGTGTCTATAGGTCTGATTCTGCTTTTTATTTATTCATTCGTTTTGTGTTTTTAGATTCTGAAAATATCCTTTTACATTTCAGGAAGCCTAATGACAGTCATATACTCTATTGTGACAAAATATTGTAAAATTTGTTTTACAAATGGTAGTAATCAAAGTTGACCCAGGCATATAAAATGCAGCCATTCTTTTTTGGACCACCAGAGTTTCCTTTTCTTTTCCACTTTAAACACAGAGGGAGGCTAGACATTTTTTATCACAGTACCCGAGAAATAGGTCTCAGTATACTTCCATTCCATTCATGCTCTGCGTTTATCTGCATTTGTAAATGGGGATCACCAGCAGGGTAAGAATGATGCTCATCATTTGAACCAAAAAAATCTGAATTGTGAAAAGGATATTTAACAATATTCATGGGTCGGGGCGCCTGGGTGGCTTAGTCGGTTAAGCGTCCGACTTTTGCTTAGGTCATGATCTCACGGTTCGTGGGTTCGAGCCCCGCGTCGGGCTCTGTGCTGACTGCCATCTCAGAGCCTGGAGCCTGTTTCAGTCTGTATCTCCCTCTCTCTCTGACCCTCCCCTGCTCACGCTGTCTCTCTCTCTCCTAGAAATAAATAAAAAATTAAAAAAAAAATTAAAAAAAAATATTCGTGGGTCATGTTGCAAGTTCAAATTTAATTTGTTTCCAAAAATCTTTAAAGATAATTGAAGGGATTGTGTTTTATTAAAATACTCGAGGTTACTCTTTCCTGAATAAAAACTTCATGTTGCCACAAGCCTCTTTTCTCAAAATAGAAACCTATAGAGGCACCACCCCACAGATGTCTTCGAATCGGCACTGCAGGTGACTGTGTATATAGTAGATACCCCCTGATTTGTTTACCTGCCACCTCGGTTTGAAAGTAACAATACTGACAAAAACTGTATGTGGGCAGAATTAAGTGCTTTTTCACAGTCCTACTTGAATTTGATGGCAGTTCCTCACTCGCTTCTCCTCGGGGGCAAGGAAAATATACCCTGCAGCCCTGAAAAACAGAAATCGTGGGTTTGATCTGCTCTGCTTCTCCTGCACTGCTTCAGCTCGGAGAAGGCTCTCCTCCCTGTCCCAGCTTCACAATACATTTATTTCATACAGACTTTGTCCCTTCCTCCTTTTTTGGGTTCCTATCAATAAGAGAAAAGCCCTGTGTAAAGCAGGCTCTCAGAACTGACCTTGACATTTTGCCCCACTTCTGAACATGCCCAGTCATGCCCTGAATAAAAGCCATGCTCGGTATAAGGGCAGGATAAGAGTTGAGCTTCTTATCCTTGACAAGCCTGGATATCGGGAGAAACAGTAACGCATCTCCGTCTTTGGTAGTTTGGCTAACTCAGGTCCCCAGAACGTAGCCATAGAACCGAAAGTAGCAAAAAATAAAAAATAAAAAAGCCTCAGACCTCCCGAGCCATATGTTTCAGAGGTCGTTAGTGTTTTACGGCACTGTAACGAGAGAGGCTCTCATCCACAGTCTGCTTACTGTTCATTTACATACAATTCTACTTGATTCTCTAGTATGTGTGTTAACCCACTAGTGCTTGGAAACAGCACAGCAGTAAAGCGGGGAAGCACAGAGGCTGCCATTAGCATGTTCGCCACGAGAGCAGGGAGAGAAGGGCGGGAGCTGGGAGCACCCGCCGCCGGGCTGTGGGGCCGATCGGCGATGGGGGCTGCCCGCGGCTCCGCAACCACTGAAGCTGTCACTGAGCACCGCATGGCCCCGCAGTGCTCACTGCCCTTCACAGCGCTCCCGAGTTCTCGAACAAGGGATCCGTGTGTTCCAGAAGCAGAATTATTTGGTGTCATTCAGAGAGATGTAGCAATTTCTATCCAGAATATCGTGGGGGGGATATGTTTGGCAATAATGATATAAGCTTCAATTATCTAAAGACATTTCTGCAAAAAGCCTCATTTCATGATAATGCAGGATAAATGAAGCATTGGTGCAATGATGAAGGGTCTCCCATTCTTTTAAATACACCATTCTCCCCATTTTCCGTGAAGCTCTTTCCCATGCTGATGGAGATGTGACGTCATGTCTTGCCTAAAGTCATCAGTCCAGTGTTCCTTCTTTGTATTCCCATCTTGGATATAAAGCATCAGGAGTATTTGTTTATAGAAGTATCACAGACGATAGTTTGATATTTCCTCCTGATGTTGTTTCTTGCTGATTGTGAAGTTGTCATCAGGCAGAACGCCTCCCTTCCATCCCCCTGGGCACCGTGAGCACAGTGTCACCATCAAAAAATGAGAAAGAGAAACAGCTTGGAGACGCAGTCCGAAGGTATCACAACCGACTGGCGGAACAGCAGCCACAGGTGAGCTGTTGCTAATTCTTTGCACAGTCTCCTCTAACTCTTTGAGTTGTTGGTTTATATGTGTGCAAATGAACTAAGTGGTTTACCCTTGCATTTTGAAGAGCCTCTGTTTCCGGCCTTTTTTGTCACCTACTTTTCATTTTGACGCTAAAGACTGTTCTGGAGAAGAGCACAGTGCCCCAGGAGCTCAGAAACGGAGGAGAGTTGTTGAAAAAAAGACTGCCTGTGGCATTTAAGCCCATCCACACAACAGTGCATGTGAGGAATAGGGAGATTTATTTCCAGCTACAAATTCACATAGAGTCTGGTATAGGTGACATGGCCAAGATTGGAACATAAGTCTGTATGTTTCCGAAGATTATGCTCTTCCCTGAGGGTGGGTTTTTGAGGTGAAGAATTGGTCTTTTAAAAAATATTAGCCTATTCATATAGAAACTCGGTGTCACTTAATTGTTAAGAAAATTCAATTAATAAGACATTATGATCAGTAAGTGTAAGTAACCATGACAGTTTCAAGTGAAAGCAAAAGTGGCTTGCGGAAATATGATTTTATTCTCTTAACTAATAAAATGGTTAGATGTCTATTTACTTTATAGATTTAACACCCAAATTCAGCATTTTTAAAATATAGCCTGTCAACTTCCTCAAATAGAACCTGAGGAGGTCAGGAGCATATGTCCCAATGTGTAAATGCCAGGAAATAAAATACTTGAATAGAAAATTCTTTTATGGAGCAGGAAGAATGATCCCCAGACTTAATACCTTATTGTTATGTGTGTTCCTGTGGTTTTAGAAGATAAACTTTCTTCCCCACCTCATTTCATCTTCTTATCTCTCCCACTTTGCTAGGGATCTGGCGTGCAAGTTGGCCACCTCTTAGGATTACAACCAAAGGCACCTGACCCTGTTAGTCTGGAGTCTCTGGGTCTCTCAGGAAGACCTGACTGAGACCCACTTTGCAAACATTCTCTTAAGTGTTCCCTATCCCCCAAAACTGGTGAAATTTTCTACAGTTCTTAGAGCCTCTAGTCATGGGTTTGATAACACAGATCAGAAGTAAAGGTATCATAGCCTCTGGTTATTTTAATCAACAAATAGGTACAGTCAGATCTTTCCAATATAGAATGTCTTCATTTATTTTTCATTTCTTGTTTGCCCCTCCTGTAGATTTGTGAAGACAGACAGCATATCCTGAATTGATTCTATCTTTATTGCAGTCTCTGGATACTTTTTTCTTTCCAGTGGAGGTCAGAGCTCACCCTTGGATAGTAAGAGTGCCAATGGCAAAGACTTAATTACCCTATTGGTTGTTTAGTATTGAATGTTTCATTCATTACTAAGGTAGAGATTCTGATGGTAGCTGTTGGGGTAACATTTGGGCCATCCATTCTGCTTATTCTTTCTTTCTTGGTAGTTGAGTTTTTCATAAGAATTTGATCTAGGTTTATAGATTCAATTTGTTTTAAATTTAAACAAAAAAGTTTAGCAGTACCTGCATAGAGACTTGCTGCCATTAGTTTAAAGGAAGGAAGAATCCTTACCCTCCTCCCTTGTCCCCTTTTGTGAAACTAATCCTAACATACTCAACTCACTTTCAACACTCAGTGCCCTTAACTGACCCTGTTTTGAATCTAATCAAGGAAAGCTCTGTTTCAGGTTCACCAGCCACAGGCAACCAGTTAATTTTGAGATGGTCATTGAGCACATACTTGCCTTTGGGTCTGTCCCTTGCCAGACATTGTGGGGAAAACAGAGTAACTCTAATACCACAGTGTGAGCTCTGTGAGCCCAGGGATAACCTTGGTTTTGTTTACTGGAAGCTATTACCTAAAACTGTTCCTGGAAAGTAGCAGGTACTCAATAAATAGTTATTGAATCTATCAATAGAATACATGTTCTGATAATAAACAGTCCTTTTGTGGACCAAACCTAATAGCTGTTGGAAAATTAGTGACCGGGGTGCTGGAGTGGCTCAGTCAGTTAAGCGTCCAACTCTTGGTTTCATCTCAGGTCATGATCTCACAGTTCATGAGTTCAAGCCCCACATTGGGCTCTGTGCTGTTGGCGCAGAGCTGCTTGGGATTCTCTCTCTCTCTTCCTCTTTCTCTGCCCCTCCCCTGCTTACGTGCACACGCTCACTCTCTCTCAAAATAAATAAACTTAAAAAAAATTAGCAGCCACTGTAATATAATACTAGTTCAGTAGTTGTCTGATCATAACTGAAACTATAATAGAAGTTTATTACAGGGAGAGAGTGGGGGCAGCTTCAGTCAAAAAAAGGTTCAGAGAAAAAAATGGCAATTAACTTTTGTCTTGAAGTTTATTTAGGGTAAAGAGAAGGAAATGACAGGGCAGGCATTCTAGGTGAGAAAGACATTATACATGAAGACTTGGAGATTAGCACTGACTTGTTCCTTCATGGTGCCAATCCTCTAAATTACATGCTAAACTTATGTATTTTAAAAAATAGACTCAGCATCTGTGTGACATGTCACTCTTTTGAAAACTGTGTAATTCATTATAAATTATGGCAGTTGCTGACTAGAAGACCTCTGGAAAGTGACCTCAGTTCCCCTTTCACAAAAATAACCCGTGAAAGTATTCAAAAACTGTATTTTGGTGATAGCTGCCAGATGCCAGAAACAAGACTCAAAACCATCCAATATTCACTGTGAATTTACTCTCCTCCTGACTGCCTTTCAGATGAAGTTTTGTTAGAATACAACATGGGCAAGGGCGGGCAAGCCAGAAAAATAGGGCATTAGTGCCATTCAGGTGAAGTACAGACAGGATTCAGGTCTGGGGTAGATATCACTGGAAACTCCAGAACTAGCTAGGGAATTACTATGATTCACTATGTCTGCTGGTGGTGCCCACTCATTCACTACCAGGACATAATAGGATGCATGCCGTGTGATTATGGTTTGCCTACCTCTTGTTCTCCATCTCTGCCTCCCACTGCTGGTGCCTACTTGCCAGTTCACCGGACTGGGAAGCAAGTATAAAAATGACCTAACTCTGCACATCCCATTTCTTATTCTCTTGTATTTCATCTTTCATGGCTGAAGGCATCCTGATCTGGAAAATGAAAAGTTGACTAGGTATTCAAAGACCTTTCTGGATCTTAGATTCTGTGGTTCTGTGTTTTGTGTCACTGACAACCAGGAGTGATAGAATAATGGTAGGAGAGAGAGTATTATGGTACTAGGACCTGAAATTAGCAGCTACAGACTCATCTCCACCTCTCACACAGCCTACTGGTATAATGAGTGACTAACTTCTAGGAGTACTGCCTACCCGAGCTAGAGGATACTCACAGTGAGTCAGAAAACTGTTCTGGTAAAAGATGTGTCTCAATGGTTAGATCTTGTCCTCTAGGAGAACATGAAGTAGCTAAGTCCAAAGCTATCATTTCCATGGATGGTATCTTACGTAATCCCTGAAACATAAGCGTCATATCAGTTACAGCAAAAGAGGGAAGTAAAGTTCAAAGATATTCAGTAATTTGAATCAGTCACACATTTTTAAACGATGGAGTTGGAGTTTGTTTCCTTTTTGTCTAATTTCAGCATGGGGATCTGCTCACAGTCTCATAAAGATAAATATAGACAGAAAGGACATACAGAACATTTACAGAGGCAACAGACTGATACATTGCATAATATCTGTTAAGGAAAATACCTAACGAACTGTGCGTACTCAGTTCGTAAGCTGAGTCGGCAACCCAAGACTCGCTTTATAAATTGTGCTTCTGAAACAGCCCATTCTACGCTTTCTCCTTTCTGAATAGATGAATGAATAATCTGTTCCTAACTCCATGTTTCAAGTTCATTCCACATTACCTGCTGTTTTCTATACCAAGTGACAAGTGCCACCTTCTGGCCAAATGATAAAGCATTTTCATTTTCATTGTGTCACTCGATTGCTGTGCTACTAAGTGGTGTATTATCTGAGTAATTGTTATTCTGTTTTTCAGTAAAACCAGACAATAATTTTTAAAGCCATGGAGTAAAGTTACAAAATCAGTTTCTCCACATTTGAGGAACTTTCCAGTCCTCAAGTGTGCCCTTCTCTCAATTTTAAGTCACAACTTCGATTCTCTTCTGCCTTCCATTGTATCACAAGGACGATTGCAACATAATCATGCACGTGGAATAGAGCTTTCAGTTCATCTCATTCAGGGTTTTTTGATACCACCTTAAATCCACATAATGCCTTCAGTTATTAGAAAACAGATCCTTACTTGATTTCCTGATTAAAGCCTACTCTATATTTACCCATTTGTACGTAAGTAATGTTAATGAATCTATATGTGTTTGTGCTGTATCACTTGTGCATCCTGTAGGTCTTTCTGCCTGAATCTTTTCTGACTGATACTAATTTCTTATCCTACAGTCTAAGTTCTCTCTAACCTGACTCTCTTTGCCTTCCTGGCAGTACAGTTGACCCTTGAGCGAATGGATTTGAACTGCGCAGGTCCACTTGTGAAGATTTAAAAAAAAAAAAGTACAGCATGTTACTGTAAATGTATTTTCTCTTCCTTATGATTTAATTAATAACATTTTCTTATCCTTAATATACTTATTGTAAGGGTACTGTATTTAACACATCTAACGTACAAATATGTTATGTGTTAATTTGACTGTAGTCAGTAAGGCTTCCAGTCAACAATACACTATTAGTGGTTAAGTTTTTGGGGAGTCAAAAGTTATACTCAGACTTTCAGCTCTGCAGGGGCTCGCATCCCAACCCCTGTGTTGTTCAAGGTCATCTGTAGTTTCTTCTCCTCTGTGGGAATCCCCCTGAGCTGGCCTTTGTCCTTAGGTGTGTTCTCCAATTCCATGCTGCGCTCAGTGCCTGTGTTCTGGCCCGTTGGTCTGGAGTGGCCTCTGTCTCTTTTTCAGTTCTTCAAGATCTAAAAATGTTATTCCTGTATGAAGTATTTTCTCATTCTCTGCCTGTAAAAATGTCTTCTTTCTAGTTCTCTTTGTCCTTAATGGGTCTTTCTTAGAACATTTTACTTTCTACTTGGTATAATAGTTCCTTGTGTATCTGCTCTGTCTCCTATATTAGACTATAAACTTTTAGAAAGAAGGGACCATTTTTATTCATCCCTGCATTCCCCAAAACACCTAAGCCTGGACCTTTCATGTAAGAAGTATTTCCCAAACAATGAATGAAGGATTAAAGGAATAATTTGACGTATGCAGAACTCTTCACAAATAGGCACAAAAACAAATATTTTTCATTTGATTGAATTGGTTCACTCTACAAAGGTTAGACTTAACACTTTCTGCATACATTTTGGAGAACAAAATGTCCTTACACTTGGTCAAAATAAGGTGTGGCATTTGGATGGGAATACAGAGACTGTATTTGGATTTCATTTGTCATGTTCATGGTCTTTGCATCAAGTGAAGAGCCTGTGTAAAATGTCATGCCTGTTGAAAAGGAATTCCAGCAATATCCTTCTGTTCTTTTGCAGTGCTCATGTGGACACAAAAAATGAAATAGTGTAATCTGACAGTTCCCACATTGGTTGTTTTAGCAGTAAATGCAAAACAAAGAAGGCTTCCTGAACTTTTAGCTGTGTTTTTCAAATTGAAATGGCATATCTGAATACAACTTTGTAATGAAGAGTATGAATGCATTTTCCCATTTAGAATTTAATCTTTTAAATGTGTCATTATTGTGTAGGATGCTGAGATTTCAAATCTCTATAACCATAGAGACAGATGCCTTAGAAAATATATTTATTCATCGAGAGTACTTTTCTGCCTTCTTACATAAACTGCCATGATCTGAAATTTATGATACCTAAAGACCCTTGTCTAACAAGAAGCTATTATATTCACTGTAGTTGAAATATTTTACTTTATTACTTTTGCTACAGAGATCTCATTTCTCTGTGGTGATGCATTATTTTTCCAAAAGGGATAATGCATAATATATTCACACTTGTGGGCCCTGTGTTCACAGCATAGCAAATGAGACGTTAAGTGAATTGTTTATGTTGAACTAGTTTAGAAGTTCCTTGAGGGTGGATATCACACATTTTTTTTCCTGTATACCTCCCACCACCACACCTGGCTCAGTGTGGGGTACAATAGATGTCTAAAAGAAGCTGTTCACCTTCTTAACTTGAATTACTTGTCCAAATTATTTTATTTTACTTAATTTAGTTTAGTTTTTATTTTAGAGAGAAAGAACACAAGCAGGGGAGGGGGAGAGAGAGAATCTTAGGCTCCATTGAGCGTAGAACCTGACCAGTGCTCCATCCCATGACCCTGGGATCATCACCTGGGCTGAAATCAAGAGTCTGACACTCAACCAACTGAGCCACATGGATGCCCTGTCCAGATTATTTTCTAACTCATCTTTTTCTAAGGAGCTGATGATGTCACACTATGTGACAGAACAACATTGTGGTTTCGTAAGCAATCCGGGACAGTGCCAGTAGTTAGACACACATCAGAACACTTTAGGGAGCAGTGTCGTATGGAAGGCCCAGGACAGTCCCTGTTCCTGGCTTCATAAATCACCTTATTATGCCCTGAAGGTTGGGACCAAGAAATACCATCTATTGTTTGCTCCTGGGCTTCACAGATGTGACCCCGTGCAGCTGCTGAGGACCAGTAGGAATGTGGACCCAAAGGGACCCTCTTCCTCTGAGAAGGACAGAAGTAGCTTTGACAAGGGCAGCCAGTCTTGACACATTACATCTCTCATTCTGCATGCCAGTCGTTCCTGTTCACCTCCACAGAGATGGTGAGAGTAGACGTTCAGGTGTATTGTGAGAAATGATTTTCACTGGAGGGAATACTAATTTGGGCTTCAATGCAAGTATACCTATTAGATCTCTGCCCCATAAAAATTCCTAGTGCACCTGAACTGCATGTACAACCAGTTCTCAATTAGTGTGCATGCTCTTTAGGGATAATCAGATGCTGCCTAATACCCTGGAAACACTGTGGGGGCTGTTCCCTCACTGCTCAGAGTCGGGGACAGATATTTGGCTTCCTTCCAAAGCCAGCTGCTCGCTGGTCCCTTCTAAAGGAACCTGGTATCTCTGAGCCTATGCCCCTGAACACCAACACTCCTGAGTCTTTCCCTCTAAGCTTGAATCCTATTTCTCATCTTGTTAGACTTAATCTCCCCTCTTACTTAGGGCCCAACTTCACATTTTCAGTTCAGTTTAAGGAACTGTATTTCATAATTGTTCTGATTTTGAAATCAGACCCTACATCTTATGCCTCTTGATTTATCACTGTTAAGACTTTGCTACCTGATCATATTCTTGGTTTGAGTCTGGTTCCTTCCTCTGTCCTAACACCTGTAGGCTTGAGTGAAGTTCAGATGTAATCTCTATTTTCCACCTTGTCCTTAACCAGAAAGTGCTTTAATCCTGACCTTCTTCACTTAATCTTGCTTGCCCAGACCCAGCCTTCTAACACAGGGTGGTCTCTTGACACATCTGTGGGTTCTAATTCAGATCCAGAGAATTAACTGTTATATGACATGACCTTTCCTTTATGATGGTCTAGAATCATCCTTCCTCTACTCAGAGAATCTAATTCAGACCCAGAGAATTAACTGTTATATGACATGACCTTTCCTTTCTGATGGTCTAGGATCATCCTTCCTCTACTCAGAGAATCCTCAAGGAGAACTTCTGGCCAAGACCATCAGTAATTATTCCTGGCATTTGAAAATAACTAGGTATTATTTAAAATGTTTCTGAACACAGGCAGATCTAAGTTTTTTGGACCTTGAAGTTTATATAGTTTTGTGCTCCACCTCCACCACTCCCCCCCACCCCCCCATCAAAGAAATCACAACATTTATAAATACGAGGTTGGGGACAGAGCCTTGGAAAGGGTTTTGTCAGGAAGGGGTCATGAAGCCAAAGCTTCATTTGCTTCATGGTTTATCTGCCACTTGTTTCTGCATATACTGTGTCTTTTGATTGCCACAGGTTTTTTTTTTCCCCCAGTAAAAGATAATGGGAATTTTTTGTATTTCCAATTCCCTTCTCCTCTTCAATTTCTTCTCCAAGATATTCTAGTGACTTCTAAAACTACTCTGAATGATTAACTGTACACATTACATAGACGAGGAGTTTAAAGGAGAAGGATGAATGGAAGGATTAAATGACAGTAGTGCTTAGAATGTGCCGCTGTTAGAGGTGCTGTGTTATTGACTCACTTAACACCCTATGACACTCCTATGATTTTATAATTCCTCATTCACAGAAGAAGAAACTGAGGTGCAGGGAAAGAACTTGCCAAGAGTAGAGTTAGGAAACTGGAGAATCTGATACAGTCAAGCTCCAGACCCCTCACTGTTACTGAGTCATGTGCCTTTCTTGGCTTAAGTCACATACACAAGACAGGAATATATAAACACTTAAAATAGGAGATTGATTCTTATTTCAAAGCTGTTTGAACTATTCTGATATCTTGCTTTCAGTTTGGATTGATAGCTCTTCGGTGTGGGAGAAATTGAGAAAGTAATAGCTAACAGCAATCATTTTTCTTTTTGAGGAACTCTGTCTCTATTAGGCAGATTTGAAGGGCAGTCATCTCTCTGGAAGGCGGTAAGAGGGAAGATGTGTAGGGGCTCTTTAAAGATGGTGGAGGCAGCTGAATGTTGTGGGCAGCACTGGCTTGGTGTCAGGATCCTTAACAGGAAGTCCAGCACTTTTTTATAAGCAACAGACCTCAGGCCTGTCTAAAGTCTCTAGTCCTTAATCCTAGTATCCCCGAGCCCAGTATAAAGAAGGGGATTAACTAGATGTTCACAAAGACCCATCCAAATTTGAGAGTCTGTGAATATTGCCATCTTTGTTTACAAGCTGATAAGTTTTAAATATCTATATTTATAAATTTTATTCTGAATGCAAACCTGAGGTTCCTGGAACAAAGAAAATTATTATTTAATTATAGCAAATAATTGTGCTGATTCCCATTTGCCCTAATTTGTATCCCTCAGGCAGTGGATGAGATGAGTCAGATCAGATGTTTTCCTACATATACCAGAATTTGTACTACTGGTAAAGAACTCTGAAAGGAAAAAAAAAAAAAAAAGAATCTGGATGTTTATATAGGAGAGAGACAGCCATCTGTCTATTTCCTTCCATACTCATATATGCCTTTGCTCTTTGAGAGGGATCCTGAATTCTTACCCTTTGGAGTATAAATAAATCTTTCCAGGGTAAGGTAAGACTAGCTTCTCCAGCCTTTACAGCCCAGACAATGTCCACACTGTCTCAAAGTCCATTCCCCTGTCAGAATGTAAACACATGCCTCCAAGGAGGTAAATCTCTTTGGAGAGGCTCTCTCACTAATAATTAGACATAAGTTAATTTCCTGAAAGGTTTGTACTCCTATCTCAGGTCTCAAGTTTTAGTAAAATTCAATCAGAAAGCCCCAAAGATAGAGATACACAAACGTATTTTCTCTATAGCATCACAAAGCACAGATGCAATTATAAGAGAGAATCCTCACCTTCCAGGGCTGTGAGTCTACGATGATTGAGCCATCTGAAGGACAATGTTACATGTTTGACAAATGTGGATTCCTTGGACTGACTGAACAAGACTCTTGGGGGCTGAAGCCTTGGAATTTGCATTTCTACTGCAAATGATTCTTAGGTGGATGATTCTTAGGCTGGATGATTCTTAGGTACCACAGACCTCCCCAGTTTGAGGATTATTCAGCTTTTCTGCTATTAGAGACACCTCATCTTATGCAGGTTTTGCTGATTCAGTCTGTGATTTTCAGGACTTTCCAAGCATGTAAAATTTAAGAGTCTTTCTAGGAAAGTTTGTAAGTGTCATATAAAAATAAATACTGATATTAGCAAGCTTTCTAGGCTGATAATGATTCTTTGAAGTCTGGAGATGATGGCGATGATAAAAATGCTGGTGTTAGTAAACAGCTACTCCTTAAGTAAATGAGACAGAATTTGAAGCAGATTATCAGTTATATGGATTTCTGTTTTATTAAATATGCAATTAAAAGTGTAAAAAAGTGTTTTTAAAATAAAAAAGCATATAAATGATTTTAAAAACTATATTTAAACAATTATAGGTCAACTCCATATGTAATCTTCATCCATCTATTAGTAGAAATACCTGTCGCTAATTAAAGAGGGAAAACTTTTGGAGGAACCAGTAACATTTTTCATTAAGGTTAATTTCATTTAATACACTTAACATGTGCCAATTTATTTTAGTTCACTAATTATAAGTTATCCCTTCTCCATGGAAGATATTTCAATAGATAGAATTGAAATACCCTACTTTTTGTTTTAATGCTTTAGAAACCTTTTTTTTCCAATCTTTTTTAGTGTTTTGTTTTGGTCTTTTGTCCTTAATTCTGCTGAATTACCGAATTAAGTGTGCATGTATTATGTCTGTATTTCTTATGATCTGGGCACTGCAGTAAGTCCACATTTTTAAAAAGACTGTTTTTCAGTGCAGTTTTAGGTCTACAATAAAATTGAGAGGAAGATACAGAGATTTCCCATACATCCCAAGCCCCCATACATGCATAGCCTCCCCCATTATTCATATCCCCCACCAGAGTGGTTCATTTGTTATAATTGGTGAACCTACTTTGACACGTCATAATTACCCAAAGTCCATACATCCTTAGGGTTCACTATTGGCGTACAATCTATGGGTTTGAACAAATGTATGATGACAGATACCTGTCATTATAGTATCATGCAGAGTATATTTATTGCCCTAAAAATACTTCCTCTGTGTTGTTCATCTCTTTCCACTCAACCCCTGGCAACCTGTGATCTTTTTACTGTTTCCATAGTTTTGTGCTTTCCAGGATGTTATGTAATAGGAGTCATATATGGTACGTAGAGTTTTCGGACTGGCTTCTTTCACTTAGTAATATGCACTTAAGTTTCCTCGTATCTTCTCATGGTTTTATAACTCATTTCTTCCTATCACTGAATGATATTTCATTGTTTGGATATACTAGTTTATCCATTCACCTACCAAAGTAGATCCTAGTTACTTCCAAGGATGGGCAATTTTAAAAGAAGCTGCTATAAACACCCATGGGGAATTTTTGTGTGGACATAGATTTTCAACTCTTTTGGGCAAACACCAAGAAGTCCTATTGCTGGATCATCTGTTTAGCTTTCTAAGAAACTGCTGAACTGTCTTCCGGAGTGGCTGTACCATTTTGCTTTCCTACCAGCAGTGAATGATGCCTCCCGCTGCTCCACATCTTCACCACCATTTGGTGTTCAGTGTTTTGGATTTGGGCCATTCTAACAGATGTGTAGTGGTATCATTTGAAATTTACATTTCCCTGATGACCTGTGATGTAGAACATATTTTAATATGCTTATTTTCCATCTGTGTATCTTCTTTGGTGAGGTGTCTGTAAAGATCTTTGGCTTATTTTTAAATTGGATTGTTTTCTTATTGATTGACTTTTAAGAGATTTTTAAAATATGTATTTTGGATAACTATCCTTTATTAGATGTTTCTTTTGTAAATATTTTCTCCCAAGTCTGTGGCTTATCTTCTCATTATCTTGATCCATTGGCTTTATTTAAAGGCCACTGCGCAGATAAACGAGGTAACTTTCAGAGAAGATGCCAGGTAGGTTAAAGTGTTGGAAAGTAAAGAAGTGGGAGCCATGAGTAATCAGCTACTCTTAAAAGAAATTTTGTATCGAAGGGACAGAAAGAAAGGATTGTAGCTAGAGGGTCAGGGGGTAGGGCCTTGTTAAATCTATGGTTAGGAGAAGTTTGACCATGTTTCTCCACTAAGAGAAGGGAGCCAGTGAGAGTCACAGTGCAAATGAGGCCTGACTGATACAGAGAGATTTCAGCAAAGACAAGAAGGATTACTTGGATGCAGTTAGAAAGTTTAAGTTAGGGGACAAGGAGAAATTTTTCCCTCTGAGATTGTGGGAGAGAAGGTAAGGGCTTCATACACACCTAATACATAGTTTTGTTTTTTTTTCTAAAGAAGAGTCAGGGCCATTTGCTGATTGCAAAAGAGGCAAGCTTTGTGTATAGGGCATGATGACGATTTGGAGCAACTTTTGTCAAGAGGAACAGAAGCTAACCAAGGATGAGTAAAACAATAAGTCCAGAGAGGATGAGAACCATGCCTTTTTTATGGTGTGTTTTCAACAGTAATGCAAACATAAGCAGCCTAAAACTTCTGAGCATGCAGGGAAAATGATCAATGATCTGATTGATTTTAGGCTGGGGTTTATCGTGTTGAGTGTGGCTGAGCATAGCTGAAGTAATGAACTGTTTTTCTCAGGCAGAATGGGAAATGGACGGGAAGCCAAGAAGGGGTGTGACAGAATGAGAGAAAATAGAATAACTGAAGGAATAAAAGGTTCAGTAGCTATGAAGAGCATTAATAATCCTGAGAGAAATAGACGAACTGTAAATTATAAGGAAGACAAAGGATTTCAGAGCTGGATAGTGTTTAAGGGATAGAAAGATCTGTGTAAGTTCACTTAGCTTGAGTACTTCCTGGAGTTACAAGGTAAAGTATGTTCTGAAGTTAAGGAGAAAGACAAACAGGACTCACAAGAGAATTGGGCCCAATATTAAGGATATGGTGTACCTTTAACTGTAGATATAGTGAAACTATTCATTGACTGTAGTGAAACTTTCTGGGTATAGAGCCATGCAGGGAAAGAAAGATATTCAGGATGGCTGTCTTTGAATCCTGTGTTCTTCCAATTATGAGTGAATTTTGCCTTCATCTGGAGGCATTATTACTGGCATCTGGAGGTCATTTCAGTGTCTGGTATTGGCTTCTGTGTCGCCTTAAAATGTTTCATTTGACTAGCATTATTGATGCTTTCCTGTTCAAAATGTGGTCGAGACATTTTAATTTTTGCCGTGTTTTTCTATAATGTCTAAAGTTCTGTGGAAACACAACTCTGAAATTAATATGGAAGAGGAAAGTTTATGAAATTTATGAAAGTTTTTATTTACTCACAGTTTTGGGTTAGTGATGTGATTAATAAAGGTTGAAAGTCACTATAATAAAGTTATATAGCAAAAAGTCATTACCTTTAAGCCAGTACCAAAAATGGTACAAACTCAAATAATTGAACTGTATCATACATATGTTGTTAATGGCCTAGGCTCAATCTATTGTTATGCATCAGGAACAAAACTCATCCTCGGGTGATGCAAGCATTGGAAGAGAGTATATACTGGCATTTAATACAAAGCATCTCAGAGAGGCAATAATATCCAACAAGAGAGAGAAGTAGTAATATTATGCATGCAGAATAAGCTTGTGGCAGTGTTTCAACTATGCGAAATAGATGAGCTATAGACTCCAGGGGCATCTCTTTATCCTTTCAATCATCAACATTTTATTGAGTACCTATGAAGTGCTAAACATTGTGTTAGGCAGTGCACATAAAAAAATGAGTTTGGAAGTTCACAGTCTATTGAGAGAGACACACGTTAACATACAACTAAGTATGATCTATACCATGATAAAGAGAGGTAAAAATATTGTAAGAGGAGACCTCTGATGTAAGTGTGGCTATAAAGACTTAGCATTTTCCCATTCTATTTCTGGAAGCCTTCTAAGAGCAACAAGGAAAACAGAAAACAAAAATGTAAACTCAGATTTTCAGTCATTCTAGGAGACATATATACTAAAATATTGCTCAGAGCTGCTCAAAGCTTTCAAGATAATACAGGAAATCCACAGGAGAAAGGGGAGAGAAGTGGAAGAAACAGCCTAGCAGCAGCACATCCTAAAGAATTCATACAAATACACTTAATGAGAAAGGGTACTTCTGGAGACGAAAAAGCTCTAGCCATTGTCTACTCTAGCCAGGAGGCAGCAAGAACCCTACTGGACTTATTCTGGTTCATAGAAGTAGATGTGAAATGTACATGAAAGTACTCAAAAGCCATATTTGCAGAAGCTCTCTGTCTCTCTGTGTGTGTGTGTGTGTGTGTGTGTGTGTGTGTGTGTGTGTGTGTGTGTAGACGAGAAGAAAAGCTTGGCTTGGCGGGGTGGGGGGTGGAGGGGGTGGAGGAGACTTGCCAGAATCTTGTCTTCCCTTTCTATAGAAAACTCTGGGAAAGATCTAGTCCTGGAAATCCTCTTATATGTTTAAGAAATGAGCTAGTATAGCGGCTAAACAAGATATCATACAAAAAGGAAAAAACAAGTTTCCAGTAAAATATAAACAGGAAACAATATAAATGTATAACATAAAAATAAGATTCCATAAGAAAAAAGGAAAATCCAGTAAAAAATAAATGACATGACAAAAAAGAAGCAACTACATGCATTTCTGATAAAAACTCACATCAAATCAGTAACAGAAGAAAACTGTCTCAGTGTGATAAAGGGCAATCTACAAAGAAATAAAAAACCTCACATTGAGAATTGTGCTTTGTAGTGAAAGACTAAATTCCCTTCTCCTAAGATCTGGAATTAGGCAAGAAAGTTGGCTCTCACCACTCCAGTTCAGCATTGGACAGGAAGTTCAAGGCAGTGCAAGAAAGTAAGAAAAAGATGCAACAACATGGATAAAATTGGAGTGTATTATGCTAAGCAAAATAAGTCATTGAGAGAAAAGCAGATATATGATTCCACTCATATGTGGAATTTGAGAAACTTAACAGATGAACGAATACAAGGGAAGAGAAGGAAAAATAAGGTAAAAGCAGAGAGGGAGGCAAACCATAAGAGTTTCTTAAATACAGAGAACAAACTGAAGGTTGATGGTAGGGTAGTGGTTGGGAGGGTGGGGTAAATGGGTGTTTGCCATTAAGGAGGGTGCTTGTTGGGATGAGCCCTGGGTATCATATGTAAGAAATGAAGCACTGAGTTCTACTCCTGAAGCCAAGACCACACTGTATGTTAACTAACTTGAGAATAGTAATTTTGAAAAAACTTAAGAAAAAAGAAAGAAAATGAAATAAAAGGCACACAGATCGCAAATGAAGAGGGAAACTTTTTCTTTTTAGTTGTGACAGTTTATGTAGGAAATCAGATGGTGTCTATCTATAAAAAATGTTACTAAAACTAGTGAAGGGAGCTTAGCAAGATTGCAGGGCACAAAATCAGTATATAAAAATCAACTATTTCTACATACTAGCAGCAAGCAGTTGAAAATTAAAATAAAAAAACAATACTATTTACAGTAGCATTAAAATGTATGAACTACAGGAAGTATAGTCAATAAAAAATATAAAAAAATATGTGAAATGCTTAGGGAGAGGTTTTACAAAAAATATACAAGACCTGTACACTGGAAACTACAAAACATTGCTGAAAAAATTACACGAAACAAATAAATGGAGAGATAATCTCTGTTCATGGGTTTGAAGATCCAATATTGTTAAGATGTCAGTTCTCCCCAGCTGGTGTATAGACTTAACCCAACCTCAGTCAAAATTTAGGCAAGATTTTGTCTTTGGTAGAAATTGCAAACATTTCTGAATCACATGGAATACCAACAGTAATCAAAATAACATTGAACAGATAACAAATAACATTGAACAGTTGGTGGACCAACACTACATAATTTCAAGACTTATAAACCTGCTGTAATCAAGACAGTGTGGCATTGATGTGAAAAGAGAAAATAGAGCAGTAGAATAGAGAGTCCAGAAATAGACTCACACATATATGTTCAGCTCTTTTTCAGTAAAGGGACCAATACATTTCAGTGGGAGAAAGAACCGCCTTTCAACAAATGATACCAAAACACTTGAATAGCCATATGTCCCCCAAATAATGGACCTTAAGTCTTAACACAGAACTAAAATTATCTTGAAATAGGCCATAAGCTTAAATGTAGAAGCTTACATTTAAAACTTACATGAACTTATAAGAACTTTAAGAAGACATTTAGCGATCTGGGGTTTGGAAAATATTTTTTTTTAAAGATGATCTTTCTGTTTTGTTTTGTTTCTGAGAGAGAGCTAGAGTGCGCACAAGCACAGGAGAGACAGAGAAAGAGGGAGAGAGAGAGTCCCAAGCAGGCTCCATACTGTCAGCATGGAGCTGATTGGGGGGAGGGAGGCGAGGCTCAAACTAATTGTGAGATCATGACCTGAGCCAAAATCAAGAATCAGACACTTTACCTGACTGAGCCACCTCAGTGTCTTTGGAAAAGTTTCCTAAATATGATACAAAATGCACCAGCTCAAAAAAAAAATTAACAAATAGGATTTATTTAAAATTTTAAAATTTCTGCTTTTTGGGGTCCCTGGGTGGCTCAGTAAGTTGGGCATCTGACATAGGCTCAGGTCATGATCTCATGGCTTGTGAGTTTGAGCCCAACATCAGGATCCGTGCTGACAGCTCAGAGCCTGGAGCCTACTTTGGATTTTGTTTCTGTTTCTCTCTGTCCCTCCCCTGCTTGTGCGCTCTCTCTCTCTCTCTCTCTCTCTCTCTCAAATATAATGATTGTTTTTAAAAAGTATTAAAAATTTCTTATTTTCAAAGGTCACAATTAAGAAATTGAAAAGGCAAGCCACTGACTAGAACAAAATATTTGTAAAATAATATCTGACTTTAGACTTGTATCTAAAATATGTAAAAATCTTTAAAAACTCAATAAAGAGATAAACAACATAATTTAAAAAGTAGGTAGATAAATGAACAGTTTACCAGGCAAATACACGTATGAAGAGAAGCATATGCCTACACAAAACTTGTATGCTCATATTAGTTTTCTTATAGCCAAAAATGGAAAGCCACCCAAAAGACAAATTATGGTCTGTTCAATCAGTGGAATACTACTTATCAGTAGAAAGGAATGAATCACTCACTGATCCACACAGCAACATAGATTAATTTCAAAATAATTCTTCCTAGTAAAAGAACCAGAAAAAAAATGTATACCATATGATTTTACTTACTCATTCTAGAAAATGAAAATTATCTGTATTGAGAGAAAGCAGATCATTGGTTGCCCCTGGGTGGGAATGGGGGTAGGAAGGGGTATAGAGAGGGGCACAAGAGGTACAAGGAAACTTTTGGGCATGATAAGTATGTTCATTTTCTTGATGATTATGATGACTTTATACTTATGTCACATTGTATCAGATTGTACACTTGAGTTATGTGCAATGAATTATATGTCAAATTATATCTCAGTATAGCTGGAAATGTAAAAAAAATGTTGACACAGATCAAAGGGAATTTTACACATACTTTTAGAGATACACACACATTTAGAAACAAGTTTTTACTTAGTAAAAAAAATTATTTTTATGAAGGAAGACCTCAAAGAGGAAATATAAGAATTTAGGAAGAGATGTTGAAACAACAGGAAACAATGCAAATAATATATGATTTGGTGGAACTCAAGGAAGAAATAGAAAAAATAAATCATACAATTGGAAAGAACACAAAGGCAGATTATCACTCCGATAAACAGTGGGAATATAAATTTTTAATGTTTATTTATTTTTGAGGGGGAGCAGAGAGAGAGGAAGACACAGAATCTAAAGCAGCCTCCAGGCTCTTAGCTATCAGGAGAGAGCCCGATGCAGACCTTGAACCCATGAACTGTGAGGTCATGACCTGAGCCAAAGTCAGATGGTTAACTCACAGAGCCACCAAAGTGCCCCAACACAGTGGGAATATAGAGCAGGGACCCATTAACTAAATCTAGTCCACTACCTATTCATGTATGACCCTTAAGATGAAAATAATTTTTACATTATTGAATGATTAAAAAAAGAAGAATATGCAATAGCAACTGTAGTGGTCTACAAAGTCTAAAATATTTACTATCTAGCCCTTTACAGAAAAATGTTTGCTGTCCCCTACTATAGAGGATATATGTGAAAAAGGAAATAAAGTGAGTAGAAATTAGGAAGGGCTTACTTATAGTTACAAAGAAAATGATAATACAAGTAGGAAAAGGAGATTCAGTATTTACGTAATGGGAATGCCCAAAGAAAAAGTAAGGGAAGAACACATTTTTAAAGATATAAATCAGGGAAACTTTTAATTAAAACTAAAAACCTTGAAGCTACATATCTGAAACAGTACACTGCATGGTAGGGTAAACTATCCCAGAATAGTCAACAGTAAGACATATTCTAGAAAAGTTATTCAACTGTATAGTAAAGGATAATATGTTTTGATGAGTAGGCATAAAGATAAAGTCACTTATAGACACAAAAATTTCAGATTGGCTTCAAATTTTCTGCAAAAAATAGCTCAAGTGATAGTGAAGTAAAAACTGTAAGATTCTCAAGGAAAGGAGGTGTAAACCAATAATTTTATATGAAACACAACGTTCCTCAAATGTAAAGCCTACAAACAAAAAGTTTTGAAAAAAGGAAAAAAGCCTCAGGAATCCCTTTTTGAGAAAAACAAGTAAAGATCAAACCTCAACCAGCCAACAAATATCTGAAAATTCTACAGCAAAAAAACTGGAAATAATAATTTACTCAATTATAGGCTGTAGGCTCTAAATATGGTTAAACTATAGGCTAAAACATATGTGGCATTAAGTATCAAACTGAATGTAAATGACCTGGCAGTGTACAAGTAATTCAACTAACAAAACAAAATAAGCCAAGGATGAAAGGTGAAAGGTGATTTGTTTACCATAGAAGGTTTGTCTGTCATAGAAGACTGAGAAGTATCCCTGAAATTCGAACAGACTTTTTCGTTCTGATGTAAATACTGAGAAAGAGAATACCAGTAAATATCAGACAGCAGAAGAAAAGAGGGAAGAGGAAATAAACAAATTTTGTCATCATCCAGAGTAAGAAACTTATAGATACTGTCTAAAGATGGAAAGAACTAAGAATAAAAGTTTTATAAAATTATCATTGTTGGTAGCCATTAGGCAAAAACAAACTGCATGATATAACAAGCACCCACACAAAACAAAGAAAATGAACTGTATCGTTAAAAGCTTAAGACAAATTATAAAAACAAAATAAAATAATATGATAACTAATACCAACCACATATATGGTATCAGCAAATATGAATGGCCTAATCCTTATGTTAATGAAGGACAAGGAACTTTTGGTTGTATCACAAAGCAAAGCTCGATCCTGTGCTGTATACAAAACCTGTGTCTAAAACGACAATTCAGAAAAATTGAAAACGTATTTCAAACAAATGTATAAAAACAGTGGCCCAACCTAATATCAATTTGGAAATCAGAGGGAAAAAAAAAACATTAAACGTTCAAGGCATTTAATTAGGCTTAAGACTTCAGTATATAATAAAGATGTATCAATTACAAATCTCTCACATCAGCTAATGTAGTGTTGAGTTCCATAAGGCAAAAACCTACAAATGGTACATGGAAAGAGAGTCAATTATGCTAGTAATAGGAAACTTTAATTTGCCCTCAGCCTAGGAATTCCTAAACAATCCAAAATCCATAATACTAACGCAACTAACCAACCTTAATCAGCCAGGACTCCCAATTTCAGGGGAAATTGGAAAAGGAAAGCAAATTTTATGTCCTAGAGAATCTGGCCACTGAGCTTGTTACCACATTGGTGTTTATGACACAGTAAATGTTAATGATTGTACTACCACAAAGGAGGTCCAGGCAGACCTCCTAACCAGGGTGTCATTAATAATAATTTAATAATAAAATATTATACTCTGTACTCTCACAATAGAGAATGCACTTTTTGTCAGTGCTCTTGAAATATTCACAAGGATGATTGTATGCTGAGATACCAGAAAGCCTGGTGGAGACAATGCAACCGTGTTTATCAAAGCTACAAATGCATGTACCTTTTGATCCAGAAATTGCACTTTTAGAAACTGATTATATATACATACACAAATATGAAATTACCTATTTGCAAAATTACCTATTTTATACATCATTACAACATACTTTGTAGACTACAATATTTAGAAGACTTAAAAGTTTATCAACAGGTCTGGTTAAATAATTTTATGTGTAATATATTGGAATACAATGCATCTGCAAAAGGAAATGAAGAAGCCTTTTTAAGTACTAATTTAGAAAGATCTCTAGGATGTATCCTTAAGTGAAAAAGCAAGATGCAGACTGAATTTATAATATACTACCACTTTTTCATACCTCAAAAAATGTGGGGAAAACTTATTTATATATGCTTCTGTGTGAGGTATAAACAGATGTCTGGAAAGATGAACAGAAAAGTAACAGCAGTAGAATGTGAACTGGACAACTGAAGAGTGGAGTAATAAGATTTTTTAAAAATATAATTTATATGGACGCTTGGGTGGCTCAGTAGGTTAAACGTCCAACTTTGGCTCAAGTCATGATCTCATGGTTCGTGGGTTCAAGCCCTGCGTTGGGCTCTGTGCTGATGCCTAGCTCAGAGCCTGGAGACTGCTTCAGATTCCATATCTCCCTCTCTCTCTGACCCGCCCCTCATCATGCTCTGTCTCTCTGTCTCTCAGAAATAAACAAAACATTAAAAAAATAAATAAAATATAATTTATTGTCAAGTTGGTTTCCATTGAACATTCAGTGCTCATCCCAACAAGTAAGGATATTTTTTAAAAATTAAAAAAGTATATTGTTTTATGTGAATATATTATCTATATAAATATCTAAAAAATAATGTGATGGGGGCATAGAAAATAAAGCAATTAATTCTCCCTTGGGGGACCAGGAGGAAGTGAACTAGAAGCAAGTAAAACAAGATTATAGAAAATTGTTCAATCAAGAGATGATAGAAAACCTAAACAATACGGTGACTTCAGGGTAGTGTAAATTTTTGAAAAAAAAAAAAAAAAAAAAAAAAAGATTTAAGGAGAGAAATCCTTAAGACTTCCTCACTGATTAGGTGGAGAGGGTTGAGGGTGATGATGAATGAAGGATAACTCGATTGGTGATGTCACTAGTCAAACGAGGGAATGCATTAGGAAGTTCTGGTTGAAGTTGGTACAGGTATAAAAGGAAATAATGAATTCAGTTTTGTAAGAGTTGTCTAGAAAAGTACCTGCAGTTTATAGGAAGCTCTAAGAGCATTCAGGTCTCAAAACAGAGGAAAAGGCACCATTTCAAATTTATGCAGGCCATCCAATCAGAAACCACCCTAATCAGCCAGGACTCCCAATTTCAGGGGAAATTGGAAGAGGAAAGCAAAATTGATGTCCTAAAAAATCCAGCCACTGAGCTGGTTACCACATTGGTATTTGTGGCACAGTAAACGTTAATGGCTGTGCTACCACAAAGGAGGTCCAGGCAGTCCCCCTAACCAGGTCTCATTCGAAGGGGAGTGAACCTGAGCCTGGGGTACAGGGCCTGTATTACTCTTTATCTTTTCTCTATGTATTTAATTAACATTTCATCCTTTTAACACAACCGATCTCACATCAAAATACTAGCTTAAAAGGTACTTCTTTTTCTGGGCAAATGCTTCCTTTCTTTCTAGCTGTGCCTGTGAATACAAGGCAGCATGCAGTTATTAGGGACACAGTTAAGGCCAGGCTACCCTCAGAAGTCCCTTGAAGCTCGGGCCCCGAGCTCTGAACTAAACAGAGCCATTGCTGGAGGTCAGGATTCAGACCAGATGCTGGGCCCTGCAAGTGGGGAATAAAGAGTCACCAGAGGAAGGGGACAGGGGCTGTGGAGACATGTTTGATACAGTGGTCCCTGAAATTGCTCATGAGACATCTGATCTGTAATGCTTTGACAAACCATTGCATTCTCTTATGTTATCTGGTCACACCTGATCAGAAAGTTGTTGCAGTAGATATACTCTAATTTTTATCAGTGAGGGTACGCAATTTTTTTTTATTTTTATTTTTTAATGTTTATTTATTTTTGAGAGAAAGAGCATGAGCAAGGGAGGGGCAGAGAGAGAGAGGGAGGCACAGAATCTGAAGCAGGCTCCAGGCTCTCAGCTGTCACCACAGAGCCCAATACGGGGCTGGAACTTACAAACCATGAGATCATGACCTCAGCCGAAGTCAGACACTTAACCGACTGAGCCACCCAGGCACCTCAGGGGTACACAATTTTGAAATGTCTTTCAGAAATGAAGAATATTGAATTATTTTAATATTCAAATTGAAAGTAACTTTACTTAAATTTGTCTAATGATTTTTTTTTTCCATAAAAGTCTCAGTTTATACCAACAAGTAGAATCATGGAGTTCACTACTACCTGCCAAACTTCAGCATCTAAGGTGAGTAATTAAAGTAGGATTTAGCCATTTGTGTTATGTTTTCCATTTGAAGGGTAAAACATCAAGGGCTAACTAAATGTCATCATGGTTCATGAGGTTCAGTTAGTGAAGCACTAATACATATTTTTAATTGTCATTATTTTTTTTCTTATTAGAGTGATACATATTTATTAGGAAAAACTTAGAAGATAAAGTATAAGTAAGAAAATTTAAATACCCATTATCCTACTGTCTGGAGATGATGACCAGTTTTAATGTTTTAATATATTTCTTTCCCATATTTTTTCTGTGGTTATATATATGTATTTATAATCATATACGTAGATTGTTTCAATCTATGGCTATATATTTGCCTAGAAATATGTTATATATGTAATTCCTACATTGTTTCTTGTGTTTCCTAAATGTTATATTGCCTTATATTCTTCAAATGTGTTATCGTCTAAAATTTAATGTTTAGAGGAAATATTTTTTTTTTTTTTACAAATAGTTTATTGTCAAATTAGTTTCCACATAACACCCAGTGCTCATCCCCACAAGTGCCCTCCTCCATGCCCACCTCTCCTCCCCCCCACATCCACCAGTCCTCAGTTTTTGTCAGCATTCAAGAGTCTCTCATGGTTTGCCTCTCTCCCTTTCCCCCACCATTTCCGCCCTTCTTCTCCCCCTTGGTCCTCCGTCAAGTTCCTCCTAATCTTCCTATACGTGCAAACATATGATATTTGTCCTTCTCTGCCTGACTTATTTCGCTCAGCATAACACCCTCAAGGTCCATCCATGTTGCTACACATGGCCAGATTTCATTGTTTCTCATTGCTGTGGAGTATTCCATGGTATAGATAAACCACATCTTCTTGATCCGTTCATCTGTTGATGGACACTTAGGCTCTTAGAGGAAATATTTTTTAAACTTTAGGGCTTTCCAGTTATCCCAATTACACCTGGGCATGCACATGCACGCACATGGAAAACTCTACCCCTTTAGTTATTAATATTTTATTTTTTATTTTAAGTTTTTTAAAATGTTTTTTAATTTTATTTCTGAGAGAGAGCGAGACAGTGTGAGCAGGGGAGGGTCAGAGAGAGGGAGATACAGAATCTGAAACAGGCTCCAGTCTCTGAGCTGGACAGAGCCAGCACAGAGCCTGATGCAGGGCTCGAACCCCCGAACCATGAGATCATGACCTGAGCCTAAGTTGGACGCTTAACCGACTGAGCCACCCAGGTGCCCCTAAATACATATATTTTTAAAGTAGGCTCCATGACCTTGCGATTGAAGAGTCAGATACTTTGTCAACTGAGTTAGGTGCCCCAGAAGCAGATTATTTTAGACCAGGTTTAGGACTGACATTTTAATTTATTTTTTAGTTGTCCAATCTCTTTTTTCAATATAATTCATTGTCAAATTAGCAAACATACAGTGTATACAGTGTGCTCTTGGCTTTGGGAGTAGATTCCCATGATTCATCGCTTATGTACAACACCCAGTGCTCATCACCCATTTACCCCTCCCCCTATCTCCCCATCAATCCTCAGTTTGTTCTCTGTGTTTAAGAGTCTCTTATGGTTTGCCTTCCTCTCTGAAACTATTCTTTTCCCTTCCCTTCCTCCATGGTCTTCTGTTAAGTTTCTCAAATTCCACATATGAGTGAAAACATATGATATCTGCCTTTCTCTGACTGACTTATTTCACTTAGCATAATGCCTTCCGGTTCCATCTGCATTGTTGCAAATGGCTGGATTTCATTCTTTCTCATTGCCAAGTAGTATTCCATTATATATATAAAGCACGCCTTCTTTATCCATTCATCAATAGATGGACATTTGGGCTCTTTCCATAATTTGGATACTGTTGAAAACACTGCTGTAAGCCTTGGGGTACATGTGCCCCTATGTAGTTATCCATATTTCTTAACGGGCAGATAGATGATAGGATTGATAAACCCCATCCAGACTTTAAGATAAATAGATTACTGATGTATATACACCAGGGAGCCAAAGGCAAATAAATCTCTGTGGGGAAGAAGTCAGGAAGTGTACCACATTCTCAGTTTGTAGTCTTCTGCCATCTTCAGAATCAAAAGATTTCTGGACTTAGCCCAGCTCTGCTGAATCAAATTCTGAATGAGCTGTTGCAGTGGTATGTATTTGCTCTAGTCTGTTTTGTATACTTCTGCTTTTTAAAAGTGTTTATTAGTAATAAGTATCACCTCATTTCATAAGTTTTTGAGGGAGATGGCAATTAGTTATAAATAAGCTAGCTACGAAATGACAAAAATTATGTTCTTTGTTATTCAAGGAAAATACAAAAACTCAGAAAGTCAGGCGTTGGGACCATGACTTGAAGCAGGTGTCTCTTGCATCTTCTGTCAGCGACAGAGGCTGGGAAAAAAACACAGAAGGGACAGACTCTGATGTGGAATACATTGCAGAGACCAAAGTTATGAAGAAGTCTACCCAGAAGAAAGCAAAACCTCAAAAGCAGAGACGTCCAGCAGCCCTGCCGGAAAATATGAGACCAGCCAAGAGATCTCAGGTGTTTTTTTTTCCTTAGTCACAAAATGTATAGTAATTCGCTTATTCTGGAAATAGCATTGGGTAAAGGTTTTGCTTCATTTTCATATTTGTAAAGCACTCTAATTATAGCATACACATTGTCATCTGACTTTCCAGGACAAGGTCCCAATTTCTGTTTTTTCTTTTCTATTCTCCTTTGGAGGAAAAGTCAGGTGGCAAATAGCACATCAGCACAGTATGTAGAGAGGTCAACTAACTGAAGGGCCTCAGAGACTGCCTGGATGGGAAAAGGATTTAAAATCTGTATGTAAGAGAGACATATGCATATAGGATAAGCCTGTAATCTTGAGGATTTTGCATTCAGTGCCTTTATAGCAAAAATGTTTAGCTTTATTTCATAATCCGTAGTGACCCCAGGTGTTGAGGTTCTGGAAAAATGGGATATAATCTCGATAATACAGTTAAGTGTTGAGACTGATTTTAAAACTGAACCACCCCACAATTTCCAAATGAGTTTGCTTCTTTTAAAAGAATCATTACATTTTTATTCTTATAATGTTACTCTTAATTCCATTTTGAGAACTTGCTGTCAGAGTCAGCTTGTAATAATAAGAATAAGAGGGCATTTACCCTGTGCCAGATTCAGTGCTAAATGCTTACGGACAGTATCTCACTACCAGTTAAAATATTTTGTAAGCCAAAATTCATTGCCTAGTTTATCTGCCTTGTTCATCAGATTTGATTTCTAATGCCTTTTTTATTCTTTCCCCAAATTAAATTTACCCTTAAAGGGTGGAGATGGATCACCAGAGAAAATATTCAAATAAATTGCCATAGACTCTGAAAGCAATAAACTAATTTAACCAGCAGATATCTAACAAACTTTGCCCAGTGTAAAGATACCGTGTTAAGTATTGTGGGAGACAGGATATTTTCAGCATGTTTCTTTCAAAAGGAATTATTCTGAACAATTTTTATGCTGCAAAAATATCTCACACATTCTTTTGTAAAATCTTTGGCAAATGGTGTGTAGGCTGTTTTAGAAAATCTTTACTGACAGAAATGTATTACCTTCTAAGGTAGCCTTCTCATTCCATTTTTGGGTAGCACCTTCTCTTAAAATATTTGAAGTCCAGTTCCCTGTAATTTTGAAGTTTGGGTCCTAAATGTTTCTTTGAGACTATAGAAACTGTCTACAGAATAGTCATAATTACTTTGAATTATGTATCATTTACATGCAGGTTCATATAATTTATTTAATCTTTGTCCAAAATGCTGCATGTTTATAATGTAAAAAGTAGCTCTATCACTTTATAATTGTATTTCCTTTAACCCTTATCTCTGCTCATTAACTGGGCAATTTAGGACTTAGGATTTGTTGGCATATTTTATGTGCAGGTTGCATGCTCTAAAAGCATACACATGATTGGGGCATCTGGTTGGCTCAGTCGGTTTAAGTGTCTGACTTTGGCTCAAGTCATGATCTCACTGTCTGTGGGTTTCAAGCCCCACATCTGGCTCTGTGCCAACAGATCAGAGCCAGGAGCCTGTTTAGGATTCTGTGTCTCCTTCTCTCTCTGCCTCTCCCCAGCTTGTGTTCTCTCTCTCACTAATAGATAAATAAATTTAAAAAATTATTAAAGGCATACAAGTAATTGAGAAGTTGAGGTGTGCCCAGGAGTTAAAATAACACATTTTAAACTTTAGATCAAGAGATTCACTGTGTGTGTGTGTGTGTGTGTGTGTGTGTGTGTGTGTGTGTGTGTGTATAAAATTATCTATTATGTGCCGTTCATATGCAGTCAGCTCTACAGGGGATTTAACTGTGAGAAAAACCACTCACAGCCCCTACCTGTATTGAACTGACACTGAGACAGGCAATCCAATAATGAGACAAATGTAAACTGCTACTGGGTAGTGTTTAATAACTTAGTAGCGTAAGTACTTATAATAGGGGATTTGACCCTGCCTGCGAGGACTAGCTGTGAAAAAATGATGAAAAATCCTGAAAAAGTGATACCTGAAGTTTTAGGATTGAATTCCAATTAAACTGATAAAAAGAGGGAAAGAATATTTGCAAACGCAGGCATTTGTTAAAGAAGGAACCTGGTGAATACAAAGCACCTTGAGAAGACAACTAAGCTGTGGTGGGGCAGAGAGATGGAAAGGGGCTGTGGTGTTAAGTGAGTAGGGAGTGACCAGAACCATGCAGGACCCGCAGGCTGTGACGGGGCTTTTGCATTTATTCTAAAAGCAATGACGCACCATTGAAGGAAAGTGGTGTGACCTGATTTTCCTTTAGAAAAGATTGCTGATGGCATATGGAGTATGCAGTGAATGCAGTGAATTCAGGCAGAGCAGTTAGGAGGCTGTTAACAGTGGTCTCACAGGGAAATACTGGCAGCCTGGGATAGTGATGGTGGCCAAACGGAGAGAAGTTCGTGCATTTGTTCCTTGTGCGTTTGTCTTGAGGAAGAGACACTGACCCATGGTGGTGATGTGCAGGGTATAGAAGGTGAAGCAGATGGAAATGGTAAGGAGGACAACAGAATTTCTGGCTCTTGTACCTGGTTGGATGGTGGTTCCAATCATTGAAGTAGAGAATCCTAGAAGGTGGCTGGGCCTGTGAGGGGAAATCAGTTTACATAGTTTGAGATTTTCAAGAGGACATGTCAAGTGAGGAGTAAGGGTAAAAAGAAAAGAAAGACTAGGCAGAAGCCCGTGGGGTTTTACCGTCTAATGGCTGGCTGAGGTAAGGTGATTGTGAAGGAATGGCCAGACAGGAAGAAGAAAAGCTTATTTCATCATTAAAGCTAAGAGGGGGAAATGTCAATTCAAGGAGAGTTGGTCAGAGGGACTAGATTCTTTTTTTTTTTTTTTAAGAGGGACTAGATTCTATTGAAAGGCCTAAAAAAAAGTCCATTTACTTAATGACTTAGCGGTAATAAGGATGATCTCAGGGAAGGTTTTATTGTTTTTACTGGAGTGGAGAGGATGGAAACCAGATTAGAGTGGACTGATTAGCAAGTAGAAGGTGAATAAATGGAGACAGGTTCAGAAGATACTCTATGCTTACAGAAATCCAGAAGTAAGAAAGATAGATGAGGAAACTATGGAATTCTCTATAAACATTTGAAAAATGAATTTAACCAAGTTTTAAACTGCAGTGGAAACAACTTTCAATCGCTTGAGGGCTATTTCCAATAAATTTCTGATATCCTGTCCAATAAATACACTGGGCATTACCACTGCCAGAGGAAGTGCAGGAAGTGTAATTAATTTTAACATTAGCCTAAGTAAATGGAATTAGGAAGGCAGATATGCTCCAAATAAATCTTGTAATGTGCCCCAAAAGCTTGATAACAATGGCTCTGGAAATAGCTAATGTTTTAGCTTTAATGTACCACAGTTCAGCTTTATTAACAGAGGTAATTAATTAATTGTTTTTCCTAGAGAATTGTTTTTATCATACCCTTGTGTTTCTCAGAAGGTTCCACTTCCTTTATGCTAAGCAACATCCCCCCCATTTCCTGAAAGCAGAGGTCCCAATGAAAATAATATTCTTATTGTTTCCTACATCTGCAGTTTTTAATTCCTTTTAATTTTCTCCCAATGTCCTTTGTTAATTCATTTCACTGAGCAAACTAAGCATTTATGCTGGGCCAGGTGCTCAGAACTCAGAGATTGACACAGTTCCTGCTCTCGAGAAACTCTGAGAAACTCTCGAGAGTTTACCAGTAGGGGTGCCAATCAAAGGAGACCTTTCTCTGTATCATAGATTTATCATACCAGCTGTTTTCCCACTTTTTAAAGTATGAGGACATCTTTTCAAAAAATGACCACAGACATCTTACATAATACTTGACATGCCTAGTACCTATTGGTTGAGAACTATGAAGGGGCATCTGGGTGGTTAGTTGATTGACTGTCTAACTATGGTGCAGGTCATGATTTCGTAGTTTGTGAGTTGGAGCCCCTCACTGGGCTTGCTGCTGTCAGTAAGGAGCCTGCTTCAGATCCTCCATCTCCCTCTCTCTGTGTCTTTCTCCTGACTTCTCTCTTGCTCCCTCTCACTCTCAAAAAAAAAAAAAAAAAAAAAAAAAAAAAAACCAACCACAAAACAAAAAACTATGCAAGAGAAAGCCATCATAGATATTTTGAAATAAATGTATATCTTATGTCCCCCCAGCAACATCTACATAAATTTTAAGAACACTGTGTATATCCATATGAGACGTTATTCATTCAGTGTATGGGCAATAATTCATGGGGATAATTTGCCAAATACTACAAGCCCTTTAAATCCACTGTTGACCCCCATAGTCTACAGCAGTCATTTCATACTTAATCTGCCTTATGATAGTTTTACTTCATTGTGTATTGTCATTTTACTTTTCTAAGTACTTCTCTAAATCATATACTTCTTGAGGGCAAATAATCAGAAATTGAATTTCCTGTTTATCCTACAGAAGTTTGCAGAAGTTAACAGAAGCTGAATAAAGACAGTTTAATGGGTACCAGTGACTGCTGCTAACTCTTGTATATTTTTTGTTGGTATTCTGCCATAGGTCTCTTCTCCGGAAATGAGTAGGAAGCAGAGTGAAAACCTGGTGCAGGCATGTAAGGCTTTGACTGAAGTTGAAACCAGCAGCAGAGATCCAGATATCATCCTGGTGAGATAAATTTTACCGACTAAGTGATACATTGATTATTTATTCCCATTCATGAAGGCTAGAGGAATCCAAGAAGCATATCATATTAGTACCTCAAAGTAACTGGAACATTTTATTGAATAGCCTAGTTTTTAGGTGAAGAAACAAGACTCAGAAAAGTTAGTTACGTGTCCAGGCTACATGAAGTTGTGAAAATATAACGGGGACTTGTACCTCCAGACCACTAGTCCATGGTGCTTTTCGTTTTAGTTGTCAGTGTGAGAAAGCTTTAGAAGTATGTAAGTTCATATAAATTATGTACATAACTTGAAGGTCATTCTGAAACCTGCATGCCCAAATCCAAAGCATGTGATTCTTTCTGTAATTCATAATATGGATCCTTGCCAGAAAGAATCATTCTAAACTGACTTACCTTTGGCTACAGGCAAAAGCCCCAGAGAAGTCTGTTCAAGAAATGCAGATACACTTCTGTTTATGCCACTAGATTATGTATCCCTGATTCTAATTTCAGTCACCATTATGAAAGAGCTATGGATATAACTATACCTTAGATCCCAGCAGAGTTGCTTTACTTCCTGATCCAAGAGTGAAAGAAAGCCTTTGGTAATTAGGAAGAAGTGACCCAAGGACTGGTCTCATGAGGAACACTTCATCTGTGAAGCCATTTAACGACATTGTCCCTTTTGTTACTTAGCGTTCTTTGTACTATAATTTAAAAGTTCATTTAGACTTTGGAATTTAACATCAGGAAAAAATCCGTTCAGTGCTTCCTTTTATCAGAATATGAACATCATTACTCACTGTAGTTCTCTTCTTACTTTGATCACCAAGAAGCTTATAGCTAAACTTTAAATGTTTTTTTTTTTTTTTTCTAGGAGAGAGAGAGAGAGACAGCGTGAGCAGGGGAGGGTCAGAGAGAGAGGGAGTCACAGACTGAAACAGGCTCCAGGCTCTGAGCTGGCAGTCAGCACAGAGCCTGACGCGGGGCTCGAACCCACGAACCGCGAGATCACGACCCAAGCGAAAGTCGGAAGCTTAACCGACTAAGCCACCCAGACGCCCCTAGCTAAACTTTAAGAATGACTGTAGTCCCCTAGATATTTGCTATTTATTGGCATGATAATACAGAAGAGAGTATTTAGAAAGGGGCCTGGCATCATCATATATGTCTTTAGGTAAGATATCTCAAAATGCTATTTGGAATTGTGGATTAAGTTTTATTTGCCAGTGAGCCGGTAAGGAACATATGTCTTTGGACTTCAGCCTAATTTTTGTGTCTGTCAGCAGAAAATCATGTGTCAGAAAATACGCGATATAACAACAATGGAGGTTTTATTTAAAACATTTGCTCATTATGGAAAATTTCAAACATACTAGACTCAGCTCCCACGTGCTCATTTCCCAGCTCTGCAGTGACCCCCTCACATCTAGTCGTGTCTCCTCCACATCCCTTTCCTATCCCCTTACTCTCAGACATCACATCACTTCGTCGATAAATCATCATTGTTTGAAGAAGCCATCTGAAGGAATGTTGAAAAGGTCTAGGTGTGACTTGTGAAACAGTGCAGGAAAAACCTTCATATTGACAAAAAGAAACAACAATTTCCTAAAGAAAGGAATCACCAAACTACGGTAGAACCTTGGTTTGTGAACATAATTCATTCTGGAAACATGCTTGTAACCCAAAACCCTTGCATATCAAAGCACATTTCCCCATAAGAAATAATGGAAACTCAGATGATCCATTCCACATCCCAAAAATATTCCTATAAAAATGATTACAAGATTGTAAGATAATACAAAATAATGAAAATACAAAATATAAAGAAAGGTAAACAAGTTAACCTGCACTTATCTTTGAAAATTTTTGTGGCTGGTGTGAGAGACACAGGAGAGAAGAGGGTTATTGAGTAGGATGACTTTCACTGTCATTAACAGAATCACTGTCTATTGGCTCAATGGAATTTTTTTCTTTTCGTGCAACTTTAACAAGGAACCTATCCAATGACTCATGCTTTTGCCCCCTTTTGAGGATTTCATGAAAATGTGGCATTGCATTGTCATTAAATAGATTCATCACTTGCACTGCTACAGCCTTTTTCAGGTGATGATTTTCTACAAAATTTTGCACTGTTTCCCACATTTTACACATCTCCTTAATCTCACTGGAAAAGATGCAGACATAGACTTCTTATAAAATCTTTCAATTTCAGCCACTCACATACCACATTCATACTTCTCAATGATTTCCTTCTTAACTTCCAGTGTAATCGTCTCCTTCTGACCACCTTTCTTTCCAACCTTTTTTTTTTTTTTAATGTTTTTTATTTATTTCTAGGAGAGAGAGAGACAGCGTGAGCAGGGGAGGGTCAGAGAGAGAGGGATCACAGACTGAAACAGGCTCCAGGCTCTGAGCTGGCAGTCAGCACAGAGCCCGACGCGGGGCTCGAACCTGTGAACCGCAAGATCATGACCTAAGCGAAAGTCGGACGCTTAACCGACTAAGCCACCCAGGCGCCCCACTTTCCAACCTTTTGATGCATGAGGGGCCATTGTATACCCTCATGTGTATGTTAACTTCAGTACAGTATTAATAAACTCTGTCATATACTGTATTTAATGTCATTGGCAATAAGGCAGCAGAGTAAAGGATCTATGTCTTCAGGCAGCCTGACCTTGAATGAAGCCAAGCATTCCTAAGATTACTCTTGTGTGGAAAAGGAAGGGACTGTCTATAGATACTTTGAAGTGACAAAAAATATACAGGTGCCTGTTGTGGGCACCTTCCAGTGTTCTGAGAAATCATTGATTTCTGCCAAACACTGTGGCCTGAGACTCAGCATCCAAGCATGGGAGTTGATCACCCACAATCCCACAATGAGAGAGATTGAGAGACAGAGAGAGAGAGAGAACCATTGGCTTAGTTGTGACATTTGGTGTCATGTACTATTCATATCGCAAAAACATTGCTCCTTTATCAAGTTAAAATTAATTACAAATGTTTGCAAAAGTCTTGCGGAGCACTCATAGAACAAGTTACTAGCAATCCGAGGTTTCGCTGCATTTTCAAAAGGAAATGGGTCAAAATTTAATCAGCTGCCAGAAAGGAAGAGAAAACCCAACTAGTTGTAAATAACACCACGTCTCGGAAGCAAACCGTGATGTAGCTGAACCTGTGAGCAGTGCTGGTCACCGCCTGCTTTCCAGTATCTGCTTGGCATGTTTTCCGCGTAGCTGTTGGTTTGTCACCTCCCTTCCTTTTAGCAAGTACTTTTTCATCAAATAGATACGACATTTATATTAAAATTGTTGTTGTCTTTTTGTGTCATATTTCTCAAGTTTTATGTTACTTCTATGTGTGTGTGTGGTAGGATTTATTTGTGCCCCACTGATTTTAGCAGGAAGTCTGTTCTCAAACTCAGTGTGTCTAATTAATTTGGATAAATATGCCTTATCCACAGATGCACATTAATTTCTCTGTTTGGCTGTAGGTGCAGGAATTCCAGTAGGACATAATTGCTTCAGAATGCTTGTCTGTCTGTGCTTTCTTAAACTCAGAAATTAAAAAATGGTTCTTCTTCACCCTTGGCCTTCTACCCAGTTATCTTCTACTTGTAGTGCTTACATGTGTTTGTGAATATGTGCATATGCTTTAACTCTGACTCTGTCCTTGTCTCATTTAAAGAAGGAAGGCACTGAGGGCTGAGTGCTGCAAGTGGTGATCACTTAGAGAGGAACAATTAGATACCATGCAGGATACTTCTCACCCCCTCACAACCAGGGGGTTTATTATTTTGAAGTAACTGGGGCCCTGGGCCTTGTTTTCAAGTTTAGTAGAATCAGAAATATACGTTCTGTACATCAAAGAGGGTCCAGTTCACAGGGATGATCTTACACTATCCAAACTCATAAGACTCTTGTGTAAGAGCCTAATGGCAGTCGGGTCATTTGAAAGATAGACACAGCCTCTGTCCATTTGGAAGGCACATGTTGACTTACACCATGTAGTCACACCCTTTATGCCAGTCTGCATGGGCTGGCCAATTACAGGCTGACGGTTGCTGGTGAGTTACGTCCCTGAATGTTTAAAAGGCTTCCAGCTAAGCTAGGCTGCGACGTCCACCTCCCCTAAAATGCGTGACAGGGACAATGTTACCAACGCAACTGACTAACACTACAAGGGCGCTAGCCCAGCGCCAGGGCCCTGTGTCTCCCCGTGCTCCCAGGAATGTATCTTTCTCACGATGTGTGGAGAATAGGTCCATGCTGATGAGCATGTTCTTTCTTTTGTTGTGTCTGTCAGTCTGCCTTTTGAATGGATTTTTTTCATATTAGCCTAGTTCATTTTTCTCTCTTCCAATTTTGGGCTCACTTCACTCTGGCTGTCCTGCCAGCCGTTGTGCAACTTAGTGAAATGGTGAGAATGTTGATGGCTTTTCAGATCTTTAGCGAACCTGCCATTGCTGGTCACTGCAGCCGTGGTATCCCTCGTCCCCCAAGACCTCTCATCTGTGGAGGCTCAGCCTTACTGCTCTTTCACCCTTGCAACTAACTGATTCCCCTGCCCACTCTGCCTCATTCTTGAGGAATGCTTCTTGCATTCCTATCTCTTCAGGGCCTATAGTCTATGGAAGCTATTTTTTAGGAAAGCATATTCTTTTGTTTTATTTCTTTTCTCACTGAGACAATCCTCATTTTCTAGTCATTTTTAATGTTTGTCTCTTTGCCCCACACTGTGTCACACATTTAATGTGCTCCCAGATCATTCATGTGGTGCATTGGATTTCATTTTCCTTATCTACAGTTGCTTTTCTGATCACATAGTTCACTGGTGTCACCTCTGTGGCATTTTTTTTTTCATTATGATATTAATTTATGCTTGGCCTGTTAGCCAGCTCAGTCCATGCATTTTCAAAGTCCATGCAATGAGAATGTTCTTGGTAAGACCTTGCACGTCAACTGGCGCTGTGGAAGTCTCCAACTGGGATTCAGTTAAAACTCTAGGCATTTTCTAGAGATTAAAAAAGTGTCATGAAAATAATGAGGAGTTTTTAAAGAACATCTCAAACCTCTCCAAAATGCCCTAGGTAGCTTCCCCGTTGGACCTTTGGAGGTGTTATGTGTGGGGCTATCAGTTTGCACTGCAGCAAACTTCTTTTATTATTTTTCATGAGCTTGTTGGCTCAGCTGCAGTTCCTCCAACACTTTGGGGTAGCTAATGTGACCCAGATTTATTATCTTTGACCTTGTAAGACTGTATTCTGCTGAAATTCTGCTGTGTGTGTGCCCAGGTATGTGTGTTTTAGTGGGATTAGCCTTTCCTGTTCTCTGTGACCATGATGAAATTCAGGCACCATGCTTCACATGTATCATCTCCAGTTTTCTTTGTAACCCGAAAGGGTAGGTTCTCTCTTCATCCCCGTCTTAGGAGGTGAGGAAAATAAACTTGCTCAGGGTCACACTGCTGGGAAGGGATCACCTTGAGCCCCAGCTGTTTAGCTTGAACTCTCACTTTCTTAACCACATCTCCCTATGACTTCTCCAATTATCATCCATACGCTGTCCCCCATGTCTGTTCGCTCAGCCCATTCCACACAGGCTGGCTGGAGTACACAAATACACTTTACTCAGGGCTGAGGATTACTAGGTAGAAGTAAATACTGCTTTGATTAACATTCAGCATTTGTGTTTATACAGGTTTCCTAAGTTCTATAGACGGACCTTCTCCAGCCAGGAGTCTTGAATTCATTTCAAAAAATCAATCCATCCTCCTTGCCCACATTAAGCTAACTTCCCTTTAGCACATTTTCGCCCTTACCTACCCTAAATCTGACCTATCCAGTAAAGTTCTTTTCTGCCTAAGACCTGGCTCTTCTGTTTCCCATCAACCTCGAGTCACATAGTAATCATCAGGATCATCATCACAGGAATGATTCTTGGAAAAGAAAATCTCCTTGTCCAGGACTGTCACTTGTTATAATGTGGTTGTGGTCCTACCTTGGCCACCAACCCCTTCTATGAGCTGGCATTGCCTGACCTCTGGCCTCCAGAAAATCCTATTCTTTTTCATCTTCTATGCTCAGAGTACATCCCCTTCCCTCTCTTTTGATGAAGAGTAGATATTCTGAACTCTTTCTGTCTCAGGCATTTTGAATCCTATGTGTGAAGTTCAAAATTTTTCCCAGTTAACCCCAGATGGGATGGCAGAAGAAATTCTTCTAGGTCACCTCTTATAGTCGCACCAGCCTCTGTCAGGGGAATCAATGTCTGAGTGAAGGTTACTACAGTTTGGCTTTACTGGAACATTGCCCTGTGGTGCTGTTGTAATTAAAAGTTTGTCTAAGTTCAATTAGAAACTCCAGCGCACTGCTATGTGATATATTGGCAGTTCGACTTTACTGGAGGCAAAAAATGTGGCATTTGAACTCCATACCATCACAGTGCTCCTCAAAATGAAGCCATCTGATCAGCTGTCACTGCACTGGGCTTAGCAGAAGCAATAAAAATAAAAGCAAAGCAGTGGGACTAGATCACCAAGCATCCTAGCAAGTCACAGTCTCAGGTCGTGTCGCCAGATGAGATGTGAGAAGAGGCAGTACAGACTCCGTGTCCTAGGGTGTGACTGGAAAGATGACTGGGAAATTAGGCTGCAAACCTCCAGTAGATGGTCAGGAAAGGAAGTGATCAATTTGAAGAAAGCTTCAAAATTCAGAACACCAAGGGAGTAAAATTACAAATGCCAACAGTAAGTTAGAGAAGTTGAGTGGAAATAATTTTCTGAGACTCAAGTCAGAGTGATAAAAGTACCAACTTTTTGTTGCACGTGTCTATGCTTTTATCTGGGTGGAGCGTGTGCTCCAAACTGATACGTATTTTCTGACTCTAATATGAAGCAATATTTCCTACTTCCTAAATACCGGTATTTGCTGTGTTTCCAAATTTTATAATACTTTTGTGTGTGTGTCTGCTCTGAATATCAGTAGCAAACCCAGGTTACTCAGACAGTGAAAGAACATTTGTTGTGGTTATTTTGGGTTAAGTTAGACCTGCCTATTTATTTATTTTATTTTAAGTTTATTTATTTATTTTGAGAGAGAAGAAGGGGTGCAAGCAGAGGAGGAGCAGAGAGTAAAAGATGGAGAGAGAGAATCCCAAGCAGGCCCCACTCTGTGCTGACAGTGGGGCTCTATCCCATCAACTGTGAGATCATGACCTGAGCTAAAATCAAGAATTCAACATTTTTAAAACATTTTTTAAATGTTTTATTTATTTCTGAGAGAGATAGAGAGAGATGGTGTGAGCAGGGGAGGGTCAGAGAGAAAGGGAGACACAGGATTTGAAGCAGGCTCCAGGCTCTGAGCTAGCTGTCAGCACAGAGCCCGATGCGGGGCTTGAACCCATGAACTGTGAGATCATGACCTGAGCCCAAGTCAGATGATTAACTGACTGAGCCACCCAGACACCCCCAAAATTCGACATTGAACGAACTAAGCCACCAAGGTGCCCCCTAGACCTGCCTATTTAATAACCAGGAATAATACTACCATTTTGGTTGGACTGACTTGAGTCTTTTTGTTCTCTCTGGCCATTTTGGTCACTTTTGGCTTGCACCTGGCCTCAGGCGCAGATTGGCAGATGGATTCATTTCATTTCCCTAATCTGAAGATGTTTTAGAAAACTTAATGGCCAGATCATCATTGCCAGATGTATTTCAAGAGTTTGGCAATGAAGTCCCTGTATTTGCTATGAAACAAGTAACCTCTATTGTCTAGCCCAGAAGGTGCCACTCTCTGGGGCTAAAGAAAGATATGTGAATAAAGGAATGAGTGGATGGAACCATCTTCCTGTCTCAGAACTTAGTTCTTTACCAATTGTACCTGGTTAGCATTTTGGGGTATCCTTCAAAAGAGGCTGATTCTAGTTCAGGAAAGTCATCAACCAGGTTTGAATCCCTAGCGCCACTGACAGGGACTCTGTGGCATGTCACAAAATCTGGGGGACATCTGGAGTAGCTGACGAGTTTCCAGTGTCTAGGTCTATGCTCTGTGGCAGCCAAAATAAGACCAAACCACAATACCCAAAAATAACAGCTACAGCACTCTATTTTGGCATCAGTACTATATGACAGTGAGGTGAAAAGATGACTTGGTAGCCTCAAAGCAAGCAGAAAAAGAAGAAAAACAAATAACCTGCACGGCCAGTCCCTAAATCAGCTGCATTCACCCTAAATACGCATCATTTTTCCAACTTCTAACAGAAATTGTTTTTTTAATGGGAAACTGCTCGGGTATTGCAATAACATGATTTCAGATGATCGAAGTTGCCTAACTCGAAAGTAGGCCATTTCTTAGTTTTCCTGGTTGATGATGGTAACATCATCCTTGCCTCTATATGAACTTGTATAATGCTGTGATTGTTGCTAACGGCATCAGAAATTTCATAGGCGGTAGCCAGTCCTTTATGAGATACAAACCAGAGCTGCCCTGAGGCCTTCAGAGGAAAAATGGTCTATACTCACTCTCAACAGCATAATCCATCAGTTTACCAGCAGACTTACAACAGACATAGAGTCAGTGCATGATACAGCCCCTGACCGAAAGGAAAATCTCATGAGCAACTTCTGATCTGAATAGTGCCAGTGTACTAGAATCTGAATATGTCGTACCAGCACCCATGTACATTAAGGCAAATGTATCGAACAATGCTATGTTAGAGATTTTGAGAGACACACACAAAGAATATGTGATCCTTGCTCTAAAGGGGCAGGAAAATTGGAAGATAATTTTGCAAAACCACGCGTTAGCATTATTTTATGGAAAGTTGACAGGCTCTGCGCTCTGACAGACCCAGGTTCAAATTCAAACTTACCTGCCGCTTGTCAGTTGTATCAACTTATCGTCTTTTGTTTTCTTGTCTATAAAATGGGAATAATAATATTGCCTCCTTTCAAGGTTTTTATGAGAATTAATGTGATGATTTGCGCACAGAATGAAAATAGTTATTTGTGTTATGAAAAACATTTTTTTTTAATGTTTTATTTATTTCTAGGAGAGAGAGAGAGACAGCCTGAGCAGGGCAGGGTCAGAGAGAGGGAGTCACAGACTGAAACAGGCTCCAGGCTCTGAGCTGGCAGTCAGCACAGGGCCTGACGCGGGGCTCGAACCCACGAACCGCGAGATCATGACCTAAGCGAAAGTCGGACGCTTAACCGACTAAGCCACCCAGGCGCCCCTGAAAAACATTTTTAAAAGCCGTTTTCTGAAGGGGGCAAATTCAAGCCTTTATTGGTTGAGCTAGGAGATGGGAGTAAAGAATGAAAATTGAGAGAGGGACATCACTTTGCGGAAGCAAAGGGGGGGCCAGAGGCAGTACGCATGAGGGGTTGAGGGAAGGCGAAGGGCAATCCCGAGCTGCAGACATGGTGCTGCGGAATTGGAGAGGCTGGAGGGTGAAGTGTGGGGAGAGAGGCGAGAAGGCAGGCAGCAGATGAGGAAGTAGAAACAGAGGTGCTTTATGGTGATTTGAAATTGATTTTTACCGTATATCACCATTTCCTCCATTTCTCAACATAGTCTTCAGTAAAATCTATGTATTTATTAACACTTTATAGAGTTGCCTTTGTTTTGGGGGGATGGACCCAGGTTCTGCTCTGAAGTATCATGCAAGAATCAAGGCTACAAGATCCCAGTCTTATCTGGGTTACGTAGACAAGATGCTTGGCTGTTAATAATAATAAAAACTGTAATTACGAGTCATAGTTACTCAGAGAAAGGAAGAAATCAGTATGGGCTGGAGTAACTAAAAAGGAAAGAGAAGGGCTTACACTTGTCTTGAAAGGTGGGAAACATTTACAAGAGGGAAGGAGGGAAAGGCACACCAGGTAAAGAGAACTACACAGGCAAAGGTGACAGAGATGTGGAGGCAAAAGTGTATGTGGTGCTTCTAGAGAATTCTGAGGAGAGCCTTCTAGTAATAGCAGAAGGAGCTTGTTAAGAAGTACTGACATTATGTTCTGATAACTTAGAATAACATTGAGAAGGGCTTTGTAAGCCAGATAAAGAGTCTGTACTTGAGGTAGTAACCAGTCAGGATCTGTGGGCATGTTTTGAGAAGGAACGTTTAATCATGGAGATTTTATTTAGAAAAATTAGTTTGGGGGCACCTGGGTGGCTCAGTCAGTTAAGCGTCCCACTCTTGGTTTTGGCTCAGGCCATGATCTCACGGTTTGTGAGTATGAGCCCCACATCAGGCTCTGCATGGACAGCATGGAGTCTGCCCAGGGTTCCCTCTCTCCCTCTCTCTCTGCCCCTCCCATGTATGCTTGCTTTCTCTCTCTCAAAACTAAACTTTTCTTAAAAAATTAAGAAAAAATTGAACTAGGTTGTGCTAAAGCTGCTGTCCTGGGCAAAGGAGAAACTAAAGACCAAAGAATCAGGTCTGATCTGCTCCCTAAAGATTGTAGTATAAGGATGACTAGGAAAATGGAACCATTTGGAAGGAAAAAGAACAGAAATTGGAGTGGAGCACGGGAGAGCAAACAGTGACAGAAGTTTCAAGATGGCAGCCAGGAACAGCATGTTACAAATAGGAAGAGAAGAGTTGACCAGGGGATCTGAGTGGGCACATGTGGGACTAAAGATCTGAAGGTAAATTCGGTAAAACGTTCAAGCGCAAGCACCCTGAAGTTGGTTGGAAATAATTGGAGCAAATGTGAAAAGTTAAGCGTGATGATGCTGATTAGGCCATTGTTTGAATAAGGGTGATAGTTTAACCGCCCCCCGCCCCCCGCCTCTCAAATTTTAGCAGGTTCATTGAAGGATTCAATGTAGACAGAAAAATAAATATCCTGGGGGATTTGGGACACAGAAGGCTACAGAATCAAGGGAAGAAGGAATTGCAAGAGACCTCATGCTTCCCCATCTCAGTGAATGTCCCCACCATTCATAGTTACTGAGGCCACAGCCTAGGAGGCCCCTGCATTCCTCTCCATCTTGCACACCCAGTGCTCACCCTGTCAGCCAATTGCGCCCAATCAACCTTTGAATGGGCCCCCTGTGCTTCCCATTCCACAGCCACCACCCTGCCTGATTCACCAACATCCCTGTCAGGGCTACCGCCGTAGCCCTGTCGAAGATCTCACTCTTCTGTTGGCCTCCACTGTCTAAAAATCTGACTATTTTCATTTAAAAGAGAAGTTAGATCATGCCCTTCTCTTCCTCTGAACCCTCCAGCGGCTTCTGCCCACACTGAGAACAGAACTCAGTGTTCTTGCTGTGGCCTCCAAGGCCCTAGATGACCTGCCGTGACCTCCTTTACAGTCTCATCCTAACCGCCCCCTTCTTCCACTCCACTGTCGCCACCCTGACCTTCCTTGTTCTCCAACACCTGAGAACAGGTGTTCTCAGCTTTGCTTCCCTGACTTTTCCTTGGCTGTTTGTAATGCCTGGACTCCACTCCCCCAGCAACACGCATGTGCCATCAAGACTTTCTTTGGTTCTGCGAGTATACTGGGTGGCAGTTACTCTCCTAGGCACTGGGGATACAGCAGGAAGAAAACAGGCCATCTCCCCATCCTCACGGCGCTTCCATTCTAGTGGGGGAGTCAGACCACGGACAAGACAAAGAAGTAAACTGTGTGGCAGGGTGGGTGATGGTAAGTGCTAAGGAGAACAGCAAAGCAGAGGAAAAGGGGAGGAGGTCTCAGTGTCGGGCATGGTGGGGTGAGTACACTTTTATAGAGTCAGCATGAAAGGCCCGACTGAAGCAAGTTTGAAAAAAAAAAAAAAACAAGAAAAAAATTGGAAGAACAAGCAAATCAACAGCAAACAAATCAAAGACACTGAGAGAACCTGGCATGTTTGTGGAAAACTGGTAGAGGGGAGACATGGAGGGCACGGGGTGAGAACAGGGGCCCCGGAAAGGTAGCAGGGCTCAGATGCGGCGCACCTGGGCTCTTGTCTTCCTCTTGCCTGTGTTTCTTTTCTTCACAGAACTTAACATATCAATCTGTTTATTTATTTAACATCTCTTTTTCCCTCACTAGAAAATAGTCCATAAAGGTGGGACTTTGTATTCTTCATCATAACAGTGTCTGACCCATACTGGGAACTCATTTATTGAATACATTTATGGATGAAAGAGAGAAGCCTGGAACATAATGTTCACTATGGAAGAGTGAAAACAGAAAGGGCCTCTGAATTTATTGTTTAATTTTTTTAATGTTTGTTTATTTTTGAGAGAGACAGAGCGTGAGCAGGGGAGGGACAGAGAGAGAGGGAGACACAGAATCAGAAGCAGGCTCCAGGCTCTAGGCTGTCAGCACAGAGCCTGACATGGGGCTTGAATTCACAAGCCATGACATCATGACCTGAGCTGAAGTTGGATGCTTAACTGACTGAGCCACCCATGTGCCCAGAAAGGGCCTTTGAATTTGGCAGGACGACATCACTGCTCTGGTAGCCTTTTGGGATCTTTGATAATAGTAAACGCTTATGATAGACATCGAGGGGCAAAGAAATAGAAAGAAAGAAATTAGATAAAGTGATACCAAGCAGTTCTTAAGCATCCTTAACAACATCTGAATTAGATAAATGTTACAGAGCCATCTGTAGTATGGTTCTCTCTCTCTCTCTCTCTCTCTCTCTCTCTCTCTCTCATTTATGATTTATTTATCCCCTTAAATAGATACTTCACAAAACTGAGCATGTGATATTATGCTGAGCCCCTGCATCCTTTGGAGAAATGACAAATCCCACTCTGCTCATTGTTAACATAATTTTAATTAAGGGATTTAAAATCCCATGTTAAGACTTGACTATAATCTCATTTACTGTTCGGGAGGTGTTACTGGTTTCATGACTGAGGTACGATCTTAGGAAAGAGATATCCCCACACTGCAGAGTATGAAACACAGTTAAGCCTAAGAGACTACAGAACACTTCTTTAATGAAATGATGTATATGAAAGAGCTTTGTAAGTAATATCAAAATACACAAGTAGTGTCATTGAAAAGACAACTGCCTGTCTTACTGTCTCAACCTGAAAACATTCAGACCTTCAAAGCCACAAGTACATTGTAACAGAAGAGAGCATCCTATGAACTCAGATATTTACACAGTGTTATTTAAAAGAATATACTATAGCTGTGACTTGTTTATCCAAAACCTTTTAAGCATCACTATGCCAAAGAATAAAGAAAATATGAGAAGGGAAAAGAAAAGAAGAAAACCTCTCCAGCAGTACAGATGGGAAAACTGTTTGAGTGCCGTTTTTGGAGGGAGAGAACATATCTGATGCTCACAGAAACAGCCGCTACAAGACAGGGCTCAAAGCAGGGAATTAAACAATAAAATGCAAAAGCAATTAATTTCATGATTTCTGTGCTGATAACACCACCAACAAAAGTTTCTTACTGGGAGTGCTGTCAGTTTTGTTAATCTTGGATACTTCCGTCTTGTCTGATTTTTATCACAAGGAAGAGGTGCTCAAGAAAATGAACACATTCTGAACGGGATTATCATGGATTACAACAAAGTGATTATAACTAGAGGCATCACATAGTTCCTCTCATCAGCTTATCTTCTGGTTGCTGTTATGCTGCTTATAAACTGGTCAAAAATGTTTAGTTCAAAGTTAGAGGCACTTAAAAAAGCATGTACATTTCCCATATATATATCAGCACTTAGAAGAAGACCTTAAGTTTTATGATACATCAGAGATAAATAAGGTGTACATTTTAAGGTCATTTTGCAAAATCAACTTTAAAAAATACACGTGCTTTATTTACTTCTGGGGCACAAATTTTTCTTTTACAGTACAAGTACAAAACTCTTCTGAAATGGGCAAAAGCAGCTTAGAATCAGTTATATTTATTTGCCTTTACCTACCAAGGCTTTTCTTTTGATGGACTTGAGTGAAATAGAAACAGCCATGAAGGACAGCCTCACAGGTCTTCTGTTGCTAGGCTACACATGTGCCCATTTAACCTGCTTCCTGACAGAGCACAGTTTTCAGAGTGCCATGTAAAATATATGTCTGTGTTTCCTGGGAGCAGAGAAAGGGAGGGTGATAGCCGTTCCCTCCCACGTCTGTTTAGCGGGGTGGAGGGGGGCTTGGAAGGCGCAGGACACAGACATGGTGGGCAGGCTCCAGAAAGCCAACAGCTCCGTGCCTTCTACCAGGTCGTGGATGTGGGGACACAGTTGTGTCTCAGCGCCTGTTCAAAGGTCTTCAGATCAAGGAGCTTTTGCCTTACCCCTGCCTTTTCCATTTTTCTCTATTACTGCCTGTTTCCCCAACTTCTCACAGATTTGCCAGATACACGAAGGGAACATTCCGGGTCCGTTTTCCTGAAGGGGCATAAACTAACTCCCTCTCTTTCTGATCTAAAGAAGTACATTTCCAAAATATAAGTGTGAACCTGGAAATATGGGTCTTTGGGATTCCCGAAGCAATGGTGGACACAGCTTCTGGATGGCACAGTCTTCCTCTCAGCTCTCACAACTCCCTCATCGCCCCAGCGCAGACCACACACACACACACACACACACATCCTCACTCTCAGGTGCCACCATCTCTCCTGGCTTCAACACATTAAGGCTCTGTAACCCCTCTTAGCAGATTTCCAGGAATTATGTCAAAAGACAGGTGGCCCTTTTCTCAACATCCAAGTGTGGTCCCTATCCCTGTCTTCTTCCCCATCATATTTTGGGGTCTCAGGCCCCAGGCCCCAGCATCCCCAAGGTTTATGTTGCACTGATTCTACCGATGTCCATTTCATTGCATGACACTGAGCTTGTGCTCTGCGTCTCATCTGTATGGCCCATGAATGTGATGAGCCTTCTTCAAACAGCAGAGGCTCTGTCGTTGCTCTTGGTGAATCAAATACTCGGATTGTTTGTTGGAGTCATTGTTATATTTGTGTAAGATACGGATTTTTAAAAATATTTTTGCAAATAGTTATAGAAGTATCAAAACCCCTACATAGAAAAGGTAGAAGTGTATATGACAGCTTTGATGTAACCATTCTTGAGATGCACACCAATATAGTTTTCTACAGCGCACACGATTGTCCTACTTCATAAACTAGCATGTAAACTGTACTCCTGGCCTCTCTCTGATGTGGGCACTGGAACTCAAGGTCATTTTGCTTCCTGTAATATATCCTATATTTTTGTGCAGCTCTAAGTAAACAGCTTGTTTTTCAGGTTTTAGATAAAAGTGGCACTGGTGTTTCATTGAAACAAGAAAAACAGGAAGTTTCTCTTACGAATGAAGGTAAAAGAAAATTCAGTTTACATCCAATAGCTGTAACATTTGAGTTGTTTTTAATATGACTTATATGGCATGTCTGATGTGGGATATAGATCAGAAGTTTGGCAACAGCTTGGATTTTAAAAAGTAACAATTTGTTGTTCCCGAAGTGGGAAGATGGGTGGGTAGAGAGTGAGCTGCCAATCTCATGTGATGGGAAGGGCCAAGAGATATCTCGTTCCTAAGGAAGGTGCCCCTAGCCCCGCCACGCGGCCTGACGTCCCCCGCAGTAGATTCATGTCACCCTCTGCATTGAATTCTGTTTAGAAATTTGCAAAGGGTTAGTATAAGCTCTTTAATTTTCAGACCGTATTTTGAAAATTACAATGACATTCCTCCATCTTCAGTAATCAGATTGCTAAGACTAGTTCAACAAACACATTCATTCGTTCCTTTAGGCCCCTGGGATGTCCTTGGTCTCGGGTGAGAGACCTGAACTTTTTTTAAAGCTTAGAATTGCCTCCTTATAATATTCAATCCAAAAGACAATGTCCCTGGATAGAGAAGCTGGAAGCACAAGGGACTCAGAAAGTTTTGTTTTCTTAGTGCCCGTTTACTACTGTGGCTAACCCTTTTATTATGTGTTGTATATTTTTATTGTACCATTCTCTGTTTTATATTAATATCATACCGTTTGGGACTAAGCCGCAAGTCTGTCATTTTCATTGTCATCTTCTTATTGTGAAATCAGTTTTAAAGCCTTTCTTAGTCTCCTTAGTAAATCTCAGCTCATTTTGGCTACCGTTCCCGACCCTTGCTGTATCAGTCCTTGCCGTCATTTTGTTCACTTTTGGTGTAAGCCCTCCTTTCCTTCATACTTTGTTGCTTAGGTAATCTAATCAGTCATTCATTCACATCTTTATATTTGAACCCATTAGTGAAGTCCCTAAGAAATCACACCTTTTTTCTTTTTCATCTTAATTAGCATAATTTGCAATCCCATAATTGGGATTTCTTTTGTAAGGTCCTCTTGATTTTAAAACCAGTGTTTTATAGAAATTTCAAACCATTCACATGATTTCAAGTATGTGCCTGTTGGATTTCCAAATTGTAATGGAAAAATTGTTAATACAATTTTGATCCTAAAATTAATACTTAATTTCAAATGTTCATCCTGGGTTTGGAAAGAACAAATTGTGAAATATTTTCAAATGACTGCAATTATAGATTAGCTGACTGTTGGGCTAAAAAAATTTTCACTTTTTATTATGCAAGCCGGTGACTGAAATCACTGATTCCTGCAATGTGCTTAGGAAACCTCTTTTATTTAAGGGAGTTGTGCAGACCCTCAGCCATTCACCTACCATCTAGAACTTTCTTTGTTGCTAGATATTTGGTGCAATAAGATATTTGGACAATTATCACAATGAATTCTAGAGACAGGTGGAAGAAGGATATGTTGACTTATTGCTTATATTGTCTCCATCTTAAAACCAATCCAAGGGGGTTGAAGTGTTTCTGCCCCTCTGTGGACTGTAGATGAATCACTACCCTCACTGAACCTACAATTCTGAGGTTCTCTCAGTGAGAAGATGGACGAGATGACTCCAGGTCTCTTCGTGCTTTAAACTTCCACCCTCTACTAGGGACACGTTTCTGGTTAGGATCTGTTAGGATGTTTTTCAACTTGAACCTAAAATGGAATAGAATGGGATCCTAGTCAGAAGACAAGAGGTGGTTTGGGCAGAGGCTGGTGAGAGAAGAGAGTCCTGACAGTCCCCCCTATGCACACCAATAGCAGATAATAAGCATCATGAAAAAGAACTTGCAAAAAACAAGTTACAAAGGTTCTTGGATTAGTATACACACTACCTATACTTTATCGAGAGGTCTTTATAAGTTGCTTTAAGAACACACTGCAGTTTTACGAGAGGATGGTTGACATGCAAAGCCAGAGTATCCGCAAGTAGTTCATAAACCGCCAAGACTTCTTTCAGTTCATTTTATTGTGTGATCATCAAAATGCGATTGTCTTCATTTTGTCTGTCTTTAGAAGAAAAACAGGAGCTGTGTAGTGATACTCCAGAAATAAAGAGAAACTCTTCATTACCTAATCGGGAAAGGTGAGTGTACTGCAATTATACAAATTCCAAGTGAGTGCAATTATACTGTTGCAAAGTAATTATCAATGTTTAAATACAAGAAGAAAGACAATAATAGCAACAAGCAAAGGCAATTAAGAATGGAACCACATTTTACAAAGGAGACAAGAAAGACTAGAACACGGCTGGGTTTCTTACCTTTTTCCCAAACCTTTTCATTTTCTTTTATGAGGATTTGGGGATAATGAAATGGAACAGGCTTAACTTCCTACTCACAGCAGGCAGCTAATTCCTGTAATGTAGCCAAAGAACTGAAAATGCCATATATGTATAAGGTGTGAATATGAAATCATGAACTTGTTTTTGTGTGTGTATGTGTGGCTCATTATTTTATTGTTATATGTGTATATAATTATAATAATCGTTGCATGCTAGGATTTTCTTACATGAGACTTTTGTCACTTTTAAGATAAAATCAGCTGAATAGTTTGGATGCCCAATAAAATAAAAAGAAGGTTTTCAAGGAAGCAAACTCTTACCCTCACTTCGATGAACTTGTCACAGGTGCTCTTCAGGCATTTAGACCCAGTGTCTTTGAATCCAAATCCTGGGCTCTTTCTGCATAGGAGCACATTGAATTAAGTGCCAGAAAAAAGTAGAGAGGAGTTTTAATTTCTGCACTTGCTGACAGGAGGCATCCCTCGAATACTCAGTTCCCCTTACCTCTCTGTTCTACTCAAAAGCCTGTCACAGCCCCATCACTTGCAGGCTAAGTGATAAACTCCTTAGCACAGCACAAGTCCCCTTCAGTCCTGCCCCTCCGTGGAGCCCTCACTCTGCTTCCCAGAGTTTCTGAATTGCTTTTAGTTCTCTTTTATCACACTTCCATCTCTTTGTGCCTGTTGTTTCCTTAGCCCACTGCAAGCTGTACACTGGTTTATTACTCTTTCCTTCAAGTTCTGTCTCCCCTCTGGGGCCCCCAACTCTTGCAGGCATACTCAGGGTTTCAGCGAGCCACTGTTGCAATGATCAGATTGTCAGAATCCGTTCAACTTCAGTGATTACCTGTTAAATATCTGCTGTATTTGGACCCACAGTGGTGAACAACACCATTGTCAAGACAAGTGGAATTGTCTGTCTGAATATCTGTCTTCCCATCAGGCCAGGGGTCATATATTTTCTTCTTCATAACTCCAAGCATCTGAGTCTCCATCTAAGCATCTCCACATTCCATCTAAAATAGCTCATCCCACGCCTGACAAGGCTCCCTATCAGATCTTAGCATCCTGCTTGGGTTTTTTCAGAGCACTTATTACTATTTTAAAGTATCTTATTGGATCATCTATTTATTTTAATATTTTACATTCTACGTTGCTTAATTTTGTATATTTTTCACTAGGAGCTAACTCAGTCTGCAAGAGCAGGGCTGTCTTGCTCAACCCTGTGTCATTAGTGTCCAGATTAGCAACTGACTCAAAGATGATATATTTGTGGACTGAATAAATGGTACAGCTTTTCCTCCATGCTATTGCTAGGTCACTTTATGGATAGTGGTTTAACCTAGAGTTATTTCTTAAAATTTGAGTTAAATTATAAAATCCATACAAAAAACTAAAACACATTGTGTGTGTGTGTGTGTGTGTGTGTGTGTGTGTGTGTGATATGTTACTTTTAGGTTTGTATGAGGTGTGTTTTGTTTTTTATCATCTTTGAATTGTATCTACAACATGAATGTTAGAACTATGGTCTAATTAAAACAATCTTTTTTTTTTTTAAGTTTTTTTATTTTGAGAGAGATAGCACAAGTGGGGGAGGAGAAGAGAAAGAGAGAGAGAGAGAGAGAGAGAGAATCCCAAGCAGTCTTTGTAGCATTAGTGCAGAGCCAAGTGTGGGGCTCGAATTCACTAGCTGTGAGATCGTGACCTGAGATGAAGTGACCTGAGCTGAAGTTGGACGCTTAAGCAACTGAGCCATCCATGTGACCCGGCATTGAGTTAAATTTTTGGGTAACCCTCAGTGTGGTTCTGTGAGGTAGGCACACAGACTACTTAGAGGTGCCTGGGTGCCTCAGTTAAGCTTCTGACTTCAGCTCAGGTCCTGATCTCACTGTTCATGTGTTTGAGCCCTGTGTCAGAGCCTGGAGCCTGCTTCAGATTCTGTGTCTCCCTCTCTCTCTGCTCCTCCCCTGCTCATGCTCTGTCTCTCAAAAATAAACATTTAAATTTTTTTTTAAAAAAGACTACTTCAATAAAATTTCAGCATCAAGGAAGCTATAGTTAATGGGCCTCCAATATTGTGCAAGTATTCTTTAACAGACAAGCATTGTTATAATGTTCTTAATCTTAAGTAAAATATCAGCTGAAGTTAATGAATTAATACCAAAAGTCTATTGACTGTCGAAATGCATTCCATTTGATTAAACTGTTATCCAATTTTTAAATAGTCCATACAGTATAAACATATAAAACTTTCTAGAGCTGTGGTGTCAACTTTAGCACTGAAGGTTTACAAAAATCTCCTCCTTACTTGACAAGCAAAACCCTATGTGATTGGACCCCTGCCTGCCTATGCAGCTTTTGTCTTCCAAATTGCATGTGTCCTCAGCCCTCTTGAACACTTTTTGTTCCCACAGTACTGAAAGCTTTGGGCCTCACAAGAAACTCTCCAGTGGTAGTGCCTGCTTTGCTTAGAATAAACTCCAGTTCCCACCCCACGGACATGACTGCCAGCTCACACCTCTTCCTCTTTCTTCTTTCCATGCACTCCTCCCCCTGCAGCCCTGGCCCTTAACTCTTCCAGCCATCCTACCTCATTTCTACCAGGGAACATCACACATCACCGGGAACACTCTTCTAACTCCAGATCTTGACTAAATTGTTCTTTCAACTGACTTTGCCCCTTTTTGTTTTATTTCTGTATGTACTTTCCCCCAGGCTAAACTAGAACGTTAGTTTAAAAGCCCTATTCAGCCATTGAGACAAATGGTATGTAACTACTGTTGCTAAGAATACATTAGTGTTAATTCTGTTTCATTGTGGCTCCCCCAAAACCTTGAAACAAGATTTGTCAGGAATAAGCAGTAATTTTTCTAATTGAGAATTGATTTTATATAACTACATAAATGATAGTATTTAGCATGACATTTATGGCCTTGCTCTCATTTGTTGTGTATTAACATTTCATTTGTCACATATTAATGTTTCTGAATTTATGAGTATCCGATGTGATCCCCACTTTGAAATTATAAGCCTCAGCTTGTTTTCGCACAGTGCGCTAATGGAAGATTTAACTCCAACTTTTAGATGCAGTGACAGCTTTTCTGTATGTGGTGCTTATGAAGTTACTTCTTCACTGACAAAGTTTTCTCAGAGCATGTATATCACGGAAACCGTAAGAAAACTGACGTCTATTTTAAGGTAAAGATATATGCTAACATATTTCCATATGCTTTGTTGAACTTTCTTTTTTTTTATAAATTTTTTTTATATTTTTATTTATTTATTTATAGGAGAGAGAGAAAGAGAGACAGCGTGAGCAGGGGAGGGTCAGAGAGAGAGGGAGTCACAGACTGAAACAGGCTCCAGGCTCTGAGCTGGCAGTCAGCACAGAGCCCGACGCGGGGCTCGAACCCACGAACCGCGAGATCATGACCTAAGCGAAAGTTGGACGCTTAACCGACTAAGCCACCCAGGCGCCCCGCTTTGTTGAACTTTCTAAGCAGTGACAGCTCCTGATCTTTTTTTTCCCCCTACTCAGCCATAAAGTTATTAAGAAGATTCAGTAGAATGACTTTATGACTTGTCCCCTAACTACACTGATACAGATGCCCTGTCGATTAAATGTCTCTTGGAATAGAGCTGTAGTCTCCAACTGTCCATTGTTATGTGGTCTGGCAGTATGGTGGATGTTCTGTCCTGGATGTTATGAATTTCTTCCTTCCTCCCTCCCTTTCCCTTTCTTTTACTTTTTAGTTATTTGGTTTTTGCCTGACCAAGTCCCTCATGACATTTGTATGGCTTTCTACAAATTCTCCTATTGTAGCTTTAGATACTAAACTTACCGAGGGAAGTTGAGTTTTACGTTTTGGTTCAGTGTAGAATGTTAACATTTGCAGGCAGGGCAGATGAGGAATTTAAATGTCTGGATCTCAGTTCCCAAAGAATGGAGGCAGAGAGGGGATAAAGTCCAGAATTCAAGATTTTTCCAAATAAGGACCAAGGATAAAAGGGGACCAAAGAAGTTTGTCTACAGAAGAGTGCTCTGAAATAGGTGACATAGGGAGAAGGAGGGGCCAGAGCAGTAACATCACTAAATTAATGGGGCCAGTTGGTTTGGTTGGGGGTCACAGACTGTGAGTGGCCTCTGTTATACAGTAAGAGGCTTTCAGCCAAGGAGAACATACCAGAGGATCTAGCTGGATTAGTATTTTCCATTAGGACAGATACTTGGACTTCCAGATCAGTGAGTGACTGCAGAAGCTTCCTGAAGAGGAGAGTTGGCGAAGAGAAATGTAGAGGTGAGGCATATACATATAGGGAGCTAAACCTTTCGTCTCAGGCTCAGGCTATGGTCTTGTGTGTGAAGATATACTGCAAACCACTGCAGTACTTGAACTCAGTTCTGCCGTTGTCCTGGGCTTTATGAAAATTCCTATGGGAACATCCAGGGCTGTGGGACTCTGCATACATGAGCATGAAGGCCCATTTGTCCCTTAGGAACGCATCTGTCCTGTCCCAGGAGAAAGGATGAAGCACTCTTGGTTATATGTAGGCAGATCTGCTTGGACTTTGCATTAGGGCACATCTTCACTAATGATACTAGGGATCCAGAGAGAAGTTGTTGACCAAGAAATGAAGTCAGAGTGCTACATTTCTGAATACTTTAGTTTTGACCACTAAATCTGAGTTGGCAAGCTTCCTCTAGCCTGGGAAAGGGGCAGAAACAGGCCAGACCTCAGTGTTGTACAGATATTATGAGTTGAAAGAGGCCACTTATCCAATGATCTGGATGGATGTCTGTCTCATACTGCCGTGGTCTACAGAATAGTCCCTAAAGAATGGGATTCTCTGAACAGTTTTATCAGTATTTGTCCAGAAGTAATATGTAAGATCCTCTATTTTGAAGTTAGGTAGTCATACATTTGAATCTTGGTTTATCTTCCTTACTGGTTCTGAGCATTAGGACACATAGTATACAATAAGTTATATATGTGAATGTACCTGTATATGGCAAAGAAATGTTTGCATATTACTAGTGATTAGGACATTGCTTCAAGTGAACCAGGCCTTCTTGATAATAATAGCTATTGTTTTTGAGCTGTTAGTATATTTTAGGCATTCACTCAAGTGTCTTGTATGTGTTAGCTCCTTACTCCCACAAACTTAGGAGGTTGATATTATTTTTAACTTTTTAACAAATGTATGAAGAAACTGAAGCTTAGAGAAATTAACACACTCAAAGTTGCAGTTACACAGTTACTAGGACAGGGCTGAGTTTTAGCCTAGGCTCCTTGATTTGGAGTCTTATGTTCTTAACCCCTGTATTCACACATATACACACATATATATACACATACATATATATGTACTTACCTACATATACATACAGAAACATGTATGTGTGTAAGTGTGTGTGCATGCATGCACACAGGCATTTTGTAACACACACACACACACAGTCTCTGCTACTCCCTCACACACACTGAGACCTGGAGAGCTGCCTGGTTGTGTTGCACTAGGGTTTGGATACCCCGCTGTGTATCATCATTTTCCTCATTTTATCCTTGGCTAATTTTTGTTAATGCATTTAAGTGTATCATTACTATTAATTTTTACACGTGATCTAAAAGGAGATAATGTGATTGAGGGTACTGAGACTTTAAAGTACGTTCACTTCCATAATTAGGCATCACTAGAAAATTAAAATTTCCCGGAAATCATCTTCCTGATGAACACGTAGAATCTTTGGTGCTTGAAATCATCGTACTACTACCAACTAAAGACTCTGAAAGCCAAACATAGTGATAAATCAGCTCTTTTCTGGGCCATCTTGAATCTTTTTTGTGGTGATTGTTTTACAGAAATATTAAGTGGAAAAAGAATTGTACAGAGCGTAAAGCTTAACTGGAACAAAATGAGCTCCTCATTTATCAGTCTTCTCTTTTTCGCCTTCAGCAGCATGTAGTGTGTTTTCTAACATTTCACTGGTGAAAACAGATTTCTTGTCTTCTTTGTTATGTTTTTCCCCCTGTACTGTGCTCTTCTTTCTGTATCTGGTACACGTGTTGTTCCTTGTGTTAACTAGACTTCAAATTTCTCAAGGCGCGAAGATTATGGCTGGCTCTGTAGAAGGTGGAGGGTACCATGTGTTTTATACTCAAGATTGTTCACCAGATTTGCCTTACTTGTCACATTGTAAAGATAGTCATTAAAATCCTTTCCCTCCACTTGGTTCACTTTGGACATGACTCCATCCCTATCCCTTTCCATACTGCCAAAGTGGAGTCTCGCCACTTCTGTTTATTTCATGTTAATGGAATAAATTAATAAAAATAGTAGTTTTCATTATTGATTTTCATTACTTGATTATACTCAGCTTAGTGCTTTCCTGTCTTATATTACTTTTTTATGTGTATTAATTTACTTAATCCCCAAATAGAGTAACATCTTTGAAAATAGATTGGATTTTCCACATTGTGTCTGAGATATATTAGTAGATACTCAAAGAATTCTTTCAATGAAATTGAAAGGGACTAATGTAAAATGCAGTGAATAGCATTGTTGGATATTAAAATATTTTCAGATTATGGGGTATGACTGAGTTAAGTCAGAGGTGGATAAGATCCATACTGTTAAATTGTATCAGATGATCCTAAATATTGGAGACATAGCAAATCTCAAGTCACTCTCAATAATGATGATGATGATAATAATAATACATATGTATTATGCACTTCCTGTGTTCTGGGCACTGTCCTAAAAGCTTTGCATATGTTAACTCTCTTAAGCCTTTCAGTAGCCCTGTAAACAGAGACTTTCATTATTCCTATTTTATGGATGAGAACACTGAGGCTTATAAAAGTTGACTACTTTTCCTAGCATTACATAACTCTTGAATGGTAGAGCAGGAATTTGAATCCTGGCAGTCTGGTCTCATAGTCCTTCCTTTTAACTGCTAACCTTATAACACCTTGTTTCAGTTTATTGTTGTATATGGTAACTTAATAATAAGGCAGACTTCGTTTATTTTGACTCCACAAAAGCCTATGTAAGCTTACATTTTAAAAATATCAAAAATTAAATTTTAAAAAGGAAGTCATGGGATGCCTGCGTAGCTCAGTTGGTTAAGCATCCAACTCTTGATTTCGGCTCAGGTCATGATCTCGCAATTCGTGAGATCTGAGATCAGTGTGGACCCTGCTTGGGATTTTCTTTCTTCCCCTCTCTGCCCCTCCCCCTACTTGCAATCATGCACACACTCTCTCAAAACAAATAAACTTTAAAAAAAAAAAGTATGTCACTTGTTACAGGTTGCTTCCAGTTACTGAAGCAAAAGAAAGCCCACAAATTTAAATACACTGGCAGTTGGGGTCCAATGGAAACCATGATCTAATTCCTGATTTTAGAAAGTGAAACTGTGCCATTTGTATTCATCTTCATCTTTCTTTTTCACTGGGTTGGAGAAGAGCGTTTCAAACTACCCCAAGCAAGAGGCTTGTTCTTTTTCTGTGAACGAGGTTACTTTTTTAAAAAAGAGCACCTGGATGAGCAGGTGCTTCTGTGTTTCCCTGCTCATGTCTAGAGAGAATGGAGCGATATTAATGCAAGCAAGAGACTTTTCTTAAGAAAAAACTACTCTGTTGAGAAGGGACTATGGCTGTGGAATGAAAAGGAAATGGCCCTTAGCTTCAGCTTTACCAAGCTTGGCCGTCACGGATGGAAGCGGTGCGGACTCAGTGTTGTAGCTCATCTAGTTGAACTCTTTAAAAAATTCCAATTCAAACTTGCAGGCATAGATATGGGTTTTATAGGAATTCAGTGAGATGGGCATCATAGCCAAGGACCTCCTATGGTCCTGGATGCAAGTAATGGTTCTAGAAGATCTTTAGGATATTTGCTTCTTAAATTCTTGAGAAGAGAGGGGCACCTGGGTGGCTCAGTTGGTTGGGTGTCTGACTTCATCTCAGGTCATGATCTCATGGTCTGGTCCATGGGTTCGAGCCCCAAATCAGGCTCTGTCCTGGCAGCTTGGAGCCTGGAGCCTGCCTCAGATTCTGTCTCCCTCTCTCTCTGTTCCTCCCCCATTCGCTCTCTCTCAAAAATAAATAAACATTTAAAAAATCTTTAAAAATTGAGAAGAGAGGCAGTGTTCAACAAAGACATTCTCCTGATTTTATTGTCAAGCCTGGAGGTAGAATTGTGAGTAAATGCTCCAAGGGAAGCAGGGTAGTTTCTGGTGGGACAGGAGTCCTGTTGAAAAGGCAACACTTGATCCTTGAGTCTTCCAGAATGCACAGTATCCACCTGATTTAATGGATATGAGTGAACAGATACCAATTTATCCCTAGGGTTTTGTGCTCAGCATCTCCTGGCATATGTTCTTGAAGGACCTTTCATGGATTAGAGAATCACTATGACTGTCCTAAAGGAAAGTGAAGTTTGTGAGTGGAGAAAGGTTTGATAAGATACAAAAGAAGATACCAAGGAAAATCACTGAAGAAAGGGACTCAGGACAACAAATGAAGGAATTTTTTAAGAATTTGTAACTACATTCAGACCCTCCTGTGATTTTTGGTATCTTACGGTTTTCTAACAGCATATGACAGCTTTTTCTGAATTTACCTTTCAGAAAAAGGAAAATTTGTGCTTGGATATTGCAGGACCTATATATTTTGCCCTCTGTCTCATCAGTCTTGTGGGACAGAATCCCAGAGGGAAAAGCTAATTATCAGCAGCTCTGTGGAGGAGAGAATAGAAAGCAGAAAGTTCTGGAAGGTGAGACACGAAGGAAAGTGTAGGGCACCTTCTAGCGGCTGTGGTAGGGGTGGGTCCTTAATAGTCAGAAAACCAAAGAGGCTCAAGGTAAGAATAATTCCTCAACCAAAGAGTTTCTGTAAAGATTACATGAAGTTACATAAACTATAAAACATAGAGTAGCACTTAACACTTTTCTAGAACTTTATAAAGAGTGATTGAATGTGACCAGGGTGCTCAATATTGACAGAAAATATTTGTCCCCAACATTTAGTGCAGTTGGTTTGGAATATTTCCTTCATAGGCTGCTACCCTCCTGCCCCACAGCCAGCTAATTCCTCCTCCTCCTTAAGGGCTCCCCATGATGGTGCCCCCCTGTCACAGTGCCCATGGTGCTATATTCGCTGTCACATCCCAGCATATCTCACTGTATGCACCCCCCACCAGCCTGACTTTCGCATAATAAGAATGTATGGGTTCCTAGCATGGGGGCTGCAATGCCAGGCTCTTTCAGGTGCTACTGGGGAAAAGCTAAGTTTTAGTGGGGTTCAGGGAATATCTAATATCTGTGGAGTTAATGACCTTGAGTGTATTGAGAAAATATGACATGGCAAAAGCTGTAAAACTTTCACACAAAGTTGTGTTTTGTTTTAAAATAATGTCTATCTAGCTTTGGAAATAAAGTATGTATTTGTGAGAAGTTATTTAGACTATAGATGAAGTTTGGTGTAAGTTCTCATGTAGAAATTCCACAGGTTGAGAATAATTCAGAACTAATCCAGAACTTTTGGTCTCCCTGACCTACCTCTTCACACTCTTCTCAGTCCCAGCCAGATGCCACCACCATGTAATATTTGTTTCTCTGGAGGTGCCTCCTTAGAAACTTGCTGATTTGCTCTAAATCTAAATCTAAATGTAGTCCATGAGAAGGACTGTTGCTCAGGAGAGGCTTGAACCCTGTGTTGCAGAAAGGGGAAGCTGGCTTTAGGGAGAGAGAGGAGTGGTTTGTGTAAAAGACCTCACCCCTTCTGCCCCACCAGACTAGCCATAAAAGTGATAACAGGTCCATCTTCCTTGGGACTCCAGTTACAGCTTTTCTTTCCATGCCATCTGATTTCCGCTCATCCCACATACCTGGAAGCCACTCAAATCATTCTAGCCAGGCAAATCATTCTGAGGGGAGTGTGTGTTTGTGTTATATTTGACATGTTGTGCTGAGGATTTTTAATGTTTTGGATTGAATCTCCTTAAAACTATAAATGAGTATTAAAACAGATAATACACTTAAAACACTATTATGAATGTAAATCATATAGGAAAGAGCTATTTTGTCTTTTGTGTGCCATACTATGATGGAAAAGTTTTGTAAATCCCTTGGATAATTTACCTGAGAACCCTTCAACATAAAAACACCCTTATACACTTTTAAGATATAGTAGCTATAAATTTATAGATTTCATATTCTCCCAGGAATGAAATATGTGCCATCTAGGTGATTAATCCCAAAAAAGCTGTCACTACAAAGGCAGGGCACTACTGCCTCTTGGCAAAATGAAGCACCTGTCAGAACAATGGCCAATCACTGGAAAGACCAGGATCCACATAGGATTCCTAAGAGTATCCACGGATCCCCAGATAAAAGGAATTACTCTGGAGAGTTAAGTTCCTTGGTTTTCTTAGGGGAAAAAAAGTCGTTAGACAGTGTCTTTCCTCCAGGAATTTTGCAGTGCTAAGTTTTCTTCAAGGAAAGCACTCAAGTGAGTGCAGGGCTTTCCTGGACTGCTGGATTATGGATGGGCATTGTGAGGTCTTACTTGTTTTCTGCCTCTTTCCTTCTCTCTCTCCCTCTCTCTTTCACCCTCCCTCCCTCCCTTCCTTCCTTCTTTCCTTTCTCTTCCTTCTTTGTTTCTACTTTCTCTTTTTCACTTCCTTCCTTTCTTTTTCAGTTATTTCTAATCTTTAAAAAAAATTTAAAGGTTTATTTATTTTTGAGAGAGAGCAAGCAAGCAGGGAAGGGGCAGACAGGGAGGCAATCAGAGGATCCAGAGCGGGCTCCATGCTGAGCGGGTTTCAAACTCATGAACTGTGAGATTGTGACCTGAACCAAAGTCATATGCTCAACCAACTTAGCCACCCAGGTGCCCCTCTTCCTTTTTTTTTTTTTTTAAATTTTAAATTTTAAGATCAGCATAGGTTTACATGCAGTTGTGAGAAATAATACAGGGAGATCCCCTGTACCCTTTACCTAGTTTCCCCCAGTGGTAACACCATCACAGAATCTTGGGATTGACACAAATACAGAACAGTTCTGTCACCATGAGGATGCCTCCTGTTGCCCTTTTATAGCCACGCCCACCTCCCTTTCCCCAGTCTGTGCCTTTTGAAGAAGACTTGGATGACCGTGGTAAAACCAACTTGGTAGGCCTGAATGTTCATCTTTGCCAAGATGTTTAACACCCAGAGGACACCCAGTTCTGGCAGGTGAGTTCTGCGTCTCTCTTCCTGGTATATCACCATCTCTGCTGTGCTCCTACTCCTAGGGAGATTCTTCTGTATTTTTTTTCTGAGTATCGGCTACCATCAGAATTTGGCTACACATCTGTGGAGGAATTCATGGCAAGTTTTGAGGTAAGCTGGCTTTATTGGAACTTTGAGGGAGTGACAGAGGAGCCTAAACTTAATCTTCATTGAAGAAACATCGTAAAGTGTTACCAGTAAGAGGACTGAGAATGGCTTATATGAATGAGGATGGGGACCTTTATACCAAATGGATGAGTCCAAATGAAAACTGCGCTTAAAATCAGCGTGACCAAGATTCAGATACACTTTGGGAAGATCTTATAGGTTGAGAACAGAGAAAGTTGCAGAGATGAAAAGAAACGACATGATTTCTGACTTACCCCCAGGACACCAAAAATAGTTTCTTTCCCTTGGATGCCTTCCCTCAGCCAACCTTTTATGAAGGGTTGATAGCGGACGATTAGGTAGGTCAGCCACATCAGGTGCCCAGAACACTACTCTTATTAGAATCAGTCACACATCAGAGGGAAAGATGAAGAAAATCTGTATTTACCAAATCTCCTTTTAGAGACAGTGCCGTATAATGATTAGAAGGAAAACTTTGTTCTGCTACCTGAGCTCACAATAGGTTGTCCCCAGGCTGCTAAGTCACGCAGGCTGTGGTGAAGCTGAGTGAGGCATGCAGGCCTGAGGCAGCCAGAAGCTGCTCACTGGAGTGGAGAAGGACTTTGGGGTACAGGAGGGTGGACGGATGGCTTCTCCGCCTTCATACTCAGCATTGCTTGTGGAAGGGATAGATGGACATGGAAAGGCTATTAGTGAAAAGAGCGCCAAGTGATTAATTTGAAGAGGGGCCGTATGCCTTAATCTGATCCTGGGAAAACCCCTCCCTTTTCTAATCTATAACTATTACTTCTGTTTCCTCACCTTCTGTCCCCACCCCATCCTCACCCCTACTCCTTCACTGGGACTGCCCTGTGAGGCCACCAGTGACCAAATGCAATAGTCACTTCTTATCTTACCTGACCTCTTGGAGACCTTCAACCCAGTTGACTACTCTTTCCTTCTTGAAGCACTTTCTTTGCGTAGCTTCCACAACAACACACTTCTCATTTTCTCACCTTTCTCCCTACTGTCTTTTCTGCTGGCAACTCAGTTCCTTCTCTGGTTTCTAAGTGTGGGCACATCTGAGGGCCCATTTCTGAGTCACTTTCTTCTCCCTGTGAAGTGTGGTTCTAGGTGAACTCAACGAGTCTGTGACTTTGAATACTTACCCATATGGCAGTGACTCCCCAGTCTACTTCTGTGGTATTCCAATTCATGAAATCATACTCCAACTACCTTCTTGACATCCCTCTTAAATATTGAGTATTTCTCATTTACTTTTCCTTCACTTTCTTTTTTTTCTATTGCATTTTTTAACCATGTTGTTTATTAATTATGTAAACTGCCTTAATCTTTTTTTTTTTTTTTTTTTTTGGAATAAGGTGAGGTATTCTTTAGTTAATTCATATAATTAGACCCAGGTATAAAAGACCCACAGTACCAATGTCAGGCAGTTCTAGGCTTTGATGCTTTTTAATACTAGATATTTGCATGTAATAACTCTATTGTAGACAGCTTATCCTCTAAAAGTTAATATCCTGGTCTATTATCATTTACAAAACAGCCGGAGCAGTGCCCAGAGCAGACAAACCAAAAACTGAGAACGGGCTTCAACAAGGTAAGGTTTTTTTCAGTGTAGTCATTTATTTTCTAAATGATTCCGCATTCCAAAAGAGAAGTAATACACATTTCCAAATGTTAAATTTGGGAGGAAATCAAATTTGCATTTTCTGATCAAGAATAAGATTAATGTGTAGTTTATCAGATGTCACAAAGCAACATCTTTTTGAATTTTAAAACGCAAATATTTCCACAGCACAAAGCTTATGAAACACTTGGAGTGAGTCTATATTTTGAACAGAAAACATGATGACATCCTGTCTTTAAGAAACAGATTAAATCATCAAAACACTGGACTAAGCCAGAAATCATTTGTAGATTAAAGTTTTTAATGGTTTTGGACAACTTGATATCTCTGGAGCTTTTTTTGTTGTTGTTGTTTGTTTTTTGTGTTTTAGTAGCCTGTTGACAGTTAAGTTTATGGTTTTTCCATTATAAAAGTAGTTGTAAAAACAATTAATGCTTGTATGGGGCGCCTGGGTGGCCTAGTCGGTTAAGCGTCCGACTTTCGCTTGGGTCATGATCTCGCGGTTCGTGGGTTCGAGCCCCGCGTCGGGCTCTGTGCTGACTGCCAGCTCAGAGCCTGGAGGCTGTTTCAGAGTCTGTGATTCCCTCTCTCTCTGACCCTCCCCTGCTCATGCTGTCTCTATCTCTCTCCTAGAAATAAATAAAACATTAAAAAAAAAAATTTTAAACAATTAATGCTTGTAAAAGTACGTATGCTTACGGCCATCTTCTGGAAAACCGTCATAGTCACATGTGAACCTATAAAGGCCAGGAGGTGCTCAGTGCCCCCTGGAATTGTATTAAGTGCATGGAAACGGAGGCATTAGCTCACCTCTTTTTTTTTTTTTAATTTTTTTTAATGTTTTATAAAATTTATTTCTTAGAGAGACAGTGTGAGCAGGGGAGGGTCAGAGAGAGAAGGTGACAGAATCTGAAAGAGGCTCCAGGCTCTAAGCTGGCAGTCAGCACAGAGCCCGACGCGGGGCTCAAACCCACGAACTGTGAGATCATGACCTGAGCCGCAGTCGGATGCCCAACTGACTGAGCCACCCAGGCGCCCCTGGCTCACCTCTTTGGTAGAGAATGAAGTACATTTGGATTTTCTTGTTTTACAAATGAAATAGAATTGTGAAGTAAGTTCCTCAAGACATTTAACCAGACAAACTTGCAATGAAAATTAGAACCTAAGCCAGATTCCTTCTTAGAAAGGCTGTCTGTATCACAAAGCATTTGAAGTGTAGGATGGGCCTAAATGTAACACCCTTGTAGACATATTTGCCTCTCTTGTCTCTGACTGTCTACTGGACTGTGGTAAACAGCTGGAATGATGGTTCCTGTCATCATTCATCTGAAGAGTGAGTTTATTTTCTGAATAATGTCTGTTTAAAAGCAGTAATTGAACATTTTTCAGCCTCAAGACATACTTGTCAACATTTCCTTTTTTTTTTTTTTTTTAAATGTTTTATTTGTGAGAGAAAGAGAGAGGCAGCGTGAGCTGGGAGGGTCAGAGAGAGAGAGGGAGACACAGAATCTGAAGCAGGCTCCAGGCTCTGAGCTGTCAGCACAGAGCATGATGCAGGGCTGGAACCCACAAACCGTGAGATCATGACCTGAGCCGAAGTTGGACACTTAACCGACTGAGCTACCCAGGCGCCCCACTTGTCCACATTTCCTAACTAGATTACAAGACACAGTTTTCATTCAAAATATTTTTGATCCTGTTCTAGCAGTAATATTATTTTCATCAGTGAATGTAAAACTGTAGTTTATCAAGAGCCAGTAGAGCCAGGCACTGAGCTAGTCCCTTAATAGCCATTACCCCATCTCACTCTCACAACACTGGGAGGTCGGTGCCACTATCTTTATGTTAGTAATGAGGAACTAGAGTCAGAAATACAATATCCCAATGTCATGATGCAAATAAGTACCAGATTCACGATTGGAACACAGATTCGTCCCACCCAAAGCTCGTTTTCTGCGTCACTTTCTTTCATCTTTTTCTTACCTAGACTTTGTCCTGTGACAGAGTTTGCATGTGTTACTTGCAAAAGGCAAACCACAGTGTCTCAGCCTTTTGGTACAAAAGAATTATTGTTTACTTAACTAGAGAGCTTGACATTGCATGGTGAAACAGATATTGGGGAGCTGCTGGCACTGAAAGGGGGATGTGTGGTAGGCAAGTTGGTTAGTGTCCCATCAGGAACTATCCCAACCATAAATCTGTGGCAGCCAGCTTGAAGAGTTATGTAAGGCTCCTTCCCACAGATCTGAATTTGCTGGTTAGGTAACTCTGATTTAAATACTTCACACCATGAAACTTAGAAATTTGCAAAGAATTAGGTTGTCATACACCTTAATTTATCTAGGCTTATATCCTAGATATATCCTTTACATCTGTTTCAAAATGATATTTTCCCAATATCTTTAGGATCCATAATAGAGCCAGGTCATTGTTGGGTTTTGGAGGTCAGACTGGTAAGTATTTATACGAGGGGAACAGTGTTAACAGAGCTGATGAGTAGAATCTTCTTAATGTTTAGGGCAACTGGGATTCAAAGAATCAAAGCAAGTGAAACAGGACACCATAACTTCCTCTCAAAACAGAGATGTTGCAAGCAAAATACAGCATAGTTGGAATCGTGACTTCACCAGTGACTTCACTGCTTGGTCATGAGGACTTTATGAATGATTGGTAGTTTTAGGTGGATGGTTTTAAAAATTATTAAAATCATTTTTTGAAATCCATAGAGAGGAAAGATCTATGCAACTTGGTTTAAATAGCATACTTTTAATAAAGATAGCTTCACCAAAGCGCAGGAGAACCCTTGATAAGTCACAGATGTCTTTGGTCACCATGCCCTGGTTTCCATAACTACTCTTAGTAGGAGATTGTTTATGACCACACATGTGGTCCTGTATGACCTGACCTGAGCCACCATCTTTTATTCTTTCCTCTCACAAGCCATCTGCCCCATCCAGAATGGAATCGCTCCATTCTCTAGACTGGCCTGCCTCTTAGCCTTTCCCCATGCTGTTCCCCATGACACTCTTGTCTACTCTTCCAGTCCACAGTTAGTCTCTAGAAATCCTGCTCACCCTATGTAGAGTCTGGTCAGTGCTGCCTTCCACTTCAAGCCTTCCTCAGTCTGTTCATGTGAAATTAATCTTGACTTTTTGTATTCTGAGAGAAACTTCAAACTATTTTAGCATTAATTAAATTTTCTGCCTTGTATTGTAGTTGTTTCTTGTATTTTTTCTCCTTAACTAAATTATAGAATCCTTGAACTTACATTTCTCTCTTATCAAACTCTGTATCCTGTTGGCATTCACTCAGTACTTTTGAATGCGTCTAGACCTTACCATTTGTGCACTGAGTCAAAGTGGATTGTTTCTGCTATAGTGTCTGCCCACAGAAATACTCACATGCATTTACACATAGAACAGATACAGATTTTGTACTCTATATTTATACACAGAGTACATACAGATTTTGTACTCTATGTATAGGTACTGGACTTATATCTTATAGGACTGCCTTAACTTCTTAGGATTCTGGGGCTCCCAAGCGACTAGAACTCTGACTTTTTAAATTCAAGGCAGAAAATTAAAATCTCCGTCACATATCCTTACTTTCAAATCCTAATTCTGTTCTGAATTAAGAGAGTTCGAAAAGAATTCCATTTTTGATCCTCTTCAAATACCTCTGCAAGAGTAGGTTTAACCAGCAGAACTAAGCTTCTCATCTTGTTAGAATTCTCTACTCATCTTAAGTAAAATGTTAATGCAACCAGAAGTCCTTTTACATTGAGCTTTGAAAGTTCTCGGAATTGCCACCTTTTATAGAAACCTTCTAAAGATGTTAGCCTAAGACAAACAGAAGTCTAAATCAGGAAACTGGCTGATAGTGTTTGAAGGAAATGTAGTTTGCTTGATTATAGAATTGTGAACTTTGAGAGACTAAATATGACTTTGAATGCAGTGTGCTATATAAACATTCTTTATGTCATGCTGTATTAACAGTGTTGTCTTGGGGCACCTGGGTGGCTCAGTTGGTTAAGCCTCCAACTTCAGCTCAGGTCATGATCTCATAGCTTGTGAGTTCAGGTCCCACATCAGGCTCTGTGCTGATAGCTTAGAGCCTCAAGCTTGCTTTGGATTCTGTGTGTGTGTCTCTCTCTCTGTCCCTCCCCTGCTCACACACTCTCAAAAATAAACATTAAAAAAACCCAACAGTGTTATCTTTTGAACCTTTTATTTTTTAAGTAATTATAGATACATAGGAAATTATAAAATATTAGAGAGATCTCATGTACCTTTCAGTTTTTCCCCAGTGCTTAGGTCTTATGGAATTATGCAATTGTGGTAGAATACCAAAACCACAAAATTGAAGTTGGTGAAATATGTGTCTCATTTTATCATATGTGTAGGTTTGTGTAACCACCACCTAAATCAGGGTCCAGAGCTCCCACCACCACAGAGATCTCTCTGTGCCATCCTTTATAGTCACACTGCACACAGACATGCACCCTAACTCCAGGCAACCTTCCATCTGTTCTCCATCTCTGTAATTTTGTCATTTCAGTAATGCTGTAGAAATGGAATCACACAGCACCTATCACTTTCCGATTGATTTTATTCACTTGTCATAATGCCCTGCACATCTATTCAAGTGTTACCAATAGTATGTCCCTTTTCATTGCTGATAAGCAATATTGTTGTTTTTCAGATTTCTTTTTAATTTATTATTATTACTACTGATGTTGCTTTTGTTAAAAAGTGTTCCCTGGCCGTTGTTCAGGATGGCAAATGCTGTGAAGTTCTAGCATTCTGAACACTAAGAACCCCGAGTAACTGGTGACATCTGAGCTATCTGTAACCCTGTCTTCCTTCTTCCAGCTGAGCTGAATTATTTACCCTACTCCACCTTCAGGCCATGGGAGATGGCACTCCCTGGGTTGGGCTAAAGCTTCCACAAGTAGCATCTATGAAGCTACCTGGAGGAGGTAGTTGTTGCCTTGTAAATCATCAACTTCCTATATGTTGAATTGAGGTTGTTCAAAAGTGGGTTCCCCTCCAAGATCTCAGACTGTAGCCTGGGTTTCAGGGCAGGATTGGCCTGTGTGCTTAAAATCCTTTTGCTGTGAATGCCATACATCTGCTCTCCTAACTCCCCACTATTTAGTGCCGTGTGGCAGGCATGGGAAATACAGAAGCGAATAAAATCAATTCTTTTTTTACGTTGAGGTTACATTTTTGAGAAAAGACAGGTAACAAACAAAGCATAATGTAGCGTCACCTAATGATAGACACAAACATATAAATAAATAAGCATGTGATATGGCATAAAATAATTGTACAGGGCCTGGGGATAGACAGTGACAGTGCATTTTGGGGAAGGGGCAGCCTATTTCAGATGCAGTGAGCAAGGAATACCTGAGCCATGTGTCAGTGCGGACCTGAAAGGCAAGTAGTGAGACTTTGTAGGTTAGGGCTGAACAAAGGAAAGACAAAGCAGGAAAGGCGAAGGGCCTGAGGCAGGAATGAGCTTGGTATATTCCTGGAAGAATGAGGCCTGTGACTCAGGAAGTAAGGTAAGAATTGGCAGAGTCAAGTCAAGGATTTCAGCATCTCTTTAATTCCTGGTGCCCTCACTCAAGTGGCCAGGCAGTTTAAAACTCTTGAATGGGTCCCTGCTCCCAAATACTCTCAATTAATAGCACATGTAAAGCATAAATAATTGGGGGGTAAGTTATTGATATTAATCCCTGTCAAGTACTTCAGGTCAGGACTTGAATGATCTTTAATTTAACGAAGAATCTGTACCCTCCTCTCAACTCTAATAATATCCGTGCCTCACTAGAGGCACAGTGCATCTTTTCCCATCGGACACATTTTTTGCACACTTGTATTATCTCATTCTGTAGACTGGAAGCTTCTTGAAGGCAAAGGCTGGACCTTATATATCTTTGTGTCACCTATAACCAAATGCAATGCCTTGAATTTAGGAGGTGCTTAGTGAATGTTAAGTGGAATTCAAAATACTTAGGGGGGTTGGTTTTTTTGTTAAAAGGGCTTTATAGAAAAGGGAGAAATACATGAGGGCAATGAGTGCTTAAAGGTGCTGGTGTGGACAGTGTCTGGGAAGGGCCTGCAGGAATTAGTGAGTGTAGGGGAGGAGGGAGAATGGCAAGGGTAGACCCAGAAGACAAATGCGGCTACCTTACAGTTATCCTGGCATCCCAGCCATATCTGAACACAGAAATCTCCTTATTACAGAAACATTGAAATGTGTATCAAAACAGGATTTGCTCTGTATCTCTTTTCTCAGAATATCCTCTGGCCTTCTCCAAATGTTGATACAAGCAATTAATGTCATTTTGAAATTGGAGCATTTGGCCTCTCCATTACCTTTTTCTACCCTGTGAGTGTCTCAGTCACAGCATGATCCCTTGGAAAGCATCCAAGACTCTTGAATTAGCAAGGGTCGTATGCATAAGTATATGACCGTATTCTGCTTCCGGATAAGGAACACAAAGAGAGTGACAGAACAGGAATTCTTCTTACTGTAGCTTCTGTGCTTTTCAGATGCTACAGACTTGACTTATAAATAACACGACATCATCTGCCTGGAAAGCCCTGAGTGGCTGGCCATTCTGTCATTGCCCGTGAGCTACTGCTGCTGTGGAGAGAGGGTCACAGGCATCACCAGCTGCCCCCTTTGTGCCTTGCACGATCTGGTGTCACTGGTGGGAGGACACGTTCCGCCCATGACTGGGTCCTTTTTCCATTCCCAAGCAAGGGTCTCCAAGCTCGCCTTGGTGTGCTTTCCCATCCTCATAGTTACTGGAGTATTATACATCTTATCTCTCCCTCTTCCATCAGATTGCACGTTCCTTAAAGTGTCACCATGTCTTATATTTCGACCACCTGTTGTACACAGGTATACAGTTGACACTTGGTACATATGTGCAGAATTGGAATATGGAATCACTTGCTGATCTGAGGGGAGAAAGTAATACTTTAAAAATACACTAGGGGCACCTGGGTGGCTCAGTCGGTTAAGCGTCCGACTTCGGCTCAGGTCATGATCTCACAGTTCATGGGTTCGAGCGCCCCATAGGGCTTTGTGCTGATGGCTAGCTCAGAGCCTGGAGCCTGTTTCAGATTCTGTGTCTCCCCCTCACTCTGACCCTCCCCTGTTCACGCTGTCTCTCTCTCTCTCTCAGAAATAAATAAAACCTTAAAATAAATAAATAAAATAAAATACCCTAAAGCTGTTTTTGAAAACATTCCCAGATCAAGCATGTTTACCTGGCCGAATACGAAAGAGAACTAAAGAGAAAAATACAGTCCACTATCTATGAAGCAAATAGAAGAGGAGTGGTTAATGAAATATCTCTGGGACAATGTGAACAAAAAAGAAAGCTTACTGAAGATAAACTGAATAATCTTCGGGTAAAACTGGCAGTACTGTTGCAGAAACTTCAGCTGGTAAGTAATGAAATTTTGAGTAGTAGGAATATGCATTGTGGAAAGAGCACTCAGCCAACTTCCTCTCTGATATCGTCATCCTCTCCTTGGCTTTGGACAAGTCGCTTAACCTAGCCCTTATTCTCCATGTTAAGGATATTGAAATCGTACATAAATGAACTTTGAAAGTGTACATAAGAACATTCTTAAGATGAATGTTCTTTAAGAACATTCTTAAAAGGTCTGCTGGTTTTTTTCTCTTACCAAAACCAAAATCTTTGCTTGTGCTCTTGGTATAGTTGGGTCACCCCATCTCCTCAATAGCATATTTCCATTAGGAAATTTTTTCTCATTTTATCAAACAACAGAACAATGTAATTTTCATCCCAATACATAAATAAAAGCAGACTCTTCTAATCTTCGAGGAGAGGTTAGAGAGGTCAGGCAACACTGTGTAGGTATGCTGTGCGTCTTGTGTGGATATATGAACACAATGAACGGGGCTGCTGTGATGGGTTGAGCTAATGAGGAAAAACCCATCTTCTTTCTATAGCATGTAGAAATGCTGGATAGAATACATAAAAAATTAAAATATGGATCGCCATGGTTGAAAAGTCTTTCCACAGCTGCTAGAAATAAATTGAGAAATCAACAGCGAGCCTAGGACACAGGGCCTATGTCTGAGTACAAAATTCCATGTGCTTCCTAGGCTTGCTGTTGATTTCTCAGTTTATTTCTAGGGGACCAGTCCCTCCTAGGCCATACAAGGTGAGAGGGCAGGAGCTGAGTGCCTGAGGAGAGTCCTGACTGAGGAGCGGAGGGTTACTTTGTCCAGGAAGCGGGTGGGGAAGACACTTAGGAAGCTTGCACATATCAGCATAGTATACGTGATGAGCCTGGGCTTTGAAGCCAGGCTACCTGGGTTTCACTCGGACCTGAACATTTCAAGGTGAATCCATTCATTTTTCACAAAATATACATCCTTTGGATTCTTTGGGATTTCTCTTATATTCAGTACAAAATGAAACAATGAAGATATTTTTTGCTTAATTTAAGCATATAGCCAAGAAAAGATACCCTCCTCTGTCTACCGTGGGTGGTCTAGACAACAGCTCAAATGTTTCAGTTTTAAAGTAAAAAAGGACGATTAATGCTGTTTTCACATAACGGTAATTATCTGTGTTTCTATCGACAGTACTACCAAAGCCATTATTCAAGTTCATTTATTACTGGAAGAGTGGGATTCGAGTGCAGCTCCTTTTGGTTCTTTTCGCTGCAAAAGGTGGCAAATGTTTTTATGTGTGAAAGGTCCTTGCGGAGCCCGCCACCATAGGACAGTGTCAGCGATGATTGTTGTTTTACTAACAAAACCTAGAGGGACCAAAGAAATTCTATATCATAAAAGTCAAATACTACTCTCTGTCAAAAAAAGCTCACAAAAATTACTGGTTTTCATAATAGCAGATCTATGTTTAGGTAGGAAGAAAAGATGAAAGAATAATGATTTACTCTTCCATCTATGCCAAACCCTGAGCTCCCGCACAGCAGCCGAGTAATGGTATGAATTTCACTGGCCTGATTCACAGAGTTTGGTAAGGAGGGGAAGGGCTTTAGCCTGCAGAGTGAGCCTCTGACATGCTTCGTCTGGTATCACTGGAGAGGTACTCAAAGGGCTCCTGCCTGAATATTTTTTACTCTCATCCCTGGCTTGAAATTTTTATTTTCACTGCCTTTGAATGCCAGAGCCACCACACTGGCACAGAGCGGGAGGTGAGAGAGGAGGTAGAGGGACGTCCATCCAAGGTGGATGGACAGAGCAGGCACATGAAAAGATTAGGGACAGAAGCAACCTGAAGTCCTAGAAGGAAGTGTGCTTTGCTAGGCAGAAAGCAAAGGATGAGATAGACTGCGGGCCGCCAGTGTCATAAGGGTCACACGGGGCATCCCTCAGAGCCAGTGAATATCTGAAAATCTGGGTGAACATGAATATCATGTACGCTTGTCTGTAGGGACAGGACCCCAGTCACAAAGCTGGGACTCAGTACAGTCCCGTCTCGTCAGAGGCCTATAGGGCAGAGGGAGCCAAGCAGAAGCAGGTTAATAGAACCAGGTGAGAGATGGAGAAACTGGGATGGTGGTGCCAGACGCTCACTGGGAACAATCATAAAACTGGAATTGTTTCTGCAAGGTCCTTTCTAAGAATTCTGTTACCCAACGAGCTCAGCTGGAGAGCAGGCTCATCCCTCGACTGCCCTTGAGGGAGGGAGATCTGTCAGTACAGAGGTAGCATTTGTCCAGCTGCTCGTGGATTCAGCAGCCCAGGGAGGGAGAGTGTGAAATTACCCAAACAGAGAAGTGGGGGAGGACAGAGAGGAGACGGATAAAGGCATAAACCAGGGCCTGGGGGGAAGGATGGTGCAGCGGAAGAGGAGCGACAGAGAAGTCAGAAGTCACTTACTCCTCTGCTTTGCCTATAAGGCTACAGATTCATGAACTTTTAAAATGGGAGATGAGAGCCTATAACAGAAGGATGAGGTGGAGGCAGGGCAGCCTTAGGAATATGACAAGTAGTTAAGTAGAAGGAAAGCTAGTTGAACACACCTCCACTAAAGAAGAAAAAAAAAATGATCCAAGTTCCTAACCACCTGTGAGCATAAAATGAAATGCGAAAACATTTTTAAAGATTAAAAGGATTATTTCAGTGTGAGGTGGGTTTCTTGCTACATGAATCACAGGGAAGACTGGTCAGAGGCCGCCCAGATTACGAGAATAATCCCTGTAGCGTCTTCGCCTGCCATGATTGTTGGTTCTCTTTTCCAGGGCCGTCCAGCAGGAGACCTGGAGATTGACAGTTATTTAGAAGCTTTGCTTAAAGAAGATAATCCCTCTTTTTCAAAACGCTTTAAATAAAGTGCCTACAGATATAGGACATGGTCTCCCTTTAGAAAAAATTTGAAAGTACTTCTCAAAATTAAAAGTCAGAAAAGATACTCCCTTTTTTAAAAGGCTAATAAGAAAAAGGAAGATTCTTTTCAAAAAATGTTTCCCTTTGTACTCATTATTGTACAGTTTGTTCTGTTTAACTCTAAAAAAAATTGTGTACTTTAGAAATGGAGACTGATTTACAATCGACATATTTGCTACCCTGTTCCCTAACTCTTCCTGTTATTTCAGAAACTTTCTAGAGTTCTTCAATTCCCATGTGAGCTACTAAGAAACATGGACATGTCAGGCTGAGTTTTGTTTTCATGTAAATGACTATAAAATCTAGAAAGCAGTGGTTTTCAAAATCAGTATACAAAGGACTACAGAGTCACCTCCCCTTAAAACTTGTGTTGGAAAGGAAAGACCATATGCCCTTTCTCCACCACAGCCATTACTCAGTTAAAGCAGAAAATATAAATCCTCAGAAACTTTAGTATATTATTTATATGATAATTCTATTGTTGTTGTAGTAAAGTACAAATCTTCTAAGTACAATGTGAACATATATTACACATATGTAAGAATTGTGTTTTACCTTTTCCTTGATAGCTGATTATTTTTCTAATTTGGATATGTCTACAACTTTGAACAAACGCAATAAAACATTTTATATTTGTGGAATTGTATAATTTTAATTTTATGTACATATGCATAGTGCAAAATTCAGACCATGTGAGATGGAATATGGTGGGGAGTCTTCGCTCCATCCTTGTCTTTGTTTCTTTAAGTTTATTTATTTATTTTGAGAGGGGGAGGAGAGAGAGAGAGAGAGAGACAGAAAGTGAGGGGGGTGAGAGGGGCAGAGAGAACAGGAGAGCTAGAGAATCCCAAAGCAGGCTCCTTGCAGCTCGCCCTGTTGATGTGAGCCTCACACCCATGAACTGTGAGATCATGACCTGACTTGAAATCAAGAGTCAGATGCTCAACAGACACAGCCACCCAGGCACCCCTCATAAGTTTTTATTTAAAAAATTTTTATGGTGTTTGAGCCATATGGAATTACATTTTTTTTTAAATTTAACTTCCTTTTGTTTACGCCCTCTGGTTTTGTAGTCCTATTTAGAGAAGGCATTCTAATGCCGAAAGTATAAAGAAGTTTTGCCTTGTTATAATGGCTTTAATTATTATTGTATTATTAAATATTTATCTAGAATTTATTTTGGTGAAGGGAGTAAGTTAAAAATCCAACTGTGTGTGTTTCCAGATAGATACAGTATTGTCCTCAAACTGTTAGTTGAATAATCAGACTCTTCCCCACCGATCTGCAGTGCTAACCTTTCCTGAGTGTTAAATTCCGATTTGTACTTGGGCCAAGTTCTATAAAAAAGTCTATTATTTTTCATTGATTGTTCCATCTTTTCTCATGTTGGACCCAAGTTGTTTGGTAGAGATAGTCAATAATTTTATATTTGAGAATTTTCTTTTCGATCTTTGCGTGTTTAATTCTTATCCAGACTTAGAATTAGCTTTTTTAGTCAACACCCAACCCCTCCCCTCAAACTTTATTTGCATTTACTTTGGCATATGGTGGTATGATAGATTAAGGTAGAAGTGCCTTTTTTAAATATCAAGTCTTCTTACTGAGAAACAAAATATGCTTTTTTGTATGTTCAAGTCCTTATTGGTGCCCTGTATTAGCATTTAAAATTTTTCTTCAAATATGTCAAGCACACCTTCTAGTTAATTTTATTGTAATTTAGATTTATTCTTTGACCTTTTATAAATGAAGTCTTTTCCCCATTATCTTATAACCAGTTAATGTTTTATGTAGCAGGATTCCTGAGTTTGGGATATCAATATTGTACCCAATATAAGAATTCTTATGCTATTTGTAATAGTTTTAAAGGTTTTTTCCTTCATCAGCAAGTAATCATTATGCAGATTTTTTGAAAAGCATAATTTATGTGAAGAAACATGTAAATTTGATTTGTCCAAAATTTTCCTTCCACGGGGGATTTCCTTGGCCCCTTGAAAACTTCCATTAACTTCTTCTTGCATTATCAGTAGCCATTCTTTTCATCTAAAAAGTAATGATTAATAACTGTTAATGGTGATAAGAAGTCAATGCCTCTGAGCGTCCTTCTGGCCGACCTTTAGGAAGAGTCTGCCCAGGGACTTCCCCAGAGATTGGTTTTGGAAGATTCTAGCAGGACCCTCCTCCTATTTCCTACCAGGACTGAGTCCTCATTATTTCATCTTTTTTCTTGTTACTCTGCCTAAGAAATCTCACCTACTCTATTTGTTTCAAGTAATACTTCCAAGTGAAGGTGTTCCAAATTTCTATAACCTTCCTGGACACATGTTCTTTAACTGTAATTATGGATTCAAAGATTTTTCTATTTAAAGTCTACGGTGGTCTGTATGAAACAAAATTAATCACATATACCCAAGCCACCCCTATTCCCTGCCAAGGCCCCAAGGACTCCAGTTCTTGGGGAATCTGGGGTTTTAGGTAGGTAATCAGTTAGGACTAAGGAATAGGACCTTAAGACAGAAACCAGACTTAGGAACTGAGTCAGTACAAGAATTGAGGGGGAAATGGAGTGGGGTTAGGAGGGGTAACCATGCTTGGGACCAGATGACTCTCAGAGGAAAGAACATAATTCTGTTGCTCCTACGCATGGTTCGCAGCAAGATAGCTTGAGGACCACATAGGGCAATTCCTTTCCATTACTGGACCATGGATACAGTTCTTATGCTCATTCACTCAGTTTTCAAGTCCTTTGCAATTGGGGCTTGACTCAGACTAGATTAGCTTGGGAACGGGAGTGGGACAAAACTAGCAGGCAGGGGGCCTGGGTAGAAGCAGATTTGACAGAAAAGACAGAAACAGCAAAAAAAAAAAAAAAAAGAAAAAGATGGGGCGCCTGGGTGGCTCAGTCTGTTAAGTGTCTGACTCTTGATTGCAGCTCAGGTCATGATCTCAGGGTTCAGGAGATAGAGACCCGCTTAGGAGCTGCCAGCCTGGACCCTACATGGGATTCTCTCTCCCTCTCTCTCTTTGTTCCTCCCTGGCTGTGTAAGCATGCCTGCACATGCGCTCTCTCAAAATAAAGAAAATAAGAACGATGCCAGAAGACATAGCTCAACATGTCCCTGTGTCTGCACACTGCCTACCACATCTACAACATTCTTACTACTGATAATATGGTTATCTCTACCCATTTCCCTCTTCTCTACATAGATGCCTTTAAGTTTAACAACACTCAGAATGTATACTTTTTCCATGGGTTTAGTATATTTTACATCTAGGTTTATTTTGACAATATTTAGGTATGAAAAGGCGAATATCCTTGTTACTCTTTTACAGATGGGAACAGTGATACTGGAGAAACTGTTTCAGTCCCAAGCTTCCTGAATGCAACTCAAAGTTTCTTCCATTAGCTCCCCTCCACAATGTAGGCATAATTTATGGCTAACCATATGGCAAGGACAGTATCACCTCTGCCCGTCACAGAACACTGTATCTCTGAATGGCAGTGAGCACAGTCCCATCAGTTAGTGATAAAAGGCGCAGTCTTAAAACTGTACAGATGAGTTAATCTTACTGGCTTTCTATTCTTATTTAGCCTATAGCAATAAGAGGTTTAGACTAGCTTTCTAAAGGCACATGTTAGCCTCCACTTCTAGCGAAGAGTGAGGAACTAAATCCGGAGAGACCTTACGTGAAAACAACCTGAGAAAAAGCTGCAGACTGTGAATCACGATGGAAAATAGCGAATCCATAGCTGGTGGTCAGAAAGCAGTTCCTGCTAAAGAGACCTATGTGTGGTACAAAAATTTGTGAGGGAATATCCATCTGGCCTGCAAACACTGCGTGAATTTAAGACACTCTTGGGTCTGCAAGGTCTGAATCAAAAGACCAATCAACATGTTGATCAAGTCTATAATACCTTTGACATGAACAAGGTAAGACCTTTCCTTTTTATTTGGCAGTGGTTTGCATTTTCCCCCCTGTAAAAATATGAAATAGCCTGAGGTAAAATGTGTGCATCTCACTGAACAGGGAGGTCTTCAGAGAACCCACAGCTTGTAGGTAAGTGAGTCATTAAACACATTTAGCACTGATGGCGTGAAAGTAATTGGGAACTAGCCTCTCCACCCTTGGAAATGTTCTGCATGTAGCGAGTTATTTTAAAACCAAATTAAATCTCGGCATGGAATTCTAATGCTATCGTTTAAACAAATCTAATAAGTGCAGATTGATTTACAAAGACTGTTTTCAAAGTATTTAATGTGTTGGTGACATTTTATAGAAAAGCAAATTACAGGAATCTGCTTTAAAAAGTGTGATTGCATCTAGATTGGCAGGTAAAATCAATACAAATTTGCCAACATGTTGTTTGTACTCAGAAGTTGGAATGCTGGAATAGTTTTCATATCTGACCGATTTAGTTGGAGGAAAAACAAAAACAATTCACAGTTTTAAATTCAGATAAATTTTAGTTTCTAAAGGTTATTACTCAACTATTGTCTTGAATTTACTCCTAAGGAGTTGCAGCATATTTAATTTTCAAGTCTTGGAAAAATACAAAGATGAGGAGGAAAAAATGGGGAACAGAAAAAATAAGACACAAAAGTAACAATCTGATCTACCAGGCCAGAATTCTTCCTGCCTACCTTTCCTTGTGCATTTCAGTTGTTTTTTACCTGTACAGTTCAAAATGGGCAGATGCCATCTAGAATAAAAGGGAAAGGGGAAATACCACGCATTGAAAAATAGATGACTTTTAGAAGGCCGTGTGTGAGAATAGAGTAACCGGGGGTTGGGGGGGGGTTGAGGTACCGTGGCTTTTTATTGTCTGAATTGTTTGTGACAGTATCTCATTGGCTGGACTGTTTCCCCGGGTCAAGGGGTGGGGCCCTTTTTCCTTCTGCTGGGGTGGTAAACAAGTAGAATCCACAAGCAAGTTGCAGTCTCTTCCTGTTGGGTCAGCAATCGATGAGGAGCGGTAGGGTGTGTGAGCTCCCCCTGCTGGCCTCCCGCCTCCATTCTAAATGAGGTTTCCTCTTCTATTTGTCACAAGCCCAAATTATGTTGAAATCTAAACCCCTTCCCCTCCCACATTGTAGTATTTGGAAGTGGGGTCTTTGGGAGGTACTTAGGTCATGAGGCTGAGCCTATGGGATTAGTGCCGTTACAAAGAGACTCCAGAGAGCTTCCTCCTTCATGTGAGGATGCAGTGAGAAGGCTGATTGGCGATGAACCAGTTAGTGGGCTCTCACCAGACACAGAAGCTGCCCGAGCCTTGATCTTGAATGTCCTCAGTTAAAGAACTGTGAGAAATACATTTCTGAGTGGTTTAAAGCACCCAATCTGTGGTATTTTTGTTATAAGAGCCTGAAGTGACCAGGACAGGATACAGTGTGCATGTTGGCATGTCGTCTCTCTGTCTCTCTGTTTCTGCCCTCGCTGTCTTTGTCTCTGCCAGTCTGTGTTTCATTCTTTGTGTGGCCGCAGCTGTGTCCCACTGTGCAACCCATTTCACTTTTACTCTAGACCGCAGCTTCTCAGACTCTGACAGAACTCCCGAGAAGCTAGAAGATGAGCTTTTAGCAGGGTTTGTTTGTTTGTTTTTAGTTATTCTTCCAAGTAACTGGTGACATATCCTGTGGCAGCGATTTTGTGGTTAGGCCAGTGGTGGTGGGAGCACTGCCTGTCAGCGGTTCACGTGCAAGAACAGGAACAGGTGAGAAGGAGCGCTGGGCAGAAACGAGGAGGGCTGTCAAAACGGAGCGCTGCTGAGGCGGCGGGGCAGGCCGTGTTCAGATAGGCGGGCTGGCATGTGCGCCACTCGAGTGTCCTCTCGGGGCCGGTGGCTGGCGGGCCAAGCCCATCTCAGGGGCTTTATTTAAATGACTTTGAAGTTCTGCTCGTGTTCATGATTTATCACTGAGATTTTATGTTTACTTAGGAAGCAGGCGCATCTAGGCAGTGATGACCAATGCCACACAAGGTGTGGAGATCTTGATATAAAATCAGATTGTAAGATGAGAAGAGTAAGGATGGTTCTTTGTCAAGTGATAGCAAGAAATGATATGCATTTAGGCACAGGGAAACAAAAAAAAGCCATCTCTTTAATTGGATCGGTAAAGCCATCAGCTGTCCAGCACCCTGGGGGATTTGCTCTTTCTGTGGAGCTCTGCTTAACCATCCTGGATGGAAATCATTCCAAAGTGCATTTCATCCTTTCCTGCCTCCTCAGAGTACCGCTCAAACCTTTTTTGATAGCAGATTCATTATTATGAACATTGGCTGTTACAGTCTTGAAATGCCACGAAGCACCCATGCCTATTGAAGTTGCTGAGGCTACATCTCCTATTGTTAAAAATCCTGAAAATAATGTGCTTTTGTCAGGTTTGCTTTTAATTGTTTTCCTCTTTCTCTGCTGTCAAACACACCTTTCCAAGCTTTCTGGTTCTTCTAATAATAATGAGCTTCCAATCTCTTTTTCCTCTGCCATTTCTAGTCTGGCTTTCACTTGTACTTGTTAACTAAATGTACTAGAATAGTGCTTAAAGTAGAAATAAATAGATCCTAAAGTTTAGAGCATCAGGTTTGTAACAGTTCCTTTGGCTAATCACACACCTCAGGCCTCTCCTTGTCACTCAGTGACAACAGTTAATGCTTGAGACGTGTCTGACACTGTGTTAGGCACAGTACGTAGAGTGATGCATTCAACATCACAGCGATAATAGAACCTACCTTAAGGTAGCGCCCATAAGGTTGGCACCTCAGACCTTCTCAGAAGGTAATTGACTTGGGGCCCCAGTGCATTGCTTGGAAATCCTTCACCACACACAGAGTCCATGCTTGGGTTTAGATTATCACCAGTGTTTGAGTGCCTTGGAAATAAGAAGGCAACCCATTTCTAAGACGTGGGATTCCTTTGTCAGCAGGCTTTGACCCAAGGATTCCCTGGTGGCTTTGTCAAACTGTAGGTTTCAGGAGTGCCTAGGACACTTCTGTCCACACTTCTTTTTATACCTTTCTTCAGCTGGGTCAGATTAGCTCACTCAGCCTTTCCTGACATCCTTTCTGTTTACTTCCACACAGCAGTTCTCCAAATAAATTCTTTAAATTGGGATTAATAGGTCTAATATCCAATGAATGAGAGCCACAGAAAAAGAGCCCAGAGAGAATGTAGGGCTATAACAAAAGAAACCAGAAAACTTTTCCAGACCTATTAGATACAAGTTTCACAAGGGCCTAGCACAATAAATAGAAAGAGATTGACTGACAGCATATGTGGAGAATTTTTTTTTTTTGAGAGAGAGAGAGAATGCATGGGAGGAGGTGCAGAGTAAAAGAGAGAAAGAGAATCTCAAGAAGGCTTCATGTGGGGCCTGAAGTGGGGCTCAATCCACAACCTGGAGATCATGACCTAAGCCAAAATCAAGACTGGGATGCTCAACCGAGCCACCCAGACACCCTGAGAAAAAAAAAATTTGTAATGTTTTTTAATGTTCAGTTATTTTGAGAGAGAGGGAGAGACAGAATGGAAGCAGATGAGAGGGAGGGCAGAGAGAGAGGGAGACACACAATCTGAAGCAAGCTCTAGGCTCTGGGCTGTCAGCACAGAGGCCAACGTGGGGCTCAAAGTTGTGAACTGCAACACCATGACCTGAGCCAAAGCAGATGCTTAACTGACTGAGCCACCCAGGGCCCCCCTGAGATAGGGGATGAAAAAGATGATCCTAAAATCTAAAAAAAAAAAAAAAAAAATCAAAAACAAAATAACATTGAACTTCCTAACACCTACACTAGAGACTAAGAGTAAATGGAGAAATGCCTCCAGAATTCTGAAGGGAAACATTATCAAGCCAAATCACATATAAGGAGAGAATAAAAACAGTCAATGACTAAAAAACTTGGTTCACATTTATTTTTTCTTAGGAAGCTACTGGAGCAGGCACTCAAGCAAAAAGAGGGAGTCTATCAACAAAGAGGGAGAGAGTGAATCCAACATAGGAAAACAGATGGGGATAGTTTTGGGTCATGGGGCTGAAAAGTCCAAATCAACAGCTGGACAGAAAGCTCAGTGTGCTGCGAATCCAGATTGTAAAGGAAGAGGGAGGACTCCAGGAGAAAGACCTGAAAAAATGACACTGAGAGATTCTCTACTGTGCTTGAGAATTTCAAAAACCATATAAATTTACTAATTTATATTTAATCTGATGGTCCCTTTAAAAAATGAACAAGGTGAAATGCAAAGAAAATTATTGACCTTTAAATAAAGCAACTTTAATTTTTTTTTATTATGAAAACTTCACACATATACAAAAGCAGAGAGAATAATCTAATGATACCCTCACAGGCCAATCATTCATCTTCAACAATTATTAAAATTCATCATTTTCATTTCATCTGTTCTCCTGCATTGTTATTTTTTATTATTTTTAATTTAGACTTTTTAGAAAAGTTTTTATTTTAATTCCAGTTAACATATAGTGGTATACTAGTTTCAGGCATACAGTATAGTGAGTCAACAGCTTCATACATCATCTGGTGCTCATCACCACAAGTGCAAACTTAGTCCCCATCACCTATTTCATCCATTCCCCTCACCCACCTCCCCTCTGGTAAACTTCAGTTTGTTCTCTATAGTTAAGAGTCTGTCTTTTGGTTTGTCTCTTTTTTTCTTTGTTTTCATTCTTAAATTCCACATATGAGTGAAATCATATGGTATTTGTCTTTCTCTGACTTATTTCACTTAGCATAATACTCTCTAAGCTCCATCCATGTTGTTGTAACTGGCAAGACTTCATTTCTTTTTTATGACTGAATAATATTCCACCGAGTGTGTGGAATATAATGCACACAAACACATACAACATCTTCATCAACCAATGGACACTTGGGCTGCTTCCATATCTTGGCTCTTGTAAATAATGCTACCAAAAACATAGGGGTGCATGTACCCTTTAAACATGCTTTTTTTATTGTTTCTTGATTTGAGTTTGGATTCAAACAAGGCCCATATGTGGAAATTGGTGGTTATGACCTTAAATCTGTTTTTTCTGTCCCTAGTCTGATCCCTAGTCACCTCCCCCCCCCTTCCATTTTTAGCCATTGATTTGCTGGGGAAGGTGAGTCATTGGTTCTGTAGAAGATTCTGCATTCTGGATTTAGTTGATTGCTTTCTTGTCTTCATATTACCAGTAAATTGGTATTTAGCTGTGGAAGCTTAAATAGATTCAGATTGATTTGCTTGGCAAAAATACTTCATAAGCACGTAATTATTGGTTGTCTCACTTTTCGTGGATTGTCCATTAAGTTCAGGAGGTGTCAGCCTGATAACGATGAGGCAATTATTAACTCTATATAAAGTAAGGAAGTCAGTAATTCAGTACACCAATGGGTTATACAGAGGACAAAATTTACTCCTCACTAAAATTAAACTCTTGACTTTTAGATTAACCCACAGTTGTGAGAGTCTGGATGAAGAACTGTGGTTGCTCGGAAATGTTTAACAACTAGTTCTGCAGTCAGAGACAAGCCCTGGTAACATATGTGGACTTCCATGGTGGAAATACTCCCACCACAGCCCATTTTTAGTTACCAGCCATTTAATAGTTGGCCTGCAAAATTCCTGAAAATTTAACAGTCTGCTCACACCAGCAGATACAAAGGCTCCAGCACACCACGTGGATATATACAAGGGCCACAGAACTCAATACCTGTCATTTGCTATAACTGGAAATAAGCCAGTAGTGTCTAGAATTGATAAGTCTCAACATAAGTAGAATAAGCATCATTACAAACATGTAAATAATGGCTAGAAAAATAACCAGAAAGTCTAAAGTTTTTAATTATAAGCCTTTTAGATTAATTTCAACTATGGACCAGTAAAACCCTAACTTAAAAGTTTAATGATAACAAAAAAAAAACATTTTAAAAAGGTAACATAAAAGTTATTAGCGCGTCTTTGTAGGTGAAGTAAGTGATAGAAACGGCCGTCCTCAGAATTAAGGTCTGTCTCTGCACAAGGGACAATATAGATTCCTTCCTTTCTACAACTGTGAATTGTCCACTCCATTATGGAAATCCTGTGGCCTCCAAAGATGAGGGTCCAGTCTGGCCCAAAGTTGGTAGTAACACTGTCTAAAACACACAGTCTCCATTAAAAAGTACAATGCGGTGAAAGCATGTGGCTCTTGTGGTCTGTGTTAAACCCACACGGCGTGGACAGTGGAACTTGAAGGTAGGTGGGCTCCAAGCACTGGCCATGCCACCGCCACTTTCATAGTTCCCTAGCCATTTGTGCCCTTGATTTGTTGGAGAAAGTGCATCACTGCCGAGGCAGAAGCTGAATGAGAGGCTGGTGGCCATTAGAGCTGGGTCTGGGGCAGACCCATTTTCATAGAACCACAGTGAAAATGATGGTGTCATTGGCTATTAGGTCCTAAAAGGCAGTGAATGTGGACAGGGGCAGCACTGTTCTCATCTCAGCATCGTGTGCTTCACCTGGAAATTGATGCAAAATACCCAGTTCCCTGGAAACTGCTTCCTGTTCGAGGCATGAACCTGCACTCTGGGCTCTACGTACACAGAGAAACCCGAATGAACTTCCACTGTGCTCAAGTCCAGGCAGAGCCTGGCTAAGAAAGAAGCCACCCAGCACTATTCTGCCTGTACCTTTGCGCTCCAGCTACCCTGCTTTCTTCACACTAGATCTGTAATTTGCTCTTCCCCTGTCCTTTCTCTTTTTAAGTACAAAAAAGGATGAATTCATCCTTGTGAAACCACAGAGCAGAATCAGGAAGAATAAAAACGAATGGATACCCCCTTCAAATCCTGCATGCTTCTCCGGACCAGGCACCTACCATGGTGGCATGAAGAAGATGCTACAAATATTTACTGAGTGATTAAATAAAATAATAGAAGGGACAGCTTAAGTATCCTCACTATTATATATGCCCTTTTCCCCCTTTCCATTTCTCTCTCTCCTCCCCCCACCCCCCCATTTATATCAAGGAGGGACACTATGTCATCCACAGTGTAACTTAGGTCCCAATTAGATTACCTCAAGGGATATATTTTTTTTAATTTTTTAAAATGTTTTATTTTTTTCTGAGAGAAAGAGGCAGCATGAGCAGGGGAGGGTCTGAGAGAGAGGGAGACACAGAATCTGAAGACAGGCTACATGCTCTGAGCTAGCTGTCAGCATAGAGCCCGACGCGGGGCTCAAACCCATGAACCGTGAGATCATGACCTGAGCCGAAGTCGGACACTTAGCTGACTGAGCCACCCAGGCGCCCCTTAAGGGACATTTTAAAATTTAGTTTTTATCAATATAGCTGTTAAGAATTTCAACTCACACACTCAAGCATTCAAGATATGTATGTAACTTTTGTTTTCCATGATGAAGTTAGTTTGTATTTTGAATCCCTGTGTTACCAAGGAGTGTTCTCCCTCTACTTTCCAGGCTTGCATGTAAAGCCCATGAGTGCATCTGAGTCTCCAGGTATTGATAAAGGGCAGAGGGGCAGTGAACCCTTTGGTATTTGTTGAGACCACATCTCTCCTCATCTCCTGGCCCCTCGCAAGGCTGCTGTCTGCATGGCGGGGCCCCCTGAGTCAGGTTCTTTCTGAGGTCCCTTATACTTCTGAGCATAGAAGTCTCTTAGACGGACTGAACAGATGCTCCTTCCAGCCTTTCCTCCTAAGGTCGGTGAATGAACCACGGTGCTTCTGTTCTTAAGTCTGCCAAACCCACATGGTGTTTCCGTCACCCAGACCTGCATCTATGCTTGGCTCTCATAGAGCCGTGCCCTCTACCCCTCCCTAGTTCACAGGGTCTTTCGACTCTCTTCCTTCTCTATTCCCCACCTCCCCAGCCGATGCCATCTTTAGTTTGGGTAGAGCCAGGAGAAACTAGAGAAACTGGCTCTAATTATGTATTCTTCCATATCTTTTGTTTATGTCATAAATTTTATGCTCTGAATCCTAAACAGCTTAAATTATTGAAACTCAAGAGCTAAGAATGAATTCTGGATTTCTGTTTTTCTGCTACAGTGACTTATCTCTTAGGCAGTGAAAATCTTCCCTGAATTTCAGGGCAAGATGATAGAAGGGATTAGCAGGAGCAGAGTCACATCCTTAATGCACTATATTATTATCCCACCGCATTTGCAAATATTTACTGAACACCTGGAGGCATGGTGGAAGGAAGGTAGGCACAAATACGAATACGGATTGGTCCCCATCCTCATGGGATGGCAAATCCACCCGCAAAGAATAAAAGGTAGTAAATAAAGAATCAAAGACAGAGAGAGGGTAAAGCATACTATTTAGTTTCAGGCTTCTAGATGGTTCTCCAGTATTACAAGGTTGCTTCTAAACCCTGCCCAGTGATTTGCTGATGGTCCAGCCTCTTTTTAGATGGGCAGGCTGGATGGAAGGTCCAGAAACTCTTCAGTGCCATCCCAGCAGGACAGACAATGGCAGAAAAATCACACTAAATTTTGGAGAGGTGTGGGGATGGCGGGGAGTAGGTAGGTGGTATCCACGACTTTCTCTGCCCCCAAAGAGTTTAACATCTAGTTGAGGATAAAAAAATTATAACTAAACGCCCAAAGAGTAAAATAAAGCAGTATAACAAACTATAGCAGGGCTGTGCTATTCAAGATACATTTACTGGGATCAGAAGATGAAACAAAAACTAAAACATAGAGTTAGGAAAGGTTTTGTGGAGAAGTTGAGGCACTTTGGGACTTTGGAAGAAGTAAAGAATTTGAATTATTTATTACTAATAAATGCTAACACTTAACATTTCTGTACCAGTCACAGTTAAAGCACATTTACTAGAATCCTCTCAACAATAATATATAAGTATGCACTTGGCACATTCTCCAAGATAGATCACATACTGGGACATAAAGCAGCCCTCAATAAATATAAAAGAATAGAGATCACACCATGCACACTGTCAGATCACAATGCTTTGAAACTTGAAATCAATTACAGGAAGAAGTCTGGAAAACTTCCAAAATCATGGAGGTTAAAGAACACCCTTCTAAAGAATGAATGGGCCAATCAGGCAATTAGAGATGAAATTAAAAAATATATGGAAACAAATGAAAATGAAAACACAACAATTCAAAATCTATGGGATGCGGCCAAGGCAGTCCTAAGAGGAAAGTACATTGCTCTCCAGGCCTATTTCAAGAGATTAGAAAAAGCGCAAGTCCAAAATCTAACAGCTCACCTAAAGGAACTAGAGGTAGAGCAACAAGAATGCCCTAAACCCGGTAGAAGAAGAGAAATGGTAAAAATTAGAGCAGAAATAAGCAACATAGAGACCAAAGAAACAATTGAACAGATCTATGAAACCGAGAGTTGGTTTTTTGAAAAAGTAAACAAAATTGACAAACCTCTAGCCAGACTTATCCAAAAGAAAAGAGAGAGCACCCAAATAGACAAAATTATGAATGAAAATGGACTTATTACAACCAACCCCTCAGAAATACAAGCAATTATCAGGGAATACTATGAAAAATTATATGCCAACAAATTGGACAACTTAGAAGAAATGGACAAATTCCTAAACACACACTCACTACCAAAATTCACACGGGAAGAAATAGAAAACCTGAACAGACCCATAACGAGTGAAGAAATTGAATCAGTGATCAAAAATCTCCCAACAAATAAGAGCCCTGGACCTGATGGCTTCCCTGGGGAATTCTACCAGACATTAAAAACACAATTAAACCCAATTCTTCTCAAACTATTCCAAAAAATAGAAATCGAAGGAAAACTCCCGGATTCATTTTATGAAGCCAGCATCACTCTGATTCTCAAGCCAGACAGAGATCCAGCAAAAAAAGAGAACCACAGGCCAATATCCTTGATGGATATGGATGCAAAAATTCTCAACAAGATCCTTGCAAATCGAATCCAGCAGCATATAAAAAGAATCATCAAGTGGATTCATTCCTGGGTTACAGGGCTGGTTCAACATTCGCAAATCAATCAATGTGATACATCATATCAAGAAAAGAAAAGATAAAAACCATATGATCCTGTCAATAAATGCAGAAAAAGCATTTGACAAAAGACAGCATCCCTTCTTAATAAAGACTCTAGAGAAAGTTGGGATAGAAGGAACCTACTTAAACATCATCAAAGCCATCTTTGAGAAGCCTTCAGCGAACATCATCCTTAACGGGGAAAAACTCAGAGCTTTCCCCCTGAGATCAGGAACACGACAGGGATGCCCACTCTCACTACTGTTGTTTAACATAGTGCTGGAAGTCCTAGCATCAGCCATCAGACACCAAAACAAAATCAAAGGCATCAGAATTGGCAAAGAGGAAGTCAAACTTTCACTGTTCGCAGATGACATGATACTCTACGTAGAAAACCCGACAGACTCCACCAGAAGCCTACTAGAACTGATCCAAGAATTCAGCCAAGTTGCAGGGTACAAAATCAACGTACAGAAATCGGTTGCATTTTTATACACCAACAATGAAGCAACAGAAAGAGAAATCAAGAAACTGATCTCATTCACAATTGCACAAAAAACCATAAAATACCTCGGAATAAACCTAACCAAGGATACAAGAGATCTGTATGAGGAAAACTATAGAAAACGTATGAAGGAAATTGAAGAAGACACAAAGAAATGGAAAAACATTCCATGCTCATGGATTGGAAGAATAAATATAGTTAAGATGTCATTACTACCTAAGGCACTCTACACATTCAACGCAGTTCCAATCAAAATTGCACCAGCATACTTCTCAAAACTAGAACAAACTATCCAAAAATTTGGTGGAACCACAAAAGACCCCGAATGGTCAAAGTAATCCTGAAAAATAAAACCAAAACGGGAGGTATCGCCATCCCAGACTTTAGCCTCTACTACAAAGCTGTCATCATCAAGACAGTATGGTATTGGCACAAAGACACATAGACCAATGGAACAGAATTGAGAACTCAGAAGTGGACCCAAAAGTATACAGCCAACTAATCTTTGACAGAGCAGGAAAGAACATCCAATGGGAAAAAAACAGCCTTTTTAACAGATGGTGTTGGGAGAACTGGATAGCAACATGGAGAAGAACGAAACTAGATCATTTTCTCACACCACAAAAATAAACTCAAAATGGATAAAGGACCTGAACGTGAGACAGGAAACTATCAACACCCTAGAGGAGAAAGCAGGAAACAACCTCCTTGACCTCCACCGCAGCAGCTTCTTACTTGACACATCCCCAAAAGCAAGGGAATCAAGAGCAAAAATAAACTGTTGGGACCTCCTCAAGATTAAAAGCTTCTTCACAGCCAAGGAAACAACCCAGAAAATTAATAGGCAACCAACAGAATGGGAAAAGATAGTTGCAAATGACATATCAGATAAAGGGTTGATATCCAGAATCTACAAGGAACTCACCAAACTACACGCCCGAAAAACAAACAACCCAGTGAGAAATGGGCTGACGATACGAACAGACACTTCTCCAAAGAGGACATCCAGATGGCCAACAGACACATGAAACGATGCTCAGCATCCCTCCTCATCAGGGAAATACGAATCAAAACCACACTGAGATACCACCTCATGCCAGTCAGAGTGGCTAAAATGAGCCAGTCAGAGAACTCTAGATGCTGGCGAGGATGTGGAGAAACGGGCACCCTCCTACACTGTTGGCGGGAATGTAAACTGGTACAGCCCCTCTGGAAATCAGTGTGGAGGTTCCTCAGGAAACTAACACTAGAACTCCCCTATGACCCAGCAATAGCACTGCTAGGAATTTACCCAAGGGATACAGAAATGCTGAGGCATAGGAGCACATGTACCCCATTGTTCATAGCAGCACTCTCAACAATAGCCAAAACATAGAAAGAGCCTAAGTGTCCATCAACGGACGAATGGATCAAGAAGATGTGGTTTATCTATACAATGGAATACTACATGGCAATGAGAAAGAATGAAATCTGGCCATGTGTAGCAACATGGATGGACCTTGAGGGTGTTATGCTGGGCGAAATAAGTCAGGCAGAGAAGGACAAATATCATGTGTGCACGTATAGGAGGATTAGGAGGAACTTAACAGAGGACCAAGGGGGAGAAGAAGGGCGGAAATGGTGGGGGAAAGGGAGAGAGGCAAACCATGAGAGACTCTTGAATGCTGACAAAAACTGAGGACTGATGGATGTGGAGGGGGAGGAGGGATGGGCATGGAGGAGGACACTTGTGGGGATGAGCACTGGGTGTTATGTGAAAACTAATTTGACAATAAACTATTTGTAAAAAAAAAATACATAAATAAAAAACTTTTAAAAATTAAAAAAAAGAGATGCACTGTAAATACTCTTAAGTATTTACAGATGAAAAAATAAAAAAAATAAAAAAATATATATATAAGTATGCACTATTTTTAACAGTCCCATTTTACCTATGGGGAGACTGAGGCATAGAGAGATTTAGTAACTTGACTGTAACTACACAACAGAATTGGAATGCTGGCAGTCTGACTCTATGGGCTGTATCCTAAATTTCATTAGTATTCCACCTTTGACAAAGGAATTGAGAATTTCAACAAAAGGAACAGAAGTATGAGGTAGGAGTGAGAAAGATATGTGGGGACCTAACTAGGGCAGAGGGTTACTGCTAGAGCATAACCAGGGACCACACAGGTGCCTCACTGTGTCTTCGTTGCATACAGATAGCCTGTTGCTATGACTTCCTGTTTTCTTACATCACAGCTGAGAAATGGGATACTCAGAACATTGAGATGCCAGGGGTGACTTGCCTGGAGAATCTCAGAGCAGAAAGTCTGCCCTTAGCCCCTCTGGCTCCTGTTTCACATTCTTAAATCTTCAATGTATTAGAAGTTCTTGCTATAGATGTTTATTAATTTTGAGAGGGTGAGAGCACGAGTAGGGGAGGGGCAGAAAGAGAAGGAGAGAGAATCCCGAGCAGGCTCTGTGCTGTCAGTGCAGAGCTGGGCACGGGGCTCAAACTCAAGAACCATGAGATCATGACCTGGGCTGAAATCAAGAGTTGGATGCTTAACTGACTGAGCCACGCAGCTGCCCCATCCTTGCTATTTTTAATGAGCCTTCCTGCAAATCTCTGTAAGATGAGCCACAGGCCACCACGGGCAATGGAGGCCCTGCAGGCGGGGGAGGGCTGCGGGGCTCCAGTCCCAACTCTGACCCTTACTGTTGTGCGCCATCTTGGACAAGGCTCATAACCTCTCTGTCTCAGGGCCGTCAGTTCTAAAACTCAGACAAGACCTATCCTGCCTACATTCTCCCTGAGTTCATAGGAAATAACGTAAGAGAAAACGTTGGGGAAATGTGGACTGTGTCCCACAGAGGAATGGTATGTTTATCTGTTAAATGCAGAGAACTCTGACAACAGCCCCTGCAGATTTGCTAACAGTGAAGATTAACTCTATATCAAGCTCAAATTCGATTTCCTAATGAAAGGGGGTACCTACAGGTGCAGAGGGTTGCCTGCCCGCCATTTCTCTTCTTTAATTGACCCGGGTGCTATGGGCAGTCATTTGTGCTGTTTGGGGCCTCACTGGCCGGTCACAGAATGAAATTAATTAAATCAGAATCACCTTAGGGTTTCAACTGTTTTTTAAATCTAGGCCTCCTGCATGGGAGCCCTGGCTCTTCTGGAAATTCTGAAGTGACCTTTGGTTATTTGGTTCCTTAGCTTCTCTGTGTGTGAGAATCCTTGAAAACTAGAGCAGACAACCTGGCTTTTAACTTTTGTCGTAATTGCTGCTACTCGTTAACCCCCGGGCTGCCCTGCAGCCTCTAGCACTGTGTCAGGTTGTCTGGCCTAGAGGGGACCGCAATTACTGCAGCTCTTCTTAAGACAACATTTACCGGAAACAAATGACCATCTATTAGATTGTATGTCACTAGGCTGCAGTCTCTTAAGCGGAAAGACGGAGGCCCCTACTTCAGAACTACCAACATGAAAGCTCTCAGGAAGCATTTGTTGCTGGTAACAAAACACCTCATAATTGTGTACCACTTTGTAATGTACAAAGTATTTTCATATATAACATCAATAATCAACATTTTGGCTGAGCTTCTTACAGAATTTTACCTGTTAAAGACATCAGCTGTACCTGACGACATACTTTTAAATGTAAGTAGCTGCAAGTCGTGTATTTGAACAGAATCGGTTGGAATTGTAGTTCTCAAATCTGGCTGCATATTAGAAGCACCTGGGGGTATTAAAGTTACCAGTAGTTGGGGCTCCACTTGAGTCCCACTGAATCAAGACAATGTTTTGTTAGTTGTAACCTCCCAGGTGGTTTGAATGTGAGACCAGATACAAGCACCACTGTTCTAAGAGAAAGACCACCGTCAAAATGTTAGAAAGCTGGATTGTAAGCCCATTTCTGCTACTAAAGAGCTGCGTAACATGGATACATATTAAAAAATGACTCTGAATCCAAAACTATTAATTCAGAAGCAGTTCCTCTGACTGTTCCAGTTATTGCCATAATAGAGAAACACAGCCTTAATGCAAGTAATATATATTTATTCTACTATCTGTGCTACCACTTTCTGTATTCTCTGTTTACCTCTTGTAGTCAGTAAAGAACAAGGATCCAGGTTCTTCCATGGGAAATGAAACACACTTAGGAGACAAGCTGACTGATTAGGGTAAGGCTGGATTTATCTGTGGCATTATTGCTTATGGAGACTGCTGTTTATAAGAGACAAGCCACATTGGCTCCCTGAGGAAGTTCCTTGAAAAAGACTACCATTGCTATAGTCACTGGTGGGTCTTCCAAAGGTAGCTCATTAAGAAATGATCAGACTCAGACAATTGTCCTGCCTTCCCCGCAAAGCACCTGAGATTGGCTTCTAATTTACAGTGGTCTAGACTTCACTGAGCTGGCTGCATGCTGGGGGCAGATGCTCAGGGCTTCCTGACTGATATCCAGGAAACTGATTAATAATTGTGAGCTTGTTTGGTAAGTATTATGAGAAGCCCTTTGTTTCAGAATCTTTGAATTTTGCACAGTCATGGTCAAGAAAAACTGCATTTGATCTGCATACAGATCATATTATAGAACCAACCTACAAGCCAGAAGTATATTTCTCATCTTAAAGAGGTGAGTCTCTTTCCAGGACATTCTGGCAATTCTGTAGCTGATTGAGACTATATTTACTGTTATATCAGTGTTTGTAGGTTAAAATGGGCTAGGTCGTAAATCTTGAATATAACATGTCTCTTACAGATTTTAAAAATTCATAAAAATATGTGAAAAGCATTCATATGTATCTGACATAATAGAGTTGGCCCTTATATTGCCTAGTTTTTTGGCAGTTCCTAAGATGGAAATTGAATATCACTGACAATTATTGATCAATCATATAATGTGCTTATACTAGCTCTCTGGGTTTCCTTACTGTGATCATTGAATAACCATTTCCAGGCAGATGTTTCAATTCATACATGGCTGCTGAGTTGCCACAGCTGGCAAAATGTCACTGGAAAGTGTCACATGTAAAAGAATGAAAACATCTAAATGTCTTCAGGTTAGGGGCTGTGACAATTCATGAATTTTTCACAGACAGCAATTCTGTGAAAAGCAGCAGAATGCTAATGCTGTGAAAGGAAATAGTTTTGACTTGGGGTCCTGGTTTGGAGGATTTTTGTTTTATTTGGATCATTCCTTTTCTTGAATAAGAAGTTACACTAGAACAAATGCGGTCTGATATCTAGTTGTTGTAATAATAGTCTTTGATATTTCTATGATCTTGGTGTTACTTGAACCCAGGATGCTGTGCATATTGGTTAATGCTGTTTGGGGCCTTGTTTGGGTTAAGTGAGCTCAGATGTGCAAAGCACAATGCCTGGCCCTATGTGTCTAGTAAGTATTACGTCAACATCAATGGTTGTCATTGTCATTTTGATTATTATAATTATTACTAGTTCAGTCCATTTCTTATTTGCAAAATGAAAGACTGTTTTTAGAGATGAAATTCTACAGTTTGAATCAATGAAATGAAGCCAAGTTCCCCTAAGGACATGACCCAGTTTATAAATTTGTGGTTCCATCCCTGGGACAAAACTCCAAAGCAGATGTCTCTGAAATATATTGAGATGACATTTCAATATTTGTTTCTTGGGGTCTCTCAGGCACACAGAGAGTGATGGCAGGACCACATTGGCCTAGAAGATGACATCTACAGTGATATTTTTACCTGGGTGTTTTACAAAGTGGGAGAATGGAGGGATTGGTCAGGACTGCAGGGCAAGTGTAAGGCCCCGAAGAGGGGGAAGTGCTGGACGAGATGCACAGCAAAGGAACGCTACAGAGTCTTAGTCAAAGGTAGAGGGGAAGATAGAACAAGGTTGGCTAAAGCAGGACCGGATGTACGGTTCAGATCCAGGAGGGGCAGCTGGGGAAATTTCCTGGGGAAACGGGCAGTGGGAGCCATTATCTATGAGTGTGGCAGAGGTTAAACTCTAGGGCGGGGAGAGGGGCTACGGATTCCAAAATGGAGACAAGAAAGGTTCATCAAAGATGTCAAGGAGCAGGAGAGTCAAGAGGAGAGTGAACACTTTTTGTCCCGCTATGCAAGCCAGGTGAGGGAGGCCTGGAAATGGTGGCCCCAAGAGCCCCCTGGGCTCACAGTCTCCCTGAGACTAAGCAGCTCAGACCACACAGGCCGGCTTCCCCTTGGGCAGTACCAGGTATGAAGCAGGCACAGGTGCCAAGGTGCTGCGTTTTCAGACATTCGGAGTCATCTTACTTTATACGACTGTATTACCAAGTAGTTCACACCGTGAACCCAGAATAACACCCTGCACTGAATGTGTCCCATTTGTGTGAACACCTCTTCCTGAAGGAGAATTCAGTTGTAATGCATTTGAGGGCGATAAATATTGGTTGATATAAAGAACAAAGGCCTTAGAGGAAGGCTGACTGAATTTAAATTCCTGGATCCACCTACAATCTAACTTTGTCATTTAAAGACTTTATGTAGCCTCTCTAAGAAACTGTTTTCTCCTCTGGAAAGTAGGAATAGTAAGGCTACCTGTCAGGTTGCTATTAGAATTAGAGAGGATTCTGGGGCGCCTGGGTGGCTTAGTCGGTTAAGCGTCCGACTTTCGCTTGGGTCATGATCTCATGGTTCGTGGGTTCGAGCCCCGCGTCGGGCTCTGTGCTGACTGCCAGCTCAGAGCCTGGAGCCTGTTTCAGTCTGTGACTCCCTCTCTCTCTGACCCTCCCCTGCTCACGCTGCCTCTCTCTCCTAGAAATAAATAAAACATTAAAAAAAAAAAAAGAATTAGAGAGGATTCTTAGAAAGTGACTGGCACAGTGCTTAGAACATGATATATGTAAGTAGATTTTATAGCTTTTATACTCAGTAATAAATAAGAAAATAATGGTTTCATATGCACGTAAGTTTTATAATTTAACTTTCTATCTGCATTTCAGATTGGTCATATCCTGAAAGCAACTGTGATTTACAGCAGGTTGTGGACATTGCCTGGAGACCATATATTCCACTGGTAGATTTTCTATTGGACAGAACACTATAGATTTTGTTTTCCTTATTTTTTATTACATTAGACTTCTAAAGTTTCATCTCTTTAATGGTAAAAAGAAAAAAAAGCCTTATATAATTTTTAAATCTTTTTACACTTTAATTATAGATGTAAAAAGTATGCCTTATAGTTTCCTACATTTTTAGAGAACATAAGAAAGCCTGAACTTGAAGTCTCCACATATTTTTTCTCTCTCTTGTTTTAATCCCCCTCTCCAAAAGGATTTATAACATATCAATGGGCCGAATTCCCATTAGAGACTTAGAAACTGTCATGTTTCCATATCTTGACCCTGTTTAACTCTTCCCTGTAATCCACTCCATCCTAAGAACACAGTGTATACATCTATAAAAGTGTTGGAATTAAAATTATTTTTGTACACATGTTCTCAAACTCTCCTTTTCTGAGATTCCTGAGAATGGCCTTGTGTGTGCCAAATTTCCTCCCCACCCTCAACCTCAAGGAGGATCCAGACATCACCAAGCTAATGTTTTAGCATTTGCAATACAGAATTAGGAGACAAATTGGTGAAGGGCTGATGCATCCTCATGGTCAGGCTGCCATGAAGGAGTGGGGCAGCAGGGAATTACTGAAGGATGAGCAGTACAGTGTATGTGTGGGAGCACACGGGAGAGGAAGTGGGTGTTGGGAAGAAATCCATAAATTTCTTCCAACTTGTATTCGTTCCAGAAATGAAAGTAAAGACTTGCTGTTATTTTCAATTAATTTTTTATTGCTGGACTGTATTTGTAGGACTGTGTCATTATTCTGAGCCTGAACCAAATGGGTCATAATTTTTCTAATTAGTCTTAATAAGGTTACATAAATTCAAGTGAGAAGTCATAATTACAACAGCCACTTGGACAGATACCTAGATGATAACATAGCCTACAAAGGAAGACATCTATAAGAAAAACAGCTTAGATCCATGGTTCCCAAATCTTAAGATACACCAGACTCACCTGGGGAGCATTTTAAACTGCAGACTCTTGGACACCATCCCAAGTAGTTTTGATGCTGTTGTTTGGAGTTGGGTTCTGGGAATCTGCATATTTCATTGTCCTCATGTGATTCTGATGCAGGGAGTTTGTGAATCCTATTCTGGCACAAGGTCAATCAGTGTCAGACATCTCCAGACAGTTCTGTGTGCCATGAGGGCTCACAGATTCCTTCTGTGAAGGAAGGAAGGAAGGAAGGAAGGAGAAGAAGGAAGAAGGAAGAAGGAATTCCTTCTGCGATTACTTCGGATCGCATCAAAGAAAAGTCTTTGGGCCTTCTCTATTGCATTTTTCCTAGTTCCATTTGCAGGAACATCTCACCTCTGTGGCTCTTATCTCTGTCTCCTGTCTTTGAAATCTATAGGTTAACTGAAGGCAATAATTTCTTTATCTTCCAATTTACAGAATAAGCATTACCTAAAAGCTTCTCCAGCACTAACACAAGCCATTAAATCACGTTCACCAGAGTTCTCTCACCAACGCGAATTTCTACAAAATCTTACCAGAAAAATAATTGGAAAGAAGAGTCAGCTGTGGATCGTTAAGAATTTGACTCTATAACAGAATGCTGAAGTGAGAACAGAAGAGGTACTGCTTGCAGGGGGTTTTGGAAAAGGCTCCACTTGTCTAAGTAGAAAGGCTTTCTTACCCTTCATTGCCTTTGGCAGTAGAGTAAGCAGATTGTCCATGTTAAAGCCATACAATGAAAATATTTATGCTCACCTCCTGATAGAGTTGGCTCAGAGCTTCCAGGGCCAGGATTGGAAGGTGTTAGGGCCACCTGCCCACTGTACTTAAGCAGAAAATACAAAACGTTCTAAAGGCAACATGGTTCAGTCTAACCTGTTGGCACTCATCGTTCCGGTGATGCCCAAAACTGTGATCACTGGAGCAGGACTCAAAAAGTAAAACAAACTATCATGAAATATAAGGTTTTTATGGAAACACTGGAAGATCAACTTTATATTTAGAGCAAGCCAGCTCAGTCTTCTCAGGGATGATGCTTCTGTAACCTTTTGGCAAACACACCTAAGAACTACCCAGGAAGCAGCGGTACTGAGTGGTCAGCCCTAGAGACACAGGAGGAAGACCTGGGAGCCAATGTGTCCCAGGTTGAATACTGTCCACCCAACTCATATTCTCTATACCTGCCAGTCTTGACACTCAAGTATAATGGTCATGTCTGAAATCTAAAGATATCTTGAAGTTCTCTTAAATCAACTTCAACTCTATGATAACATATTTCCCTTGCATCAGCCATGGCTGTGTTAGGGGTTAATATGGTGAAGTGGTAACAGCTGTAGGAAAGGCAGATGGAGAAAAGGTAGAACAACCTATGTTTTATATCCTTGAGCAAATTTCCTTTAGGAGATCCATTCAACCAGACTCCAGACTGTTAGTAGAAGTCTTATTGCTTATAAGAAATGTTAAAGTTATTGAGTGGGTGATTTCTAAGTTGTAAAATATAAAAATCTATTACCCACATGTAAATTTTAAAATATTTTCGTACTGTGTTTTTCTTTCCTTTTTAAAAATTTCTTTTAATGTTTTATTTATTTCTGAGAGAGAGACAGCATGAGCAGGGGAGGGTCAGAGAGAGTGGGAGATACAGAATCTGAAACAGGCTCCAGGCTCTGAGCTAGCTGTCAGCACAGAGCCCGACGCGGGGCTCAAACCCACAAACCGTGAGGTCATGACCTGAGCCGAAGCTGGGTGCTTAACTGACTGGGCCACCCAGGTGCCCCTCTTATTGTGTTTTTCTGACTACATAGGTAGAATGTCAACAGGGTAGAAAATTTTTAGAAATAATACATTTTAAAGACAATGCTACAGTGATTAGCACATTGGCTTTCAATATTTGAGATGTTGTAGTAGTCCTAAAAAAACAAAACCAACCAACCAAACAAACAAACAAAAAGCCTTTAATCAGCCAAGCAGGCTTTGTTTCAGATCCAGAACTACTGGTGATTTTTCAATTGCTTTGCTTATAGACTAGACACAAAAGCTTGAGCCTCAAAGCAAACACATACCATTTTATAGGCTGATAAGTCTCAAGTTCTTTTTTTCTAAGGGAAAGGCATACTTTTTGTCATATCCTGTTTTGTAAATAGGACTCTACCATCAAAAATTCCAAGGAGAATACAGCTGACAGCATGTTTCCTTGGGCTGAATATACTACTTTTGGCATCTGAATTCCCTTGGGAAAATAGCAGTGAGTGGGTCACACACCTCCCTACAGCTGGTCACTTTTCTTATGCTAGTTGAGCATTTGGCTGAACAGGTTTGAAGCCTATGATACTTAAGAATGACAACGACTATTTCTGTGTCAACTGAGAGTGTTTTACCCATTTAAAACAGGCTGAGAGGAACTGCCTAAGCTTGAAAGCCTTAAACAGTCTTTTCTAAGATTGACTAATATGGCAAAATCTTTACAGAAAAGAGGCTCATAAATTTTGATTCATACTGAAAATGACATACTTAAAAGGAATCCTAGAATTTAGCATTCCAAAAAGATCAACTGGGCTCTCTGAAAAGGAGTACAGAATATATCTAGTTGGTTTTTCCTTTATATTAGAAACTGGTACCTGGTCTTCTCTCTGAATGGAGGACAAAACCTCAAATATTCAGGAGAAGACAGCCACTGTAGGGTGTCCAGTGGTGAAGACACAGCCTTCCATCAGGGTCAGGTCAGGACCTTTTTTTTTTTTTGCCACAAGAAGTAGATATTTTCTCTAAAAAGACACTTATCTATATATTTAAAGTTGTTTCTATACACATTACCCATATTTTTGTTTGTTTGTTTTTGTTAATGAAATGCCAGGGGAAAGTTCTATGCTGAAATCTTCTGGGTTGTATTAATTTGTGCTAACGGTCCAGCTTGTGAACCATGACTTCTCAAATAAAAAACAATTGTTTTTCTTAAATATTTATGTCTCTTTCTGGCCTTGCTTTCTATAGGATGGATTTATCGACTTTTTAGAGTTTATCACTGCTGTAAATCTGGTTATATAAGGAAAAATTGAAACAGAAATTAAAATGGTATTTTAAGCTATATGATGCTGATGGAAATGGTTCTTTTTTTTGTTTGTTTGTTTTTAATTTTTTTAATGTTTTATTTATTTCTAGGAGAGAGAGAGAGAGACAGCGTGAGCAGGGGAGGGTCAGAGAGAGAGGGAGTCACAGACTGAAACAGGTTCCAGGCTCCGAGCCGGCAGTCAGCACAGAGCCCGACGTGGGGCTCAAACCCACGAGCCGCGAGATGATGACCTAAGCGAAAGTCGGAAGCCTAACCGACTAAGCCACCCAGGCGCCCCGGAAATGGTTCTATTGACACACAGAAACTACTGAATAGCCGCATGGTAAGTGAAGCAGTGAAGTAATTGTAGGACATTGTAGAGGTAATGTAATTTTCCATCCTGTGGAGCTGGTGACAACTATCTATGTGATTGGTGAATTTTGGGATATGCATTTGGAACTGCGAAGCCATGTAAGTTTCATTATGCTATTGGTTACTGAGTGTGCACCTGCAAACCAGCATTTTCTTCCCAATGTTCAAATTCATAAATTTTAGCAGAGTATTGAGATGAAAAATGAATAAACATGATCTTCTAAAACAACTTCTCTTTTTATCTGCCTCTGTGCAGAAAATTTGGCGAGGAGCAGCTGAAATACTAGACAGTTATATAGCAAGAGCCATGGACTAAGAACAAAGGTACCTAAGGACTAATCTTTCTGGGAGCTGGACTAAAGTATTTCTAAAAAGCACCTCAAAGATCTCAGCCCCTTTTTAGCTCTAAAGTTCAGTGAGTTTTTTTTTTTTTTTTTTATAAATCTCACCCACTTCCACCAAAGAACTGGAAATAGTTATTATCATGGTATGAGATGAAATGGATTCTAGAACTGGAAATAGTTATTATCATGGTATGAGATGAAATGGATTCTAGAGTAAAAGATGATTAAGTCGGACACTGTACCTAAATGAGAATGTGAAGTAAAATAAACATTATGAATGCAATATATGGAATTTGTAACACAGGGTCAGAATTGGAATCAGAGGTCTTAGAAATGATCTGGTCCTAATTCTTTCATTTATAGATGAAGGAGTTGAGTTACAGACATAATATACAATATAAATATTAGCAAAAATGCAAAGGAAAATAAGTGGGTAGAACTACAATTATAATTAAATACCTCAATAAATGGACAAAGCTACTAATACTTAAAACTGTTTAGCAAATGTAGAGTTAATGAACATATGGAAGACTTCAAGAGTGTGATAATACTAACATTGCTTTCATGTGAATTTTACACAGATAATTCACAAAAAGTACTATGATACACTTTGTAAGTGAACTTTATAAGCATTAAAATTCAGAAACTCTGCATATATATTACATGTTGCAACACTAAATTAGAAATCTAAAATATTCCCTAGAGAATGCCCAACCCCATGTAAATTTTAAAACACCCTTTTAAATAAACATACTCAAATTTATTTTAAAAACACTGAATATGTAACATATCATACAAATATTGGGGGATGCCTCCAAAACAGTATTCAAAGCAAGGGTTCTTATCCTGGGATCTATCGGTCTATGACCTTTGGAAATCCTTGAAGACCATGAAATTAAGGTCAACTCTTTTCTCGTATGTTATCGACTTTTGAGGGGAGGGAAAGTGTCATCAGAGTCTCAAAAGAATTAGGAGGAACAATAGGATATAAATGATTTTGTCCAAACTTTATGGAAATTTTCACACAGTTTTTATTAGTTAAAAGGTACAACGTATGTTAGTGAGTAAAGAGAAATTAAGCTTCTAGTTGAGGTTTTCTTGAAGTGTGTAGAAAGAGAACAAAAAGAAAATAGAGAAACATTAAAGCACAGAGCAGAAATTTATTTAATAATTGACACTATTTGTCTCCAGTTAAATTAATAAAGATTAACAACAATAAGGTATAATTTTGGCACTCTTCTTAGAATGCCCTTACATACCGGGAGGGAGCATAATGGAGATAATATTCCTGGACATTTGGTAATCTGCATCAAGATGCTAAATGTATATCTCCATTTTAGAGTCAACATTTTTGGTCAGGAAAACAATCATTAACATTATCAAGATAAAGGTTCTATGATTTATGTCACAGGGTCATGTAAAATACTAAAAATGAATGACCTAAAAGAGAAAAAAATTTAAATAAATTGATGTTATGGAATATGTACTTACAAAAAGTGAGTGGTCTATATGGTGGCAAGTGAAAAAAATCAGGTAAGGAATAATACATACTGTTTAATGTAAGTTCTTTCAAAACATGATAACAGATGTTAAAAGAAAATACATCCCAGCCATCAAAAGATCCAAACTAAGTACTAGATTATAGGTAAAATTTACAAAGCAAGTAGTTACATTTTAATTTCACTTCAAAGACATAAAATGGTCAGGAGGATGTTTGAGAAGGGCTATTAGAGAGGATTTCTCAGGTAAAGCCCTCAAGTCAGTAGCATGGGGATTTAAGGAAACCGTTGAAGTTTGGGGAACACAGTGGTCCAGTGTTTGAGTGTGAGAAATCTAATGAAACAGACCATGACAGTAGAGTAAAGGGGTAAAGTTTAGGAAGGATCTCATGCTCAGAATTTGTTGGGATGAAGGTTTTTTTCATGGATCAGATGTGGGGAAGAAGCTGACAGAGTTGCCTTGGATCCTGTCCAGCTGAACTACTTGGAGAAATGAGGGGATCTCAGAAGAGGAGGGAGCTGGAGGTAGAAGTAGAGAGTGATTCTCAACCAGGGGGGTTGCATCCCTCCACCAGGGGACATTTGGGAATGTCTGGAGACATTTTGGTTGTCAACTGGGGAGTGGAGGAGTGCGTGTGTGCTGCTATTGCTATCTATTGTTCAGAGACCAGGGCTCCTGTTAAACATTCTGCGGTGCACAGCACAATCCTGAACAAGAAAGATTTGTCTAGTCTGAAATAGCAACTGGGCACACCTAGAGCTTGTAGAAGGAGCCTCGAGGGGTCAGCTGGAATTGAGATGCATGATCCAAGTCTAGGGATGTGCAAGAGAGTGTCAGTAATGAAGAGGAGGCATGGTCTCAGAGACAGTGGATTTTAATCATCTGTCATCCAGAGAGCTATGACACTAGATAACGGTGATGGTACCTGCCCAGTCAGAGCTGTCCTGCTCACCCTTCTCTCCTACCTCCTCCCGCTCCCACTCAGAGAGTGAACAGAAACAGGCTGAGCAAAATGGAGGAGAAAGTGCTGAAAGAAAGAAGGAACCAAGCCATGCCTCCCTGCCCATCCTCCCACCATGTTTCTCCTATAAAGAGGGAAACACAGGGCACACTGAAGACTCCCTCCGAAAATATCCCTTCAGGCCTCATCACCCTTCCAATCAATCCTTCAGTCTCGCTTATATTGCCCGGAGATGGGTGTCAGACAAATCCTAGATATTTCATAATCTTTTATTATGACTTTCACATGTGGTCTCATATCGCTTCAGGCTGTGGAAATACTGGGTGACGAGCTCAGTTTTTAGGCTTTTGAGGCCTTTGCCAGCAGACTGAGAAACCCTAAAAATGTACATCTAATAGAATGGTATATGTATGCAACCATTATTCTAAGAATTACCCTCTATCTAACTGTGAGAGCTCACTAGCTAAGGCCAGGAGTGGTGCTCTACCACTGTTTTCTGTGACCAGCCCTGGATTCAGCACTGGTAATGCTTGCAAAGCCACGGAAGAGGTAGTCCTGTTTCAGACCAGGCCCTCAATTAAACTGCGTTGCCAGTGGTTCTTCTAAAGATCCCTTCGTGTTCAATCACCATAGCTATGTTCAAATTCCCGGATATCTAACTCGTTCCATCTCTGTCTCTCTTGCATTTTATTACGAATTTCTACATCAAATATTGGTCATTTAACTTAATCATCTGGCAGTGGGGGAGAGAGAGAGAGTGGTTAAATTTTCCCTCTAGGGAAGCTGGAAATGTCATTTTCCCTGGGTTCCCTGACAGCCTCTATGATGAAAAGGTGCTGGCAGGGTGTGAGAGAAATTCAGTGTCCTTCCAAGGCAAACAGATCTGTCTTCCCAGTCGATCATTCTAAAAAAGGGCAAAAAAGACCAGAGGTGACAGTGTCAGAAGCCTTAGATGCTTACAGAATAGCTTTTTATGTTCCTCCATAAGATTAATGATAATTGGTCTGAAGTTGAGAACATTGTCCGTTTTCTGGGTCCAGAATTCTTGTGACAGTGGCCACTACAATTTTTTTTCTCTAGTAAGCTTTTTGCATCCTTTGTTAACTAATATGTTGAATGGATCCCTTTGTGCTGTATATTATCAAACTTCAGATTGTATTCAGTTAATTAATTTGCTAAGCCTCATTACCCAGAACTGACATAGAATCTTTTTATTTATTTTTAACAACCAGAACAGGTTGGAAAACAAAAATGACATGACTATATCCCCAAATCCTGTCACACTGGGGTAGAAATGTCACAAAATGTATTTGCTTCCAGCCAAGTTGAACTTTCTGATTTAATTTCTCTTTGCAGGTTGTACAAGCCCTCAAGGGCCAGCAAACTGAGTCCTGAAGAATTTACCAACCTGGTATTTCATAAGATTGATATAGACAATGATGGTAAGGCAATTACCCTCCTCAAGCTCACTTTTTTCTTTTTCTTTTTTTTCTTTTTCTTTTTTTTTTTTTTTACAAAGGAGGAGGTGGTGGTTATGGGTTAGAGTGCCATTTAGGCAAAAGCATGAGCCTTTCAAGAAAACCTTAGTTGGGCTTCATAATTTGGCCAGTCCAGTGTTCTTCAGGCAGCACAACTCAATTGATTAAATGTCTATTGACTGTACGTATGTTCAGTTAATGGTGCTTGACACTTTGGGGTATATGAACACGAGTAAAGGGAGACACAAGGAAAGAAAAGTAGGAGAATATGATATGAAGGACTCTGCCGCTCACTCTGGGATATGTTGTAGTAATTATTCCTTTCTTCTTTTTTTAATGTTTTTATTTATTTCTGAGAGAGAGAGAGACAGCGTGAACAGGGGAGGGTCAGAGAGAGAGGGAGACACAGAATCCGAAGCAGGCTCCAAGCTCTGAGCTGGCTGTCAGCACAGAGCCCGATTAGGGGCTCAAACCCACGAACCATGAGATCATGACCTGAGCCGAAGTCAGATGCTTAACTGACTGAGCCACGCAGACACCCCATAATTATTCCTCTCTATTGGAGATGTTTCATCAACCTGTAAATAAACTCAAGTTTCCCATACTATAAAAATCATTTCTTCAATTGTATGATGTTCTTCTATCAGATTGTTTCCTTTCCATTGAGGACACATTTCTGGGAAGAGCTGATCTCAGCAAACTGGTAGGGGAGCATATTGATTTGAGATTGAGGCAGTGTAGCTAGGAATGTTCCTTGAAAACAGAAAGTTTGACATTGTGGAAAATATGATGTTAGTAAGTGATTTAAGGAGGGGAAGAGAAGGATAGATATGAGGCAATGGGACTCCAGCCATGGTTGTCATCAACCCAAAGTTAACTCTTTCCACAGAACCAACATGCCCGCCATGGGTCACTTCTTGTAATGGACACTAGAGGGTAGTAGACGCCCATATTGTGTGTGGTAGTTTGCACTACTCTAATGTGACATCTCCATCTGGCAGGATGCAATCCTGAGAAGGCTTGAAGGGAGTTTAAATGAAGTTGCCATTGTGAACGAGCCCAACAACTGGACAAGAGTGTAATTCTCAGAAAAATACTCTGGAGATGTATCAATAGTAGCAATATCACACATAAGGACCCAGTCCTAGTCTGCCTCACCTCAATTTCGAGTCAGTATGCTCATTTTCTAGTTTGCCAAGATCAGAGCCATTTGGTAGTAATCACTCATATTTAGGTCTATCTAGGTGAAGGATAAAATAAGTCTGTTCATGTGAAAGCTTGCAAAAAAAAAAAAACAGATTCAGACTACCCAGAGTTGACAAGGAAACTAAATGAAGGTAGAAAAGAACCAGAGAAATGGAGAGTGGAAGATCTTAAGTAGCCAGTGAAAACCTTGTATGGAATATGCAACTGAAAATCCTGATCACCAAACAGGAGACATGCTATAATATAGGTTTGTTCTGTTTTAATGTTTAATCTTCAAGGTGCTGGGGTAGAGCAGGGATTGGCATAGAGATGATAAACCATTTCAACCTAGGGCTGAAATTGTTGACCAAAGGACAAGTGTCCTGGAAGTAGATAGGATATTGTGAAAGTTTAATACTTAGTAATACAATGAATTTCAAAAGGGCAGGTCATGAATGTTGAAAATATCTCTGGATCCTGCTTCTAGTGATGGAAGCCGGGACATAGGAAAAGTGACCTTTCCCGGAGAATCAGGAGGGTCATGGTATCCTTAAGCAGGGTCTTGGTTTCTATTTGAAGGAATAAATAATGTGTTCTAGAAAACAATAAAATGATGCAGGATTCTTTGTTTATTATGCAAGCAGTTTCCTAAAAAACAAAGTATAATCTATCAGTAGAATGGGGGATGTGATGAGAAGAGCCTAGAAAAAGAAAGAAGGAGGTGAAGGATGCAAATCTGGAAGTGTGGGGGTGTTTTCTTGGGCGGTAACTGAGGTTATTTGCAGTCAGGGAAATGGGCTCTTTGACTATGAAGATTTGTCAAAAGAGAGAAAATGAATAGCTTATAGAACTAATCACATGAATCATTTCTTCTGATAAAAACTCATATTTAAGGGAAAAAAACATATATCATTGCCTTTTACAATGAAGATATCAAGTAAACAGACTACATTTCAGAAGAACAGGGAAGCACTGTTTCTTTCTTATTTTTTTTTTTTTTTTACAAATAGTTTATTGTCAAATTAGTTTCCACATAACACCCAGTGCTCATCCCCACAAGTGTCCTCCTCCATGCCCACCCCTCCTCCCCCACACATCCATCAGTCCTCAGTTTTTGTCAGCATTCAAGAGTCTCTCATGGTTTGCCTCTCTCCCTTTCCCCCACCATTTCCGCCCTTCTTCTCCCCCTTGGTCCTCTGTTAAGTTCCTCCTAATCCTCCTATACGTGCACACATATGATATTTGTCCTTCTCTGCCTGACTTATTTCGCTCAGCATAACACCCTCAAGGTCCATCCATGTTGCTACACATGGCCAGATTTCATTGTTTCTCATTGCCATGTAGTATTCCATGGTATAGATAAACCACATCTTCTTGATCCATTCATCTGTTGATGGACACTTAGGCTCTTTCCATGTTTTAGCTATCGTGGAGAGTGCTGCTATGAACATTGGGGTACACGTGCTCCTATGCATCAGCATTTCTGTATCCCTTGGGTAAATTCCTAACAGAGGGAAGCACTGTTTCTTGACAAATGCATGTTCAGTACTAAAACTGATAGAACTGCTTTCATATGCAAATTATTGGCAGTTCTATCATCTCATCAAGAGACAGCTGGGTCATTTCCTATGTCAAGAAAAGGATGCTAAAATTGTACTGTTGGAGAAAGACAGCCCAGAGCACCAGAAGGCAAGGAAGAGAGACTAATGAAGACATTGAAGGTTGATATTTGCAGAAGTGTAAAAGGATTTTGCCAGTATTTGACAGAGGAAAATAAAGTGTTTTATTCACACATAAAAGGAGAGTAAGCACCACAGGGGAGAATGTCTGTTCATGTTTGTACAAACCTAGGTATACATGCCTCGAATAAGATTTTTAAAAACTTTTATTATCATTGTTATCCATCAGTGTTGGTAGAAATAAAGAGGATCAATCAAGTATACCAGAATGATGTTGACTATCTGCCAACAATTTTTTTTAATTTTTCAAAAAGAAAATCAAGTACACTATCGGTATCTGATAAACCAGTGAATGTTGAAACCAAAGATCACAACACACTGAGGTACAATAAAAAAAACCTTCAAGAACATATATGAAAATCTCAGTTTGACTGCAAATTGGTTACAGAAGAGTAGCCGACATTGAATCTATTGGGACAGAAACACAACAACTATGAAGTATTCTATACATTGTTATCATCATGGTAGTTAACAAATCAGAGGCAGAAGATTAGTCAAAAGAGGTGCATAGGATAAATGCTAAGAAAACAAAAAAGGTGAGAATCTACAAACTCCATGAAGCCAAGAACTATTTCTGTTTTACATACTTTAGTATGTCTTTTGTCCTCATACTTCCTGGCACATAGTAGGTGCTCTATGAATAGTTGTGAAATGAATGAGTGTTTTGTAAGAAGATGTCATATGGAAAGTACAGGAAGAAATAAAGAAGAAACAAGCACAACATGCATTGCTATCTTCCTATAGGAAGAGAGTTATCTAGACTATTTTGGAAATGAACATATATGTGCATGTGCATTGCCACTTCATAAAATATAAATGCAATTGATTAAGAGGAGTTTATTACCAATAGAAAGCGAAATGAGGGGAGAGGCAGTAAGAGGTTACAGAGGGATTCTTTTGTTTCATTGCACCTTTTTGTATTAAGTTTATACCATGAGCATGTATTATTGTAATAATTCAACAAGCTATTTTTAGTTTTATTTTACAAATAAAAGCATCAGGAAGGAAAACTTGAAGAGAATCACAAAGACAGAAGATTGAAGCTCAACATTCAATATTATTGAAGAATGAAGAGGCAGGACAGCAAGACTAGTCAGGATAAATGATTAAGTATGGAATTCTGCACCCTTTCCTGCAGGAAGAATACCAATTTGCATTCTACCGTGTGCTGCTTAGGAGTCATTCTTGACATGATATAGGAAGATTTACAGATGCTGTTCACGACATTAAGTACAGAACGTGTACCAGGCAAGTATAACAAAATGCCAAAAGCACAGGGGCAGGGGAGAATTAAGTGGCTCATAATAAAAAACCAGGAAAGTGAAAAGAGACAGAACAAGGCCAAACAGGAAATGGAAGAGGTGATTATTGTGTTGATATTTGAGGCATCAGAAAACAGGAACATAACATAAAGGAAGACATCTTATTGCGCAATTAACCAGAAGTACCAATGTTTTCCAGTAAGTAGATCATTGTGGAAAGCCCTGAGAGTCACGGCGAGTCAAACTGGTAATGGAACTACCAGGAGATAAGAGGGAATCGGGTTTTCTCATAGAAAAGAAGAAACTGCTGCACTTAAAAAACTCTGCTGTAAAATGCTGCTAAATGCCTCTAGTGCCACCTTGCTAATGAATATAAAACTGTCGTTTAACATCTTCACTGGCATCTGCCCTTGAAAATCTGGTCATGCTCATCTCCTGTGACTCCCATACCCATCTTGACTAATTTCCCAGCCCCACCACAAGTTTTTGTCAAGTCCTAATTTAAAAGAATTAGAAAGAATTGAAAAAAGAAAACGTTCTTTAATGGGCTGGTTTCTTTCAAAATCAACTGACTTCTTTAGAGCAAAACTGCTAACGTGGGCATGCGCAGTAAATTTGGCTTTCTTTGGGGGTGGGGATAGGAGGTCATTTCTTGTTTTGTTATGAAAGATAATATGTTAATGCAATCCTGGTGACCCAGGAATATCAATAAGATAACCACTCTGCAAAAACAAGACTAAGGAAAATATTCATCATCAATGAAGCTGCTGAAACCGGTGGTGAGTGATGGAAGAGCATTGACCTGAAGGGTCCCCAGGAGGAGAAAATGTGTCCATCAACTCAACAAACTACTAAATAACATAATATAGGTATAAATTACATGTATCCTTCAAGATGCAAAAATAAAATTGTGTACATTCTGAATTACGCCCTATAAATATTGAAATGTATCTTTAAATATAAAACAAAATAATAAAAACAAAAAATGGTTTTTGGTTCCTTCTGAGTCCCGTAATCTCCAGCTCAGTCACCTCTTATTGGCTTTGACTTTTTGTTGATAGACTTTTTTTAGGGGAAGCTTCTGGATTCTTATAGGCAATCCTTTCTAGAGAGATTCAGAAACCATCCTTTTAATTTATTTGGGCATAAATCCTCAGACAAATTAAAGAGGATTAGGAAGCAATGTTTAAGAACATCAGATAAAGAAAAGCAGTTTGTCAGCAAGTTTTCTCATCACCTCCCACATTCCAGCACCATAGTCGCCAGCTGTGTAGTGGAGGAAATGGCAGTTGTAGCTGGGGCTTAATAAATATTTGATGGAAAGCATGAATGAATGCTAATTACTGGAGAGAAAAGAGTGAGGGAAACTTCAAAGTACTTTAGATAGAAATAGTAAACATAAGTTGCTATAGGTAGAAGTCGGCTTAATTTCCAAAAGAAATTTTTTTATGGTAAGTGGCTAGACAACGTGAAAAAAATGCATATGCAGAGGTCACACGTGTTTTGAGAAAAGTGAAAAAAACAACATGGAAGAGATCCATCTTCTAAGTTGCTAAAAGAGTAGAACTTAAAAGTTCTCATCACAAGAAAGAAAGTATAAAGTGTAACTGTGAGGTGATGGATGTTTAAACTTAAGGTAAGCACTCACAGTATATATGAATCAAATCATTATGTTGTACACTTTAAACTGACACAATGTTATATATCAATTATACCTCAATTAAAAATTTTTCTTTAAAAAACTCCGTCTTTTCTCTCTTTTCCACACCAGTAAGTAACCTGCATTGCTTTTCACCTGACAGGATGCCTATACCCTTTACACCCTCAGACATGGCTCCTTCCACCACCAGTGGTGACAATAGACAAGTATTATAACTGAGCAATCAAAATCCACTTCACTTGGGGCGCCTGGATAGCTCAGTGGGTTAAATGTCTGATTCTTGATTTTGGCTCAGGTCATGATCTCCTGGTTCCTGGGATCAAGGCCTGCTTTGGGCTCTGTGCTAACAGCATGGAGCTTGCTTGGGATTCTCTTTCCTCTCTCTGCCCCTCCTCCCCTCTGAAAATAAATAAACATTAAAAAGAGAAAAAACAAAAACACTACTCCATCTCCCCTCTCACTTCTCTTAGTCATGCTAATCCCCTAGAAATTTTTAAAAAATTTTGCACTGGTAATTTAGCAGCTGTGATTTGCCTTTGCAAAAAACAGGGTTGTTTTGTTGTTATTTATGGTTCCCATGACTCACCACTCTCCACCCATGTGACCCTCCCCAGCCACACACTTAGGACTCCTCATTTTCAGTTTTCTCTACTTAACTTTGGCTTATTCCATGGTTATACTTTCCCTGTGAGACATTGAAACTCCATTCCTGCTCTGTGGGTTTTTCACAAACTTCTTTGGCATAAGGAAAACATAAGGAACATCAAATCAAAGAGATTCAATTTCCCTCTAAAAGATGTGTTTTAGAATTTTGCCATTGAGGCCAAAAGGTATCTTATGAGAATGTGACGATTCATGCTTATTTATATTTGAAATACTATTGTGGAATTTTGGATATTTGACATTGTCCTCTACAAAGTACAGGTACAGTGTAATATCTAACTTCAGTTCCTGCTGCCTTTCTGCCCCAGCTACCCATTCTCTAGTTTCCGAATGTTCTTGATTTGTTTTTGGCTGGCCTTCTACCTAGCCACAAACCTGATTTGGTACAATATCTTTGAGATCAGGAACTACATCTCTAGCCCTCAAGTTTAATGTACTCGTGTGTGGCCACATCCCAGCAGACTTGAAGCCCAGGGCGGGTGGTGGTCTGCTGAGGTCAAAGGAAAAACCTAAAGATAAAATATCATATGTCACTTATATCTCAATTAAAAAATTTTTTTAAAGAAATTCCATCTTCTCTCTCTTTTCCATACCAGTAATCTGTGTTGCTTTATTGGAGGCGCTGATATACAGGGAATCCAGGAGATGCCAACTGAACAGAGCATCTGCTGCTGGCACCTCTGTGCAGCAAGTTTTATATCCTAGCAACTCAACCTAGGGACTATCAGAGGTCCTTCTTCTCCTTTCATAGACAGCAGTTCCAAGGAAATAAAGGTCTGCCACCCAGACATTCTTTATTATAAGGGAGACACTCCAGGTTGGCTAGCTCCTGCCCTCGAACACTAAACAACACCTTTGACGGCACATTCTGCTTGATGAGAATATGGAGGAAGGACAGGATCTCTATATTTTCAAGATAGTGATTAACACGGGCATGAGGGTTATGCTTGCACAAATTAGCTATCCAGCTTGTACCATTAAACTTATAATTATAGTCCAAACGAGTCAACAGAGAACCTCTCCCATCTCCCCCAAAACGTTTAAAAGTTGTCTTGTACATCCAGATGGCCAACAGACACATGAAACGATGCTCAGCATCCCTCCTCATCAGGGAAATACAAATCAACACCAAACTGAGATACCACCTCACGCTGGTCAGAGTGGCTAAAATGAACAAATCAGGAGACTATAGGTGCTGGCGATCTGGAGAAAGGGGCACCCTCCTACACTGTTGGTGGGAATGTAAACTGGTGCAGCTCTTCTGGAAAACAGTGTGGAGGTTCCTGAAAAAATTAATAATAGAACTCCCCTATAACCCAGTGAGAGCACTGCTAAGAATTTACCCAAGGGATACAGGAGTGCTGATGCATAGGGCACATGTACCCCAGTGTTCATAGCAACACTCTCAACAATAGCCAAAAGATGGAAAGAGCCTAAGTGTCCATCAATTGATGAATGGATCAAGAAGATGTGGTTTATCTATACAATGGAATACTACATGGCGATGAGAAAGAATGAAATCTGGCCATGTGTAGCAACATGGATGGACCTTGAGGGTGTTATGCTGAGCGAAATAAGTCAGGCAGAGAAGGACAGATACCATATGTTTGCATGTATAGGTGGATTAGGAGGAACTTAATGGAGGACCGTGGGGAGAAGAGGGAAAAAATAGTTGGAGAGAGGGAAGGAGGCAAACCATTAAAGACTCTTGAATGCTGATACAAACTGAGGGCTGATGGGGGTGGGGGAGAGGGGAAGGGTGGTGATGGGCATGGAGGAGGGCACTTGTGGGGATGAGCACTGGGTGTTATATGGAAACCAACTTGACAATAAACTATTAAGAAAAAAGAGTTGTCTTATAGGCTGAGGGTAGAGGCAAAACAGGGCAGCCAGGGCACACAGTTATACAGTGACGGGTTGATAGCACTGGACTGGCCAGCATGAGCCTTTGGCTTAAGCCAAAGTGATGAAATTAGGAACCAAAAATCAATAAAGAAAACTGCTGACCAATAATTGTATGCAGAATGAATAAATGTTTACCCTTTCTCACAGCTGTGGACAGTCCCTGCAATTATTTCCTCAGAGATAAGAATATTGAGAACAGCCTTGCACATAGTCATTTCTTCCTGATCTTAGAAATTCACCTTATCCCTGCTCTTATCACTTGGTCATATCTTCAGGATTAAAGGTCAAATAATCAATACTGTGTAGAGACATCAATGCATATGTGAACACAGGTGCATTGCTGATGATTCTCAACTTAAAATAAAGATAGATTGTATTGGGCATCTTTATTTTCATTGGCAATCCTACCATTGAATGCTGTTCTGTATAAGGATATTCAAAGACTTTAGAGTCTGGATGAAGTGAAAGGATATCAGAGAATGTCAATAAAAATACCAGGAAATATATTGTATATACCAGTGATTGGTATGGACAAAGCCTCTTGTTAATTGTTCATTTCTTATTTTCTAGGAGAGTTGACTTTAGAAGAATGGCACGGAAAAAGATCAGGATCTTCTGGAGACTGTTTCCAAGATCTTTGATTTTTCCAAGGTACTGAAAATAATCTATAATCAGAAGTGGCCGGACACAGAAGGGAGGCTTCCTTGAAGCCATGTGAGAAGACTGATCTAGAGAAAGTGGAAATGAAGTGGCTGTGAGAATCCCTTTCCTGACTTGCAGTGGACACAAAACTTACAGTGGAGAAGAAATTAAATTCTCCCATGTACATGCTATTGATTTCAGAGTTTTATTATAATTGCTATCAGCTTGTGACTACATCACTTGAGTCCCATGGAGATGTCCATAAAGATTGTAGATGGAAGAATTGTTGCTTTTCTGTTTATACATTAGTTCTCTCTCTGCAGTTTAGAACATGATAATTAAACTGAATGTCTCCATATCAGTTCAAAATTGAGCTCACATGCACACTTCCTTCCACACTTAAATTAATCTGCATCTTGAAATAGAACTGGATTATTTGGGCAGTGTCTCCATAGTTAAACTTTCTTCTTCTTCTTTTTTTAAACTTTTTAATGTTTTTATTTATTTCTGAGAGAGAGAGAGAGATGGCATGAACAGTGGAAGGTTAGAGAGAGAGAGGAAGATACAGAATCTGAAGCAGGCTCCAGACTCTGAGCTAGTGCTCAGCACAGAACCCGACACGGGGCTCGAACCTACGAACCATGAGATCATGACCTGAACCGAAGTCGGATGCTCAACCGACTGAGCCACCCAGGCACCCCTAAACATTCTTCTTAAACAGACTTTCAGCAAATGTGTTTGCTGCCTCTTGGCTACTGTTAGACCTGTGTATTATAAACGACCGAGTTCTGGTCTATGGAGATACTTTTTTTCTGCCTTTTTTTCTTATTCCTTACCCTGAATCCTGTCTTGAATCAGTAATAGTGTTCTGCTCCAAAGGAAAAATCTTAAGCTGTGTAGCAAAAGGAGAAAATTTCAGGCTGGGCAATGAGAACGTTTCCACTGATTTGTTATAAATCTGGGTCCAGTTGTGCATGAAAATGCAATGCATCATCTGTAATTATTATGCCAGTTGGGGGTTTGATCAGAACAGCAGACAGCCAGGCTATGCAACAACAAGCACTTGACATTTTAAACGGTCCTGACATTATAGCTCTGACATTTCATTTTTTATATCCTTTCCAAAAAATGAAATGATGAATGAGATTTCTTGATGGGTTAGAACTTTTTAAGTTTTGGGTTCTATATCACAGGCCTATTAGGACATCTGTCAATGCAAGGCTTTCTCATAGAACAACAGTAGAGGCTGAAGAGCAGATGTGGGCTGTCTTTATAATAAGACCTTCTTAGGCACCTGGGTGGCTCAGTCGGTTAAGCGTCCAATTTCGGCTCAGGTCTAGATCTCACGGATTGTGGGTTCGAGCCCCACGTTGGGCTCTGTGCTGACAGTTAGCTCAGAGCCTGGAGCCTGTTTCGGATTCTGTATCTCCCTCTCTCTCTGACCCTCCCTTACTCACGCTGTCTCCCTCTTTTAGAAATAAAGAAACATTTAAAAATTTAATTTAAAAAAAAAAGACCTTAATGATGCTTTCATATTCAAATTTGAGTTCAAAACATACAACTAAAACTACAAGGACAGACTTGGATGTCCCTGTCTCAATCTTACAGATGTGGACAAAAGTATCAATAGAGGCATAGATGAGGCAGTAGAAATGAACAATGGAGGGAGAGAAGTTATAGGTGAATGTATAGATGAACAGGTAGATGAAGATCGTATAGACGGATGTAGAAATATACTGTGGTTTTCAAAAAGATTTTGAGGAGATTCACAAAGAAGTACACAATTACTGTCGATAAAGTCAGAAAAATCGTCACAGCCGTGATGACATAAAATTTTACTCTTCTGCCGAAAATGGGTCCCCTTTGGACTCTGAGCTTCCTGGCAGTAGAAATGAAAAGGAAAGCATAATTACAGTCTTGCCCCAGCAACAGCCTTACCCTAACAGTGCCAGTTTATTTCATTTCCCCCACCTTCCTTTGAGGTATCTAATGTTCTTTCCACAGAAAACTGGACCCCGTTTTCCCCTTCCAACCTTCTATGTTCTAATAACTCCAGCCTCTTCCCTTTGTTCTTCCGGCCCAGAAGGGTGGCTGCTTCCTGTCATTTCTATGTTACTACTTCACTTTTTCAGTCCTCCAGTGTCTTTCCCACTAATCCCTTGTATTAATGCGATTAAAATAACCAGTGTGGTTTCTGTTTCCCTGACTGGGTCCTGCCTGGTCCTGCACTGACTGACTGAAGGGCCAGTGCTCATTCAGGTGGGCAACCCACCCCCTTCTTCCTTTGCAGGCACTGATACTCGCTCTAGAATTGTGCTGAGTGGGCTTGTTTAATCCTAAAAGCCAGCTGTGGGGCTGTTATCTCCCCACTTTATGTCTGGCACCTGAGACTCAAAGAAGGGATTACACTTTCCTAGAGTTACTGTCTGGTAGTGTCCCTCTAGTACCACCAACAGGCTGAGCTTAACAGGGAGACAGCTAGCAAAGGAGCAACGGAGTGAGTAGGACAACAGCCTGTCACAGAGTGCAATACGGAAGGAGGAAATTGGAGCCAATCGTAGATAGCTTAATTGTCAGCACATCTGAGAGAGGTGGTAGCAGCCAAGAAGACACTTTAAGAACTTCTCACCAGCCACAGGTCCCATACTCCAGGCATCCAAGTTCTGCTCTGTCACAGCTCCCACCTTGCCCTTTATGCTTTGGGCCCTGTAATCCTCATCTGGCTTCCCCAGACTCCAGTCACCCTCTTACCTCTTACCTGGATCCTCCTCCACCCATCGCCCTCTTTGGAACCATGACTGGTTGGTCTAGTCGATCCAGGTTAGGTTTCAGTTTTTCTCTGGATGTTGCCTCTCAGATTTCGAATCTGTGCTCCATGCACTTAACCCCATGCCATGTTCTCCCAAGTGGACCCCAGGGCTTGGGCGGAGAGGTAAGAGTGGTACCCCCTTCCCTTTCCCAGGCATAGCTTTATCTGGAAGAACAGCAGACAGGCCCACATGGCACACCTTTGTCAGCTTCTTAGGAGAAACTGTTAGTGGATACAGAGAATGTGAAGATAATGTTTGCCTGTCATAAGAAAACAGAAGATAAATCGTATCTACTCTCTAGTTCTGCTGAGGGCTGTGCTAAGAAGGGGGAAAGCCTGAAATTCAGATACAAAGGAATTTAGGTTAATTCATGGTTAGGTGAGATAGGAAAAAAGAAAGGAGGTCAAAAAAACCAGAACCATTTCCTTTCTTTCAAGTCTCCATCTCTCAAGGTCAGTCTCCCCAAAGTCATGTTCCTTCTACATGCTTTCCTCTGCAGCTTAGTGTCATGAGCCTGGTCCAGGAAGTACATATGAGATCATGTTATTTTAATGAACTGTATATTTTTAAGTAAATTTCTTCTTCCTTCAGATGATAAGCTTTAAGCAGGGCCTTGATTTTTTTTTTCAATTATGCAGATATGGGGGATTTTTTTTTAATGTTTTTTTTAAATTTATTTCTAGGAGAGAGAGAGAGAGAGAGACAGCGTGAGCAGGGGAGGATCAGAGAGAGAGGGAGTCACAGACTGAAACAGGCTCCAGGCTCTGAGCTGGCAGTCAGCACAGAGCCCAACGCGGGGCTCGAACCCATGAACCACAAGATCATGACCTAAGCGAAAGTCGCTTAACCGACTAAGCCACCCAGGCGCCCCATATGGGGGATTTTTTTATTTAATTAGAATTCCATGTGTTTCTCCCTGATGGTTTTACAGTAAAATTTCAAGTAAGGGGTTTCATGACAAATAGGGCCTAGCGTGTGAAGACGGTCAACAACTTTAGTTAATGTCTGAGACTGTCACTCCCATTTACCAAAGGGCTGTGGTCCAATCAGAATTATAGCCATCTATAGTTCCTACAATGCCTTGATACTTTGAAGGAAAGACACTATTGTAAAAAGAGACAAAGATGGAAGGTATTAAAATATTTGATAGGGGCGCCTGGGTGGCTTAGTCGGTTGGTCGTCCGACTTTCGCTTAGGTCATGATCTCGCGGTTCGTGGGTTCGAGCCCCGCGTCGGGCTCTGTGCTGACTGCCAGCTCGGAGCCTGGAGCCTGTTTCAGCCTGTGACTCCCTCTCTCTCTGACCCTCCCCTGCTCACGCTGTCTCTCTCTCTCTCTCTCTCTCCTAGAAATAAAAATATAAAAAAAATAAAATAAAATATTTGATAATCTAAATCTTATAAAAATGCCCCCCCCCCTTTAGTTTAGAAGAAACTAAAACCATATTCCATTTCTCTATAGATTTGCAGATGCATCAGGCCTGCTTCTTTGGTCCAAAATCTTGAGGAGAAAAAAAAAAAAAGAAGAGAAAGCAGAAAAGAGATGAGTGGCAGCTGGTCCAAGATAAGAACAAGCTCTAGTATGATTTCTCTCCTTTCTCCTTGGCTCCTTCTGGCCGACACAGAATATTCCACCTAGAGAAAAGTCTGCTGACACAGAACTGCATTTAGATCCCAAGGGTAGGTAGTGGGGGTCAGGAGAATGGTTTAAGTGGGGCAAATACGTCCTTCATTTTTCCTTCCAAAATGTGTTGGCACAAAGGTAACGGGGAAATAAATTTTTGTTTAAAATTAGATATATGGCGGAGAGGCAAATTAGGAGGCCTAAAAGAAGGGCTAGTACATTAAAGACACCACATGAATGCTAGAGATAGTCAGTTTGCTCGGCCTATCCCTCACCCCCATTTATATTAGAATAACCTTTAAACATGAAAATGAAATACAGAAAAATCCTGACATTTAAAACCAAGCTAGGGTCTTATACTTGCTGAAGGAATCTAAGATCATTAAAACTGTGTGGACAGGGAATAGCTTTTTTAATACTTAGAGTTTGTTTCTGGGGACGGCTGTAGGTAAGCAAAATTGGACATTCAAATTAAACCTAGGAATACCAAGTTTTATCAGTAGGATGATGACAACATTGAGAAAAGTATTTAGGGAGCCAGAATTGCTTGATGGAGAGAACACTGGACTGAGACCGCATATGGATTCTGGGACCTCCAGCAAGCCATTTACCCCTCTGGGTCTTGGCCTCCTCAGCTCTCCAGGGAGGGGACCAATCTCTGAGGTCCCTTCCTCCTCCGTTTTTTTTTAATGATTCCACAAAACCTTCATAATGTGGGGAATAACACCTCAGTGCCTTAAAAAGATGATTCGTTAGTTAGACACAAAATTTAAGGAAAAAGTTGTTTGTATTTGATACAAATTGCATGAAACCCAGATTTTTTTTAACTCATGGCCAGTGAGTTTCATGTTGCTACCCAAAGGCTCTATGTCACCTCCTGTAGTTACTTGTCCCTACTCCCTTATTCTGAGTGGTTCTCCATCATGTATAGGACAGTGGGCTAGTGATACGCTGCCTACCTATCAGTCACTTGAAAGTCTTTTTCAAAATAAAACGAATGTATATCCCTGTTATCCCTGGTGATTCTAATGCATGAAAACCATAGCTGTTGACATGTCCCCTATGAGAAACCCCTCTCTATGGTCCCTCTGAAAGGCCAGTATCCATCTATACTCTTTCTCCAAGCATTGACCTTTTGAGTTCCTTAGAGCCACAGATTCGCGCATACTTCATTTGTAATATAGAGCAAAAAGGTCACAGACCTGCATACATGCACACTAATTTAAATCCTGCCTCCAACACTCACTCGCTGTGCTGAACTTGATAAATTATTTACTCGAGTAAGTCTCAGTTTCCACATGACATGACATGAGATAACGTATAAGCATCTAGCGCAGTGCCAGGCATGTTACACACTTTGTACGTTTGTTCCTCTAACCTTTAAAATTCTTTTTTTTGTTGTTGTTTTTTATTTATTTCTGAGAGAGAGAGAGAGAGAGAGACAGCATGAGCAGGGGAGGATCAGAGAGAGAGGGAGACACAGAATCTGAAGCAGGCTCCAGGCTCTGAGCTAGCTGTCAGCACAGAGCCCTACGTGGGGCTCGAACCCACAAACTGTGAGATCATGACCTGAGCCGAAGTCGGACGCCCTACTGACTGAGCCACCCAGGAGCCCCCATCTAACCTTTAAAATTCTTAAAGGCTTAGATACATGGAGTTAAGGTTACTTTTTAGGGCCTAGTTTCCATTCTGACATAAAGGAAGGCTACATTCTTATCCCAGACATTTCACTCTTTTGGTGCTCAAGTCACATTTAATTGGCCCTTCTAATGAGGTCTGAGAAAACAATCATCTAAACTATTATCTCTGAATGGATGAAATCTTTAAAGTGCCCACAGGGAATGGATCCTCAAACTGTCAATTATACAGACCTTTACGATTTTTTTTTCCCCATGCTCTTAACATGACAATGAGCCCTCACCCATTTTCAGGCAAAAATCCTGTAATTAGACAGGGTACCCTTGGTCTCTGCTCCAGCACATATGTTCATTCTTTCTGCTCAGAATCCTTACATTTCTATAACATTTACAATTTTAATAAGCATTTTAAGAAATAAAATGTAAAAGCTATAATATAACATAGATACTATACTATAACTCATTAATGTAATTTAGAGATTATGATCATCATTTAATAATTATTATTTAGATCAATATATATGAGAATATTAAGTAAAAATATACCCAAGGGCACCCGGGTGGCTCAGTTGATTGAGCATCCAACTTTGGCTCAAGCCATGATTTTTCAGTTTGTGGGTTTGAGCCCCACATCAGGCTTACTACTGTCAGCTTAGAGCCAGCTTTGGACCCCCCGCCCCCCCCCCCCCGGTTCCTCCCCTACTTGTGCACTGGCTCACTCCCTCTCTCAAAAATAAGTAAACCTTCAATAATATATGTATCCAGAACTTGACTTCTTTCTCTACCAAACTACCGCCACCCACACCACCAGCCTGCTCTAGGTTGCCATTGTCTCTCACCTGGATGATTACGACAACCTCCTCACCAGTCTTCCTGCTTCCACGCTTGTCCCTCTGCCATCTGTTTCCAGTAGAGCAGCCAGAGGTATCCAACTAATGCACAAGGGCATCACATCATTCCAAACCCCCATGTGGAGTGGTCTTCAGATCCTTACATAATCTGTCCCTCTCCTCTCCCTAATCTTTCTCACCTCATCTGCTGCTACTCTTCCCTCAGCCAAGATGGCCGCTGTTCTCTTTCCAAAATACACCAGCCACCAGCCCTCCACAGGGACTCCTTTCTTGCTGTTCTATCTGCCTGGGATGCTGTTTCTGAACTGTCACCTCCTCAGGGAGGTCTTCCCAACCACCTATTTAACAGTGCAAATATCCCTTCCCTCCACCTTCATTCTCCCTAGACCCCTCTTCTGCTGAAATTTATTCCATCATGCTATCGTCTTCTAGCCTGCTATGTTATTGCTTATTTGTTTATTCTTTGCCTCTCTCCATAAGAACACAAATTCCACAGAACAAAGATTTTTGGCTGCTCTGTTTATTAACATATATCCAGCACATAAGACAGAGCCTGGCACACGGCAAGCACTCAACAAATATTTGTTGAATGAACAGAAGAATTACAAAACTTGCCAATGATTATACATCTCAATAGTAATGGAGCCAATAGAGCTCTTCTTAGTCTTTTTGCAAGTCTTTCTTCCAGTCCGTGTATCCCTTCATTATGTCATAAAAGTCATAATGGGAAAATCATTTTTTTATTATCCTTCAAATTAGTTTCCACAGGAACTCATATAATCCCCCTGATGTTGCCATTTATAAATGCTTATGAAATTGGCTTTTAAGCAGTTTCTTGATCACACAAGAAAATGATAATGCTATCATCATATTATCATCACAGCTGGCTGATGGTTTTGTTTTTTGGTTTGTCCATTTTTTTAACCTAAATGATATTTGTTTATCTATACTTTCGTTACTTTACTTGACTACAAATGATTTCTGGATCTTTTCAGAATTCAAAATATATTCTCAAAGAGTAGAGTGATGTGTTATCACAGAGAGCAAGATGGTTCTCAAAATATGAATAGATCTTTAAACAGTTAAAAATCTAAAAAAATTATAAAAACAAAAAACACCTAAGTTATTGGATCAAAATTTAAAGGCAAAAAATAAGTTGAATTTATTTGCGCAAGGTCCCAAAGGACGAACACTCTAAAATATAAAAGTTCAGACGAATTTACAAGAAAAACACTAGGATTCCAAAGATGGGGAAGTTATCAGGATAGAAAATTTGCAAAGGCCCAAGTACAACTGATTACTGATTAACAAATACACACAAAAAAGGAGTTTTCAAAGTCACAGCTAATGGGGGGTGGGGGTGGGATAAAAGTCCACCACAAATTAAAATAAAACTTAGAAACAATTCCATATGTCAAGTTTAAATTTTCTTTCAAAGCTCAATTATGAGAAGGTAATATTAGGGGAAGTGGGATAACAGATACGAAAGAATTATGTTTGCAACTTTTCTGTATATTTAAAATTAGTTTAAAAAGGTAAAAAGAAATGGAATAGATGCTCTGTTGTGTTTCATTGCTCTATTTGTCTGTGTCTGCATCGATTCCATATTCCCTTAATTACTACAGCATTGCAGTAGTCTTGATATCTGGTATCTGCCTTCTTTGCAATTGTCTTAGCTATTCTTTTTTTAATTTTTGTTTTTTTGAGACAGAGCATGAGGGACAGGGAGATAGGAATCTGAAGCAGGCTCCAGGCTCCGAGCTGTTAGCACAGAGCCCTACTCGGGGCTTGGACCCACAAACTGTGAGATCACGACCTGAGCCGAAGTCGGAGGCTTAACCGACTGAGCCACCCAGGCGCCCCTGTCTCAGCTATTCTTGACCCTTGGCATTCCCATACAAAATGTAACAACAGCTTGTCAATTTTTGCAAAGTCACTGCTTGGATTTTGCATTAGAATTACAACGAATTTATAGGTCGGTTCGGGGGAGACTCAACCATGAAAAATAGGGGCTCTGGTAACAACATATTGTGTATATACCTTCCCCCACTAATGCTCCCCAGCAACTCTCCCAGGCCCCGTATATCAGCTAAAGCTGGGCCTGATCAGAGCTTGGATCCCTCCAGATTTACTGCCTTGTCTGATGGGTGTGCACACTATTTTTCCACTTGGAGTATTCCCTTCTGATACAATTTTAATCTGGTGTGGAAAATAAAGCTTATCTTCCTGTCTTCTAAACCAAGTCCCATTATAACAGGTGTGTGTATCATGGTTTAGAGTAAATTGATGACTCTGCTTATACCGGTTTAGGAATAGAGGATGTGGATTAATACCAATGTAGGAAAAGCAGAAACCTAGCTCAAAATAGCTTACGCTGAAAAGGGAATCTATTCTTCACATAAACATGCAGGCAGCTAAATACAGGGCTCAAAGGATGTTATCAGCTCTCTGGATCTCTTATCTCTGCTTGTCTCTGTACGTTCCCTATACATTCCCTGAGGCTGGGATAAGTGGCTACAAATAAGTCTGCTAAATTATTCTCACAATTCTCCATTCCAGAGAAAGCAGGTCTTTCTCTCCCTCCCTCTCCCCCTAGCACCCATATATCAAATCTGAGGGAAAATTGACTTTCCTTCTTGGGTCATTTCCTGAATCAGTCACTGTGGCCAGGTGGATGGAGCACTTGGCTAACCCTTTTTGAATTGGTATATATTAAGGGGCAGGCAGTGTGGGGTTGGTGGGGGGACCATGATCAATCTCATCTGAGTCTTAAGAATGGGTTCCCTACAGTGTGATTACTGGATTGTAGGGTAGTTCTATTTTTAATTTTTTGAGGAACCTCCCATATGATCTTCCACAGTGGCTACACCAGTTTGCATTCCCACCAATAGTGCACAAGTGTTTCTTTTTCTCCACATCCTTGCCAACACTTGCTGTTTCTTGAGTTTTTCATTTTAACCATTCTGACAGGTGCAAGGTGGTTTTGATTTGCATTTCCCAGATGATGAGTGATATTGACCATCTTTACATGTGTCTGTTGACTGAATATTTACCCAGAGAATATGAAAACACTAATTCAAAGGGATATACACACCCCTGTGTTTATTGCATCATTGTTTACAATAGCCAAATTATGGGAGCAGCCCAAGGGTCCATCGATAGATGAATGGATAAGAAGATGTGATATATATATGTATTATATATATATATATAATATACATACATATATATAATATACATACGTATATACACATTATATATATTATATACATTATATATACATATATACATATACTACTATTCATCCATAAGAAAGAGTGAAAACTTGCCATTTGTAATAACATGGATGGATCTAGAAAGTATAATGTTAAGCAAAATAAGCCAGTTGGAAAAAGACAGATACCATGTGATTTCACTCATATGTGGAATTTAAGAAACAAAATAAGTGAACAAAGTAAAAAGGAAAAGAGACAGAAAAACCAAGAAACAGACTCTTCCCCATAGAGAACAGATGGTTACCAGAGGGGAGGTAGGTGGGAGATGGGCAAATAGGTGAAAGGAATTAAAAGTATACTATTATGAGCACTGAGAAATATATGGAATTGTTGAATGACTATATTGTACATCTAAAACTAATATAACACTGTATGTTAACTGCACTGGAATTAAAAAATAGTAGGTTCCCTTTGGCAGACAGGAGTTCTGTTTGCAGAAGGGAAAGCTGCATAGACAAGAATAACATGGCTCTGAAGTTACAAAAGAACAGGGCCTTACTTCATACACATGTAACTGTGTCCAACTGCTTGTCCTTTAGAGAGCTAAGTGGGTGACAAAGTAAGGTAAAACACCTTTTATTTAGTATTATAGAAACAAAGACTGCGGATCTATGCAAACTTTAAGCATTGTCTGAGAAATAAGAAAAGTTTGAATATAGTTTAAAAACACTGTAGAAATTCTTTTCTATTTAGGATTTTAATCTGTAAGTGCTTAGGACCATTTCCATTGCAGATATGATCCATGTAAGACGTCAGCACTTTCCCTTTGCTGGCTGAAGAATGTACTCACAACGGGTTACCAATAACCACTGCTCTAGGCGTTGGGCAAACCATCAATTTCCTTTCATCGCTTTGGTGACCACAACCGGGCTGCAAATTAGAATCTCCTGGGAACCTGTTTAAAAGTCCCATGCCCAGGCTGCAACCCAGGTCAGGTGAATTAGAATCTCTGGGATTGGGACACAGGCTTCCTTATTCTTAAAGCTCTCCAGGCAATTCCAATGTGCAGCCAAGGCTGATTATTCATGTGATGGACAGCCTGCGTGCTGATGCCTCCATAGACCTTGCTTCACCACTCGGGTCTTGAAACAGAAAGAACTAAGATTTAATCATGACCTTACAGAAAGTGGACAAGAAAGTAGTTCTGCCTGTATTGGTTGTGGGCCATGAATTCCAAAGAAGCTCTCGAGCTAGACTGAATGATTTATGGTATACATGGTATATTTTTAAAATTAAAAAAAAAATTATAAAAATCTGGATTTTTATCTCCTCTTGAAAGGTTGGAAGATTGGGGAGATAGTGGGCAGCATTTGGTCAGCTGCTGTTGAATAGCAGCTGTCCCTTCTAGACAAGAAATGCACTTTTTGGTTTGTCCTGGTTTTCACCACTCTGTTAACATGTGCAGACAGTTTCACTAATCAAAACCATCTGCCTAGCCTTTCTGGGCACTTGAGTTTACAGCCACTTCTAGGTGCTAAACCTCCCTGCAATCTGGGCAAAAAGGAGTCTCTTTTGAATATAGCCTAATTCATTAATTTGGGTCCCCATTGGGATGAAGGCTTTTGCAGTAAAAAAAGAAAAAAAAAGTATTAACAACTCGTTAACAAATTGACAAGGTGTTTATTATCCTGACCTTTTCTCCTGCACAGAAATCTTTCAAGTGACTGTCAGAATAGGTCAGAGAAATGCTAGTTTCCATATAGATATAGAGGTATGTTGATGCATATATACTTGTAGATGTAGATACAGATACATCACCCCTTTAACAAGTTTTCCAGGACTGTCAAAGGGCTATAAAAGGGACACACACAGGTCTCAATGCTTCTCTTCTCCACTAAGGCAAAATTAATACCCTGAAAGAGAATGGATTCAATTCAATGTAATTCTGCAACAAGTAATAGCACTCATATAGGACATTCCCATTAAAAAAGAACCTCTGCGCTTATCATCTATTTGGTCATCATAGAAGCTTTGTGAAGAAGAATTTATTATGATTTGTGATGGAATGACCTGTAAAAAATAAATATTTGGCCATTCAGATGACCCAGATATATTTCTCAGATATATTTGGTCTTCACTCACAGGTCCTGAAAATGCTTCAGATGTCTTTCTATTAATAAAGGCAACTTTTAGATCCCACAAAAGGTGAGGGAGCTGATTGCCAGGAGCATTAACCATATGATTAAACCATATGATTTCAGTCCCTCCCCTCACACACCCGGGGAGGGGCTGGGGATTGAATCAGCCAATGGCCAGTGCCTTAGTCAATCATGACTATTTAAGGAAGCCCCCATAAAAAACCAAGAAGACAATGTTTCCGCCCTTTTACAGAGAGCTTCCTGCTTGAGGAACCATAAGTCTCTCATTTCACCAAGCTGGGCCCCAAACTCCATGAGGACAGAGCTCCTTCGTTCCAATGCTTGCCCTGTATATCTCTCTTCATCAGGCCGTTAAAGCCGGTAAATGTAAGTAAGTGTTTCCCTGAGGTCTGTAAGTTGCTCTAGCAAATAATTGAACCTAAGGAGTGGTTGATGAAATCTCCCACCTGTAGTCAGTCAGGTAACAGGCTGGGTCAGCTTGCAATTGGGATCTCAATGGGGGTGGGGTGGCTTCGTAGGATGAAACCTGTGGAATCTGATGCTATCTCTAGCTAGATAGCATCAGAATGGAGTTGAATCTTAAAATGCATCTATATGAAGGAGGAATGCTGAGGAAAGCTAAATAAACTAAGTGTAAGAATGATACTTTGGTATAAACTTGGAATAATAGTTATAACACATTTTTTTTTCAAGTTCCTGCCCATCTTTGGACACAAATTCCTGCAATCAGAATTGTTCTTCTCTGTCCATTTAGTTATTTGTAGGTTTATGGTTCTGCCATCTTCTAAGTCTTACCTACTGTTCTTGCATTCTCCGTTCATTTGGTGAAAAACTTAGTACCAGGTAGAGTGAGGGTTCCATTTTATTTGGCTTCCCCAAATAGCTCCAGCATCCCACATTCCACAACATGTTTAAAGGCAATATGGTGCAGTAGAAATTACCTTCATCTGAAGTCAAAAGAATTCAATTCTATTCTTAGCTCTGTCCCCTACCATATGGCTTTAAAAGGACAAAGTAAATAACAAATATGAAATTAGCAAGACAGATGAATGCAATTTTCTGTGCCCCCCTGAACATGCCTGTACTCTTGAAATACCAACCTCACCAAAAATCCTCCTATTTTAACTTTTACAGCTTATTCCCATACTTCTTCCCCTAGTGCTTAACTGTAAGAGAATAAATATTAAGTACAGAAGGATGCATGTGGGACCAGCCAGGTGTGGACAAAGATGTGTGTGTACCCTCTTTGGTGACGTGTTTTAGTTGAAACAGCCAGGCTCTGAGGCAGGGCACAACTTGCCAATGTGCGGTGACTTCAAGTGACTACAGCTGATTTTTACAAGGAGTGCATTTGGGCTGTTCTGCTCCAGTGAGCAGTTCATCAGGCTGGAGATTCCTGTGAGAATTGGGCTATGACCTGGTGGAAACTTTGTATAAAATCAACAACATCCTTGCTGAATCCTGACACCTAGCTGATATTTACCAGGAGAACTCTTAAGGTGTTTAGGCTCTGTGTTTTTGTTGTCACTTCTGTATATTTACATTTTGAATTTATTTTGCTTCCTGTTAAGTAATTTAATTTTTTTTCTCTCCCAAGGGGAAGAGATTTTCTTTTTAATATTATTTTTTGCGAAGCCACAAGGAGGGGAGGGGCGGAGAGAGAGAGGGACAGAGGATCTGAAGCAGGCTCTGTGTTAACAGCAGTGAGCCCAGTGTGGGACTTGAGCTCGTGAACTTTGAGATCATGACCTGAGCCAAAGTCGGATGCTCAACTAACTGAGCCATGCAGGCACCCCAAGAGATTTTTGTTTTCAATGTGAAAGTTCTGATTTAGTACTTCCTGTCTCATATGGAGAGGGTCCCAGAAAGTGAATCTACACAGAGGGCCACTACTACGTGCTGCTACAAAGTCTAGGGAGTGTGTACGCATACATGTGTATATAAAATGTGTGTACATATATATGACTCTCAGTCCACACTTCTAGGTGTGTAGGGGGTATAACATCATTTTTCTATAACTGAACTTGAATTCCATTTCAGATTGCCATTCTTCTGGTAATAGAAATGTAATCTCAATTTATAAGCTCTTTTCAGTCCTCTCTTTCACCCATCTAGAAAACTTACTGAGTTCCAATGTATTGTCACATATCCAGTTTACTTTTGCAGTGATCAGGGGTAGCATAAAAATATATTAAAAATATCTAAAAATCAAAATGGCAGAGGCACAAACAATCAAAATGGATGTCTATAGTAACTAATTAATATAATAAGTATATTATACCACTTTCATCCCACTTCTGCCCATGGAAACGATGTTTTTGTCTACTGCTCCTTAGGACGTGGGGGAAAGTATATCATCCTGGATTCTACTCAAGAACTGAATGTGGGGTGGTGGTTGATATCAGAGGGCTACACTTCTCTTGATTTTCTCTTCCTTATCAAGGTTTAAGTTGTGTTTGGACCAGGTTACGGGTAGGAATCAGGTAACTGAAGTGGTCAGAACATAGATAATTTTCAGAAATTTTAGCTTCCAGCTTTATTATTTTATATTAAATTTCTCTTCCGCAAGAACCTAAAGAATGTTTAATAGGGGGCACTGTAGCCTGGCTCTTCATATGCATTCCCAAATATTCTCCAAATTTTGTTTAGCCCAAAATTTTTATGGTCTGAGTTCTTTAGGCATCTTTGCTTTGGTTTTTGACAATCAGGGGTCATTTTCGTACTGTTTTGTTGTTTTGTACCCACTGAGGCAACAAGTGTTGCCCATTAAATGGAGAATGTTCACAGCATAATAAAGAATATCAGGAGTGGGTGCCTTCTGTTTTCACCTCTTTGGTCTCAGCCACAGAAACGAGATGACAAAGGGGGCATCATCATTTGGAAAGTGTCACAGTAAGACACACACATCGTGCTGCTGCTGCGACTCGAAGGCCCACCACCTTTAGAAGTGGGCCTGCGGCAGATGTGGCTGTCCTATCAAGTGGAAGAGAAAGTATAAGTGGAGCACCAAGGCTAAAAGACAAAATAGCCCTGGGACTGGTCGAATGAGGCATCTACAAGTTGTACACTGCAGATTCGGGCCTGGATTCCATTAAGGAACAACACCTCAACCCAAGAGGCCACCAGTTGAGGCATTCAATTCATCTTAAGGATTATAACAAACGTTCTACTTTAAATTAAAAAAAAAAAAAAAAAAGAATATCAAGAATGGCAAACATACTGGCTACTGTGTGTTTAAATATCCACCATATATACTTCAGACATCTGACCCATCCGTCAAGTCTATACATGGACGTCTCAGGCACAAGAACAGTTTTTCTTCTTGAAAGCCCACCCACTCTTTGGATCACACTATTAGGAAATTATTTACTATTATGGTCTGCAATCCATCTCTGTGTAACTTTCCTAAGAATACTAAAGAGAATAAATAGAAAACAACCAATCACTCTTGTATTATTGCTTCTCTCCAGGCCTTGCTTCAGATATTCTGTTTTGTTCACCACCTTATAGCCCAAAGGCATGACCACACACCAGGATGTAGAATGGAAAGCTGATTTTTTGGAAGCTCAGTGTTTTGTGTAGTTGTTCTGCCATCCAGAATCCTGCCAAAATTCCTGATTAGCAGTCTGGGCAACCAGCTTTTGATCAGTATGCTTTATCTTCCAGTGAAAGGATTTCAAGCCCAGTGAAACCCACACATTGGAGAGAGGTAATACATTGGTCATTTCGATTGGAAACCCTCCACAGGTCATTAACACGAGGCTCTGTGAGCTGTATGTTGTCCTGCCCTGTCCATGGCCCAAGCCTCTTTCACACTGTACTTCCTCTGTGCTTTCACCATACCGGACACTTTGTCTATTTAATTTCTCTTCACCCACCATGCTTCTTTGGGACATAGGCCTTTGCTCTGATGAACACACTCCTAGACAAGATTTTTCTTCTCCTATGTACCAGTATTACCTTCCTTCAGATTTTAGCTCAAATGATATGTCCTTATGATCTGTCCTTGGGAAGCTTCCCCAAGTTCCTTAATGAAATCCTTTGTTTCTTTTTTTTTTCTTTTAGAGTCACTGATTTACACTTCTTTGTAGGATTTTTCACATATTTTCTCCTTTATGTTTTTTAAGGCTTATTTATTTATTTTGAGAGAGGGAGAAGAAGGGAGGAAGAAGGAGGGGCAGAGAGACAGGGAAAGAAGGGACTCAAGTGGGCTCTGCACTGTTAGCACAGAGTCTGACGCCAGGCTTGAACTTGCAAATTTTGAGATCATGACCTGAGCCGTAATCAAGAGTTGGACACTTTACCAACTGAGCCACCCAGGCACCCCTATTCTCTCCTCATGGTTTTATATCCAACTGGCACATAGTAGGCACTGCATAAATAGTTTTTGAATGAACAAATGAATGAACAAATGAATGAATGAATGAATGAAAAGTTCATACCTATACGTAAAGCTAGACCTGGGCCCATGGACTTGGCAGGTCTTTATTCTCTCCTGCCTCTTTTCGTCTCCATGTTTCCTTTTCCTCTTTAATTGCAGTACCTGCTTCCAGCAAGCACTGGAATTAAATAAATGGCTAAATGTGTGTATTTTTTCCTTAAGGTCTGTGGTAATGATGATTCTATGATACCACCCAGACCTTGTCTAATCAGCAACAGGAATCTGCAGGGAAATAATGTTTCGCAGGGTTGGAGTCAATGGTTGCGGCAGAGGAGTTACAGAAAAAAAGTTGGGGGGGGGGTGGGGGAGGTGTAGAAAAGAAAGAAATCCAGTGACAATTTTTCCCAAATGTCATTTATTTTATATTCTTTGTAACATTTACAATATATCTTGTCATTAACTCCACCAATTAAGGGAGACAGTGGCAGGATGTTCTCAAAAAGTTTATAATAACAAACTCTGCTCTCATTCATGTTCTCTAAAATGTAGCAGATTAGATGTCATTTCACATCCCTTAATTTACAACTTCCCTTCAGATGCAGCCCGCTAGATTACATAAAACATAGCTGAAATATGTCTTCATTTTTCATGGAAATCAGATATGGTAATTTGAACATCGAAGGCAGGCTTAAACCAATTTTGGATTGTATTTTCATAAGTGGTGATATTTTCTCAGTATAATTTTGTTTTTAGCAACACATTTAGAAACCCTACCAAGAACAAATATCCAGGAAATATTTATTCTGACCAGTTGCCTCTTTAGAAAGGTATGATTTGATATTCACTTGGCACAATTTTAAATGCTAATCTTGTTATATTGATCACAAAAATGAAACAAAAGGAAACAAATTTAAGCTTGAAAAGTGATGACAATTTGAAGATGACTGGTTTGTTATAATGAAAGGTGGTAAAGCTGAGAAGTAAGAAACATTTATAGGAAGATGACTTTCAGTTTAAAACACAAGTTTATTTAAAAATGAGCAACAAGAAAAAAATGAGGCAGAGACTTATGATACAGACATGTTATTTATGATAACTCAATCTGTATTACCAAGAACCCACATACAAGTATGGATATGGAAAACTGTGCAAATAATTCAATTATACAAAACAAATTGAAAAGGCATAAAATCACCATCTGAAGATTTGGACACTTTAATCTTTTTCCAGTACTGTTTATTTGGAGGAAAGTCTGTTTTGATGGGTTTCTATTTTTGTTACAAAAAATATGAAACATAAAGAAGCAACGGAAATTTATTCAGTGATTTTGTTCAGTGATAATTTGAGAAGGATACTGTTGAAAGCAAAACACTTTGACTTTGAAATATTGTTTCCATTACTTGGGTTTTTCCTGAAGTAATCTGTAAAGATAGTTTGTGATCCAATCATGAATTCTAAGAACCTAAATGCACTGTGTCCCTAAAAAAAAAAAAATCTATCCTCTGTCTAATTCATTATGAAGTGAGTTAGACAGGAGATCAAGGTTGAGGCCCAAAGTAGGAAAGTGGGCTTTTGGAGGCAGGGACAGTGGAAATGTTGGTGGAGAAACAAATAATTAAGACAGTTGCATAAGAAATGCAATTTCTAGGGGCGCCTGGGTGGCTCAGTTGGTTAAGCGGCTGACTTCAGCTCAGGTCATGATCTTGCATTTTGAGTGTGCAAGCCCCACATTGGGCTCTGTGCTAACAGTTCACAGCCTAAAGGCTGCTTCAGATTCTCCCTCTCTCTCTCTGCCCCTCTCCCTCCCTCTTACTCTGTTTCTCTCAAAAGTAAAGAAACATTAAAAACATTTTAAATACAATTTCTACATTAAAAACTAAATTGCTATTGTTTCTGCCTGTGGTTCGCTCCTACCTTCCCTGTTTTGAAAAAAAAAATGAAGTTTGTACATTAGCAGTGAATAACTAACATAATTAACATATTTCAGATAGTTCAATGACCTCTCGTAAAATAATTCGTGTTCACACAAATGAAAATAAGCTCTCTGCACTGCCCTCTGTTCTGAATGAAGTTTGGAAATGTATCATTTTTTTTCTATATAGGTCAAGACTGCCCATTAAAACACGTACCTCTGCTTGATTCCTATTTTTGAAAATTATTTAGTATTAAAACTGTATTTTTTAAGGAAGAAATACATTTCCACAAAGCTGGCCTGGTCACAGCTTATATACTTATATACTGACTGAGTAGCAATTTAAAATGCTAAGGTCATATCAAGTGAGAAAAACAGAATGTGTGACTTGTTTGGGATCACGAAACATTAAAATGCATGTACTACTGTAGGAGATCAATTATTTTCTCTGTGATTCGTAAGGCTGACCTTTTGACTGAAGAAGTCCTGAGGAAAACCAGACTAATGGCCTTGTGGCCTCACAGAAAAGGAAATCTCTAACCAAATCTAAATTATATGAACTAGGGCACAAAGTTGTTTTGCACAATTGCATTATTTCCAACTGAGTAGATACAGTTTTTTTTCCCCTTTGTTTCATTTTTTTTAACCACTTCTAGCAGGAATAAGAAGGCAGTACCAGCAGCTCTTACTCCAGGGAGAGCTGGACACCCTTTACACTTATGAAGTGAAACAAAATGAGAAAGATGAATCCACATTTTTCTTAACCATATCCCCCCATAACCATTCCCTACTGTCCAGAGAATCCTCTAGATAGAAAGATGAGTCCATGAAGCTCTGTGTCGATAGACAAGTGAAATTGGGAAAGTGGGCAGAAACAGTCATCCATTAATTTATTTTTTAATTCATTAAATATCTATCATAGACCTCTTATCTGTCAGACTCACAGACAGACACTAAGGTGTCAAAGTTAGTAAGACAAACATGGACCATGCCCTCTTGGAGTTTACAAGCCAATGGAAATTATTAAGCAAATAAATTGCATTATAAGTATAATGCATTGTAACACTTAACAAAGAATATGGAAAAGAGGAAGGCCAGTAATCTCAGGGTTTTATTAACAATGGTAATTCAATTACTTGTTTGGTGGACATGAAGAACATTGGCCATTTTCAGAATATATTTTGAGATCTTGTAAAGGAAATAGACCATTGTCTTTCTTATTTATCTGAAGGTCATGTGGTTGAATTGGTGCAAAAGCACAGGGAAGTGGAATTATGTAAATTTGTTACTGTCTGGAACAAAATAAATATTTTTAGAAAGAAAATATTTAAATTTTATTTTTAATTGATTATGATTACTTACATTGGCCACAATACAACTTCTCAAACCTTGCAATCAAATTGAATACCACCTACCACCACTTCATTTCTTTTTCCATATTTCATACAGTACTTGCTTTTTATTAATTAAACAGTTTTATGTTGAGATCATGGTAGATTCACAAGCAATTGTAAGAAAATAGAAGTCCTGGGTACCTTTTAGCCAGTTTCCCTAGTGGTAATATCTTGCAAACCTGTAATACAACATCACAACTAGGACATTAATACAATTATGCTGCAGTGTATTTATGCCACAGTAGGAGTGCTTATCATGCCTATTTAAGCCCCACCCACTTTTCACCTGCTTCCACGTATTCCTTAACCCTTGGCAACCACTAACCGGTTTTCCATTCCTATAATTTTGCCATTGCAATATATACCTTATATAAATGGAACCATTCATGTGTAACCTTTGGGAACTGGCTTTTTAAACTCGGCAAAATTCTCTGGAGATTTGTTTAGGTTGTTGTGTGTATTAGTTGGTTCCTTTTTATTGCAGAGTAGTATTCCATAGTCGTATGGATACATTATAGTTTGTTTGCCTATTCACTCATTGAAGGGCATCTAGGTTATTCCCAGTTTGGGGTGTTTATTAACAAAGATGGTAGCTATAAACATCTAGCTAGATTTCTTGCATAAATCTGGGATAAATGCCCAGGAATGATTGACAGGTTATATGGTAATTATGTGTTTAGTTTTTAAAGAACTTAAACTATTTTCCAGAGCAGCTGTACCAGTCTACATTGCCAGCAGCCATGTGTGAGTAATCCAGTTTGTCCACATCCTCATCAGCATATGGTGGTGTAGCTATTTTTTATTTTTATTTTAGCCATTCTGATAGGTTTGTAGCAATATCTCATTGTAGTTTTAATTTGCATTTCCTTAATACTAATGATTGAATATCTTTTTGTGTACTTGTTAGTTGTAGATCTTGGTTAGTGATATGCCTTTAGTCTATTTTCCAAATGAACTTTAACAGTTGACTTTTGAGATTTCCTTCTTTGTCAGGTATGTGTTTTGTAAATATTTTCTCCCTGCTTATAGCTTAGTTTTCATCATCTTATCAGGAGCTTTCAAAGACCTAAATTTTTAATTTGCCGAGATCTAATTGATTAAATTTTCTTTTATTAATAGTGTGTTCAGTGTCATCTAAGAACTCTCTGACTAATCTTAGATCCCAAAGATTTTCTGGCTTTTTTTGTCTAAATGTTTTATAATTTTATATATTACATTTAAATCTGTAATCTATTTAGAGTTAATTTTTATAGTAATATAAGACTTGGTTCAGGGTTTGTTTCTTTATTTGCCTATGCATGTTTATTTGCTCCAGCACCTTTAAAAGTTGAAAACGCTAACTTTCCTTTTAGTTCCTTTTGCAACTTTGTCAAAAATCAGCCAGGCATATGTGTGTAAGTCTATTTCTGGGCCCCTGATTTTGCTCCACTGCTATGTGTCCATCACATGACAATAACCACACAACTTTAATTACTTAAACTATAGAAGTTACAAAACTGGGTAGCCTGATTACATTTTATTCATCTCTTTTCAAAATTGTTTGTTATGTCTGGTTACTTGGTCTTTCCATATAAATTTTAGAACCATTGTGTCTATATCTAAAAAGGATGTTTCAGGGATCTTGATTTCCCTCATGAATATACATGAACAGACCTCAGCAAAAAATTAGCAAATAGAATTCAGCAGTATATCAAAAGAATTAGAAGTCATGACCAAGTATGGTTTATTCCAAGGATATACAAAGTTAGTCCAATATTTTTTAATGTTTTTTAAATTTTATTTTATTGACACAGAGAGAAACAGAGCATGAGTCGGGGAAGAGCAGAGAGAGAGGGAAACACAGAATCCGAAGCAGGCTCCAGGCTCTGAACTAGCTGTCAGCACAGACCCCGATGCAGGGCTTGAAACCACGAACCATGAGATCATGACCTGACCCGAAGTTGGACACTTAACCAACTGAGTCACCCAGGCACCCCGAAGTTAGTCCAGTATTTTAAAAAGTCAATGTTCAATGTAATCCACCAAATTAACAGACAGAAGAAAAATCACATGATCATATCAATTCAGAGAAGGCATTTGACAAAATTCAATATAAATTTGTGGTATGTATATCTTTGGGTTTATCCTGTTTGGGTTTTAACCAGATTCTTGAATATGCAGATTTCTGTCTCTTGCCAAATTTGGGAAATTTCTGGCTGTTATTTTTCCCAAGTATTTTTTCAGCCCCAGTCTTTTGCTCCTCTCCTTTGGAGACATCAATGACAGTAATGTCAGATTGTCTGTTATGATCCCATAGCTCTCCCAGGCTCTGTTCAGGTTTTTTTTCAGTCTATTCTTTCTCTCTTATGTTCATTCTGTGTAATCTCTATTGTTCAGACTTCCAATTCATTAATTCTTTTTCCTGTCCTCTCTGTTCTGCTGTTGAACCCATCCACTGAGATTTCATTTTGAGGTTTGTATTTTTTCAGTTATAAAATTTCTCTTTGATTCTTCATGTCTGTTATTTCTTTTATGAGACTTTCTGGTTTTTTTTTTAAATTTGTTTCAAGCATGTTCATAATTGGTCATTGAAGCTTTTTTTTGAAACTTTTTTTAAAAACCATGATTGCTTTAAAATTTTTTCAGATCATCATAACATCTCTGTCATCTCAGTGTTGGCATCTATTGTTTGTCTTGCTTCATTCAACTGAAAACACCCTGGCTTTTGGTATAATGGTGATTTTTTAATGAAACCTGGAAATTTTTGTATTATGGTATAAGACTGGATCTCGGTTCAACCTTTTGATTAACTGGGTTTTTCTCCCCATGCTCTGGTGGACTGTGGGCATTGTCTGGTTACCATTAGTTTAGGTTCTAACTTGGCCTCCATTGACATCTGAGAGGGGGTGGAGAGCCCTTGTCACTTCTGGGTTAGGTGAGAGTTTTGGCTCCCCTTGGGGTCTCCACTGAAAGTAGGGTGAGATTACTCTTATTACTGCAAGGTGCTACTGAATGTCTTGAGTCTCTGACAGGCCTCTTCAGATACCCAGACTCCTCCAGGTGGTGAGGGGAAGGAATGACCCATTATGGCTGGATGAGAGATGGAAGTCCAGGTTCCCCATGTAATCTTCACACACCATGGGATCGAGGAGTGCACATCATTGTCATCTGGAATGGTGGGAGACAAAAGCTCCCTACTTGGCTTTTTTTGATACCACTTTGATGGGGATTTGAGAATGTCTCTTATAGCCTCATGAATATAGAAGTCTAGACTTCTCACTCAGCTTTTGATTGCATGAATGGAGATGGGCCACTATTTTCTCTATGGTATTAGACTAGATTTGAGCAGTTACTATCTAAAAGTTTCTTCTGCCCCAAGGATGCCCCTTTCCTGGTCTTTTGGCTGAAGAAAGCAGATTTGTTGTTGTTGTTTACTTTGTACTTGCTGGCACCAGTTGCTGGCCTCTTCACTTCCAAGTATGAGATATATGAGGTAAAAAGAAAACCCAGGGAACTCACTACTTGCTTGTTTCTTGGGACTCTCAGTCCCTAGCAGGCCTGCTTCTTCTCTCCTTCTTTGAAATCTTCTATTTGTTGTTGTTTTTTTTTAAATATATACAGCTTAACTGTACTTAGTAGAGGAATAGGGAAAAGTATGATTACTCCATCCTCCTGGAAGCATAAGTCAATAAATTGTTTTGATTAATGCATTTTCATTTAACAAATTATCTCTTCTTGATTTCCATAAATAAGAGGTGAAAAACTCAGAAAGGAACATGGGCACACTCAAAATATGTATCCAGAATCCAAACATTCTCATTTTCATCACTGCTACCACTATGGTCCAAATAATCACTATCTTGCAATAATCTTATAATTGCTTCTCCCCTTCGTCCCCCACTATTTATATTCATTACAGTAGCCAGTAAAGCTCTATTAAAACTATAGTTTAATTACTGCACTCAAACTCTTTCAAGGGCTCTGCATCACTAGAACCAAAATCCATACGGTGGTCTACGAGGCCCTATACATTCTACGTCTCCTTTACCTCTTTTGAGTTATTTCCTCCTACTCTCCCCTCACTTACTCTGGTGGAGCCATGGTGGCCTCTGTGCTGTTCTCACCTAGTCTCACATAGTCCTGAGGTGGGCATATTCTTTTCTCAGGACTATTTCCATCTCAGGACTATTGCAGTTGATGTTTCCTTCATCTGGAACATTCTTGCCCAAGATTTCCTCATGCATAGCCTTTACACCTCCTGTAAATCTTTTCTCAAATGCTATGTCCTCAGCTCTTCCCTTATTACCATATTTAAAACTGCAACTATGGGAGAAAAGACAATTTCTTCAATAAGAGGTGCTAAGAAAACTGGACAGCTACATGTAAAAGAATAAAAATGGACCACTTTGTAACATCATATGCAAAAATAAACTCAAAATGGATTAAAGACCTAAGTGTGAGTCCTGAAGCCATAAAAATCCTTGAAGAGAGCACAGGCAGTAATTTCTTGGACATCAGCCACAGCAACATATTTTTAGATATGTCTCCTGAAGCAAAGGAAACAAAAGCAAAAATAAACTGTTGGGACTCCATCAAGGTAAAAAGCTTTGCACAGCAAAGCAAAGGAAATCATCAACAAAACAAAAACCTACTGAATGGGAGAAGATATTTGAAAATGACATATCCAATAAATAGTTAATATCCAAAATATATAAAGAACTTATACAACTCAATACCAAGAAAACAACCCAATTATAATATGAGCAGAATACCCAAATAGACATTCTTACAAAGAAGGCATACAGGTGGCCAACAGACACATGAAAAGATGCTCAACATTACTAATCAACAGGGGAATGCAAATAAAAAACCACAATGAGATATCACCTTATACCAGTTAGAATAGCTACAATCAAAATGATAAGAAGAACATGTTGGTGAGGATATGGAGAAAAAGGAGCCCTTATGCACTGCTGGTGGGAATATAAATTGGTACAGCTACTATGGAAAACAGTATGGAGGTTCCTCAAAAAATTAAAAACAGAAATGCCACATGATCCAATAATTCCATTACTGGATTTTTACCCAAAGAGAATAAAAACATTAATTCAAATAGATATAGAACCTCTATGTATAGTGCAGCATCATTTATAATAGTCCAGATATGGAAGCAACCTAAGTGTTCATCAGTAGGTGAGTGGATAAGAAATATGTGGCATATAAATCATGGAATATCATGTAGCCATAGAAAGGGTGAGATCTTTCCAACATGGAATGATGGGTATTATGCTGGAGGGTATTATGCTAAGTGAAATAAGTCAAGCTGAGAAAGGCAAATATCCTATGATTTCATTCATAAATGTAATCTTTAAACAGCAACAACACACCAAATGAATAAACAAACACAAAAGCAGAATCAGACCTATAAATACAGAGAACAAACTGATGGTTGCCAGAGGGGAGGCAAGGGTTGGGCAAAATGGGTGAAGGGGAGTGGAAGATACAGGCTTCCAATTATGGAATGAATAAGTCCCAGGAATTAAAAGAACAGCACAAGGAATACAGTTGATGATATTATAATAGTGATCGTAACAGGATAGGTGGTAGCTATACTTGTGAACATGGCATAACATATAAGTTTGTTGAGTCACTAAGTTTTACACTTGAAATTAATGTAACATTGCACGTCAACTCTACTCATATAAAAAAGATAATAAAACTGCAACTATCCATGACTCCCTTAACCCCACATGTCATCCTCTCCTGCTTTATTTTCTCTATAGAAAATTTCCTTCTGGGGGCGCCTGGGTGGCTTAGTCGGTTAAGCGTCCGACTTTCGCTCAGGTCATGATCTCGCGGTTCGTAGGTTCGAGCCCCGCGTCGGGCTCTGTGCTGACTGCCAGCTCGGAGCCTGGAGCCTGTTTCAGTCTGTGACTCCCTCTCTCTCTGACCCTCCCCTGCTCACGCTGTGTCTCTCTCTCTCTCCTAGAAATAAATAAAACATTTAAAAAAAAAAAAAAGAAAATTTCCTTCTGTTATACCATACAATTTACTCATTTATTTTGTTTACTTTTTGCCTCTCTTTATTAAAATATAAGCTCTGTGTGGGACATGGTGTCTTGTTTGCTATTTCACTGCTGTTTCCTATATCATGAACAGTGCCTGGCATACACTAAGTACTTAGTAAACATCTGTTGAATGAATAAATGACCTATATCTCTGGGCTTTATTGAGACAGAAACAGCTTCATGACACAGCAATAGCTTGGATGGTGTGATTGTCAGCAGCTCTGGTGATACGAGATAAATTCTAGTACATGTTCCTTTAGGCACTTTTATACACGGATCTCTGTTCTACCGTTTTGTCACTGTATTTCTTTGATATTCTTTGTCCTTCTTCTTTATGCCATTTTCATGCTAGACTCACTACCAATTACATGGTTTTCTCAATATTTCTAAGAAAATAACAAGAATTATTCTGATTGATCCAGTGAATTGTCATCAGGCCTTGGCAAACTCCTTGTAACAGATCACATTATAGGCCGACAGTTGTGGAGTACATTTAGGTCAGCCATGGGTCATGGGGAGTGCTTATTTGAAGAGGAATGTGCACCCCAATGTTTACAGCAGCACTGTAAACAATAACCAAATTATGGAAAGAGCCCAAATGTCCAGAGACTGATGAATGGATAAAGAAGAAGTGGTATATATATATCCAATGGAATATTACTCAGCCATCAAGAATGAATTCTTACCATTTGCAACAACATGGATGGAATTAGAGTGTATTATGCTATGTGAAATAAGTCAGTAGAGAAAGACAAATATATGATTTCACTCATATGCAGAATTTAAGAAACAAAACAGATGATGGGGCGCCTGGGTGGCTTAGTCGGTTAAGCGTCCGACTTTCGCTTAGGTCATGATCTCGCCGTTCGTGGGTTCGAGCCCCGCGTCGGGCTCTGTGCTGACTGCCAGCTCAGAGCCTGGAGCCTGTTTCGGAGTCTGTGACTCCTCTCTCTGACCCTCTCCTGCTCACGCTGTCTCTCTCTCTCTCTCCTAGAAATAAATAAAAATATTTAAAAAAAAAAAGAAACAAAACAGATGAAACAGGGGAAAGAAAGGAAAAATAAAGTAAGATAAAAACAGAGAAGGAGTAAAACGATAAGATACTTTGGAGAACAAACAGGATTGCTGTTGAGGAGGTGGGCTAAATGGGTGATGGGAATTAAAGGAGAGCACTTGGGATGAAAACTGGATGTTATATGTGAGTGATGAATCACTAAGTGCTACTCCTGAAACTAATAAAAATAAACAAAAACAACAACAAACACAAATAAAAAAGCAGCAAGTGGGTAAGGTAGAGGCCCAGAGAGGAGTAGATTCTTCTCTAATATGCTAGGCAACTCTGTAGATTTGTGAAAATTTTTATAGGTTTAAAAATCTCCCATTCTTTTTTTAACTGTTGTATCTGTATACAAGCTACTCAGCCTATACCTTAGAAAAATAGAAACAAAATCATGACTCACCATTTATCAAAGGGATCCCTGACCTTTTTGACTTTCTGTCCAGTAGAGGACTGAGCTCCTTGAAGAACTTAAGAATCTATGCAATCAATAACAAATAGTTTGATTTAGCTCAGCTTTTATTTTTGAATTGAAATTGAATTGCAATACAGACAAACTGAGATGCTTTCCTTTTAGGTTTATACATTGTCAGAAAAAAGACAAAAAAATCTTTTGCTTTGCAGCATATCCCGGAGGGACCCCACAAAATCCTTGCAAGTTCTTGGGTGCTATGGCTCTCGTATTATGGCTCTTTGGAAAGTACAAAAACAAAGAGAAACATCAGAATCAACTCCTGTCCAGCATGACAGGTAAGGAACGACAGTTTGGAATCGGTGTGGATTTCAGGCTTTTTTCTGGCCTACTTGGGAAAAATCTGTTTCTAACATACAGGGCATAATTAGGCTCATTGTATCATCTCTCACTTTTTATATAACACGATGAGTACATTATAAACAAACTGTTCTGTGACAGGCACCTTTCAAAACACAACAACAACAAGATGAAAAAGATAATATTAAGCAGATTTTCTTCCCTAGAAAATTCCTATCACATCCAACAGCTGTTTGTTATTATGTTGTTTGGTGGGTTTCTCCCCCCATATCTAGAGATGAAAGGAAAAAGCTATTATGGATAAACTGTGATAACATTATTAAAGCCCAAAGAACCAGTGGAATGTCTTAATATGAGTGCATTTACTTTTGGAGAAATGGGACCGATTTCAAATTTCAGCAGAAGCTTTTGTGTTCTCTTTCATCAGAATCTTGTCCTTTTCCTTACTGAACACAAGACATCGATTATCAAACAAACATTTATTCACTTTTCACTGAACACCACCAAAAGTAGAGCCAAAGAGTTTGCCTTTTGTTGGTGACATAAAAGCAGGTACTGTTATGCAAAAGGCACATTCAGCTAGCTCAGCCTTTTCTGCTCTACCTTATGGAACATTCCTTTATAAGTGAGTATGCTTTTAATTCCCCTGATTAGAGTGCAACATTACCCAAATTGAAAGGAGGGAGATTAAATAGTAGCATGTCTGAGCCAGATGAATTATCTGCAGATGAGAATAGAATGACAAGTGATTACCATTTTTTTAAATCGTTATTTGCCCAATTATCTTTACTTGTTTAATTATCCTGGATAGAAAATGAGGCCAATAAAGATTTCAAGACAGAGACTTGTATCATTTTAGTAGAGCTTATATTGATAAACAGCAGCCAAATAAAATAATGAGGCCACAACAATGTCAACACTGAGAAAGCCAGTTTTATTATATTGCTTTGTTAATATTTAGCACACTGTCAGAACCGTCTGAAGGATGGTGAATCTGGGGCAATCGTTAAACAAAAGCCTTCACAGAGTCGGTACTCCATATTTTTGCCTCTCCCCGCTCCTTCTGGCTCTGATAACACCTCAAGGCTATAAATTCCTGAGAAATGAAACACCAGGTTGCCCAAAAGGCAGAGAGAAAAACGACGCTCTGTTCACCTCCAGTCGTGAAGTGTCGGAGGCTTGACATACTTGAGCCCCGCCCAGTGGTCGGTGTGCACCGAACTGGGGCTTCTTGAGGGAAGAGAATGTGCCATTTGTTCTTCATAATCCTGGAATCTAGAACTGCACCTGTCACGTTATAGGCAAGCGCTTCAGTTTTGGCTAAAGCAATTACATGCAGGAACAAATTCTATTTCTCCTTCCGTATTATAATATGCAACCCTCTCTTTTGACAGCTTTCCTCCATCATGAAAGGCTTACTTGATGTCAACTCTCTAGTATAAAATTGCAGTGCTGGAAATTAGGGCAGTTGAAAGAAAGCACATGGTTTGATTTATTTCTGCGAGAAGCCCTATTCATTTGGGTTAGTATTTCTAAGTAGATCAGATGGTCTAATATGAGCCTTTGCAGGCAGTGATAATAACTACATGATCTTGGATAAAAAATGAACCTCTTTCACTCTTAAGTTTTTTATTTGCATAGTCCATAGGAGGGCTGGTTTTCAAATAAAATAATGTAAAATCAATTATTGAAGACGTTATTGTGCCATTGTAGTACAGATGGTATGGATGCGTTCTACAATACTCTGGGACAAGGAAAGGTATATTGCTTTATTCGCGTAAATCAAATTAATCCTGGCTCTATGCCTTTGCTTGTCAAGGCTGCGTGGAATTCAATTCTGACTACATTTTTGGAGGCCCCCCCACCTCTCTAGAGGGAGTCTTTCATATTCATATTCCTGCAAATATAAGTAAATGCAAATGTATGTATATTCTTATTTCTTCACCCTGACTTTCTTACACAAAAGGGTGCGTACATTATGCATTCTTATCACAGTGCTTTTTAAAAAAATTTAACATATGTCCAGAGACATTTCCACACCAATGTACAGAACATGTCCTTGTTCCTCTCTGGAACTTTCATGGTATTCCATTTAGTGGTAGTATCTGAGTTCACTTAACAAGATTCCTATTGTTTTCATACTTTCACTATTACAAATAATGCTGCAATCAATATACGCCATGTGGAAATATCATTTTGTATGTACCAATGTATCCACAGAATAAACTCTAAAACATCAGAGTATTATGTCAAAGTATTATTACAAGGGAATTTGTAATATTTGAAAGCACTGTCAAATTCCCTTCAGTGTGTACCAAATCGCATTCTTTAGCAGCAGTGCGGAGAGTTCCTGGACAGGAAGATTGTAAATTATTGCATCAGTTTCCTTAACAGTTACATGAAATCTTTTACTTTTCTGTTTTTCTTGAGTTAGTTCTGATCATTTATACTTTTCTATGAATTTATGCATTTTTGTCTAAATGTTTACCCACATTTGCCTATGTTTGTTTTTATTATTTTTCTTAATCTGTTTCTATATTTGTGGGCACAACCTCCTTTTCATTCCTAATATTGTTTTCTAATGACTTCTCTCTATTCTTAATCCATCCAGCTGGACAGGGCTTCTCAACCTTGACCTTTCGGGTCAGATGACTCTTTGCTTTGGGGGTTGTCCCGTGCACTATAGGATGGTTAGTAGCGTCTCTGGCCTCGACCCACTACATGCCAGTGGCACTGCCCACCACAGATTGTATTCTGTCAAATATCCCCTGGGAAAGAAAGGTTGAGGAGATGGAAGCAAAACTGCTCTTAGTTGCAAACCACTGATCTAGAATTTGAAGAATGAACTTTGGTGTTGTTAATTCTGTTTTTCCTTTCGGCTGCTCTGCTTACCTTTGTGTGTTTTCGTTCTGTTTAGACTTACTGATGTTGATTTTGCAACTTTTTATGATTAAGATTTTACCTTTCAGTTTTCACCCTATTTTCTCCCCTAACATAAGCATTCTAGGCTCTACATTTACCTACAATCCACGAACTGTAGTGGAATTATAGTTTGGTTTTAGATTTTGGTTTTGACTAATGATTTCCTCTTGTACCCATGAGTTATTTAAAAATACACTTTCTAAATGTATGGATATTTAAACTTATTTTTTAATGATTGATTTCTAATTCAGTTTAATTGTCAAGGAATATGTCTGTGTAATTCTGATGCTTTGACGTATATTGAGACTTACTTATGGCTTAGAATGTGCTCAATTTCCATAAATGTTCCATGTGTTCTTGAAAATAACATCCAGTTGCTGAATATAGTTTTCTGTGCAAGTCCTTTATCCCAGTTCTTCTCAAACATTTTCTGATCATGTCTTACCGGGCTGAGTGAATGAGATTGGTTGAGGTCGGATGAGACCGATCTGTAAGGGTGAAGACCACTGCCAGCTATCCTGAGAACAGAGGCAATTCAGGTCCGGTCTGACTTGTAACCCTTTCATACTGTAACAGTTTGCCAGAGCACAACAGCTTATAAGTTGTGCATTAGGTCAATGTCAACTATGTTTTCCAAATCTTCCAAATCCTTACTGATTCTTTTGTCTATTAACCTATTAATTACAGAGAGAGTTGTGTTTAAGTTTATTATCTTTATACTTTAAACTTATAGTTCTATAAATTTTGGCTTTATATATGATATTAGGTACATACAAATCAGAGTTCTTATATATTTCAAGTAAATGTCAACTTCATTAATTGCAGTGACACTTTTAATCTAGTATTGTTTTCTGTTTTCATGTCCATTTGACTAACACTAATATAACTATGCCAACTTTCATTTATGTTATTTTCTTATTATATTTTTTTCATCTTTTTATTTTCAGTTTTTGTATCCTTATCTTTTAGATAACGTTTGTGAAATGTTATCACATTTTCACGTTTGTGAAATGTTCCTGATGAGTAGGCTCAATATCTTGTTAAAACAAGAAAAATTGCAGTCATATGCTTTAACTTCTTCTATTATACCAGTGATTCTTTTCTGAAATGACCTGATCATCTTCCAAGTATTTATGTTGTTTAAAAACACCAAGCTATCAGGTATAATAATATTACCAGGTCAAGCAAGATAATCAATCAGAATTGCAAGTTTCTTTTGGTATTATTACAGGGTCTGGCAACAATCTCTGGAGTCTTCAGAGTGTTACAAGAACCTTTTCTGAAACTTCCAAGGACAAATTCATATTAATAGAAATAACAGTACAAGTTGGTAACAGTTATGAATATTCACACAAGTCTTCTTATTACAGAGGAAACAAGATTGATATTCTCATGAATGTTCTCAATTTAATACCTTATCAAATCAGACTATTTGAACGTGTTTTATGATGCAGAAAGTGCTTTCTCTCTCTGTGTTAACTTCAGGAGAGGGGATATCTCTTTATCTCTTTTAGACTTTTTTTTTGCTAATTGTGAAGACTTCTACTCTTTTAAAGGTGAGGCTCTGTTAACTTCATTACTTACTTAGCATAAAAAAGTAAAAACCAGGCCCAGGATCTCATTTTTATTGTCGAAGTGGAATAAAGGATGAATACGATTGTATTTATTAACAGTGAAAGAAGGTGCGGATAGCATTATTCTTCCACATTCTGATTTTGCAAATGAAGAATGAGCTATTCATCACTAAACACAGTGAGTGCAAGAATGACAAAGTGGACAGACAAAGGTATTTTCTTCTTAAGGTAATCAAAGGTTTAAAACATAGAGAGCAGGGGCCACTGCGGCACTTTTGGTGAGAGAGGCAAGGTTCCTTGCTTGCCCAAGTCCCCTGTAACAAGAGGCTGCAGACCTGCCTTCTGGTTAGGATCTGACCCACTTCTCCATTCCTTTCCTCCAACCTGTAACAGAGTTGAACTCGGCGGGCCACTTGATTTATATCTTTGCTGGTACCTTATTTTCTAGGGCCTGCTAGGTTGAATGAATTAGGCCACACTAAAATCAACTGTCTAATTGAAAATATGGCAAGAGCTAGTGTCCTTTAACAATTTGATAGTTAGATAGAGAGTGAATGAAGTATAAATAACCAAGGGATTAATTGTTGGTCTCTTAAAAACAGGTTGTTTATGGGGCGCCTGGGTGGCTTAGTCGGTTAAGCGTCGGACTTTCGCTTAGGTCATGATCTCGCGGTTCTTGGGTTTGGGCCCCGCATCGGGCTCTGTGCTGACTGCCAGCTCAGAGCCTGGAGCCTGTTTCAGTCTGTGACTCCCTCTCTCTGACCCTCCCCTGCTCATGCTGTCTCTCTCTCTCTCTCTCTCCTAGAAATAAAAAAAAAAAACAAAAAAACAAAAAAACAGGTTGTTTAATATTTACTTAAGGTATCTCTAAGTCTTGCTGAATATTTTCTTTTAAGTGATTTCCTAAAGGCACAATTTTATTCTTTTGATTGTATTTCCTCTGAATTTGTGAATATGATAATTATAACCATGCAAATTTAGTTTCCAAAGTCATATATAACGTATTCTAAATTTTAATGGAGAGGAATAAGTTTATGCATTCATGAGGAGTTCATTGTTCACCTTCCTGAAAACTAACTTTTACAAAATCTCTAAGAATATTCTGAGTGGTGTGCAGTAGATTCAGTCTGTGAGAAAACACTGCAGATCTCATTCTGTCAACCCCACCTCACCCCAAATGGCACCATTTTGGCATTCCTTATTACCACTTGGAAAAAAGTTAGCTGGAAAAATGAAACTGAGATATTTGTAGGTATATTAGTTAGATTCGGTCCATGTACAAGTAACAGAAAACACACATCACAATGGTTTAAGTCAAACAGAAACTTCTCTCTCACATTGTAGAAGCAGGAGATCCTTGGTCTAAGGTTGGAGTGTTTTTCACATGTGAGGGAGTTAGGTTCTTCTTATCTTGTTTCTCTGTTATCCTTAGCTTATGCCTTTCTTCCTATGATCTAATATGGCTGCCTAAATTCAGCCACCATAGCTTTCTTCCAGCTAGAGGAAATGAGGGCCAAAGAAGTCCACACAGAACTACATGGGGAACATTGTTCCTTCAGCTATATATTCAGTGTCAATTGCACTGGTCAAAGTTAAACAGCCAAGGAAGCCTTCGTTCGAGACTACTACAACAGAAAAGGGAAACTGAACTCCTTTCTACTGAACTGAAAAATCAGAGAGATTTTAAAAGCTGAGTGGAGGTAGTCGGCCACCATTGTTTACTAATTGACCTTATCCAAAGGTAAAAGTAGACCTCCTGTCTTTGTGATAGGAGGCAATTTTATAAATTGGAGCAAGGTACCCACTGAAATTAGGCTTCTCCCATGGACACTGGGAAATTGTGGCCCTATCTTCCTTTGATGTCCACATTGCAAAGAGATGGTTCCCAGGTCCTCAAGAAAGACATTCTCTGGGTCATCAAGTCCCGAAGAAGCTTTTAAAGAACTTGTACACATTTCAAAGGACGCAGAGGAATAATTTGCAATTCCGAGTGTCTTAAAGGAAATACTCTTGGAAAATGGGGATGAGGGGCTTATAGTCAGGAAGAAATCTGTCTAAAGTTTGTCAGGCCAAGCAGAATGTGGAGGCCCCCTGGTGACCAAGTAAACCCAGGATTCTGTACTAAGGATGAATGGGAGAATGGACATTGAAGGACAACTGGCAATTTGCTCCAGTTGACTTACTAATTTTTTCTCTTTCAGTCATTTGAAGAAAGACTACAAAAGCACAATCATGTTTAGTTCAATAATTAATCTTACTGGTAGAATTTCAAGTGCTACTATGACTTACACGGTAAAGATTTTGTGGGTGTGGGCAACACTTCCAGTGTTCTAAAAATTCTTTCTGTAAAGTTGACTTGGATTTGTAGTAGAACGGTTGTTAAGTGACCTCCTCTTACATGAGCCACTCTCTCTTCCTTCTCTCAACAGACTGACTTTTGACCAGAGCATGAAAAACAATCAGACCAGTAGATACTGTCTTATAACCTACTGAATTTCTTCTAGCCTCAGCATGGTATGCTTTCAAGGAGTCAGTGGTGTCCATCTCTAAAGTTGATTGTCCTAGCTATGCTTGTTATAATTATGTAAGATCATTAGTTGTTATATGTCTTAGTGAAATATGGGTATGGATAGAGCATTTTCTATACTCAGTTCAGGCTTTGTAAAGAATCAATAAATATGGTTGCTTAAAATTCACAGCCAATTTAGGTGGTAGCCATACTTGTAAAAGTTTTGGAAGAAAGACCAAAAATCTGGAGAGATTCTGCACTTAGATTTCATCACAAATGTTTTAAAGTTTTACTCTGCTTTACAGAAACTAAAACTGGGGCTATAGAGAGTGTTTTACAGTCAGTGAGATTTATACAAAAAAGTCGGTGTGAAACTCCCATCATAGACACACTCAAGCAAAATCTTTGGCCCTATGTCAAAAGGTTAATCAAGAAAAGCGTATTATATTTGAAGTTAAAATGTTTATGGTACATTTCCATTATTCAGTACTTGGATCAGTTTTAAAAATTTACTAATTACTGTTTCAGTCAATTGGGATGAAAACAGAGCAAAACAAAAGCTCTGCTAACTGTCATGATTTATGATGGATACTGATATGTTAAGAGAAGTTGTCCATTGCATCAGAGATGGCCAAAGGACACTACTGATTGAAACACTTTCTCCCACTGAGTGTTATATGTAAGTGATGAATCACTAAATTTTACTCTTGAGATCATTATTATACTATATGTTAACTAACTTGGATTTAAATAAAATTTTAAAAATATATAAAAAATAATAGATTAAATAAATAAATAAGAAACACTCCATTTGCTTTCCATTTTGGTTTCAACAACAAAGAATTCTCCAATTTTAAATGAGATGACTTTACCCCCCCCCAGATAAAATTAGAAAATTGAGCACAAAGTTAGATTTTAGCCTGAGCATTGATATTTTTTGTAGGTTCTAAGTTTAGTTTTTTATGGGGTATGAGCATCACTTTTGTATCTAGTATCATCAAAGCAGTGCTGTCTATCTTTAAGGCATTTAAAAGCAAGTGACAGTAATAAAAATACTTGCCTGTAGAAACACTTTAATATGAACATTTTGTGGTAGATGACTTAGTGTTTATTTAGAGCAATAGGCTGTCATTTAATTTGACTAATATTTGGATTCATCCTGAACTAGGGAGACTCTTTGTGTGTAAAAGCGACCACAAATTGTCATTATTTTTCAACATTTTAAATAAATATATTTTTTAATTTGTCTTAGTAATGGTTTTGATTTTAAGTTATAGAAACCCCATCACAGTGTTTTTATTTTAAATAATAGAAGCCTAGTCTATTTGAAGCAGAGATTATGATGACCAAATACGTAGGGCATAAGACCAACCCAAAAATAGGGTTCAAAGTACTTAGAACCAACTGAAGAGATCACTATTCTACAGAGCCAGCTCTGGATTTAGACTGTCTGTTCAAATCTTGGACCTACAGTTTATTTGTGTAACACTAGGCAAGTTAATCTTCATCAGTCTTGGTTTCCTCATCTGTAACATTAAGATTTTAATAGCATCAATCTTTTAGGGTTGCATGCGATTAAATTAAGTATGCTTATAAGCAGTTAGCCCAGTATCTTTCACTTAGCAAATTTTAAATAAATATCAGTTGTTGTTATGATGGTTATCTGGTTAGTCTGGTTAGTTATGAAGTTTTGAACTCTACTCTTTGGCAACTATCATCGTGTGCTTACTCTTGGTTTCTGTCCTTTGTAATTATGCCCTGTTTCTACTTTATGACATCCTTATGGCTCTGCCTTCTGTGATCTCGGTTCAATCTCCTGTCTACAGATTGTTTCAGAAGATGTGTTAGCTGTCTTAATCCAGGTATCTGCCTCTGACCCAGGCAACTATGATTTTGTAGGTAGATCAAAGGTAGAAGGTGTTTTAGAGTGTTTTCCCACAGAACAGGTTAAAGGAATGACAAGCAGCATGAAGAGAATACCTCTTTTAGCTTTATATTCTTTCTTGTTCCCTTCTCTAAATTTTGATTTTTTTTGGTTTTAGTGTCTTAATATAAATTGTTCTGTTAATCAAGTGAAGACAAAACCTCAGAGGAGATTTAGACCATATTTTAAAGCTAATCACCCTACCTTTACTTTGTAAGAAATAAGCCCTTTAATACCAAAGGGAAATGAATCTCTTATTCTTGAGATTTGAATTAAAATTTTTTGAGCTTTAACATTCTTAGTGAAAATCTCAAGAGTTTGGAATTCATCTGTTTTCTAGTCACAAATTTTTTCTTTATTTCTATCTGTACATTTTGTTTTTAGTTGAAATGTGAAAGCTTATAATGAGACTCCTCTGGGACATAAGCCCTGAGAACTGCCACAGGTAAAATATGTATATTCCCTTAATAATTGCATAATGATTGGTAATTCATAACTTACTAATTAACATTTAAAAGACTATAGGTTAGGTTACAGGATACACTAAATTACACTAAAAATACATTGTAGAATTACACTAAAGTGGTATGAGGTACTTGGAGTTTTACTTCTGGTCAAGTTGAAATTACATCTTGGATTTATCCTCTCACTTGGATATATGTACCCTCACACCTTAAACAACTACAGTCCAGACAAAGTATATAAGATAGTGGCTCTCAAGACATTGGACATCAGGCTATGAAGGACAAAAATCTCTGAAAGATGGGAGATAAGTGAGGTGAGCTCTAACGTTGCCATATCTTATTGTCTAGAGAATGCTTTCAGGCCCTAGAGCAGGTACAGGGGGTGTAGGTATCGCCTACACTGATCGCCAGAACTTAGAAGATTAAGCTTCATGTCAAGAGAAGACAAGAAGGGGGAATATTGGAGGTGAGAGAACTGTACATAGGACTCTGAAAATATGCAGAGTCCCCTTTGAGTATTCAGCTGAATACAGATTAGTGCATGCAAGTAAGGAAGCTACCAAAAGACTGGGGAAAAGACCCACCTAAAAAAGATTAGAAAAACCAGTGGCCATGGCTCACACAATACTGGGCAGAGTGCCTGTTTTCAATAGCCAGAGGGGAACACCACATAATTTCTGAGGGCCAGAGCAACTTTTAATCTAATTTAAAGTTAGCTTACCACTGAGGCAAGACCCTCTGGTCCTATCTAACAAAGTTAGTTAGTTAGTTAGTTAGTTAATTTATTTAAAGTTTGTTTCTTTATTTTGAGAGACAGAGAAAGCAGGGGAAAGGTAGAGAGAGAAGGAGAGAGAATCTCCAGCAGGCTTTCCGCTGTCCACATGGAGCTCAACATGGAACTCTGTCTCATGAACTGTGAGATCATGACCTGAGCTGAAATCAATAGTCAGACGCTTAACCACTGAGCCACCCAGGTGCCCCCTGTATAACAAAGTTTAAAAGCAAGACTCTAAAGGAACAGATTGTATCCAAGTAACCAGACCACTTTCCAGAACAAAGCTCAAGAGTATTTATAGGATTATAAAATATCCATCTCCACATAGAATAAAATTCACAATATCTTCTGCCCAATAAAAAATTACCAGGAATCTTGAAAAGTAGGAAAACGCAATCCATAATGAGGAAAATCAGTTGAAACTCAAAATGACAGAGATGATAGAATTAGTAGATAAAAACATTAAAACAGTTGTTATAGCTACACGTTCAGTACATCCAAGAAGTGAGAAGAAAGGTTAATCGTGTTTGATAGAGATGTGAAAAAGGAGAAAAAACTCAAACTGAATTTACAGAGATAAAAACTAAATTGTCTGAAGTTAAAAAATATCTTAGATTACTGGTAGATACACATGTTAGAAGCAAAGATTAGTGACCTTGAAGACATAGCAAATGAAACTATCCAAAATGAAACTCAGAGAAAAGACTGAAGTAAACGTGTCAATGAAATGTGGTGTAATTTGCAAGTGATTGAAGAACTTGAAAATTGGTGGGTAGGGAGGCACAGAAAACATATTTTAAAAAATATTAGTCATTTTTGTCCACATTTAATAAAACTATAAATACATAGATTCAAGATGCTCAGCAGTCTCCTGATACAAGACACATAAAAACAAATAACAACTACTCAAAGGCATATTGTTTAAAAGCAGTGATAATGAAAATCTTAAAACAATCAGAGAAAATTAAGAAATAACAGATCGAAGACCAATACGACACTAGATTTTTTTTCTTTGGAAACAATGTAACTGAGAAAACAGTAAAGCAGTATCTTTAAATTATTGAGAAAATATATAGTCAACTCAACCTTAAAATTTTTTACCCAGAGAAAATAGCTCTCAAAAATGAAGACAAGTAGAAACTTTTTCTAATACATACAAACTGGAGGAATTCATCACCAGCAGATCTGTTCTAAAAAACAAATGTTTAAGAAAGTCCTTTTAGCTCAAGAATGATGATTTTAGATGGAAGCCTGGATCTACAAAAGGATTGAACCGTTCTGGAAATATGAATTATAGGGATAAACATGAAGACAGTTATCATTACTACTTTGAAATCTCTGAAAATGAGAATTAGCCTTATTAAAGGACATAGCAAGGAGAATTCCTTATTAAAGGAAAAATGAAAACACAATACATCAAATTTATGGAAAATTTATGAAACTAAATACCTATTTTAGACAAGAGAGTCTCATTACTCATTACCTCAGCTTCTACCTTCAGAAGCTAAAAAAGAACAAATGAAACCCAATAAACAGAAGAAATAATATAATACAGATCAGAGGGCAATTCAATGAAACAGAAAATATAAAAACAATGGAAAAATTATGTAAACAGTACTGGTTCTTTGAGGAAATCAATAAAATTGATAAATCTCTAACTGGAGAGATAAAGGGGAAAAAGAAGCAAATTCCTAGTATCAAAGAGAGACTAAATCCCCAGATTCTACAGATATCAAAAGGACAATATGGGAATATTTTGATCAACTTTGTCCCTATAAATTTAACAACCTAAATGAGAGGGACACATTCCTCAAAAGACACACATTACTACATTCACTCAACAGGAAATAGATAAACTTGAATACTCTTTTAACTATTAAGGAATTTGAATGTGTAGCTAAAAACCTTCCAGATTATCAGTCATGAAGTATATTTCATGCATAAAACTCAAAATATTTGAGTGGAATTCAAATGATACAAGCCAGAGGCAAAAAATTCAAATACATTTAGGAGACGTGGGAAAAACTAACTGCCAAAATACAATCAAACTTTGTTTTTACTGAACCATGATATGTACAGAAATGTAGCATAAACATATACAAAAGCAAAGACTTTATTTTAATTGAAAATAAATTTAAAGTTAATGTATAATTGGTAATTATTATTTCCTATGCGTTTATGATTCTCTAAAGTCAGAAACATGATTCTTTTTCTTCTATCCTTAGACAATATTTTTTGGATTTTTAACGGCATTATGGACAACTTCAAATATTTTATTTTGACATTGGCATTTAATTTTTTACCAGTTCATAATAGAAAATAGTTATTGACAGAAGCTGGTACTTCCAAATATGGATAGAATTCTTATACAACATGTTCTTCCTTCCTGTCTTTTTACATGGGTGGCTCCTCATTGTTCAGTTCTCAGAATTAAAATATTCTCTTCAGAGATGCCCTCTCTCTATTATTATTTCTCATTCCTCTATTTTCTTTATAATATTTATTTGTTTTTTACTAGTAGCTATACTTTCTTAAACTGATACTCATATTTAAGTCCTGTGGAGCAGGGTCTCTCTGTTTCTCTCATTGTACACCAGTGTCTAACTTAGTATCTATGCAATAGTAGGAGCTCAACAGAATTGAAGAAAGAATGAATAAAATCCACGAAGCTCTGGTCAGAAGGCAGGACTGACAGCTCACATGTACACTTTTCTTTGTCAGTGATGGTTTGAAACCCAGTTATTAACTCCTATTACAAATGGCAAAAGATAACAAAGTTTTTTTAAAACAACTTGGGGGTGGGGGCTGTACAGGAATTTAACTTGGACACACACTTTGACCAAATTCTTGCCCTTTTAGAAGTGTGTTCTATGGAGACTCACTACGCACACGTTTTAGAGCAGCATTTCTTTCCTAGGCATTTAGCCTTAAGAAGAAGTCAGATAAGTTCTTCAACACACGTGGAGATGTATTCTCATTGCAATAATTATATGTAAAAGTGAAAAGCAGAACTTGGACATGAGCTGAAAGTACTTTCAAATTATTTAAATAAATTCTAATGTCATCAATTAGATGCTATGCTGGCATTAAAATTATAATATGTAACTGTATTTAGTCATAGTTAAAAAAAACCAAGAAAAATAAATCCCCAATATATTAAGTGAAAAATGTTTAAATAATATGTATAAAATAGCCACTCCCCTTTTTTGGTATAAAAGAAAGAGCAAACAACAGATATATGTACATGAGCATGCCCCAAAAAATTTCTAGAAGGGGATATAGAAAGTTGCTCACAGTGATTATCTCTGGCTAGTGAAATATCTAAATTCTTTTTTAGATTTGTTTATTATTATAAGAGATATGCATTAACTTTATAATAATTTTTTAAAGTAATAAAGGTAGTTCCATTGGGGAAAAATACTTATTAAGAAGATTCTTCTACTTCTGTTAGGAATATATTCAATGTCCCGTGGCTTTCAATCAGAAATTTCTTTCAATTAAGGGGTGTCCCATATTGATGAGGAAGTAAAAATGTTTTTTAAAAAGCGACTTTTGCTTTTCTTTCAACATGTTCTAGAATATATTTATGCTTAAAACATTTTTAAAAATTTTATTTCACTGATAATTAAGTATTGTTGGTGAAATGTAACTTTGTTATTAGGTGCAGTTGACAAACTTGATTTTATTTTAGGTTTTACTACTTAGGCATTTACTAATTTTCATGGCACTACATTTGGTGTGCATGAACATAAGATGTGGAGAAGTAAGCCACCGTCCCACTAGCAAATGATTTAGACTGTCACCCTCCCAAATTATGTTTTTTTTCTTTAACGTTTCGAGTAAGAGCCAGATTATTGAGCTAGATCATAGTCCAGCGAGTTTATAGGTTCTCTCTTTGCACGAATCAATCCAAACAGTCTGATGGGATCATCATGAACATTTTCCTCTACTTCCTGGCTCTCAAGTGGGAAGCTGTCAACTGGAGTGGTCTTAGGAAAAATGGCATCCGTTGCACATAATGGCTTTTCTTCATCCTTGTCTGACAAATCAGTATTCTGTTTCTTGGGCTTTCTGCGCTTCCCCTCACAGCTGTGATCCACGAGAGCATAGAACATCTGTGCTTCCTCGGTCACCTAAAAAACAGGCATGTTAATTTTTCATTGTTAGCTTATGCTTTACCTTTGGTGACTTTGGGGGATTTCTAAGGTCTATGAAAAACAAGCAGCGTGTATTCTGGGCTCTGGCTACCTTGTTTTGCCAAATTTGGCAGATAGGATGCAAACAAAAAGCAATAGTCAACTCAAGACTTCTGAGTAGAAAAAATGCTGAGATGTGAGTTTTGGATATATTTTTTAAATTTCTTTCTTATACACAAAATAGACATGAACATTTTAGATGGGCTCTATGTGCATCTACCCCTGCCTTTACCATACATAGCTCTTGCCCTGTGTTGCTTTTACCAATACTCTAATTTGTTAAAATGGGAACAAGCATGATAGGAAGGAATTTAATGAATCTTAAAATGTACTGGTCATTTGGTGGTACCCACAAAAATCCCTAATTTTTCTACATCTATGAGATTCAGGAGTATAAAGTTTCAGAAGTATAAAGATAAGAGTATCCATTTATGTGACCGGCATCTGGTAGGAATTACATTTTCCATCTTTCCCCTTTGTTTCCTCCTTGCCTGCCTGTCCCAGGTTCCCTTTGAGCTCATTTTAAGTTGTCCTTGAGGTTGTTCATTTGCATCCAAGAGGGTCTGGTGATCCTCTCTGGCCTCAACTTGGGTCAATACTAGAATAAGAAGGACAGAAGACTATGGAACGTTGGGGAACCAACAGGTTGAAGGCAAAACCTTGAATTTGGTGTTGGAAAGCCTAGGCTTGAAGCCTGCTCTATAACATACTGATCATGAGACTTTGGGCAGTTTTTAAAAACCATTTGGGCCTCAATTTTCTTGCTTATAAATTGAGAGTACCTATCTCACAGTGTTAGGAATAAATAGAGATAACATATATGGAAGCTATAATCACTGTCCAAAGATAAGTTGGGGGATTATAGCTTTTAGAAGTTGTAGGCGTAAACTTTAGGACATCCATCAAATAAGCCAGTTTCCGTATTAAGGATTCACCTTTAAGAGGAGGCCAAAATTATATCAATCCGTGGGGCATGCAGTAAGGAAGTGACACTCAGAGTAACAGAACTTCAAATGCATTGGTAAGCATGTCCCTGTTGCACCCATTTTCATGCTAAGAGTTAAATGTTTTATATTTGCTACCAGGCAAAAGAAATGGTTCTGTTTACAACCTCTCTGGTATCTTTGACTTTTTATTCCTAAAACAATCATTCCCAGGAAACTGCAACAGCTGCCTCACTGGCATCCTTGTTCTAGTCTCTTCCCTTTGCCAGTTAGCCTGTGTGCTCTCTTCAAATTGTCTTCTTCAGGTGCAACTTTCATATTTTTACCATTAGGTCTCCAGAATTTTAGTCTATAAAAATATGAATTTCATATTCTAACATTCAAGGTCTTCCATGCATGTACTTTACTTTTTCATTTTGATTCCCACTACCTGCCCCGCCCCCCAACTCCCATCCCCAAAGTGTATTCCAGGGAAACATGACAATTCACTGCTTTCTGCACACACCTTGTACTTCTACTTCCTTTGCCTTTGCCCAGACAGAAAAGGAGCTGTCAGTGATGTTCAAAAATAACTAGAAGGCACTCAGTGCTACAAAGGGATGAATTTCTTTTTTGTCTGTCCAGCACTTTGTTCTATGGTTTCTCTTTGATAAATTCCCCCATTTTCCTTTGGGAAACTCTTCTCCTCTGTCTGGCCTTGGAGAGGCTGTCAATTACATTGCTGTACCCCGCGCCTAGTGCAAGGCTAAGCATGTGACCCAGGCTGGAGCCAATCGGACCGCAGAATAAAAATTGGCAACAGAAGTTGGTCCAAGAATAGACATGTGATTTAAGCAGAGCCAATTATATGGCATCTTTGGGATTGATGTACAGATGTCAGAACAGAAAATGTGTTTTTTTTCCTTGGGACTGAGAGGAAGAAAATCTGGATCTCCCCATAGCTTGCCCAGCCTCTGTGGAAGAGTCTGTTGGTAATAGAAGAGAAGGAAGTCATTAACTGAGAGAAGCAGGGACGAGAAATGGAGAGGTCCCTCATATTCAGTCATCTCAAAAACAAAATATACCCTTACATCTCCCAGTTATATGAGGCAGTAATTTCCTTTTTATGCTAAAGTCATTTGAATTTGGATTCTGTACTTATAACTGAAAGCATTCCAAATAATGTATTTCTGGTCAACAGTTGGTTAACTTTATCAAGTGCTGCAGAATTCAGAGAATGTGAGTCCCAAGAAAAGATCTCAGATTGTACACGAAGAGTCACTTCTGGGAGCTCCTGGGTGGCTCAGGCGGTTAAGTATCTGACTCTTGATTTCGGTTCAGGTCATGATCTCATGGTTTGTGAGTTTGAGCTGACAGTGTGAAACCTACTTGTGATTTTCTCTCTCAACTTCTCTCCTCCACTTGTGCGCGCATGCTCTCTCTCTAAGTAAGTAAATAAACTTTAAAAATTTTTAAAAATGAGTCAACTGTGACTTCCAATGTGTGGTTTCAGGTGAGTGGGTGGGTGGGAATAATTTAGTCAGGAGTAAAAGAATGTGTATCTATGGACACAATAAAGGAAAGCAAGAATCAGTGTAGGGATTAGAGAGAAACACAGATTGAATGCAAATTTTATTGTTTTGTTTGTTTATTTTTCTAAATATTGGGGTGATTTATGCATATTGGCAAGCAAATAGTAATGATTCTTTAAAGAAAAAATGGAAAATGGAGACAAATTAAAGAATTGAAGGTGCAAGATCTTGAAAGGAGAAATGTTCATGAGCATAAATAGGGTATTAGCTTTGGAAATGAAAGTGGATACTTCAGATGTAGGAGGGAAAGGCAACATTGGTTGGAAACTGACACGAAGAGAAGAGGAGGAAGCTCACACTGTGGTCCTCAGTGTGTTTTATGATATGAGAACTCTGTGGACTCCTTTTTATTGTTAGGTTTCCTGATGAACTTTTCCTAGTTAATGGTAGACTTGGATATTGAAGTTACAACTTCTGAACTGTATACATCATTTTAAAGGGCAAGGACCTTCTTTAGACAATAGACACTTTATCCACAAAGCTTTCTGCATAACACTGTAGACTCCTTATGCTTTTGTAATTGACCAAAGTAACTAAGTATTATAGTAGCAAACTGGGTAATGGTTTGGATGATAATGATCATTCTAATAAAACAGAATTGAGCAAATATAAAGGAATTACATTTAATTTGTGAAACCAAATTTGTAAGAAGGGCATAATGGAATAAAGGCTAATCTCTTTGGAATTGTCCTTAAATATATAATTTATAAAATAGCAGACTTGTAAAGACATTTTAAACTTTGCACAATTTCCACTTGAGCAGAAACAAGAAGTGGCACAATTCATATGTACTAAATAGCAACTTTTATTAAGAATTTTCAGTTCTTTGGGCACCTGGATGGCTCTGTCAGTTGACTCTCAATTTCAGCTCAGGTCATGATCTCCTGGTTTGTGGGATCAGGCTGCGTCAAGCTCTGCACTGACAGTGCGTAGCCTGTTTGGGATTCTCTCTCTCCCTCTCTCTGCCTCTCCCCTGCTCATGTGCACACACACACTCTCTTTCTCTCCCAAAATAAAAAAAAGAACTTTCAGTTCTTTTATAGTTAAGGTCCTGTGTATCTCTACATTTCAGATGGTGTGGTTATATTTTAACCTTCTTTGAGAGATTTTCTTTTTATTATCATGGATTTAGCAGATCATATTATAACCTGCAGTTTTTCTTTTTTTTAAGTTTATTTATTTTGAGAGAGACAGAAAGCACGAGTGGGGGAGGGGCAGAGAGAAGGAGAGAGCGAGAATGTCAAGCAGGCTCCATACGATCAACATAGAGCCTGACTCATGACTCAAACTCACAAAGAGATCATGATCTGAGCCAAAATCAAGAGTCAGGGTCTTAACCAACTGAGCCACCCAGGTGGGCCAACATGCAGTTTTTCATACCTTTTATCTAAAAACAATTTTACCATTAATTAGACATCAGATGACACATTTTGCATCAGGAGGTGTCTTCACTTGTGCCTAAACCTTACCACATCTTGGTTTCTTAAAAACTCCAAAAATTCTGATTTCCTAACCGATTTGTAAAATGAAAAAGAGATGAGGTCTATCTTAATGGGAAGTTTACAGGATATGACCCATCTTAGGGAGGAGAATATGTGCTTTCAGACAGGACTAAATTTAGATCCTCTTTGTACGTAGTGCCTGAGTGCTTCAGAACATGTTTTTTTTTTTTTTTATCCTTCTCAAGCCCCTGTCAATGGGAGAAATAATGCCACCTCCCTCATAAGACTCCAAGAAGATAATGCATGTAAAGAATATATGACAAAGTCTGACACATAACAACCGCATAGGAAATACTGGGCCCATGACTGTTTCTAGGGAGTAGCAAGAAGGCACATAATTGAAGGGCAAGATCTTGGAGGGAAAAGAAGAACTTCTTAACTGAAATTCATAACACATCAACAGCATTAGACTAAGAATTTGTGATGCCTGAGGAGGTTGAATTGATCGTGGTACAAAAAAGAAAACTATCCATTTCTTCTTGGGTTTTCATATGTTTCCGCTTACACTTATGTCCTGCCTAACGCTACACAAGCTGTGTGAAAGTCTCTTGCCATTAGCCCATGGCCATAGGACTTATATTATAGGACTCATTTGCCTTATAAAATAGAAGTATGATCTTTTATATCCAGCTAATTTATCTTTTAACTAAAGTGCATGTGCTCTCTCCCTCCTCTTACCTCTCTTTCTCCCTACCCTCCTCTTCTCCTCCCACATCCCCATAAATTCCTGACATCCAGGTCTTGTGAGAATTAGATATACGCCAACTTTTATATTTATCTTTGTGATCCACATAAGCTACTCAGTCTGAAAGAAAAGCTTGATTGATTAAGAAGACTCACTTTTCCTTCAGTCTGTTGCCTTTGTAATGGTACACAATTCTGACTTTTTGGGTATGGTTCTGAGTACCATTTGCTTGCCTTTGAGGTTCCCTTTAGAGCTCAGGTCCCAGAACTTAACACGGATTTAGCCTTTAAAATCTCAGTCTACTTCAGGTGTGAATCAGAATGCACTGCTTTTATGTTCTTGAAACATGCAGCCGTGCTATGATCTAGGCTGAGCCTGACCCATAATCCAGAAAACAAAGCTCACCTGTGTAGGTGGGGTAGCTTCTTGCAGTTCATTTGCAGATCTCTCTGGTCGGGCTTTCATTTGTTCATAACAGTTTTCATCCACTGGTTCTGATGGGTTAGAAAGATCATGATTTACAATGGAAAAGTGAAAAATGTTGGCACCAATAAAAATGCATGACCCAAACAACACAGAGCTGTAATGTGAAACCCCCAAGAGTCATTTGGTTTGTCATTTTTGTGAAGATGCAAAAAAGTAAGGAAGCACAAGCCATTTTATGCTTCAGAATGTGGAGAAGTCTTTGGCCCCATAGCATCAACAAGAAGACAAAAGAAGGTCACTTGGGATAAAGACTAGATCATATTAATTTATGCCATTGCAGGATGTGACAGGCTTGACTTAAACTACCATTTAGATGTTATAGAGATCCCATGTATTCCATTTAGGCGTGATTGCAAATGGCACATGGCGGTGGCATGGCATAGTGCGCATGCACTGATGATTCAAATTTGGCAATTCTTTCCATAAGTGAGGGAACTTTTACTTAAAGGCATTTTATTAAGTTTATTTTGATGGGGGGGGGAGGGACCATGAGGGAGGGAGAGAGAGAATCCCAAGCAGGCACTGCACTGTCAATGCAGAGCATGATGTGAGGCTCAAACTCAGGAGCTGTGAAGTCATGACGTGAGCCAAAGTTGGATGCTTAATAGACTGAGCCACCTAGATACCCCATACCTAAAATCGTTTCCTGTTTTTGAAAAAGAATGTTTAGATTATGGCTTTTGTCTCATAAGTCAGTGACAGTTCAGCCAGGCTGTTTTGAGGGTATGGAGCTGTGAAACACTGGTCCTAAGTACTTAGAGTTTTTGTGCAGTGGCCAACAGCCAGCAGAGCTGTGCTCATTTCATCCTATAGGGACATACATAAGAAATTACCCATCCCTTACTTGCCCCCCAGATATGCTTATTTCAAGGGGAAAAGAGAAAGAGAGTGTGTGTGTGACTTGTAGGATGGCCTGTCACCTGGCAGAAATGTGGATTGCACCAATTTGATCCCATAGAAAGAAAGATATATTTACTAATGTAATGCAACTTAAAACCAATCATTCACACATTTCTGAAAAGCAACACAGAGAAGGGATATTTCTCAAGGAATGGTCCATGGAAAACATGCATTAGAATCACCTGGAGATTTGTCAGTTAGCAAATTACTAAACCATACTCTGGACCTAATAAATCAGAACCTGTGGGGTGGCACCTGTGCTCCCTTAGATATAGAAATTGCAGCTATGGTGGGCTTTGTGTAAGAATTGAAACCTCAGATATTACAGATGGGCACCACGATTCTGCAAGGTGAAATAGGAGGGCAAATTATTTTTAATAGGATAGTCCTAAAAAGAGTTTTGATTTCTCAGAGTATAGGGATTAGAAGACACTACAAAGAAGGGAAAGACAAAGATTAAATAGTATTTTGAATCCTTTAATATTCTCACATTCCTAACTTTAGGAGAATTGCATGGTGTTTTGATATACAGAGAGTCAGATAGTTTAGTCCATTCCTGGAAATCTCCACTAACCCCCAACTTTCCTATCGTGAATTAAGTGAAGGACTTGCAGGGCCAGGATGGCATTAAATACTGGCATTTGCCCTTAAGCCATCGTGAATTAAGTGAAGGACTTGCAGGGCCAGGATGGCATTAAATACTGGCATTTGCCCTTAAGCCTTCTCTAATTGGAGCTCTGGGATCAGATCATTGTTAATCTGTTTTAAGGAATTTAGTGGCCTTTTGTTTTGGAGTGGTTGGGATGTTTCGAGGAATGAGCGAAGCTGGGAATTGAAAAGTACTTGTTACCTAAGAACAAAAAATTTAACCCACTCAGTGGTAATGTAGCTCTTTTCTTTCCCCATTTGCCCTCAATGTATCCCTAGATTCTCTACTTAACACTAGCAGTTAAAATAAGGGAATCCAGAGAGTATGTTCATTGTTCCAGAATATTCAATGTAGATTTGCTTTTGTAGACAGAGAGCAAAGCACTGTTTCCCCAAGCTGTTTTCTGTTCTAGAAATAGCTTTATTTCATAGAACTATGTGTGTCAGAATTCGTAGTAAGAGTCTTCCTGTATTCACATTTCTTCTAGAGTAATATGAAGAAAATCTAGAAAAACAGGATGTTGATTTACACTGAATGTTACAATACAATTTATAATATGCAACTTTGGAAATATATGCTAAATAAAATGCTAAATATAATTGAATTTATGGTTGCCATTGGGATATTTAAATGTGATTGCAACCAAAACTAAGCTACCTCATGCTGTGGAATTAAGGGGAGGGATATTAATTTATAGATAAATATAATTTCTGAAAAAATAAAACTTACCTGGGACCATGTCATCCAAGTTACCATAAATTGGTGTGTCTTCAATATAATACTCATCCTCCCTATAATAATGAAAAAGAATTTATCTTATTAGAATCCACTTTATACACAGTTCTTAACTAGTTTTTCAGTTAAATTCAGCATATGATTACATCTTCTTGTTTAACCTCAGCCAACCAAGGTAGATATATTTACGTGCAAGTGAATGGACGCAGGTGTGCATGTATGTGCGTTCATTTCAACAGGGTGTTTTGTTTTTTTTTTTGGACTGCTCAGGAAATAATAACAGCGAATACATATTTAGCACTTAAGTTTGTCAAATGCTACTTGAACTGCAAGTTCATTCGTTCATTTATTCCATTCTCAAAACAATCTGACCAGATAGGCCCTATAGCATTCCCATTTTATAGATAAGGAACTTGAGGCACAAAGAAGTCCTATAATTTGAAAGTGAGAAGACTAGTCAGTGGCAGAGCTGTGACTAGAACCTAGGTTATCTATGGTCTTAACTGCACATTGTACTGCCTGTTTACTTCCTCAGAATATTACTCTGAATCATCCCCTAAAACTATCTTTACTAAGTAAATACTAATTGACAGTGATGCTTAAGAAATAAAAGGCCAAAGGAATATTGTAGAGTTAGGTTGGCAGATGTAGTCAAATGATTGATCACCTATTACATCCAGATGCTGTGCCAAATGTTTTATATACATCATACGAAAGTCCTCAGGAAATTCTGCAAAAATATTATTTCCCACTTTGCAGATGTGAAGTCCGAGAGTCAGCGAGATTAACATTATTTTCCTTAGCCTTATGTGTAATGCCAGCAATAAGTACCAATTCTGAAAGCTTTTCTTTATGCCAGTGATCATTGAGTCCTCAGAACAATTCTGAGATTTTTTTTTTTTTAAATCCCCACTGTGCATACAAGGAATTTGCAACTCCTAGAGTTAAAGTAGACAAAGACAAGGATACTAACTCATGGTGCTAGGATTATAATGCAAGGCTGGTCCAAAAGCCCTGAATACTATTTTCTCTTGATGTTTGATTAAATTTCCTTACAGCTCATTTCAGTAATCCTTTTAGGATTAGAGTAGACATCCTACTATTGTCACCAGTGATAATGGCCTTGGTGACTGGCTTTCACAATGGCAGGCTGGGAACAGAGGAGCACATCAGGCAGTGAGAGTGGCATTTCATAAAATAGTAGCAACTGCTTTAACTATGAGATTATATATCATCGGGAACTGCATGAAAAGGAGAAAGAACACTTACTTATCTCAAAGCATAACACCTATATCACTCCCTATGCTTCTGAAAGAAGACACAGTATATGTAAATAGTAAGTAGGTGTCCTTAAAAAAAAAAAAAAAACTAGATCAAATGATGCCTGGATGAAATGGTTTGAAAAGTCCAGATGCTGGTGTGTTTTTCTTTTATCTGATAACAAAGGAACTCATCTGTAACCTTTCCTTCCATCAGTAATTCAGTACAGCTTAATATTGGGATATAGAGTAGGCCCTGTTCATGGTTTTTCTCTGGCTATGCAGAGAATATAATAGCAAAAGGTGAAGAATTTTTTAATAAGACAATCCATCCATTTTCCTAGCTTACATAGATAGCAGATACAACCTGCAAATGATAAATCATGTCCAAAAAATGAATATCATTTCATTCCCTATGAATGAAAATAAGATGTGATTTATAATGCAGTGCCCTATGTCTATAGGCAGGTCTCAAATGATTAATCATCTCAAATAAGCTATTACAAAGGAACAGTTGCCTAACCAACAAATTAAAAAATATATTTTTACTTAGCAATGCCAAATAGCTCCAGCCTATTGCAAATATCTAATGAACTCTAAGCACAAATACTTGGCAGTGTTTTATGTAGAAGATCAATTGCTATTAAAAATAGATTAATAAAGCCATATCCTAGAGGCTAGTGCATTGCTCTGAATATGTCCAAAATGGTCCTCTGACCAATAAGCACATTTACTGGCACTACAAAATCTAAAACAATGCTAGTTATATCTTTTACTAGGGGCCAAATTTTCTACTTTAGCATATATTTCCTGTATTCCTTATTTTTAAAGTTTTAATTTCATCATTATTTTATTGTGAAGAAGTCCTTTTAGAAAAATTGTTGAATGCTTTATTATCTAAGTAGATTAAATATGTAAATTCCATCTTTAAAAAATCATTACTTCATATGAATGACTTTGGATATAAATTCTCTGAATTTCAATTTCCTTATTTATAAAACAAGTTTATTAAACTATTCAATCACTATTGTTCTTTTCAGCTCTGAAATTCTATGATATAAATGTGGGGTTCCAACATCGAAACAAAAATGAAAGCTATTTCTATAAAACAAAATATAGCTATTTTAAGGGGTCAGAAATTTATGAGGTTGTGAAAAGAGCAAGCTTAGGGGTCTATCAGGGGTTTTGGTAAGTGTTACCTTGATTTGCTTAGTAGGTATTTCTTCAAATTGTCAGGTATATATGTTTAGGCACCATTAGTGTACAATGTTTTTTAAAGCCATAAGAGGAGATAAAAACGACTTTATGGAATGAGTATAGATAGAGAAGAGTTTCATGAGCTTAGCCCTGAACACTCTGATGTCAAAGGTTCAGTAATCAGCAAAGGAGAAGGAGCCATGTAAGGAGGAAAATCAAAGATGGGTTGGGGGGGGGGCGGGACCCAGAGCCTAGAGAAGTGTCTCAAACCTAGAGAAGTAGGGAGCATCGATGTATCAAATGCTACAGATGGACTGCATACAATGACACTAAGATTTGGCCATGTGGATTTCACTGGTGACCTTGACAAGAGCTAAATTGGTGGATTACTGACTGCAGAATATTGAATAGAGTAGGTTCAAGAAAGAAGAGAAGAGGAGAAGCCAGCAAATACAGACAGAACATAGATGGAACTTCCATGTTTTGCTGTAAAGGGTACAGAGCAACAGAGATGTAGCTGTGGGAAATGTATCAAGAAAGCTTTTCTTTTTTTCTTTCCTTTTTTTAAATGAATGAAACAATATTCTTTACATATTTAGGGGAATAATACAAAAAGAAGAAGCAATGATACAGGAAAAAAAAAAAAAGGAAAGTTGCCAAAGGTATGGTTCCTGAGTATATGCTTCCTGAATTTTTGCTTTCTTTGCCAGGGACTGTGCCATGGGTGTAGCTGTCTTGAACTTAGGGTGAGGACCAAGTATAGACCCCTGGTCCTGGGGAAGAATATAAATTTCAGCATTGGCCTTGTACAGTTAGACACTAAGAAGTGAATCCAGTGGTATTCCCTTTGGGGGGTATGGCCAGTAGATTCTCAGAGCAATGGTATCTAATACTAAATTTCTATTCCCTTGCTCAGTGTTCCAATTTTCTTCTAATATATCTATTTTTTGTAGCCTATTGAACAGAAGGTGCTTGAGGCACCTGGGTGGCTCAGTCGGTTGAACATCCAACTTCAGCTCAGGTCATGATCTCACAGTTCGTAGGTTCAAGCCCTGCATTGGGCTCTGTGCTGACAGCTTGTTCAGACCCTGGAGCCTGCTTCGGATTCTGTGTCTCCTTCTTTTTCTGCCCCTCCCCTGCTTGCACTCTGTCTCTCTCAAAAAATAAAAAATAAACACAAGGCACTTATATTGCCAGTGCTTTGGAACACTTGAAAAGAAGGATCTTTCACCAAGGTTCTGGGGAAAGGACAATGGAAAGATCTGCCAGCATGAAGAATTCTGAAAATATGTGGAAATACACCTAGAGCAGTGACATAGAGCTGAGTGTGATAAAAGGACAATCAAGAATACGATTTTTGGTGGGCCGCCTGGGTGACTCAGTCACCCATGACTCAGTCTGACATCAGCTCAGGTCATGATCTCATGACTTGTGAGTTTGAGCCCCAAGTCAGGGTTTGTGCTGACAGTTAAGAACCTGCATCCTGCTTCCGATTCTGTGTCTCCCTCTCTTTCTCTGTCCCTCCCCATTCATGATCTGTCTCTCTGTCTCTCTCAAAAATAAATAAAAACATTTTAAAAATTAATAAAAAAAGAGTAAGATTTTTGAAACCTATCTATACTTTTCAAGGATTCTTTTTCTAAGTTTATTTATTTGGAGAGAGAGACAGCGTAAGTAGAGGAGGGGCAGAGAGAGGAAGAGAGAGAATCCCAAGCTGGCTTCCTGCTGCCAGCTCCGAGTCCAACACAGGGCTCGAACTCATGAAACTGTGAGATCAGGACCTGAGCTGAAACCAAGAGTTGGATGCTTAACTGACTGAGCTACCCAGGTGCCCCTCAAGGTTTCTTAAGAAGAAATTCTTAAGAAGTGACTGGACTTCCTGCAGCCATACAGGGTTAGAGCGTGGCTTACAGTTATTTGTACATTAAAACTAATAAACAGAAGGCTGGAAAACGTGGAGCCATTTTGGCTACAAGCACAGCAGTGATCATGGTGAGGGCCTCATCTGCCCGTCTACTTGGAAGTCTCAGATGTCTGGGAAGGCTACTCAGAATTTCTCTTGTCACAGGAGCCTCCCTCTTGAGAACGGATGAGGACAGCTAAGACCAGAAGACTGGTCCAGGGTAGTAGGTTAGTGTATTTAGTAAAGAGGGGAAGTAAATAGAGCCTGCACAGCCCCAGAAATCCAAGAAATCATTTTAAGGTAGAAGAATGGCTGAGACGAGACCTGTTTTGCCATAAAGTCATGTCTCAATGCCACCCAGGAGCAGACCATGCACAAAGCTGCTGAGAATCTGTCCTAAGTTTTCCACAACAGACTCTGAAACTAAGGAGTCATGATGAATTTAAAATAGTCACAAACTTGAACTGATTTCCAAAATTAGAGGGTAAATATACTGTAAATGAGCAGAAATTTTCTTAACCTTAATTTTCATCTGATAAATTTTTTTTTTTAAATCAACTCTGCTTTGTATGGAAAGTATTACATTATAATCTGTATGTTTCAGTTGATGCAGCTGAAGTTCACCAATGCTCATTTTCCTAAGACTACAAGACTAGTAATTACAAGAGTTTGATTAAAATCCAGCATTGTCTAGATCTCAAATCCATAATATCCCCCACTGTATTATACTTCTAATGCAGATCAAAGGACCAAAATTGTGTAGAATCATGTTTTAAAGGAAAAATAAAGTGGCCCAGGGGTAAACGCCAGGATGTGTATATATGACTTTCTGTTAAATATAGATGCTACATTGTTTTTGAAGTGATCACATTTTTTACCTACTAATGCAGGAAGGGCAGGGATTTGGGGAAATAGGAAGACAAGATCAGAGAAGAATTTTTCTTTCCCCTCTAGCGTGGCTTCCCACCTAAACCACTGTTAAGGAGACGTGGAGAGAGGGTGCATTGTGGGGAACCCTAGCCTCAAGTCATCTAAGAACTGAGGAGGCATTGCTAATCTTATTTCTACCTAAGAAAGATAGCCTTTATTTCCACTTGCTGTTTTAATGCTGAAGTTTTGATGGCTGGAGATAATTTCACATTCATTTTTTTTTTTTCTGGATCCTCTGTACCCTTCCTGCAGGGGTGATTTTGGCCCCCAGACTACATAATCAGAAATAGACAAGCTGTGAAGTACTCTACATAAACTTGTGAATTAACATGCCAGCCACTTTTCATAGATAAAATCTGTATCACATATTCAAATTATGTCTAAATTGAGACTTGTTACAATAGATAACAGGTTATTAAATCCATGAGGGAAAGATCTACATCTTTGCATCTCTTGTCTACCACAATTCCTATTTGTTGAATTAATATTCGTTGAATGTACAAATGAGCAAATGTTATAAAAGAACCAGCCTCTTTTTCACATTTACCCTATTGCCTGCTTACTTTGAGATGGGTATTTTACCAATTTTCCTTCAGACTCTCAGCATCCTAATCCAGTCTTTTGCAGAATGATCAAATCACTAGATATTCTATCACATTGCATCTTAATTGCCTCTCAAATGACAATTATCATATAAATCATCCAAGAGATTACATGGTTATATAGGATTTTCTTTGTTATGTTGTTTATTGTAACCAAATCAGCAAGTCACTCTTGATATGAGATAACTAATTGAAAATTATCACATGTTATAGAATATAATATTAAACTGTAAAAATAAAATTTTCTTCTTTGTGTGAATCTGCCTGCAGCCTAGATCCTGGATCTGCCAGAGATATTTCCACATGGACAAAAATTTTTAAAAGGTCTTTTAGAGGCTAACAAAAAGCTTATAATCTTATCCTACCCAGTGAGAAAGCTCTGTGTTTGTGAAAGACCTTTTTGCCTTTCAGTCTACCATTTCAGAAAGGTCTTGAAGAGTCCTCTAGGAAATTCTCTATATTTAGATGTTTTTTTTTTTTTATCCTAGAGGAGAAATTTCCAGTCCAATAACATATTTGGGCCAGAACATACTGTGCAAGAAAATGAAAATTCTTAACTATGATTTATACCGTAACCCTTTTTTTAATAAAGAAAAATCATACAAACTCCCTGCAAATAATTCAACAGATATTAAAGAGAATAAGTTATATCTATAACCATATGTTATCTTAGGGTTGATTTATCACAGTTCCCTATTGATTGTATTGACTGACATCACAGCTCCCTATTAATTGACATTATTTTTAAAAAGAGAACACCATAGGGGCGCCTGGGTGGCTTAGTCGGTTAAGCGTCCGACTTTCGCTTAGGTCATGATCTCGCGGTTCGTGGGTTCGAGCCCCGCGTCGGGCTCTGTGCTGACTGCCAGCTCAGAGCCTGGAGCCTGTTTCAGTCTGTGACTCCCTCTCTCTCTGACCCTCCCCTGCTCACACTGTCTCTCTCTCTCCTAGAAATAAATAAAACATAAAAAATTAAAATAAAATAAAATAAAATAAAAAGAGAACACCATAAAGCATCCTTATGCATGTATGTGCATATGTATATCTTTTAAAAATTTTTTTAAACATATATTCATTTTGGAAAGACAGAGCATGAGAGAGGGAGAGGCAGACAGAGGAGGAGACACAGACTCCAAAGCAGGCTCCAGGCTCTGAGCTGTCAGCACAGAGCCCGATGTAGGGCTCAAACTCATGGACCGTGAGATCATGACCAGAGACAAAGTCGGACACTTAACCGACTGAGCCACCCAGGTGCCCCTGTATATCTTAAATTTTATTAGGTATTGCTAGATTTCTTTTCCACCCTGGTTTCTTAAGGGCCACTCAATTTTATACGTAATCAGACTGAATTCTTACAATCTGATTTGAATCAATCCTTTTGAAATTGACAAGAATTCCATAGATACCAGGTTAGAGTCTCATTTCGTCCCTTAACCAGCACCCTTATTGACTCAGGATAAGTAACTAGGGAAAATAATAACAGTATACCACTTGATCTTCAGATAGGAGCAAAACTAATTAAAACTCACTTTTCATTTTATTTTTACCCAAATGTGACAACCCCAGGCCCAAACTATAAGCAATATAGCATTTATTACTTCTTATTAGTTAGGAATCATACTACATAACTTATTTTCTACATACCTGGGAATGTAGTCTTCAGTGTGTCTGTACATTTTACCTGAAAGATATTAAAAATAGACAAGTTAAAGGAATTTTGACATACATTTGTTAAATCTTCTAGAGACTATTGTGAGAGGAGCTTAGCCTCATTGTCCTGAGTCTCAGCTAATATCTTAAATCAAGACACTTGGGCACCACCACCAGACATAATGATCTTCTCTGATTTGGGCCAATCTTCTCTCTTGGAAATTTGAGATGGAAACACAACACAGGTTGGAAGTGATATAGAGCCTGCACGTGTGGCCATTTTATGTAGGGGAAACACCAAGTGATGAACATGAAGATCTCTACCCCTGCCTTTATGGTGGGCCAGTCCATGGTAGGTGGGGCGCACTGTCTCTTCTGCCTTCACATTCCATGAAACAGCTCTCCCTCCTGACAGATTCCCTCTTTGACCTTGGTGATCTGAATAAGCTTTTCTTCCCTACAAAAAGCAAGCAAACAAACAAACAAAACACAAAACAAATCCTAGGAAGCTTATTTATTTATCTATTTTTGAAGTGTCTGCTAACAGTTCTTGTCATGTGAACAGGAACATAAAAATCATGTTCAGGAAGTTGCTCTGGTTGTAATTCTATCTCATCCACATGGGGCAAACGTAAGTAAGGGTAGATGAGGATTCTAAGGAGAAGAGAACTGTAAAAAGTTGGGCTCACAGTCTAAAAGTAATCAAAACTGTAAAGTGGTTTTTAAAAGAAACAGTATACTGGTCTGCAGTGAGAACACTGACCAGAGATCTGAGGTAGGCTCACAAAAACCATGAAAAAGTTACGTGCCTAGTTTCCAAAAGGAACCCACTGCTGGACCTCGAAGATGGTGGCTCAAAGGCAAAAAAAGGCAGTATTCTCACTTCCAGTTAAATATATATATTCAAACTTGAAAAATATAGTTTTAAAAAATTTTTAGTGAGAAGCAATAGATTCATAATGCGTTATTGAGAGAGATTAAGGGAAAATTAGAACAGTTTTAATAATTAAGATTAAATTTATGAAGAAGTCTGTATTTTCTGTTCATCAGTAAATTTTCTTAGACTAGATATAGTTGAATTGAATGATATACCAAATACTGTGATATTTGTTATATTTTGACTGTTATTCAACCTGGCACTAAATAGCAAAATCTTGCAAAAGCTATTTCTATAAAAATGAAGCCCATCATTATCTGAGTCTCTGGCAATCACACAGAGAAATTAGTAGCCAAAGGGTGATCTTTCGGTTTTAACATATAAAAAACACCATGCTGGTAGGGAACTGGTAAAAATATTTTCAAATGACTGAGGAAGTCACCGAACAACTAGATTATTTTTAGTTAGATTTATGTGTGACAAAGTTGAGTTATTCTCCAGAGAGGTCATTAGCTGTTAGAGAAACATTATTGGAACAAATTATTAAAGTCATCACGTTGGATGAAATGGACCTGTCATATGTCAGTGCATTTGGAAGAATTCTGTGAAGGACCAAATGCTGGAAGTTTTGCAGAGCATGTAGACCTAGAACCTATGGGACCAAAAATGATTAATGATCCACTTAGGATGTATCTGAAAGACTCCTCTTCTAGCCCACAGGCAATGCCCTACCATGACCTGCATATAAAAGATGCAGCTATTTAGACTACTTTCAGATTAGTCTTGTGAATATGAACACAGATAGATGTCGAGACAAGGCTAAAGAAGTCTACTATTGCACGGAGCCACAAGTTAATGGAAACACAAGATTGGAAAGCTTCAGAAACAAAAATAATAACAATAAACATAAGAAAAATCAAGAAAATTGAAAACTGGAAAATATGAAGTATGTGTTGAGTTCTTTTTAAATGACAGAAATGTTTATACTCATGTCATTAACTATTATTCATATTTGCCTGGAATTAAAAATGCACATACAAGAGTTTAGTCAAATGGTAGCCTAATGTAACATAGAAAAAATTCAAGGTGAGAAATCAGAAGACTGGATTTGGGTAGCAGCTCTTCAATGCATTTGCCATGAACCAACATGCAAATCACTTTAAAACTTGATTCTCAGGGCGCCTGGTGGCTCAGTCAGTTGAACATCCAACTCTTGATTTCATCTCAGGCCATGATCTCACAGTTCATGAGTTCAAGCCCTGTGTTGGGCTCTGTGCTGTGTTAGTTAGCACAGATCCTGTTTGGAATTCTCTCTCTTTCTCTCTCTCTATCCCTACCCTACTCATGCTCTGTCAATCTCTCTCTCTCAAAACAAATAAACTTAAAAAAAAAAACCTCCACTTAAAAAACAAAAAACAAAAAGTTCTGATTCTCTCTATTTGTAAAGTAGAAATAATAATGCCAACAGCATGTAAGTAGGTGTAGAAGATAAATGAAGAAATTTTTGTTAAAAACAGTTTAGAAAATGACAGTTGATTTTCAATATTATACATTCTAAATCCAATCAGATAATAAGTCACAACTGTGCTGATTTGAATTGAGTCTCTTCATTAAATGGATTAGTGGAAAACAAGTTGGTGTAATTAAAAAGCTATTGTAAGGTGAAAGATTCACAAGTAAAGCTTGATTTGCAGTGAAATGACCAAATCTCACTTCTGGCAAGAGGATTGTCATCAAGTGAGTGTTAAATTGAAAGAAAAAATAAAAAATAATGAATTTGAAAGCTAAAATAAAGAGTGACATTACTTAAACAGAACAAGAAAAAATAGGCATGGGGTCAAAGGTTACCCTACACAGACTAATATTTTTAAAATGTTTTTATTTTTATTTTTTTATTTTTGCAAGAGAGAGACAGACAGACCGACCGACCGACCAACCAGGGGAGAGACAGAGAGAGGGGGACAGAGGATCCAAGCTGACAGCAAAGAGCCCAGCATGGGGCTCAAACTCATGAACCCTGAGGTCATCACCTGAGTTGAAGTCAGATGCTTAACTGACTAAGCCACCCAGGAACTCCCAGACTAATATTTTTAAAAGATAATGTGGATTTTCCAATTGGAGGTACTTGGAATATGAATGTTGGTACTTGGAAAGTAACTAATGTAATGTGTCAAAGGATAGCTCTATGGAAAGATGTTGTTGGATGCATTATCAGTAGAGAAAAGCAAAACTAGTTTTGAACCAAAAAGATTTGTGGGAAAAAGAAAATAGAAGCCACTATATGAAGGATACAATATAATCATGTGATACTTACTTGGAATGAAAGGAAATTGAAACAATGTGGAGAAAAAATTGAGTAGTGGGCAAAGGACACGATGAATCAAAACCAATCATACAGAAGAAGCATCTTGAAAGGGTCCTTAAAAAGTTCAACACTACCTTCTCCACTCCTCTCAGATTAGAATTTAAATGTGTAATCTGGAGCTGGAGATCTGTACTAGAGTGCTTTTAGTTTTACAACCCTTAGCTATAAGAAGTGTGATAGTATATGATTTCTATAAATAGGGAGGTGGTAATCAGAAGTTTAGAGGTTGGAGCTAGGGAGAAAGGTCAGCAAGCTCAGGCTCCTGAAAAGAGTCTTCTCTGGCATGAGGCTTTTAAGTTTATTTAAAAATAGGGGCACTTGGATGGCTCAGTCAGTTAAGTGACTGATTCTTGATTGTGGCTCAGCTCATGGTCTCATAGTTCATGAGTTTGAGCCCTACATCTGGCTCTGTGCTGACAGTGAGGAACCTGCTTGGGATTTTCTCTCAATCTCTCTCTGCCCCTCCCTGCCTCTCTCTCTCAAAATAAACTTTTAAAAACAATTTAAACAAAAATAATGGCATGATTTAAAAGCTACTAATCAACTCAGTGATATTTAGTAAAATAGAAAGCAGTTTTTATGTTGCTATGAAGCAGTTAAATTTGCAAGATTCTGTGTAAGAAGAACTGGGTAAGTTTTCATAATCCTCTCTGTGATTCAGATACAGACAACTTGCGGTCAGGTTCATGGTTGAGAGGATGTAAGCAAACATTTGCTTTTATGTTTTCCCCTTTATAGTGTTTACTCTTCCATATGCAATACATAACAAGAGAAAACAGCACATGGCTTAAACTCCATAATAACATTTTTTGATACATTCTTCATGTGAAAATGTGAAAAATGTGCCATAATTTTGAAGCGTCTAGGAAATATACTGATGGGACTTAGATGTATGAGCAAACCATGAACTTATTTATCCTTCTTCTCAAAACAGAGAAGAAAGGTTGGATGAAGAATATTTTTTGGTTTTAAAGGAGGACAAAGCTAATACATTCCTAGCAGAAAAAGAAATAAATATAATCCTACCGAAGAACAAAGAATCACATAAAGCATAAGGTTTATTTTGGGGGGAAGGGATAACTCTATTACAAAGCTTCTACTGAGCACTGCTAAAAAAAAACATCAAGGAGAGGCTTATCACGTCTACCTGATTGACTGTGTAGATACCGTATTGTTGCTGGGATGGAGATTTTCTTTTGTAAGCTATTTAATACACCAGCAAAACTTATTCATTGACTCTTCGCCTTAGGCTGAGTCATGTCTTGCAAGTTCCTTAGCCACAAAGAATAGCACAAAGATGCAAAAATGAAAAGTTCCATGGGGACACGGATACAGGGGCACTGTATCCGCAGACCAGGTGGCAGAATTGCTGGCTAACATAGCCGAGTCTCCTCTGGTCTGTCCCGCTAGGAGAAACAAAGCAGAGGAGTCTTTAGCAGGACCGGAAGGAAGTCAGTTTGCTGAACGAATCCCAGAGTCTCCTGGAACCGCTGCGTGGGCAAGATCGCCCTGTTTGCCCATGAGGACTAGCAACTGCATCGGTAGTGGCAGTTACTACCAGCGCCTGACAAAGCGGTCAGGAGAAGCTGGGGGTGGTGGAGAGAGGGCTGCAGACAGCAAAAGGGAGGTGGGAAGCGAACAGAAGGCACTCGGGCGTCATTGAGCACTGCTGCAAAGCTAATCTGAGGCTTGGATGCTAATACAATGCAAGACCCAGGGTTACATGCTTACCTAGAAGGGCACATTTTGCTCAAATAAAGTAGTTTGCAATACGCTAACAGTTAGAACTGATTCCATGAAAGCCTATGGGAAAAGCTTGGAAAGGATCCTGCATGTGACTTAAGTGAGCCTGCTAAAACTCAGGTTATTGCATGATCTATTGTGTTAGATAATATAGAGGTGGGGCAGGAAGTGACACAGGAGCTGGAGAGGACCTAGAGAATATAGAGATGGTGGGAGCGGCGAGAAGCCAGAGGAACGAACATTCGCTGGAATAACCAACACTAGAATTAAATGGGATAACACACAGTCATAGCAAGCCTTTAACAAATACCTGTGGAAGGAGGGAAGGAAGCACCCGGTGCTTCCTGTGGTGGTGATGTGGGCTATACGCCATGCAGGGCTGACCTCCTCAGTCCCAAGCACTGAGCTGAGTGATCTGTCTAATTCTGACAAGAGACCTATGGGCTAGATGGTGTTCTCCACATTTGTAGACAAGGACCCTGAAACTACGAGAAGTTATGTTTCTTGTACAAGAGATCTCCCAGGTAAATACTGAAAGCAGGGTTTTAACTCATGACAGATGGATTTCAATAGCCATGATGCTAAAAACAAATTGAGAGTACTGAAATTGATTTTTTAAAATATAATAATACGTGTAATTTACTGTTTTCTGTTTTTAAAAAGCTGTTATTTCCCACCATACTGCTTGTAGACAAAGTAATTTACGGCATGCCTGAGGCGGTCAAGGTTTGTATGATTGAAAATAAG